>CM077251.1:19971777-20671777 GCA_039654775.1 Spinibarbus caldwelli
AATTATTGTATTGTAATTCTCATTATTTTTTAAAGGTGATTCTCATTAGATACAATTTACTGTAATACAATTATTTTTATATTATATTTTATTACATAATTATATAATATTTATATAGTTTTTGTTTGTTTTTTTGTTTTTTGTTTTTCTTTTTGAAAATATTCTAAAGATTTTGAGAAGGTATAATTGTAGTAATACACTCTGAATACATCAGGGTTTTTTTGTATGCATGTATGTATGTATGTGTTACGGGGCAAATGAGACATGAGACGTGCGGATCCATCTGCAGGGTTTTATTCAAAGACATGGTCATAAATCCAGGCAGGCCAAACAATGGCAAACAGGTATAACACAGGCAAGACAAAGAGTAGTCCTAGGGCAAGCGTGGGTCTTCGTTCGGCGAACAATATCCAACAGGGCAAGGCAGAGAGATAATCCAGGTACATGAGCAATAATCCAAACGAGGTGCAAACAGAGTCCGAACGGCAAGGCAAAGGGTAAATCCAGGAAACAAGAGCAAGAATCAAAACACGCAAAAACCGGCAAGGCAAGACTATGGCAACTAAGTGGGCTCCGTAGAATAGCTAAAGCGATACAATACTCGGTAAACTAGATCAGGATCTGAGTGTTTTTATATGGTGTGTGTAATAGCTCACAGGTGAGAGTGTGATTGGTGACAGCTGTGTGTGTGTCGTCAGTGCAATGGTTGATGGGAATTGTAGTCTGGGGTAATGTGTAACAGTCTGTGTAGTGTGAGAGTCCTTGTGGTGACTGGGTGACCTCTGGTGGTGAGTGACAAGTTCATAGACCGGATTCGTGACAGTATGTATGTATTTATTTATTTAAATTTTATTTTATTTTATTTTATAATTCCCTATATACTTAAAGGTGATTTTCATTATACTCCATTTACTGCAATACAATTATTTTTATATTACATTTGATTTGATTAAATTGCATAAATTGTCAGTACAACAGATGTTATGTTTAAACACATATATAATTTCTTATTTTTATCTTTTAAATTTGGGTGAAATATGTTCCTTACATATTCATGTTCCCATTAATTATTCTTATTGTAAAGATTCTTAAGAATATAATTGCAGTAAAACACTCCAAACACATCAGGATTAATAAAAGCTAATTGTAATGCATGTTTTTATTTATTTTTATGATTCCCATTATTCGTAATGGTGATTCTCATTAGATTCAATTTACAGTAATACAATTATTTTTATATTATATTGGATTTGATTAAAGCTGCATAAATTGGCAGTACAACAAATATTACAATGATGTTTATATACACTGAAAAAGACACGTTGAAAATTATGGGAACGTTGTAGTATGGAAACACACGCTGTGTGCAGTATGTTTTAGCATGCCTTACTCGTATTCAGTGCCTTAGGAATAAAGTATGCATGTTTACGATGACCTGTCAACAACACATCAGTGGCCTTTTCTGCTACCAGACAACACCCTGGGATTTTCGAGAGCAAACTTCATTTTCTTACACAGTTTGACAGCGTAATCACTTGATTGAAGAAAATCTCACTTCACTGTGGGAGATGCATAAAATAAGGCACTACGGCTCTCTTTCCTCCCCCTCACCTATATGCAGCAGACCCAGTGCAGCCTGAGCACTGAGGTTTTTTAGGGTATGGCTTATTCACTTTGGGTATTAAGTTCCAAATTCTGTCCAGCTGGAGAAGGGAAACCAACTCATCTACCTCCCTTGGTTCCCCCTAAATAACATTAAAAATATCCCACACCACTCCCTGCCTCCACTCCACATACTATTCAGGGCTTAAGTAATTGTCCATCCTGGAAGGTAGAAAAGATTTGGAGGTCATACGGCTAGTACAGCTTTCATTGAGACCGAAAGCGCCAATGAAAGAATGAAAGAAAGAGACTGAACGAGGGGGAACGAGAAAGCATAGAAAAACAAGGGGATAGATTGCAGGCAGGCAGGTGCAATCCACATGCATACGAGGCAGCGATTAGGGAGCGTCGGGCCCTGTGTGGGGCGAGGGGAACATCTGTGCCTATACCAGCCCACACAAAAGAGGCGGAGGGCCTCTCCACTCTCCATTCCCAAAGACCAGCCAGGCCTTCTCCAAATAGGCCAGTCTCAATCACACAGACTAATTTAGACCATTCAGCCCCAAAGCTCATTAGCATCTGAAAAACGACAAGGCAGAGTGCATCATGGGTAACTCAACAATACGCTACATTTGACTATATATGCTGTATTCTCAGTCTATGGTTTATTTCTTTATGAAGAGAGCTACTTTGCAGAATTTGGTCATTATGGACAGTTTTTTCAAACTGTTACGACATGTTTCCACAATTATTAACATTGTAAATCTTGCAAGGTTTTTTTTTATATTTTCATTTTTTGAAAATGAAATATACATTTATGACACTATACTTTGTGTAATATTAGCTTGGCATTAAATTACAGAAATCTAGTTAACACTCATGCTTGAGTGTTTCTAATACAACAGTTGATTGCATTGACCAATGTAATCAAACCTACAGTTTCCATTCTCCACTATAGAAGGTTACCTAAAGCTACATCTTCATTAATCTAGATACATTTGAAAACAGCGTTTTCGTTTCAAAATGCTCACCCTCTAAATTAGCGTTTTCAAACGTTTTCCAAAAGTTTCTCATCCACACTTCAATTTGCCTTACTGCGCATGTGTAAAACCCTCATAAAAAAGCTCATTAAAAGGTTTTCGAAAAGCTCTGTGTTCCTTGATAAAAACACAGTCTCAGTGTGGACGGAAGGCCAAAACAGAGAGAAAAAGATGCATTTTCAAACAAAAACGTGTTAGTGTGGACAAGGCCTAACTATGATGACTTCCACTTCGATGGAGTCCCTTATCTAGTTAGTTGAAATAAAATTATAAAACGAGTTGTAAAAAAAGTCATACAAATTATATTATTTGGAAAAAGTATGTATAATCATAATAAATTCTGCTTATTATTCATAAATGTTTTAATGTGTTCTTATCATATTGCTGTTACCACTGCATTATTACTTTTTATAGCCTAAAAGAAAGTCACAAGAGTTTGCGTGTAACGGTAATTTTGACAATTTTGAGAGAAAAGTGGCTTGAGTGAATGGTTCAAATGACTCACTCATAAAGGCAGTTACTTGTCACCATCTACTAGCATATCCTGCAGAAAGAGTCACTGAAAATCCCCACCATTATTGTCCAGACTGACAGTCTCTGTCTGGGATGCTCAAACACACACAAATGGAGTGATACAAACAGTGAAAAGTCCCAGTGCTGCTGAATTATAATCAGTGATAAAAGCCTACTCTTGACACAATGCTCACCCAATCAGATTCAAAGACTGAAACTAACTGTTATGGATGGATGGATAGACAGATTTAAGTATCTCAAATGTCTTAAATGTTATCTTAAATGTAAAATTTCTCTTCAGAGATTGTGTTTGCTCAATTTTTCTCCTTGAATTGATGGTGTGTTGGGGGATTCTGTTGTGTATCACATTTAAAACCAGGGTCCCTTGTGGAAAATTCTGGGAAACATACACTCAACATATAACCAGTGCAGTCCACTCGGTTTTTGACACTGAGGTAGATATGTGCAGACATAACAATGCATTATGCATACATCTATGGTAATGTGTTCCGAGGGAGACAGGTTTATGTGAATAGAGGATGAATTCTCTTCTATATATGTGACCCTTAACAGTAATTAAAACATTAAAAAGCTCTTTCAAGCTACTGACACCAGAGCACAAAAACAAACACATATGTAATGACAATCTCAGTGCTTTATCATAAAACATACATATACATAATTCATGTTACACTATGTCACACTATGTATAAACTAACATAATATTTGCGTGAGAGCCAGTGAGAAAGTGTGCATGTTCAGTAGCTAACCTAACATACTGCTGAACTGTTAATGATGGGACACGCTAACAGCTAAAGCTAAGTTGAATGACTTAGATCTCACAGTATTGACATTTCCGCTTTTCTTTGTCTGTTGGCGTGATGAAAACATATCTCACAAAACACACTGTTATGACCCCAGATCTCCCCCATCATATTCATGGTGGATTTCTGCGTCTGTCTTTTATTTTCTCCCACTCGCTCTCAAAATGCGTGCGCGTATGTGTGTTCTCCAAAATATCGATATAAGCTGGGCCTAATCCTTCCACTCTGACGGCTTCAATGATAGAGGCACAGCATCAGATAAGAGGTCACTGAACTGAAGCCACCATCCCTTCATTCTGAATGAATGGGGTGCAGAGAGAGTGCACCTTCAGCATGAGCCACACTGCTCTGCTCATAATGAAAACCTAATGCATTTTGGATCCTACGGCTGACTCTTATGGGAATATTGAGCCATGATATTGTCTAGTGACATACACTGCTATAATTTGTACATCAATTGGAAACTGGCGAAAAATGAAAACATTTTCAGTGCCCATATAAACCCCCACAATGCAACACATTTTTTAGTGTTATAGACTACAGGAGAAATTATTTTGTGATCTATTATACTGGAGACTGAAGCTATGCTCTGATACAGTGTTCACTGCTCGTTTGAAATGCCCTGTGACGTCATCAAACACAGACAACAATTAAATATCCCAGATTACAATATAAATTATATTGTATATTCATGTAAATAAGTATAAATATCCATATTCTTATATATATATATATATATATATATATATATATAGTATACATTGAATTTACTATATATTCTTAAAATGTATAAATATACATTTTATATATAGTACAATACAATATAGAAGTGCATTTAGTGTTTTTTAATAATTTACATTAATAAACTTTTATTGTATTATATCATTTTAAAAATTATTACAACAAACAATTATCAAAAAATACAAGTAATAAATATGTCTCTTGTGCTCACCAAAAATATAATAAAAACAGTAACATTACAATTTGATACATCTGTTTTAAACTAATTTAATATATTTTAAAATGTAATTTATCCCTGTGATGTCAAAGTTGAATTTTCAGCAGCCATTATTCCAGTTTTCAGCATCATGATATTTATGAAATCATTCAAATATACTGATTTGGTGCTTAAGAAACATTTTGTTTTATTAACAATGACAAAAAAAAAAAATGAATTAATGAGCTAAATAAATAAACAAACAAATAAACAAACAAACAGCTCTCCTGTGCCATACTTTTGTGGAAACCATTTTCTGGATGCCTGCGTGAATAGGAAATAAATAAATAAATTCATACATTATGTATATGTATACATATATGTTACGTAAACCTTTATGTTTAGTCAGACTTGTACAACTTTTAATAGTTCCAGCAACCCTACATAGGACTACTGACTTTGGAGAAAACATTTTGGAAAAAATGTTTAAAGTGAATATAATTGTGATTAGGTTAATTTATAAAACCAGTCTTGAAACTGTGATACATCTGGGGCCCGTTTCAGAAAGGAGGTTAAGTGAAAACTCTTTCAGAATGGGAGGTATGTCAAACCAAGAAAGCAGGGTAAGTCAAGCCCGTTTCTGAAAGGGAGGTAATTTATACTCCGAGTCAGTTACCATGGTAACTTACTCTGTGAACCTAACCTGATCGGGAGCAGGTTTTCTTCGGTAAACCCAGAGTTTCTTTCGGTCACCTCCCCCGTTTTAAAGCGTAAGCGATGTTTAAATACCTTATTCATTCATTCATGCACGCTGCAAAAATGCTTTTCTTACTAAGTATTTTTTTTCTCATTTCAAGTACAAATATCTAAAAATTCTTAAATCAAGATGGATTTTCTATATAAGAAAATGATATAAGATATTTAGTCTCGTTTCCTGGGGGAACCTAAATTAAGTGCATTTTACTTAAGTAAAATTATCCGCCAGCGTGGTAATAAAAATAATCTTAATGCAAATGGAAAACAAGATTATTCGGAGTGTCTATTACTAAGTGCAAATTCACAGTAGCTCCGTCCTCCAGTGTCACACAAGGTTAAATACAACATGTGTGAATAACAGCTTCAGTGGTGTAGGCAACAACGTGTTGGGCGTGGTGAACCAGCTTGTGATGCAATTGACCAGGTTCGAGTCAGGCTTTTGCCGAGCTCGCTCTTCTCACTTTTCCCATCACATATCACATTAGAATTTATTTTCAATAAAAATAAAGAAAATGTCCTAAAAGTGGAAATAAAGTACCTAACGAGTGTTTGATAATGATAAAAGTATTTAAATTTTAATAAATATAATCATTTACATTCTATGTTATTATTGCATCCTGTTCATGTACAACAATACTGAGGTGCAAATTGTATGTATCTGCCAGTATAAAGTATAAATGTCATCTAATTATTATTTACACTTATTGCAAAGAACTACTACTTTTACATGGTAAATAGAATATATCAATATTTTCACTAAGTATAAATAGCATCTAGAGCTATTTGCAATTACTGTAAATAGGATCTATCACTTAGAATGTATGCTAATTCGTATAAATAACCGCTGCCATATTTTTCTTACCCTATTGGTAGATAGTTTGCAAAATAAGAAAAATGCACTTGAATTATTATTATTATTATTATTATTTTATATATATATATATATATATATATATATATATATATATATATATATATATATATATATATATATATCATGAAAATGAATAGCCTATTAGTTCAGTAACCTACCATTCTAACAGTTTTCACCTGTGGTATTATAACAATGATAAGAATTCAACTTGTATTGACTCTGAAGTATGCAGACGTCTTTTTGTCGGGTGCTGTTGCCATGGTGAATCGTAATATCGTAATATCGGAGCTCCATTGATCATGGCTTTTCATAGTCATGGTGCATGAGCTTAACTCAGAGTTAACCTACTCAGAGTTGATTGAACTAACTTATTTCAGCTGTTCTGAAACCGAAAACTCAAGAGTTTCCCATCTCAGAGTAAGTCAACTCAGAGTTCAAGTTTTAACTCAGAGTTGGTTGAACCTTCTTAATGAAACGGGCCCCTGATGTGCTATAAACTTGTATAAAACTGCCTAATAACCACTCTTGAGGTGAATTTAAAAAAATAAAGATCATATTATACTGGTGGTGGACAATGGCTGGTTGGTAAATCTGGTCAAATACCATGCAAAATCAACTTTAATGAGTACTATGGGACAACAGGAATGTATCGTGAGCATGCAAAGAATGTGTAAAATGCAGATATCAATTTAAACTCTCAGTGTTTTTGTAAATCAGCTCTGCGAGACATGGCAGCTTTCATCAGTTTTAAAACAGCAGGAGATCATGATTTTCCGTAACAAGCGCTGGCAAACCTACTGAGTTTAAGGGAAACAAGTGAGGGGTATGTCTTCAGAAATCTGATGAAAGAGTCACTTTTTTGGCATTTCCTGCAGCTAATTCCACTGGGATGACATCAAAAGTTTAGTCATAACATTATGGATATGGCATGAGGCATAGCTGAAATATGCAGATGATATCATTTGGTTGTGGTTGTGAGAACCCTTACTGGGAAACATCATTTGATTTAATCATGCATGGTGTCACTCGGTATGGAGTATCACAACGAGGAACTCGGTCATGCGCTCCTTGAATGAGCGTCTGTTGCTAGGCAATTACTGGAATCAAGAGACAGGATTTGTAAGGGGAAAGCGTGTTTACCTTGGTATAGAACTTTTAAACAAAGCATGCCGCTTTGAACATTCCACTCATTATTGTTTAGAAAAGTTCATCTGGATCAGCTTCAGACTGATTCGCAGTGCATCTGAATTACATCAACACCCCACTGAACAAAAAGAGCAGTATAGGAACCTGAATGCAACATTTTGTCACAATTAGAGAGTATTAAAGCATGTAAATCAATTAATTAATAACTGTATTTAAATAAATTTCTTAATGGACTTATGGAAATATTACACTGAAAATGGAGTGAGAAGGTGGTTGTTTTTGTACGTTTGTCACCAAGATAATTCAAAATGCAGTTGGTGGGCCAAACTTTTAAATGAAACTTTTAAATCCCCTTTATCATTCAAGTTCAAGTAAATGGGTGAATGTTGTATGACTATTTGTGCTGATAGAGGCAATCAGAACGAGCTAGCTTGAGTGAGATGGATGTTTTGGTTTGGGCGACAGCACAAGGCACAGAAAAGGCAGCTTGGCTTTGGACGTGCAATCACTCAGCTGAGACTTTACTTACAGATCAATACATTCAAGCTGGAGGTCATCAGAGGTATTGCTGTTAGCCTGACCGCAAATGCAACACAGTCGAAGGGAGGCAACAACAAGTAGTCTATCCATGCCCCTTTCAGGTGATCTACAGTCCAATTTCTTTTTCCTCTCATGGTATTTCATCATAAGGGTGGTCTCATAGAATGCAGCACTCATTTAAAGATAAGCCCTTTAGTTTGCTAAATGTGCTCAGTAATTTTTCCCTGTGTGCTTTATGGTTTACACATAAAGGATGAAAAACTCACATGATGTGAAGAATCCATATCAGTAGTCTAATTAAGCTATTTGTCATAAAACGGGTCGCCACATGGCCGCAGACATGATGTGATCACATGATTAGCTTGTCTCACATATCTTAAGACATATCTCCATATCCAATGATTAGACACTTTCGTTCGCTAAATAAATTAATCATGGCCGACAGTGGATGCTACATTTCTAAGCAACATCGGTAACTGAAAATGGCTGCGTTTGCATCTGCATCCGAACCATTAGGTGTCAGTATAAGTTCACAAGCGCACTTTCTAACTAGTTGCTTATTATTCTTTGAACTCCTTTTTCATCATCCCAAAGTCAGTGGCTTTTTTAATGGTTTTTTTTTTTTTTTTTTTCGTGAAACGCCTCAAATTATGTCTGTGGTTTACACAAGCTCGAGATATTTTTACCTTTTATTCTACAACATAAAATCAGTTATACCCTAAGCTTATACTTGTCTTGAAAAAGGTGAATGCTAACAAGTGGATAAATGGGACTTAAGAGGTTGTCAAAGACATTAAACGTCTTGATGGCAAACATATAAACTTATCTACTCACCAGTAGATAGACTCTATGTCATAGCCGAGATTTCTAAATTTCCTAAAATGACCATGTTTTAGCTTTGTTTTTCTATTGTTTTCATACTTGCTGAAGATAATGACAGAAAATAGTGTGCAGGCATTATATATAATCAACTGTGCCATGGAAGAAAGTGGGATCTATAGAGAACAGTCTAAACAATGCATTTATATGTACATATAATGTATGACTACAGAATGCCTACAAAAATACTTCATCCCTGCAGCACTCTATTGAAATTCTTTCAAAAATTCAAAACATGTAAAAATTGTGAAACTTGTAACAGATTTATTTAAATAGACTATTTATTTATTTATTTTATGTTACCTGATCTCATGATGAAAATGTTCCTGTGGGAACTTTTGCGGAAGATGTAAAATACTTACCAATAAATACGCCACTGAAGTTTCGAGATGGTATAAACGGAGGTCGCAGCCAGTTGCAAATGGGTGGGACTTAAGCTGCAAGTGGGCTGTACAAACCAACAGAAGATTTTGATTGGTTTGTTTAATGTCATGTGGGTTGTAGTATCGGTTTACGCGATAGTGGGCGAATTTTTTGCGATCCGTCAAAAAAACGAAGAAGACGACTTTCAGCGGCGACACGATAGATGAGTGGAAGAGGTAAGCGTGATGTACAATTTTTGTTTGTTTTGTTTTGTAAAAAGTATTACAAGCTGTGAAAAGTGCATTTTCTTGGTGGCTTTTGTACAACGTTTTCTTAGTACCACACACAGCTTACAATCTGTAATGTGCCTGACAATATTTTATTTATTTTTTTCTACAAACAACTAATTTGCTCTCCAGGTTATGGATACCAAAGACCATAAGCAGGTAATGTAATTGCATGGCATTGTAATTTTGGTAACACTTTCTATGAAGCCCATATTTATAATACATTATAAGGGTATTTTTAAGAAATTATAATGAATGCATAATGCATTATAAAAAACCTTAATGTTATATCATCTTATGAATATTCATAAGAACAGTTTTAAGGTTTTATAATATTTACTTATTAGTGGTTATAGCTTTTAAGAGTATGATGATTTATAACACACAGTGAACACGTTGCATCCACTTAAGTTACAATGGATTATATTTCTCATAGTTATAATGTATTATAAGTCTCATATCTTGCCACTTTTCTTATGCTACTTTACTTAAAGCCATCAATGACCACTTATAAGTATAGTAATAATAATAGTAATATTTTTTTTTCTCTCAAACAGCCATAAGATCAGATATCAGATCAGATTGCTTTGAACTATTTTTATTTTAATATCAGGTTGATTATTTTAATGGTACCCTTTAGACAGCTATTGATAAGTAACTCTGCAACTACATGTCAACTAGCAGTCATTGGAGTATTAGTAGTATGTCTGCTAAATATATGCTAACACTTTATTTTAATGGTTCCCCAACAGACAAACTGACTATAAGCAACATTTGCAAGTACGTCAACATTCTACCTACCCTAACCTTAACCTAAGCCTACTAATACTCTAATGAGAGTTAGTTAGCATGTAGTTGCAAAGTTGCTTATAGTCAATAGACTTAGGGGACCGTCAAAATAAAATGTAACCTAACATATAAACATTGCTTGTTTTCAGTTGAAATTATTAACTAGCTCACATCAAAATTAATATTAGCCTCACAGGGAACACTCAAATAACACTCCACACCTAACCACTTACAAGATGTACTGTAGTAAGATACTCTGCAGATCTTAAATAATTTCAAGATATATAGTCCCATTATCAATGTAAAAGTAGATTTAATATGGTGTTCATTGTGTTATAAATAATCATAATCTTAAAAGTTATAAGCACAAATGCGTAAGCATTATAATGTATTATAATTGTTATGATTATTTATAAGACAATATAACATATAAGGTTTTTTATAATGCATTCATTATAATGCCTTAAGAATACCCTTATAATGTATTATAAATATGGGCTTCATAGAAAGTGTTACCGTAATTTTTTTTACATTTTCACTGATTTATAAAGTGTAAATGTCTTAAACATTTGTAAATAGATACCTGTTTTTATACAGTCTATGATAGATACACTGTAAAAAGTGAACAGTTCACTTTTTACAGTGTAATTTTCTAAAGAATAAGGTACATTTTCAAAAGTATTAGAACACATCTCCTAACCTCCTAATCCACAATGTAATATAATTAAAACATGGTTTAAATAACATCTTTTTAAATTTAATACTAATAATAATCTATAATCAGTTTTGTGTAAATTAATGGTGAATAAACTAGCGTTTTGTCTAGTGGTTTTTAAAAGGAATACTTTGCTTAAAAATAGTAATAAAGTCTAATTTACTTGGCCTAATGTCGTCCCTTAAAATTTCTGGACTCCATTTACTTGCACAGCATAGACCTACAGAGCTGAGAAATTATTCTTGAAATATTTGTACATGTTCAACAAGAGAAATAAAGTCATGCATATCTTGGATGGCATGGGGAGAGTGTTTTAAATTTGGGTCAACCCTAGTGCTTATTGTGCTTCTTGTGTACCCACCAGGTTATGCTGGGAAGGGCAAGCGAGGCGAGCTTCATGGAATTTACTCGGAAGCAGTGCATCCGGGATTTTGCAGTGTCCACTGCATGCAAGTCTATTGTGCTGAATGAATGATTGTACATAATTTGATTAATCAGAAATAAAATAATTTACCCACCCTGATATTTCAAATTAATACATTGATTTGTGTAACGTTCTGAAGAACATTAGTCTGTCATTTGCTGTAATTTGATATAAAAAAAAAATATGCAAAATAAAAAATATGCAGTACAGACAAATGGTAACTACATTTTCTTAACGGTACTCAACATATTCTTTATGTATCACACATTTACCTCTTAAGTGCAATTGCATCTCACTTTAATGTTCCTTGGTAGGTTACTGTAGAAGAATTATAGAAGTAAAATGTAATATCCAGAAATATGCTTAAATTACTACAGTTAAAGGATTTAAAATGACACCATCACGAAGCATGGCAAAAGGTGTAAAGACATGATTTCAATGTTGACAGTGAATGGTATTGGATACACACAATAATGACAAAACTAAGAATTTCAGTTTAAACTACTATGAAAATGCGTTATATTTATATCATTTAAACTACGATGAAATCCAGCCTACTTGCGGTATGAGCTCCTCCCACTTGCTGTTCTCAAGCTCCTCCCACTTACTGTTCTTTGCGTAAGCTCCTCCCACTTGCAGGTCTCCGGGCTGCAGCGATTACTACATGGAAGTTTCCAACAGAAATTAACTCTAGAGGCAGTAAAACTTAGAGCACTTGTAATCGTTTTTGTACACAGTTATGATTACAGCTCCATATGTTTCACTTTTCAGACATAACAAGCTTGCTTAGTAGCTCAGCCAGCACGGAATTGGATTTAGGATACGGAATCCTTGGATATGAATCCCGTTAAAAATGAACACTCTTTTAGCGCCACTCAGTGGACATTTCACATTGAATGTGTCACGAAACGTACCCGGCGGTACGTATTTTGTGTCTCGAGAAAAAGTTTCCACAGGTAAGTTTTCGTCATGAGATTTGGTTGTATTTATTTATTTTTATTATTATTTTTTTTGAAGGAGAAAGAACAGATAATCCTGTGACCCTACAAAGGACAAGCAGTTTGTGAAATAGATGGATGGAGAACAAATAATTCCCCACAAATAAAACCGTAAAGTTGCTTCTCTTTACAAATGCTGTCTATGATATACAGAAAATAACTACACATGTAAACATGGGGGGAAGTCCTCCTTTTTTTTCTAATTTTTTTTTTTTTTTTTTTTTTCATCTTGTATTCAGCACAACAACAGCCTGATATTGCTTTTGGCAGCATTTTCGCTTCCCTTCTACTCTACATCCACTGTGCAGTTTTGTTAGCTTGGAGATATAATGCTGACAGCATGGCCCGCCTGCACCTCATTCTGCATATTTTCTAGCTTCACTAATTAATAGGAAAGCCTGGGATTACAGGAATGATAGATGGCACAGTTTTGCAGCAGAACTCCTGTTGTAAATAGAAGTGGTTCCAAAACCCTCGGGGAAGACGGGAAAAAAAGTAGGGTAACATCCAATTTGATCTTTCCAACAAATTCTCCTGTTTCCAAGGAGAAAAATGATACAAGAGAATGATTCCAAAACACATATTCACAGAGTCAAAAGAACACACGATAACTCAAAGTCTAACAATGTTTTATGTATATACATAATTTCATATACCATGACCAGAAAGCCTGTGTGCATTCAAATAAATCTATCTGATAACACCTATATCACAGAAGTGCATTTCTATCTTTGTTTCAAGCTGTTCAGATGTGGGAAACAGAAATTCCCTGTCTTTTATTCTGGGCACAAACCTTTCTTTCATGATCCTGGCGACAGCAAAAGGTCTTGACCCCACTTCCACAGCCCTCGTCTTCTCAATACCTGACGCTTGGCTTGCCTCCGCGTAGATTATTGCGACACTCCATGCAGGCACTTTGATGTAATAACTATGTGCAACTTGAAGGCAGAATGAAATCTCACCTGATGGAACACAGAATAGGCAGACAGATGCGTGGAACGTTTCAGCATCACCACAATACCTGCAACCATCATGCAATAGCCGCTTGCTTTGTTTACAGAAAATCACAGATCGTGCAAAGCATCATTTTCACTTCTTTCTGTCTTTGTTGTAGGCTAACTCTTGAAACAAAGTAATTGTGTGTAGTTTTTCATGTTGAATTCAGTTAAACTCAATCATGCAGTTTAGAAAAAGCATGGATGAATCCAATCATGACAAAAAGTATTTGTAACTATCAGGATGTGCCACCAATGCTATACTGAAGCTGGGTAGTAACTGATTACATGTAATCAGATTCCAAATATCAAGTACTTGTAATTAGAGTACAGGTATATTACATTTTATAATGCTCATAATTAGATTACAGTTACTTTTTTATGGATTACACAATTACATATTATTCACACAATAGCAGTAAATTATTCATAATTTATTAATTCTCCCTAATTCTTCTTTTTCCTTTCTAAAATCCTCATTGTTTGTCATACCATTTAGCTTTGACTATATTCACAATATTGAATGGTCATGTAAATGCCATAAAAATAATTTTGCGATCTGTGCTTCTGAACCTCTCAAGCAATTAGACAATGTACAAAACAAAAGGATTCCCAAATGTTTTTGTCAGCCAAACCCCTTTGACATGATATATTTACTTGAAATATCTCTGATGAAGATATTTCAATAAGTTAACACATTTACATGTTTACAGTTCGATGTTGGTCACATTTTTGATGTGCGGGTAAACAAATTAAATACATCTATTTTTAGTGTTTAAAGTTTTTAAATAAGTTATTATTATGATTTAATGGTTACATTTTTATGATTTAATTAATTATTATTATTATTATTTTTTTATTAACTCACAAACCCACTGCAGTTCTTACATTAATCCCAGTTTGGGAAACCTTGGTTTAATGAATGTTTAATACATTTTATGATGTTGATATCAAAAAATAATATATTTTCTTTCTCTTTGCTTTTTTGTTTCAATATGGTATGTTTAATGACAAGGTTAAAAAAAAAAAAAATTAGATAAAAAGTAATCTAAAAGTAATCCAAACAGTGGTCAGAATACATTACCTAAAATGTGTAACATAGATTACATTACTAACTACAGTTTTCATCAAGTAATTTATAATCAGTAAAGGACTACAATTTGTAAGTAATCTACCCTGCTCTGGTTATGGGTTAGTAGTTGTTTCAGCATTGTGTAAGAAATCAAAACTATGATTTAAATCACCAATTAAATCTTTAGACTCAGCTGTAGGGCGGGGTTTGTCATTAACTAGTTAATTTACTTTGTCATTAACTTAAATAATTTTTCCTCTAAAAACAATTAACAATATTTAAATTTAAATAATTTAAATATATTAAAATATTTATTTTATTTTTAAATAAATGATTTAAAAAATAATATTTAAATGTAATTTGTTTAAATATTTCAACACAATTATTTCATTATATCATAGTAGATATTTTAGTATAGGGCTGGGTCATTTTGACAATGTTGTTGCCTGTATGGAAAACTTTTCAAAAACGCAAAGGAAAAACGTTTCCATTTTTAGTACATAGTTGTTGTGTAACTGTACCCAAAAAAGTGTGGTGTTGAATGGATATGAAGTATTGTTGCTTTACCTGTGTCTTTTTAAACATGCACAATTGCACATATTAGCATCCAACCTGGACTTTTGCCATCTTTTGAACTTACAATTATACAAGAAAGTAGTGGGTTTACTGAAGGGAAAAAGAAACCAGATGAAGAAGGTAAGCAAAAAGTGAAGCTTTCCTCTTGATGGAACACTGCGTTCTGACTATCTCTCCTGAAGCACTCGATCTACTATGAGATCAGTGTTTTTCTTTTGTCTAAAAAAACCCCATCACAGGTCACACAGAGTAAATCCACATGTGTTGTGTGCCTTTGGAGGTTTCCAGGACTAAATAATATTTGACTTTTCTTCTGTGGAAACTTCTAATAGAGGTAATTTTTCAGTCAACCTCATTGGAGCCAAGAATAAACCCTGGCTTTGGTGTATTGATCCCTTACAACTATCAATATAGTAAATGAGGTAATTTTGTTCGGAAATGCACAAAGCGGGTTGTGTTGTCTTTAACAACTTCATCTTTACAACAGGCAATTAATGTTAGCTGTCCTAGCAGGCTACACTTACACACCCTGATCTGTTGTGAGTGTCTAAGTGTCACTTACTGATGGATCAGATTTAGCTGATGGTGGCTACAAACAAATGGGCGAACACAAAGTCTGAAGACAATGGGTAATTCACTAAGAATGGATTGCGACGACTGATAGCACCATTTATTTGAACCAAATCCACTAAAGGAATTGACCCCAATGCAAATCACCCCAATATGTTGTGCTTAACATAATTTGCACATTTTCCAATCTTGCTGATCACTTCTGAGCGCAGCAGACTAGCATGATCTGGTATACTTTACTAAGGCCACACAGAATCACCCCATTGTGATCCCAACACCCAAAAGGCACTGTAAATGCTTAAAGTGTTCTCAGCCAGGCCTTGTACATATATATAAGTCCGGTTATTATGCTCTTCTTCATTTGTGATAAAGTCACATTAGCTGCCACCGCTGGGGAAGCAGCACTGACACACATGCACACACACACACACACACACACACACACACACACACATACTCGCCTACTTGCCTCATTCATCCTCCGTACCGTTCCTCCCTGCCGCCGCCGCTATCGGAGTAGCGGGTGCACACGCGATCCTGATAGCACATGGACATTTTCCCATTGCAGCACTCTCCCCTGTCCATATCCAATTCCCGGTCATTTCATACACTTACACTGCACTTGTTGTGTCGTTTCATCCCTGTAATGTTTGTCTGTGTGGGCGTAGTCAGTCTTCCGGCAGGAAACACCGCACCGGCCAAACCGAACGAACAAGCGGCAGTCGATTATAACATCACGGGCTTAGTCGCGCCACACAGCGCAACCGGAAGCTGGCGAAACCATTGTCTAGTATGAATAGGTGTTTCTGTGTGCATTTAAGTGTGGAAATTATGTGTTAAATGTATTATGTGTTAATGGATTATGTTTATTTGTGTATATATATATATAGATCGGAAGTGATTATTGTTGATTAAGTATTACAGATGACCAATAGATGTGGTATTTGTGTGTGTGTTAAATGTTATTTTTACCGGTGAATGGTATAGCCCAAAAAAGGGGCGGGGTTTGGCCTATATAAGCCGAGGCCAAACAGAAAGACGTTACTTGTTTACCAAGTCGATGCAAGAGTGCTACTGCGGTGCCTCAAGCAAAAACCCCTTCGTATATTGTGGATACCTGTTTGCTACCTGATTATATCATTGTTGGATTATTTTCTGGTTTATTTTTCCCTTTTGTTGTTTATTTGGTACTTTGGATTTTTGTCATTTTTAGGTGCACTTGTATATATTCTTCACTGTGGACAATCTTTCTGGCACTGTAAATAAATTCCACCTTGCACAAAAGTGCTTTTGCGAGTGAGCCATCGTTTTTACATCCCTTCACGGACTCACATTTTTCCCCGAAGGCGAGCTGGTGGGCTCGTCTTCATCACATTTGGTGGCAGCGGTGGGATGGCTACTCGCAAGACAGCGCCGAAAGGTAGAAAACCCAGGCCGGGTTTACGATCCCAAGTGAAGGTGACGTCAGAGGAGGAGGCAGCCTGGAATTCGGTTGAGACTACGTAGGAGGAGGAGGAGGGAGCCACGAGTTTTCCCAAAGTCTCCCCAAAGTCCAATCAACCACTGACCAAGCCCGTCAATCCTGACGCTATAGCTGGCGAGGGAATGATTTCCCTGATGCGCAGATTTCTCGAAACTCAAGAGCAGAGAGAGGATCGATATCTGCGGGAGCTCCGAGGTCTTCATGAGTCCATCTTGCAGTCAATTCGTCCTGCTGAGACCTCGCTCGACGCGGAGAGTGTTCGAATGGAGCTACCGACGCCAGCACCAAAGTTATCCACAAGACACAGACCCGCCTACGTCCAAGACTCCCCGAATGTCACAGCGCCAAGAGAGCCAATGCAGTGGGCTGATCCGAAGATGCCAAGCTTCCAGCAGGGGGAAGACATCGAGAGTTATCTTCGGCGGTTCGAGCGTCTGGCCAGGACCTGGAGGTGGCCTGAGGAGGAGTGGAGCTATCGTCTGGTTCCGTTGCTGACAGGGCAGGCATTGGAGGCGTACCTGGCAATGGACGAGGAGCAGGCTGAGGTCTACGCTGACCTGAAGGAAGCACTGCTGGAGAAATTCAACATCTCTCCAGAGACCTACCGTCAGCGCTTCCGATCGACTACAGTCCCAGCTGGAGAGTCGCCAACAGAGACTTACCACCGGCTAAAGAATCTGTACAAGCGTTGGGTGCGACCGGAGGAGCACTCTAAAGAGGAGATCGGCGAGGCCATCATCCTGGAACAGCTTCTTCGGGTGTTACCCTACGACGCACGCACCTGGGTGAGAGAGCACGAGCCGAGGTCAGGACTGGCGGCAGGGAAGTTGGCACAGCAGTACCTGAATGCTCATCGTGGCAGTCCTCGTACTCAACCACTCAAAGGTACTGTACGTGGCATTTCTCATAACTCTGGGTCTGAAAGGGGTCGTGTTGAACTATCTGACAATGCACAAGGTCCAAAGTCAATGGCCAAAGACTTGCTTTGCTTTTACTGCCAGCAGCCGGGCCACAAAGCAGCTGTGTGTCCCGCTCGCAAAGCGAAACTTACGGGGTTTTGTTATGTGCCTAGAGAAGGGGACTGTGATTTTGACTCTGTAGGGGAGAGTCAGAATCTATATGATGTGACTGTTAATGGACATGAACTGAAAGCACTCTTGGACACTGGAAGTTCTCTGTCAATGTTGAAATCATGCTTTGCAAATAATGTCAATTATGTAAATACTACCTCTGTTCAATGCGTGCATGGGGACGTAAAGCAGTATCCCCGAGCTGAGGTAATGGTGGAGGTACAGGAACAAATGTACTTACTGAATGTTGCCGTAGTTGACAATTTACCAGCTGATATGATTCTAGGAAGAGACTTGCCCGTATTACATGAACTCTTGCAACCCACCATCAAGGACTCTGAACATTCTGTTGCCACTGCAATGTCATGTCCTGCTCTTACTAGAGCTCAAGCCAGGGCAGGTCTGCAGCCGCTGCCAGACTTGGATGGTAGTCTGCTGCAGGGCGGGACTAAAGGCCCTAAAAAGTCACGACGCCAACGGCGGCTTGAGAAGTACCTGGGTACCCCAGCCTCTGATGCCTCAGTGGAGGGTCTTGAAGTCAATGGCTGGAAGGTCCCAGGGAACATAGCACAACTTCAAAGGGGAGACGAAACTCTGAAACCTTTATTTGTCAAAGCTGAGTGTGACAAACCATCAAATCTGTGCAATGAAGAATATGTAGTGATGAATGATGTGTTGTATGTGCGAACCAATGATGTGATGCGTCTAATTGTACCATCTTGTTGTCGTCCTCTTGTTCTGCACCTTGCACACACTGTTCCATGGGCTGGCCACCTGGGCCAGCAGAAAACATATGCACGCATTAGCTCACGATTTTACTGGCCCACACTATACACTGATGTACAAACACACTGTAACACATGTGCCATCTGCCAAAAGACAAGTGCTGTGTCCCAGCGGGGCAGAGCACCCCTGCAACCTCTCCCTGTCATTTCTGCACCTTTTAGGCGGATCGCCATGGACATTGTGGGGCCGTTGGAAAAGAGCAGTGCTGGACATCGCTACATCCTGGTAGTCAGCGACTACGCCACAAGGTATCCTGAAGCCTTCCCACTCCGTTCCATCACCACACCTAAGATCATTCATGCCCTGGTTCAGCTTTTCTCCAGAGTCGGCATACCTGAGGAGATACTCACGGACCAGGGAACGAACTTCACGTCACGGCTGATGGGGCAGCTGAATAAACAGTTGGGCATTACCGCCCTCCGAACAACTCCCTACCACCCGCAGACGGATGGTCTGGTGGAGAGATTCAACCAAACTCTCAAGAATATGTTGCGGAAGTTCGTTGCAGACACAGGACGAGACTGGGACAAGTGGCTACCATTTGTTCTCTTCGCTTACCGAGAGGTACCCCAAGCGTCAACGGGATTCTCACCGTTCGAGCTCCTCTATGGATGGCAGGTACAAGGACCCCTGGACCTGCTGAAGAAAGGCTGGGAGGAGGAACCTGCATCCAAGAAGGAGGAGAAAGGCGTCGTGCAGTACGTGCTAGAGATGCGAGATCGACTGGAGCAGTACAGAGAACAAGCTAAAGAGAACCTACAAGAGAAACAACAAGCGCAGAAAAGATGGTATGATGAACACGCCAGGCTACGACAGTTTCAACCTGGGCAGAAGGTATTACTCCTGTTGCCAACTTCAACGAGCAAGCTACTGGCTAAATGGCAAGGGCCGTACACCGTGGTCCGCAAGATGGGGCCAGTCACTTATGAAGTTCATCACCCGGACAAGGGCAAGGCCAGGCAGACCTACCACGTGAACCTGCTAAAGGAATGGAAGGTGCCACCCGGTAAGGGACCAGAAACATCACTGCTGGTAAGGAAGGTGGAGGTGGAAGAGGAAGAGGAATCGGAGGATGCAAAGCGACAGCCGTCTGTGGTGAGTCTAACTCACATAGAAGACTCCAAAAGGAAAGAACTGCAGCACCTCCTGAACCAGTTTCCTGCTTTGTTCTGTCAGAGGCCTGGACGGACTGAGCTGTCCCAACACACCATCCACCTTTCCAATCCATCACCATCACGTCAACGTCCTTACCGGGTGCCTGAAAGGCTGGTGGAACCCTTGAAGGAGGAGATCAAGATGATGAAGGAGCTAGGAGTGATCGAACCTTCAATGAGCGAGTGGAGCAGCCCAATGGTGATCGTGCCCAAGAAAGACGGTTCCCTGCGTGTCTGCATCGACTTTCGCAAGCTCAACGCCCAATCTAAGTTTGATGCATACCCCATGCCAAGAGTGGATGATCTGCTGGAGAAGATTGGAAGAGCCCAGTACATCACCACGTTAGACCTGTGTAAGGGGTACTGGCAGGTACCCCTCAACCCTGAGTCCAGACCCTATACCGCGTTCCGAACACCTCTAGGATTGTTCCAATTCACGGTCCTTCCTTTTGGCCTTCACGGGGCACCAGCCACATTCCAGAGGCTGATGGACCGAGTACTCCAAGGCTGTGAAGACTGGTCTGCAGCGTACCTGGATGACGTGGTAATCCACAGCAACTCTTGGACAGAGCATCTACAACATCTTCAGCAAACTCTAAAGAGGATAGAGGAAGCAGGATTGACATTAAACATTTCAAAGTGTGAGTGGGCAAAGCAAGAGGCGAACTACCTGGGGTATCACCTGGGCAACGGACAGCTGAGACCACAGGTGGACAAATTGGAGGCAATTCGAAGGAGCCCACAACCAAAGACCAAGAAGGAAGTGAGGTCGTTCCTAGGACTGGTGGGCTGGTACAGGAGGTTTGTGCCAAATTTCGCCTCCATCGCGGCTCCTCTGACCAACCTGCTGTCCAAGACGGTGAAAAACCCTATTCCCTGGACCGATGACTGTGAGACAGCTTTTAAGACCCTAAAAGAAAAGATGTGCTCCAGCCCAGTCCTGCAGAGTCCAGACTTCTCTCAGAGATTCCTGGTGCAAGTAGATGCGTCCGCAACAGGGATTGGAGCGGTCCTTGCCCAGGGAAGTGCAGGTGAAGAGAGGCCAATTGTCTACCTCAGCCGCAAGCTACTCCCCAGGGAGACAAGATATTCGACGGTCGAGAAGGAAGGTCTCGCCATCAAGTGGTCCCTGGACAGCTTGCGCTATTACCTCCTTGGTCGAGAGTTCGATCTAGAAACTGACCACCGGGCTCTAACCTGGATCCAGTCCATGAAGGACCACAATGCCAGAGTCACACGGTGGTACCTCGCCCTGCAGCCGTACCACTTCAAGATACGGCATCGACCTGGCAGACTCAATGTCGTAGCCGACTACCTGTCCAGGTTTCCGGCCAGTACGCGGCTTGGAGAGGGGGAAGGTGATGTGATAAAGTCACATTAGCTGCCACCGCTGGGGAAGCAGCACTGACACACATGCACACACACACACACACACACACACATACATACTCGCCTACTTACCTCATTCATCCTCCGTACCGTTCCTCCCTGCCGCCGCCGCTATCGGAGTAGCGGGTGCACACGCGATCCTGATAGCACATGGACATTTTCCCATTGCAGCACTCTCCCCTGTCCATATCCAATTCCCGGTCATTTCATACACTTACACTGCACTTGTTGTGTCGTTTCATCTCTGTAATGTTTGTCTGTGTGGGCGTAGTCAGTCTTCCGGCAGGAAACACCGCGCCGGCCAAACCGAACGAACAAGCGGCAGTCGATTATAACATCACGGGCTTAGTCGCGCCACACAGCGCAACCGGAAGCTGGCGAAACCATTGTCTAGTATGAATAGGTGTTTCTGTGTGCATTTAAGTGTGGAAATTATGTGTTAAATGTATTATGTGTTAATGGATTATGTTTATTTGTGTATATATATATATAGATCGGAAGTGATTATTGTTGATTAAGTATTACAGATGACCAATAGATGTGGTATTTGTGTGTGTGTTAAATGTTATTTTTACCGGTGAATGGTATAGCCCAAAAAAGGGGCGGGGTTTGGCCTATATAAGCCGAGGCCAAACAGAAAGACGTTACTTGTTTACCAAGTCGATGCAAGAGTGCTACTGCGGTGCCTCAAGCAAAAACCCCTTCGTATATTGTGGATACCTGTTTGCTACCTGATTATATCATTGTTGGATTATTTTCTGGTTTATTTTTCCCTTTTGTTGTTTATTTGGTACTTTGGATTTTTGTCATTTTTAGGTGCACTTGTATATATTCTTCACTGTGGACAATCTTTCTGGCACTGTAAATAAATTCCACCTTGCACAAAAGTGCTTTTGCGAGTGAGCCATCGTTTTTACATCCCTTCACGGACTCACATTTTTCCCCGAAGGCGAGCTGGTGGGCTCGTCTTCATCACATCATTACTTGATGATTTACTGCTATATGATCAATAAAAATGTATACAAATATGTAGCAGGCAACAAAGCAAATTTTTAAGGCAAAATATATAATAACTCTAACTGACAAAGAAAGTAGGCATGTTTGACATTAGCCAGGTTTCCATCCAAAGTTGCGAATTTAAAAAATTTGCATTAACCCTTTTTCACACAAGACACTTGACCACCTCAAGCAAGCGTAAAAACTTTTTTGCGAATTAAGGGTTTTTTTTTCAGAAATTTGGCGTTTCAATCACTCGTTTCTGATGTGATACTTCAAAATGCGCATTAAAACAGGGTGATGTAAACATAGCTAATGACTTAATTTAAATTTTAGGCACATTTAGCACCTGGTTATTCAGTGCACCTGGCGGTCAGAGATGAATATGCAGGTTTTGTGATTAAATACTACACAAAAAAAAATTAATTAATTAATTAATTAAAAAAATAAATAAATAAATTTAAATAAATAAATTAATAATAATAATAATAATAAAAAGTAAAAAAAAAATGGTGCTACTGTAAATTTGCCCATGTGGCATATGATTTTTATAATAATAATAATGAATGTTTTTGAAAGAAGTGTCTTATGCTCACCAAGGCTGTATATAATTTATCAAAAATACAATAAAAAAGTAATATTGTGAATTTTTTTTTTTTTTTTAAAGTAATTGCTTTCTCTTTTAATATACTAAATTCTAATTTATTCCTGTGATGGTAAAGCTAAATTTTCAACATCCATTACTCCAGTTTTTAGTATCACATGATCCTTCGGAAATCATTCTATGCTGATTTGTAAATAAATAAATAAATAAACATTTCTTATTATTATCTGTATTGAAAAAGGTTGTTCTGTGGAATATTTTTGTGAAAACCACACACACACACTCATAAATTTAAATTTGTATTATTTTAATATTTATATGTGATATATTAATCATATTCTACTAAAGTAAATTAACAGTTAGATGTTTTTTTTTTTTTTTTTTTTTTTTTTTTACACTTCACAGCTGTAGATTTCTAGATTAATTTACTTAATTAATTTACTTAACTTAAAGATCAATAAAATTCCATTTAAGCTTTATAAAATATGACTTGCTCTTGGTCTGCCATCACAGCAACTGCATTAGAAAGTTGAATTTATTGAAGTCCAGGCGTCTTTGCTAATGATGAGAAAAGAACCCATAAACACCTTTGAAATCAGTTGTCTTGAAAATGAGGCAGGCGGCGTATTAGGGCTCCTCAAATGGAGTCCAGAAAGAGTCCTGAACAGCCAAATACCACTTGGGAAATAAACATCTTGAAATAGGCATGGGACCAGGAAATGGATTTCATTGCAGAACTAATCAACAGGGCCGTTTTAGAAAGAAACAATTTAGATTTGGATTGGATCTTTACTGACGTTGGAGTTATCAATGTGTCTCATGCCAGCCAGTGTAATTTGATCCTCGATGTCCACACCAAAGCCTGACAGATGTCAGCAGCTCCAGCTAAGACTTGTGCTGTGAGTTGGCGTGCCATAAAGCAGACTAACCAGAGGTAGTCATCACATCTATCCACTGATGTGGTTTGATTGGAATTCAAATGATCTTTCACTAGTATCATAGGCAATCTGTCAGCACATACTCAGACTACAAACACATGTCATGTGTGAAGCTGGATTCTGTTTAGGATTCTTCACAATGTAGAAACTTAAGCCATTTATTCCATTGGAAGATAAAGAGAATTATGTCTCTCATAAAGCCGCTATGAGAATGAATCAGTAAGCTGAACCGAACTTGGCAAGATCTAAAGACTTGGGCGCATACATATCTTGCCAGTCTATGTTAAACTTTCAGACTGTCCCATGTTTCTATCTCAAAGATTTTCTCTCTGCCATCGGTTTGCCATTGTGCAATCTCTCAGACATTTATTTTATTTTATGTTATTTTTTGTTTTGTTTTGTTTTGTTTTATTACTATTATTACATGTACATTTTTCTATTCATCAAAGAATCCTAAAAGAAGCATCAAACCTGGTCTCATGACAAAAACGTACCTGTGGGAACTTTTTCGTCCTATAGCTTCATCAGAGAAATGTCCTCTGAGTGGTGCTAAAAGAGTGTTTGTTTTTTCCCCAGAACAGATGAACGTACATATGGTACATTTTATGTGATGTTGGTTTTGTAGGTGTCACCACAGTTCTGAATGCTCTGTGATGTTTTAAAATAACGTATCATCTGCACTACACCTAAACCTCGATAGTATGAACAAAAGCGAATGTGATGTAAAAACGCTATCACAAGCGTGCCGTTTTAGCTTGTTTTTCAATCTCTCATCTTTCATCATATTTTCCACGGGATTCATACCCAAGGATTCCACATCTTAAGTCCAATTCTGTGCCGGCTGAGCTACCGAGCAACTTGTTACATTTGGAAAGCGAAACATATGGGGTTGTAATCATAACTGTGTACGAAAACGATTACAAGTGCTCGCTGTTTTACCACATCTAGTGTTAATTTCTATTGTTAACTGCAGTGATATGTATTTATTGGTATTTATTTCACATCTTGCGAAAAAGTTCCCACAGGTACGTTTTCGTCATGAGATCAGGTAGGAATCATCACAGTTTCCACAAAAATATTAAATTAATCTGAGAATCCAATGCTGTAAAAATCACACAGCAACAGTTTATGTTGACTTTAGTAGAATAAGATTAAAATATTTATAATATATCATACATATATATTAGAATAATATAACTTGATATTAAATGTACATATACATTTTTTAAAAACATATTTGGCAGAACAACTGTTTTCAACACTGAAATGTCAGACTTTTGGACCTGTTTTCCCCTTTTTCTGTTCTGTGTTCCCTTATTTGGTCATGTTACTGTCCTCGTTTAGTCTGATTATTAGTTGACTCCCCGCACCTGTCTGTTCCTCGTTATGCTGTGTTTAAAAGCCCCAGTCTGTTCAGTCTGTTCAGTTAGTGTTTGTCGGGTTTACCTGTGATGTTCATGTGTCATTCCTCGTTCCTAGTGTGGATTTACCCTGTGTGTTGGATTGAATTAAAGATGTTTCGTTTATCCATGGCTCCTTCGTTCCTTCAGCAGCAAAACGTGACAGAAGACCCGACCAACACAGTGACCTCCGTGTGTGCCCTTCGTTTTTGTTTCTGTTTTCATTCAGTGTTTTTTTTGTTTTCCCGTGTCCCCATGGATTCCCTTGCCATCATGTTCACAGCCCTAGCCTGCAAAGACCTCTCTCTTTTGGAGTATGTGGTGGAGTTCAGGCAGCTCGCCATTTTAACGGTGTTCGACGACGCTGCATTGAACTCACTGTTCTGGATCGGGGCTACTACTACCGCCCCGTCAACCTCCCAGACACCACCGGACTATGCTGGAGGGAAGCTATTATCCGGTGTCTGGAGAGCGTTTATCCCCGATCCGGAACATGGCCAGACCCAGTGCCCAGCCCACCATCTCCCTGCTGCGTGGAGTGCGAGCCCGAGCCCACCGCTGACAGAGAGCCAGAGCATGTCGCGACCGACAAGCCATCGCCCAGAAGTGCGACAGAGCTGAGGATTGCCACGGAGCCAGAGCCTCACAGAGCATCAGACCAAGTGCGAGAGCCGGCAACAGAGCCCATCACGAGGGAGAAGGCTGCGGATGGTGTGAGCGCGGAGAGGAGCGCCGCCCCCTGTACCGCAGCTGAGAGTGAGCTGATTATGGAGCGTGGACTGCGCCACATCAAGGAAGGAGAGAGGGCTCCTGTTCCTGAGTTAAGCCCCGAGAGGGCTCCTGTTCCTGAGATAAGCCTAGAGAAGGCTCCTGTTCCCGAGTTCAGCCCTGAGAGGGCTCCTGTTCCAGAGTTCAGCCCAGAGAGAACTCTTGTTTGCATCCCTGAAAGCCCGGAGGCTCACAAATGCCCGCCCTCCCACCCGCTCCTGCATCCTCCTCCTCCGCTGTCGTCTGCCAGCCCCTCTGCTCGCCCTCAGCCCACCATCTATATGGTGCAAGCTCCTCGGCACTCCACTCCTCCGGCTGCACCTCGTCCCTTTGTCTCTCCGGCTCCGTCAGGCTCCTTCATCCCCTCGGCTCCTCCTCAGTCCTCTGTCGCTCTGGCTCCACTGTGGCCTTCTGGAGCTCTGCCTCGGTCGCCGGCACCATCTGCTCCACCTTGGTCCTCCGGATCCTCCCCGTCACCCTGGCTCATCGGCTCTCCATCTCTGCTTCTGGCTCCTCCACCACTTGCTCAGCCACCATTGGTCGGCCCCCTGGAGTCGTCAGCCCTTCCTCCACCATGGCTCCTCCCTCCGTTGGCTCCACCTTGGGTCGACATTATGGCTGTGGCCTGGGTCCCACCTGGCGCCGCATGCTCCAAATCTCTCCTGTTTCCTCCCTGACTCCTCCCTCCGTCTGGTCCGCCCTGGTCCTGCCTGTCATCCCCCTGGCTCCTCCTGTGTCCTCCTTGGCTCATCCCTTCGTTGTCTCCACCCAGGACTCTGTTCATTGTCCTCCTCCCGGATGCCCGTCCTCCTCCCGAGCCTCCTCCTAAGTTCCCACCCGTTCCCTCCCTCCGTTGTTCTACGGCGCGAGGATGCGCTTCCGGGAGGGGGGGCAATATGTCAGACTTTTGGACCTGTTTTGCCCCTATTTCTGTTCTGTGTTCCCTTATTTGGTCATGTTCTTGTCCTCGTTTAGTCTGATTATTAGTTGATTCCCCGCACCTATCTGTTCCTCGTTTTCCTGTGTTTAAAAGCCCTAGTCTGTTCAGTTAGTGTTTGTCGGGTCTACCAGTGATGTTCGTATCTCATTCCTCGTTCCTAGTGTGGATTTACCCTGTGTGTTGGATTGAATTAAAGACTGTTTCGTTTATTCACGGCTCCTTCGTTCCTTCCAGCAGCGAAGCGTGACAGAAAATAATAAGAAATGTTTATGGAGCATTTTAGAAAGAATTCTGAAGGATCCTGTGACACTGAAGACTGGAGTAATGACTGTAGAAAATTCTGTTTTAAAATCATAGGAATAAATTACATTTTAAATGAAATTAAATTAAAACTGCTGAATATGTTTTCTGATTATATCATTTATGATTTATCATCATCTGGACCAAAAACAATGACGTTTTGAATGAACAAATGTGGCCACATTAAACTTGAACAGACAAATTAAACATAATAGGCTAACCATGAATAAACTATTAAAAACTAGAATAAACCCTAATTGATAGAACTAATTTTAAAACATAGCAATGCTGTTTTAAAACAGCAGTTTAACTAAAAATTCCTCTATACCAAAGACCAACATATATTCAGGAACTAGAACCAGCACATATGGATCGTGTGCTTTATTTCTCCATTCAGTTTTTGTTGGCTGATCTCTCATTCACTTGTCTGCTTTATTTCAGCAATCACACATAATGAAAGAGTTTCATTGCGTTCAGCATCTGGTCTTTTGGCAGCAATAGCCAAACCTGAACCTCATGTTGGACTTTCCTCAAGTTGGCGTGAAAAGTGTCAGCATTTACTGTTATCATGGCCATCACAGTTACTTTATGCTCGTAATACTATTGATCATTCACAGACTTGGATTCGAAGACTCATTCAGACAGAACAGCATGATATTCTCATTATTCACACATTTCTGTACGTCTAAAGGAAAACTAGTATTTTTAATAGATTATTTGAGAGAAAGGGGGCAGGTGCGCATTGAAACTCCTCATGTTTTATGCTGGCTTGACAAAGAAAATAGCCCGAATATCCTGTTGTACTGAGATCAAGAGCAGTACTTTTTAACATGCCACATTCTAATCTTATTTATGCAGCGGTCAAGATCTCCTGATGCCAAATACCATCAAAACCAGCGGCTTTGATGCTTGAGCCAAAGCATTAAAAATACTGGAATGTGGTAGTGCCTGCAAGTGCCAGGTGTATATCACCTTGTAATTAGGCCTGAAATGAATTAAATCAGGGTATAAAATACTGTGTGAATGTTAAACTAATATTTGTAATGCCAGCATCACAAGTTTCATAATGTACCAGAGCTGTCCGACCAGAGCAACTACACGAAAAACAACATTTTATGGACAGGTGTAAATCATGATTCTAAGATGATTTTTCTCCACATCAAAAAGAGCATTTCAAACCTCTTACCCCTCGCAGGTGATCCCTGAGAATGAAAGACACACTTTTATCGTCCGCACATGTTCTGGTGTGTCAAAGCATCCCATTTTCTTCCACCGTGTAATAAGTTGACAGTGTGTTTGGCACTCAGCAGGAACAGCTCTGAGGAACATGAAAATGACCTTATTATTTTCTCTGCAATGACATCATTGCTCATCTGCAAGGTGTTAATTTGAATTTGTGGAAGTTTGTGCGACCGAGCAATTTCCTTAGAATTAGTTTCACTGTTCTTAGGCTTGTTTCCTCTGTTATAACAGGCTTTATCTTGAAAACAGATGATCCATCTTAGCTAGAATTTGCAAAGGAAAAAGAAAAATAATTACAAAACACCCAATTTAATTGGCCTCTTGTCAGTATGACAATGTAAAAACAAAATATTCATCTTTGAAGTGATGAAACGCAGATAATTACAACCTTTGTGTTGTGAAAATGTAATTGCGACATTCAACATTAAAAGCTCTCATTAATGACAACATTTGATATATTGATACTGTGCAATTACACTGAACGGCCAAAAGAAAGAAAGAAAGAAAGAAAGAAAGAAAGAAAGAAAGAAAAAAGTCTTGCCTACTTTACATGCCATGAAATAATCATTGTTTGCAGCCTTAAGGAGGGCTGTCAGAATAAATCCCTTTAGAGAAAGATGCTTCATCTTATGCTTACAAGTAATTCAGAGCTGTGCAGAACACAAAAAGAGAAGATCCATAAGGCACACTAAAAAGCCTAATATTCATTCTGCATTATTAAGGTGGATTTATATTAAATATTAAAAGGATCATATGCTGTTTTAATATTCATAGAACTGAACTTTTACTGAAATATTGGTGAAATGCTTTTATGTGCGATTGGTTGGAGAGCTGATCTGATTAAATTTCATTGTTTGATCACCTTCTCGTGCTCTGAGGGTGAATGAAGCTGAACTGAGTCCAGGTCTCTGTTTCCAAACAAGCTGGCATTTGACCATAAATCTAAAAATGTTTTTTTTTTTTTATTATTATTGTTTTACTATGATTTACTGCATATACAATCTTGTGTTAAATCATAATTTAGACTAATTAAGCAATATGGGCACATGTTGTTCCTATTGCGAGTCTGACACTTTTATACAAAAGTTTGATAAAAAAAATTTTTTTTTACATTTTTATAAAATATTGCCAGTTGGCTTTGTCTATTTTATTTTCACAAAAAAAAAAAAAAAAAAAAAAAACAATAGCTTGAATGTCTCACATTAGCAACACAGTAGCAACCTGACCTCATGACGAAAACGTACCTGTGGGAACTTTTTTGCAGGATGTGAAATACGTACTCTGATCTTTCAGCTCTTTCATCGTGAGTCATGTTTTTCACCCGATTTGTACCCAAGGATTCTGCATCCTAAGTCCAATTCCGTGCCAGCTAAGCTACCGAGCAAGAATGTTAAATTCAGAAAGCAAAACATATAGAATCATAACTGTGTACATAAACAGTTATTTATCGAGTTTTTATAGCTTTGGTTGAGTGAACAATTCAATGACTCATTGATAAAGAAGTGTATAACTCCTGAATGAATTAGTTTTGAAATATTTTGATGAATGAATGATTCAGTGAATCACTCATAGAGACAGTCACTTGTCACCATCTACTGGCGTAACAATGCAATCTGTAGAGACAAAAACTTGTAAGGATTAAATATCATCACATACTTTCATAAAAACATCACATCTTTGAATCATGGTAATTCTTGATGTGCTTCTCAAGCTTTAGATTCAGATTTGTGATTTCCTAAAAGAATCGTTGCAGTCACAAATATAAAGAAAGTGTCTGGAGAAACATATCGGAGTAGAAGTGTTGATTTTCTCTTTAAAATGTAATGAAGTACACAGTAAATATCAAAAATATTTATACCAAAGTTGAAATATCCCAAAATTCAAAGAAAAAGTTCTAGAGAATGCATTTTTGAGGGTCATATCATTCTTAAAATTGTTTAAAATTCATTTAAAATTGTTAATATATTTTTCTAATATCCATTAACTGTATTGATGTTGATGTAAAGGCAGAATTTAGTTTAGGGTTTTTTTTAAGGTTTTTTTATTTATTTATTTATTTATTTTTATTTCATTTTCTGACTGACCATTTTCCACTCTATCTCTGACTCTTAGAATTCATCCACTCATTATTAGTGTTGGTATTGGGCTTTGATATGTATAGTAGATAGGTCTAAAAAAATATCCAAAATAATCTAGCCCTATAATATTAATAAAAACTTTATTTTATATAGTACCTTTAAAAGTTGCTCTCTCAGGCAAAACACAGGCAAAAGACCCTGTTTTTATGCTGTAACAAGTAACATTAAGACTTGTGCACAATACTTCTGTGTTGTACTGCTCTAGTAAACATCAAAGAAAAAGCCTCTTTTTCTTTTTTTTTCTCTTTTTTTTCTTATCAGGAGAAGCTTTTTTTTTTTAAGTCAGTGTGTTCACAGGGTAACTTTTGCATTCAGAAAGAGTGAACATCTGTTTTGGGGCTTGAGAGAGTGCTCTAATTGGATTAAAGCCGGGGTTGAATCCTGCTTTATCGCCTCTTTTGTGGGTCCTTTAGAGCCGAATGAAGCTTAGGACTCACTGCTGGGCTACAACTCTGACTGGATTACTGTGAAACACCTTGACCAGTTAGAACAAGGGCAGGTACCATGCTGGTTCTTTTCCAAAAAATTGGGACCGCTCTTGGCATCTGACTAATACACCCTCATTAACTGACAGCGACTCTCATTTGCCACAGAGCAAACTCTTTTGTTCTTCGTTCCCTCCTAAAGGTAACGTGATCTGCCTTACCTTGACCTCTCCTCCACTGAGAGCTAATCAGGCTCACCTGTGTGCTCTCCCCAGCGGCTGAGAGCGCTAACTCAGCAACACCTGATAAGGTTTCGATCCCTCAGGTAAATACCAGAGGTCAAGGACCCTCCTCAAGATAGTCTTGCAGCCTGAGTGAAGCTTGTGGGACGCAGCGAGAAGAGCTGTTGTTCTGCTCTACTGCTCATGAACAACTCAGCGGGGGGAAATATTAGATATGCTGTCTAACATACACACTGTTGTCTACTGCAACTGAAAGAAACTAGCATGGATTACTAATGAAGAATGAAACCAGTTCATGGTAGTTAACAGGCTTTGACAAACTGTCATTGTAACATATTTGACGTATACATCAATAAGAAATAAGAGTGTCCAAGATAATCAAAAGGAAACATTTTTAGAAATCTATTTTCTATTTTAAAATGCTTACTGCTATATATGTATTTTGACTTTGCCCCCAAAAATATATTGTAATTAATGAAAATTAGTGTTTGCAAAATACACAAGAAATCGATCAACTGATGTCCCAAGATGGACCATGCTATCTTTTATCCAGGGTGAGATTTTTTTAATATATTAATTAAATATAAATAAATATAAAAAGAAAATAAAACAAATTAATTCATGTAAATTTTGTTTACTTATATAAAAAATTAATAATAAAGTTCTTCTGTTTGTTCGCTCTCACGCTACAGACAGACAGAGCACTTTAGGTATGAAACAAAGTCTCAGCTTTCAAATTTTGTCATTTTGTAAGAAATTCAAACAATAAATAAAATTTTGTGGCTGTAGCGCCTGTAGCGCCTCAGTTAAAGTGGCACGTGAACCGATTTGTTCCTCTTTACTAGCTGAACATCAGAAGGTATCGTTTCAACCGCGGAAAGACATCAATACACACCATTTTCACACCAAGTTCAAGTCCACCAACGTTAATCTACTCTCCTGTCTGGTTTGTTTGTCAGAGAAAATAGCAGATTTGGCGCTATGATTGGTCAGATCGCCTGTCAATCAAACTCCCGGCAAAGGGTCTGTTGAAGACAGAGGGCGTGTTTTGAATTGTTTGGAAGTAAATAGCTGAATTCAACATCGCATACATATCTTACTATGGCTGAAATAGTTAGAATAGTAGTGTGCTATTCCGAATTCGACCAATATTTTGTAACTTTGGTTTGCTACTGCTAGAGCACATAAATCACACACTTCACCTTCAAGAGTCAGGGGAGACCGGCCTGACAAGGACAATTTGCAATACTGTACATTACCAGTACAATATCCTCCTGAGAGGGGTTTCTTGGCCTATTTTTCAAAAAAACAATAATGATAATGACTTTCTTCTGATTTTGAGATGTTAAATAATTATGATTTTGCCAAAGGTCAATAATAACACAACTGCTGACATTCTCATTTGGTACATTATAAATAGTTAAACATTGATCTATGGTTTAATATTTGCCATCCAACAGGCACGACAAAGATTTCTTTTTTTTTCTTTTGACAGAGAACCATAATGTGTTCTGACATGCAAGTGATTATTTAAATAAGGAGTGACAGTAAATGCATATATGAGCATAGAAAATGGGGCTCAGCTAGTTGAGATGAATTGCTAGATTAGCGATGGGAGCGAATGAGAGAGAACATGAATAATATCAATGCAGAATTAGCGAGATGCACCCATTAAAGTAGTTATAAGGTTACATAAGAAAGCTAATTTACAATATGGCTGCCAGAGAAATTGAATACAGAGGAAATAGTAAATTATGATGCCAAGAGACGCCCAAAGGTGAATGCATTTGCTCGGTGAACAAAATGAAACAACTTCATCCTGCTGTTTAATGTGAGAACATATCCGCAATATATACAAATGAGAAAGCTGACGGGGAATGTGTTGTACATTAAAAAAAGACGCTAATCGCACTGCATTATAAAACTCGATGTCTTTTTCTGTGCCTAACACAGTCTTAATGTTGCATTAAACTCTGAAAAGTGCTGTATTTCTCAACAATTAAAATTTTAAGTGTATTAAGTGTAATGGATTTCCCATAATGCATTGCCGAAGGAATAAGAGGTCAGATCAGGGGAACTCTGAGTCACTTTCCATTAAGATGAAAGAAGACATGCTTTGGCCATAGTACCCACAATCCCACCTGCTTCTCTACTCAGAAGCTGTTATTTTGTCACCAAGCCATGGTATCCCAGCATTCCCTAATGAGATTAGATGGCCACTAATGAGCGCTACAGTGGGTAAAATCAGCTGTGTTGTGAAGGTCAAAAATTTCACCACAGATTGTGCTGTTGGACTTCAAGAATTAACTAATAACAAACAAATGATTTATGAGGGAAGCGGAATTTTTGTTGGCCTTTAGGAAGGGTTTTCCATTCTTCATCCTATTTTTAATGAGCATGAAAATATGGAAGTGATACTAAGACCTGGTACAATAACATGCAGTGAGCTGTATTGAAGAAACGTGCTTTCATTTTGGCTTATGTTCACATGGCATACATTCAGATAGACTAGTTCGGGTCTTGATTCACCTTGAGTAAGTAAATGTTTAACTATATAAGGCAAACACGTTACCTGTGAGAATAAAGAACTTCTATTATCCTGTTTTTTTTTTTCATGATAGGACATATAATATTTGCTTTTCCAGACTGATTCTTCCAGTTCGACGACTCAAAAGAGGTCTGCAGTGACTGTGTGTACACTGTCAATGTGAGGTCATACCATTTTTACCACGGGATGGAAATACAATGAACCGTTGACCTATATTGGATTCCAGATGAGAATTCATCTCGGATTTTCCCCTGCTCAAACACTCATGTTTAACCCACACTAACCTTTCATCAAGAAAAAATAATTTTCTTTATTTGTCACAGGGAAAAAGTTGCATTGCTGGTAAAAATGTTTAAACTCATCAGCAATTTCTTATATTGGCATGCATTTTTGATTCTGAAAGAGTCTCGCATTATATGTAATCCCCTGTTAACCAGTAACCTCACAGTGCAATATAATCAACAAGCAATTTGCTAAGTGGACAGAACTATCATTTTTGTTAAGCGTGCATATTAGCAAGGCAAATATTGCTTGGCACAGTGTTTCAACTGAAAGCGTCCAATACATCTTCCTATCAGAGCTGAACGATGCTTGTCACAGCAACCGTTGCTTGAGGGAACCCATGGAAATTCTATGTAAAAGCCAAGACTGTGCAACATCAATGGTGTTTTATTTCAAACTGATAAGACAGTTGACAAAGATGCCGGAAAGTGTCACGTTCTGACCTCCATATTGACATTTAAAATTGAAATGGTTTCCATACAAACTCAATCAAGCCCTTGCGCTAATATTAGCAATGCTTTGCCTTGGAGAAGAAAAAAGAAGTTGTAAGGCAACGTTAAAAAATGAGCAATTTGTGTTGCATATTGTATCGACAAGCTACTATAAACATTTTTGAATTAATGTCTCTTAGTTTCTCATTTACTGTACACAATCTGAACTGGAGTAAGGGCAATAAATGGGTGCTAGAGAATCTACAGAAAATTTGAGAAAAAAAATTGAGAAAAAAATTAAAACATTTAATGAATTTGATACTATTAATGCTTTATTTTGCTTTCTAAAAACTGTCAGGAATGAGATATAATTATATATGTGACCCTGGACCACAAAACCAGTCATAAGTAACACAGGTATATTTGTAGCAATAGCCAAAAATACATTTTATGGGTCAAAATTATCGATTTGTCTTTTATGCCAAAAGATATTAAGTAAAGATCATGTTCCATGAAGATAATTTGTAAATTTCCTACTGTAAATATATCAAAACTTAATTTTTGATTAGCAATATGCATTGCTAAGAACTTCATTTGGACAAATTTTAAGGTGATTTTCTCAATATTTTGATTTTTTTGCACCCTCAGATTCCAGATTTTCAAATAGTTGTATCTCGACCAAATATTGTCCTATCCTAACAAACCATACATCAATGGAAAGCTTATTTATTCAGCTTTCAGAACACGTAATCATGCATTTTGGCCCCAGTGGCCTTCCATACTGGTTAGCCTCTGATCTGCCTGAGTGCATTCATGTGTTTTGGTGGAGATGTGGCTTTGGAGAGTGATTTGCAGGCAGGGTGGGATCTTATGCTTTTAAAGCTAGCTTGATATTGCTAGCTACTCCGAAATCAAGTACACTACCTTTAAAATATTCATATTCAAAATAAATATGAAAATTACCATTAATATTCATTTTAATTCATATTTATATTATTTATTAGTATTAATATTATATCATATTATTAATTAACCTATTACTACAAAATACATATTCTCCATAACAATTTTTCCAATCAAAGTCAATAATTGGCTTTTCTGAGACAGTCTGAAGAAAATTTAGACGTTGTGTTGACAAATGATTCAACTTATTTAATCTTGAGTCTCATGTTTGAATGCTACTTTAAGCGCATACATTTTTGAACAGACTCTCACTTCCCTATTCAATCACTATCCAACTCACACACACACATTATCAAGTGTGTATCCATTTAGCTTCAGGTTCAAAGCATCCCATGAAACAAAATTAGCTTCAAACACTGAACGCTGGCCTTTAAGATGTATTTCAGGGAGCCGCTAAGACTTACCACTAGCTTTTCCTCTCACTTAGAGAACTTTGACGTATGGGTTGTGCCAGGTTTTGTGAAGCTAATGAAAGTATGGGCTCCTCTATTAACCTCGGAGAGGAAAGAGGAGGTAGTTTGATGCATTCAGATTGGCAATAGTCAATATTTCACCACGACAGGCATTACCAATGAATAATTAAGTGTTTAATATAATGTTCGTGAAGAGAGGGAGATAAAGGAGGGTAGCGGGGAAAGGGGAATGATTAAACTGTAATTGATTATACTTAAAACCAATGCACTATTACAGAGTTCTCGATAGCGAAAGTGTTTGTGTGTGTTTGTGTTCAGAAAAATGGCTTTTTGATGGCACTGTCAGGGCAGTTGCAGTCATTAGCTTTGAGAACTCTTCTATGATGGAATTCAGAGGCCTGGCGTGTTGAGATCATGAAAATTTAAGAGGGAAATTTATACCAGAGAGACCGGCGCCCTGGCAGTGACTCGTGAATGCCCGGGGACACATGCTTTCACAGGGCGCAATGCTTGGACTGATGTGGCTGGTGATAAATAGTTAAGAAACTAGGGTTGTTTGCACTCTGACGCTTCTGAGTGGCATCTCACACTTGAAAATGCAGTTTGGAGATAAGATGAATTCATATCATATTACAAGTATGGACTTAATTAGTGTAGTGTGCCGTTACGGGTGGTACCAAATGAATTATTTATTTTTTCAAGAGATTCAATACCTATGTTTACAAAGCTTTGTGTGCTATTTTAAAATGTACAATTTGAACCTCTAAGAAAAAAAGGAAGGAAGAAGTTGATACATTTTCTGGAACACATTATCAGGAACAGATGTCATGTCCCCGGATATTAAAAATGAATGCTAGATGTTAAACATTTCAAGAATGTTAGATTATAATTTTGATTATTTATGACCGCTCTTCAACATATTTTGTCACGTATGCGGTTCAGTAAAGGATATTTCATTAATTAAGAAAATAAAATGTTGTCTCAGATTAAACATCAGCTTCGGCTTCTGTGATTTTACATGGTAATTTAAAACATATGTGGCCTATTACAGCTAAACCAGTCTAAAAATATCGACAGGTTCCCTGCTAGGAATCAGTCCACAGTCTCAGAGAATATACGTCCTCATACAGACAGAGGTTAGCAATTTCCATACCTCAATTTACTGACCTATGGCTTCCTGTCTTGCATATATGTCCTTCTTGTTAACCAGCTGACAGATTTTCATGCATATTCATAGATGCATATGGTCTGCCAGAACGAAAGCCGTCTCATCTCCTCAGATTCTGCCGTGTAGCAATGTATGAAGACACTTCATTAATGGATGCACTAAAAGAAGCGTCGTCTTCTTTTTCTTGCTTTTGTGTTTGCATAAATTCCAAAGGTTGATTAGAATGTTTGCTGTGAAAAATACATTTCTTAATCATTATTTTTGTTGTTTTACAGTTAAAAAAACAACATATCCTGAGAAACCAAAGAGTTATTTGACATGACATGCTTTAAGAAAGCATATTATGCATTTTAAAAAATCTCACAAAATCGGAATATCTAATGCATCACTGATTTTAATGTAAACTGATCTTGTTTAAGGATGTTTTGATATTTTTAGCAAAAAAAAATAAAAAATACATAATTCCCTCGAACACAGCGAAAAAAAAAAAAAACATGACAGGTAACAGCTGGGCTGAATGGAAAGCACATGTGAGAATGCCATTCTGCTAAGACATGTTACTTTATTTCCTCAGGGCTAATCAGACGTAGTCCATAATCATTCAATAAAGACGGGGCAAGATGCCGCAAACTAATTGCGCTGTTGTATTTTTGGAATCCAGGGCTGTCTGGTAATTATAGTGAATATGCTGAGTGGCATATAAAGATGTGTTTATCCACAAGTCTTTACCCTGTGATGACTGATAACTGATAATGAACGGGCTGCGCATGGGCTGCTTGATATGCACGAACAGCCTTAATGTATATCAGGTTGTTAATGCTGTCAGCACTGATAATTTAAACAATCTTTTGATGTTATACTAGTATTTGATGTCTTCTCAGTCAAAGAAAATCATTTAAAATGTTCACAAAAAACTGTTCATGGCCTACTTTTAGCAAGCATTTTAAAGATGCAGTAACATTGGTCAAAGTCTATTCTAAATTGTGTAGCAATGCATGAACCACCATTGGTCACTTCCAAAATAAGCAGCTTTATTTTGGTAAACAGCAAATTTGTGTGTTCAGAGATATGATGCAAATTCATGTGAAATTCCAGATTCTTATAGAGATGATTGCATTCTTCTTTGGAACACAACAGGAGAGATTTCAATTCACTTACAATAAATGTGGACCAAAGCTAAAAAAAAAAAAAAACATGCAAAAGCACTTTTATTAAAGTATAATAAAAGACATTCATATAACTATATAATTGGATTACGTTTCAAGTTGTCAAAAGTCATAATTCAGTTTTGTACAGAGGGGCATTAAGGAGCCAAAAGGGCCAGGGGAGCAAAAAATATAGTTCAATGATTTTACGTTCCCATGAGAAACTTTATGTTCACTTTGCAAAACTTCTGCGTTATCTTATAAAACGTTTGCATTCCCTCAAGAAACATTGTGTTCACTTAAAAAGAATGAAAAAGTTTTGCGAACCAGTTTTATTTTCGCATCACTGAGATACTATTATAGTTTTTGTTAATATTTAGAATTAGATTTTATTTTTAGATTTTCTGTTTTCATTGTTTTAGTTAGTTTTAGTAAATTTGTTGTTTTGTCATTTCATTAGTTTTTATTGTTTTTAAATATATCTATATAGTATTTATTAATTTTTATTTTGGTTTGTTTTAGTTATTTTAGCACATCGACATAAACTAAATGAAAATGAGAAATGTTGCCTTGTCAAATAGCTGAAATATATATATTTTTTTAAATAAGTTTATTTTATCTTATTTCAGTTAACTTTTTATTATTTATTTAAGTAATAAAAAGTTTGTTATGGTCTTAGTTTTAGTTTTAGTTAACTATAATGAGAAAACACAAAGTTTCTCGAAGGAACACTAACATTTTTAAGCGAACACAAAGTTTCACAGGGAACACAAACATTAGTAAGAGTATGCAAAAGCATTAAAATTTTATTTTTCCTCCATTTTCTATGACCATGTCAGTAGATTTGTGTGATGATGAATAGTTCATTCTTCAATAAACATGCTTTGATTCTTATTGGTCTTTTCTTTTTTTTTTTTTTGGTTTGCATACAAAATGTTGACAATACATTTTTGGTCACACTTTATTTTAAGGTCCAGTTCTCACTATTAACTAACCATTAACTGCGAATTTTCCCTCAATAAACCCCTAATTCGCTGCTTATTAATAGTTAGTAAGGTTGTTAAGCTTAGGTATTGGGTAGGATTAAGGATGCAGAATATGGTCATGCAGAATATGTGCTTTATAAGTACTAATAAACAGCCAATATGTTAATAATAATAATAGGCATGTTAATAAGCAACTAGTTAATAGTAAGAATTGGTCCCTCCCTATACTAAAGTGTTACCACATGTACAATATAAAAGTATTCAAACCTCTTACAATACCATCATGGCTGTGTTAGTATACTGTTATGTGTCCTCCTAGTGACTAGTCGCACACAGGCCTCAGTGACAGTGATATTTATGGCTCTATAACTGATTCTCTCCACCTACCGAGTTACCTGAGACAGGTTCAAAACCTGTTTGACCAAGGTCACGCACTGTGTCATTCCTGTGCTCAAGGTCCAACAAACCATTCTAGAGCACATATGTGCTTGTCTCTGGCATCGCCGCCTTCATCTTGTCGCGGTCACATTCAGCATGCACTGTGCCGTGAGCTCCTCTGCCAAACAGGTGTTCCACCCCGGCTAGGCCATCAATCTGCCCACGGCCCATCTCTGTAGGATTCAGGGTTAATTATCATCAAATAAGCCATTAGAAAGAGTGATGAACGGGAAGGGTAATGATCCTAGGTTTGATAGGAAACAATGGTGTATAGATAAGTGGAGATAGATATTACTCCATGTTGTGGCGTTAACTGGATCAAGAGCTAATGCGGTTCTCAGGAAGAAAATGATAGGATCTTCTAGCCCTTTCTTAAATGGATCTCATCCATTAAAGGTAATTGACGTTCAAATAAAAGCACATAATGCATTTCCCAGCGCCTTCTTCCAGATCTTGACATGAGGTCTTATCGTTCACATTCCAAATAATTTCACAATCCGTAACTGGTAAATGCCATTATGATTCTTTAATGTGCTTAATGTGTTAATTGGCATTAGCGTTACATTAAGATCGCATAGTAAATTATTCCGTGGCATTAGATGACACCTGACCTATTGTAAATTTTACACTGTGCTTAGGACTTCATTTATCTCTGCAGTATCCCTGTGAATATTTTAAGCACCCAATTAAATACCAACTGACCTGAAGGTCTAAAGTAGCCTTAGAAATGGAGCTGTCTGGCGGGTTTGAGTTCAGCAGTGCTTGTGTTTAATCATGGTGGTCTTTGCAAGTTGTTTTTAAGGAGCTTGTTAGGTGTTCTGGTCTTTCAAAACCATCAAAACAATTCTCTCACTTTCATAGGGTTTACTTAAAAGTACAGATCACTAAAAAAAAAAAAAAAAAAAAGGTAACACTTTAGTACAGGGACCAATTCTCACCAGTTGCTTATTAGCATGGCTATTATTAACATATTGGCTGTTTATTAGTACTTACAAAGCACATGTTCTGCATGACCACATTCCTAAACCAACCCAATACCTGAACTTAACAACTACCTTACTAACTATTAATAAGCAGCAAATTAGGAGCTTACTGAGGCAAAAGTCATAGTTAAGGGTTGTTAATAGCAAGAATTGGACTTTAAAATAAAATGTGACCAAAAAATAAATAATTTGCTCACCCTCTTGTCGTTCCAAACCTGTATGACTTCTGCAGAACACGAAATAAATGTGTTTTTATTTTCATACAATTAAAGTCAAAGGAAAGTTGTTTTGATCCTTACTGATTTAATTGTATGTACAACAAAAGATGAAATGTTCTTCAGAATATCTTCTTTTGTGTTGCCAAGAAAAAAAAGTATTAAAATATTAAATATTAAATATTAAAGATTTAACATTTTTAAACAGTGATTTTGAATGTTTTTGATTTGAAGACCCCATATTGTCCAACACAATATACAAAGGCATATAGTATAAGATATTTCCTCTGCATGGGATTATAATAAAACTTTTATTTATTTATTTTTTTTTCAGACATGGAGAGTTTTAATATATGAATTCATTTAACCCAGTCTGCTTTTGTGATTCCAGAAGTTTTACTGAGAGGGGAAATAAAAAATAAAATAAAATAAAAAATAAAATAAAAAAATTCAGTTAATTTCTTCATTTTATGTTTTAAGTCATTTTATTTTATTAATATTAACTATTATTTTATTAATGTTAATATATTTGTCATCCTGCGGTTTCCTTAAAGGTTGGTTGAGAGATGTTGTTTTAAGGCTTCACCTCCACAGTTAATTGGAGTGTTTTATGATAAATTCTACATTAAGTTCTAAAGATATACAGTATGTGGGTTGGGGTTGATGATGTGATTTAACATATAGGGCCCCATAATTATCTTGCGCGTGTTTTTCAGCATCCGCGGCTTCACTTCACTGTTAAAAGCATGCCATTTTACAAGACAGATTCATTTGTGCCATTCTCATTAAAGAAATGATATGGCTACTTCCTAAAGAAATGTGCTATTTGTGTAAATCTCAGCTCATAAATACACTCGCATGCAGTCATAATGAAGAATGGCTATAACCTCTAGTTTTAAAAATATATCAAAGGGTAACAAGTCGCTGTGAATTATCCAGGTCACCCTGCATTGTATGAGACACAATAAAAATAAATCAAAGCATTTATGTTTAATCGCCACTTGCCGTAATGCAATACCTGCTTCATGGATGCTAATTTTAGCCGTCATGAAATTCCACATGTTAGCTATTCACTAAATGTGAGTGTTGTGAAATCTCCCAATCGCAACGTTTCAAATTCATGCCAAAACGTTATCATTCAGCAGCCGGCTCTTGTGGCGAACTCGATTACCTTAAACCTCTAAAGAACACAAGGAGTGATTTAGAGCGAAACATTTTCGCAAATTGTACAGGACTTCGCATGCGCTCGGCAAATAGACTGCCATTCACCCTCCTTTCAAATCAGGCCCACTTCCAAGTTTCCAGTTATGAAAAATGCCTGGGTAGGGGACAATCATTACAGCAATCATTCCTGTCTGTTGTATCCATTTTGCTTTAAATGTATCTCTAAAGCTCATACAGGCATTTCCAAAACCACTATCATTTCAGTCAGACTGCGATCTCCACTGACAATCTGCATTTCGTTGAACGTGTGTGGAGGGAATAGAAACCAGACACCTGTCTCTCCACAGTGGGATATTAAGAGAGTGAAAAAAGAGAAAAAACACCTCTCTAAATTCTCCGACCAGCCGAGCATATCAAAGCAGTGTGCACTCAGACCTCAGATTGCAATAGGGATATATCATTTTTAAAAAGGGGGACAAACCATACCTTGCAGGCTTCAGGGCCTAATAATCATCATGTCACCCATCGCTGTGGTCTGCAACAGTAATCTTACTTTTAGTTGATTGGCTGATGCAATGACAGCTTTTCCACGACTGACATGTGGACAAACACAACATGGCTATGAAACAGAGAGCTGTTAGTGAGCTGTTGGGCAGGGGATGTTTTTTGAAATAGATCTGAACCTGAAGTTTCAAGGTAATTTTCAACTAGAAGCTTTGAAATTCACCCAAGCTTAAACTCAAACTTCTGAAGTGGTATAAATGATATCTTGAAAAGAAAAAAAGAGAACGTCTTAGTGGTCAACTGCTTTCTTTTGATGTACAGAAAGAGCTCTATGTGTTAAATTGGAGACATTTGGAGATTCTTATTATTAGTCATCTTAAAATCATAGCTGGATCTTGATAAATGGGTAGTTGATGTGAAATGCTTTTGGAAAGCTGACATATCATGCGATGTGACACACTGTACTACTGAAACTGATTCTTTTGTAATTATGATGCATGACCTCATTTTAATTGAGAGACATGAAATATTTGTAGTTTTAAAAAATGCATTTCAGTCAAAGGATAGTTCAGTCAAAAATGAAATTTCTGTCATCATTGAATTTTGTTCTGTTCCTTACAGCAAGCTATCATATGGTTTCCATATTCTGTATATATAGACTTATATAATAATATTTTAATACAGACCACTTTTATGTTTTTTCATCATTTTGGAGCGACCAGGATATTCTTTAAAATATAAGAGGGAACGAATGAGAAAGAAAGTCATACAACTTTGAAATTGTGTGAGGGTAAGTAAATAATGACAAAACAAATACTTTGGGGTGAATTATTTCTTTAAAGTGACTAGTGAAGACAAAAAGGGGAATAAAAATTGCAAAAAATAAATAAATAAAAAAACTTGCATAGGTAGTGCTGTCAAACGATCGCATCCAAAATAAAAGTTTTTGTTTACATAACGTGAGTGTCCTGTGTATATCTATTTTGCATACATACACACACACACACACACACACACACATACAGTACATAGTTTGAAAATATTTACATGTATTTACATGTATGTTTATATTCATATAATTTATATTATATATAAATACTTAATATATAAACATAGCATATTTTTTCTGAAATATATACATGCATGTGTGTGCATCTGTAATGGGAGACATGGACGAGAGACGGTCGGATCTATTGGCAAAACTTTATTAATAGACATGGTCATAAACAAGCAAGGTCGAAACACCAGCAAACAGATATGGCATGGGCAAAGCAAGAGCAGTCCAAAAAACAGACAATATCCAAATGGGCTAGGCAAGAGAGGTAATCCGAAAACACGAGCAATAATCCAGGCGAGGTGCTAACACAGTCCAAACGGCAAGATGAAAGATAAATCCAAGAAACACAGGCAAGGGATCAAGACACGAATGACTCAGGAAATACACAGGATGAACTAGACTTTGAAAACTAGGAAAACTCGGAATGGCTCCGTAAAGTAGTTATCAACTAGACCAGTGGTTTTCAAACTTGCTCCTGGGGACCCACAGCTCTGCACATTTTGCATGTCTCCCTAATTTACACACCTGATTCAGATCATCAGCTCATTAGGAAAGAGATCCATGAACTCAAATGAGTGTGTCAGATAAGGGAGACATGCAAAATGTGCAGAGCAGTGGGTCCCGAGGAACAGGATTGAAAATCACTGAACTAGACAGTGATAAACTCTATGCAATACTCGATGACTAGAACAGGAACTAAGTGGGTGTTATATAGTGTGTGATTGGTCACATGTGAGCAGGTGATTAGTGAAATAGTTGTTGGGAAATGTAGTCCGGGGTATTGTGAAACAGTCTGTGCAGTGTAAGAGTCAATATGATGAAGGGGTGGACCTCTGGTGGTAATCAAACGGGAAGCCACGGACCAGATTCGTTACAGTATTTATATATTAATATAATAAATGTACACAGTACAAACACTTTATGTAAACAAAACTTTTATTTTGGATGCGATTAATCACGATTAATCATTTGACAGCACTAATAACGAGTTTATTAAAGTAAAATATACTCTCTATTTTATTAATATCAAACATACTTTTCCCCATACCAAAGGTACACTACAGTTCAGAAGTTTGAGATGTGTAAGTTTCCTTTTTATTGATTGATTGATTGATTGAAAGAAGTGTCTTATGTTCACCAAGACTGCATTTATTTGACTAAAAATTACAGTAAACAGAAATATTATGAAATATTATAATTTAAAAGAACTGTTTTCTGTGTGAATATATTTTAAAATGCAATTTATTCCTGTGGCAAAGCTGAATTTTCAGCATCATTACTCCAGTCTTCAGTGTCACATGATCCTTCAGATATCAGATATTATGCTGATTTGGTGCTAAAGAAACATTTTAAAGACAGTTGTGCTTCAATTTAATCTTTCCCTGCTGAATAAAAGTATTAATTTCTTACCCAAAAAGTCTTACGGACTTCAAATTTTTGAACAGTAGTGTGTACATTCATACATACATAAAAAAAAAACATTCATGGATATGTTCCTATCCAATCATAACAAGCCAGTGAGATTATGTGATTAACTCGTAAGGGACTCATTTAAAACAACACTCACACTCACAAGCTCAGGGTGTTAAGCCATTCCATGAATCTGTAGCTTTATCCATCTGGTTGTTTGTCATTGCCTCTCGATTAGAGAGCGTCTGTGAGCTCCCGTCACCGAGCTCAAGCCTAGGAATTCATAAGAAGCATTCAGAGGATAGCCAAAACATGAAGTCTACAGCCCGACAGCCAACAAAGTTCACGGACGTGCTGTGAGTTTTGTGTGGCCACGTTCTCCCAAGAAACCACTAAACTAGAGGGAAATATGAGGTATAAGCCCTCCTAATACTCCCGGAGAGAATATAGCTTGTATGAGATTTTAAGACGACTTCATTTTCAAGGTCTTGCTATTATATGGGAACATAATTAACATTTCCCAATCAATTACAGTGGAGTGGAAGCACAGGGATCCAGACGGATATGCTTAAATCTGCCTTGAATTACTCTCCACTAACTTCCTATTTCAGCTGAATTCTGATGAGCCTGTCTGGTCAATTATTCAACAAGGCTACAGAGCACTTGTTTCGAGTGCAACCTGGCTATAGCCACATGAAGGAAACCTTTGATCAGGGTCCTTGCTGCTTATGATGGTCAATGCTTGCAGCATATGTAATATGTCTTTTTAATTTCTCTAATCTGATTGAGTCATAATTAGTCTTTCACAGAAGGACCAGATGATCAAGAAAATGACATTTTCCTGATGCTTTTTCTTCTCGTCTGTGGTAACTTGTTATTAGATAGTGCCTAGTTTTGAAGTGAAATGTGCAGCCAACCCCCTCTAGTGGCTATTTGTGCATTATATGTACTGTAGCAATTCCCAAATTTAAGATGTTGTCAATCATTTACTCTTTGGATACAAAAAGGAATCGAGTATGAATGCCCTCTAGGGATTGTTCTACCCTTGTCTCACTAAATCTTTGTCTGTTTCTTCTCATCAATGTCCTGAATACATGTCAGGGCATGTTACGGGGCTAATAAGAAAGCCTGTGATTGGCTGAAAGGTCTTGTGTTCTGCAATCAAGCAGGAAGTGACTGAAACTACATCTAAAACATCAAGCCATGCTTACATCTGTGATGAATCCCATCTATAGGTTTGAATTAAATTTCATTCTGTTTCTCATCCATTATAAAGAATAATGTAGCTGGATACTGATGCTGGCAACGTGTGTGGGCTGACCCAGCTCCAATTTGATCATTTTATCTGATTGTGAGGAAAACAGTTGGGTGATGGATACCATCTCATTACGAAAAGTGAGGTTTTAATTTCCTGTACATGTTCCATCTTTATTAATGTCAGGAACAGCGAGTTGTCAATTGCATTAGGGCTCTGTTCTTGTGCTAGGCATTGTGCATGACACAAACAATGTCTTCACACTGAGCTTTGACAAACACACGCAAATTAAGTAGTCGTGACATAGTTGTAGAAACAACTAATTTGCTTTTACTGCAACGCTCTTCTTACTATATTTAGATCTCAGTAGAGCTGAACACTTATGAATGATCTGAACTGAACATGGCAATCAGAAAAACTATTTAATATAATGCATTAACGTAAGTGTCTTCAGCAATATGAGGGGTTCTTAAAATGTATTATTAATACAGTATTTAAAATATTATATATAAATGCTAATAAAAATAATGATCTAATCCAGAGGAGACCAAGGTTTTTACTATATGAAGAGCCAAAAACAAACTTGATTAAGGGCCATGGGTAACTGTTGTATTATATCTAAATATATGATGTTAAAACCAAAAGATAAATTATAAATTATATGCTTCAGTGGCATGTTTTTTCCTTTTTTTCCCCTCTCTTGTGTGATATGTCAAGGCAAATCAAAGGTCATCAAGGTCCAAATTTGGCCCGCATACATCTCTGATCTAATACAAATATCACAATATGAAAACAGCATAATTTTACTACTTTTAGTTGGATAAACTCAATCTCATGAAACATTTAAAGAAATCCCTGAGGCATATTTCACCACAAAGAAATCATAAGAAGTCATCATATTTAAGAAAAAAAAAAAAAAAAAAAAAAGCCTTTTGGTAACATCAACATACTTTTGACTTTAAAGGGATAGTTAATTCAAAAAAGAAGATATTTTCATAATATACTCGTTTTAACATCATCCTAAATCTGTTTGGTGTTTGATTCCTGCAGAACACAATAGGAGGACATTTTTATTATATTCTAGTCACTCCATGCAATTACAATGAACTAGGAGGCTTTCAAGCTTCAAAAAATACCAATAAAAGTATCATAAATATGTCTTCTTAAACCATGCAATAGCTTTGTAAACACACAACAGTTAAGCCTTAACTGACAAAAATCTTACTCTTCATTTAAATGACGCTACAGGCTAATAAAACAATGTTACCAACAAGTAAACTTACATTGTTTTGCAAACCAAATCTTTTAAAATCACACTCAACGAAAGCATTTTTTTTGTAACGGCCATCACAGTGATTCAGTTTGTTAACTAGCTTGAGCTTGTTTGACTTACATTCCTTCTCAACTCTGACTGTCTCACACAGAAATGCTAAATGCTAATGCTAAATGTGTCCTCTGTGGAAAGCTCTGTTTTTCTTGTTTTGTGAAACTTAAAGTGGCAGTATGGGACAGGACTGAGTACATAAGAGAGCGAGAGCGTGAATGAGAAAATTAGAGAGAGAAAGAGAGAGTTGAGTAGGAGTAGTTGTTCTCCTGCAGCAGCTTGTATCAGGGGCTCAGGGGGCCTGCAGAACTATACCCAGAGTGCCTGATTATTACCATGCTAAATTTATATTGATTGCTGTAGCTTAAGAGCTAAATTCAAGTTATTCCCTAGACGCAGTCACAATATATGGTCTGAAGTGATCTGGTAATCCAACTACAAGATGCGCAGTGTGGGAGGGAGGTAAGTTTTCCTCAGCGCTTGAGGTGAAGCTGTAACTGCCCCCCTGCAGACACTTTTCATCACTTCTATGCGTGTGTGTTTGCCCTTGACATTATCAGCAGATTTATGAGGCCCTGAGGTAGCTAAATAGTGCTGAGATAGTGAAGACAGTGGCCTGCAGTTGTCCGTGGGCTATATTTGCACCCGTAGAGGAAGGAAAAAGCTCTGTAATCGAGCCTCACAGAGCAGGCCCCTGGGGAAAGCCCCTAATTAAACAGTGATTAAATTAAGGGCCGATGCGAGTGAAATGCACATTGATTGACAGGCCGCTCCTCTCGCATTCACTTTCTCCTGGGTTTAGATGGAGCACGCAGACTCGCTGATGACTTCTCTGGCTTTGGTCTCTGAAGACGTCCAATTAATCCATTTTAGCATATAAATGTGCATGATTGCGACTCTTTGAAAGTGTTTTCAACCTGTTTGGGACTGAAACTCATTAACAAATCTGAAAGAAACATTTCCAGGTCATCTTTATGCATGCTTGAGGCAAGTCACACAATCAATGTGTGGAAATCACCTCTAAAATCTCATTTAGTAAAAAACTGTGGCCTTGAAATTGGTTTAGGAGTCAAATAAGTGCCCAGTATTTGTGGTAAACTCTCCCTTAATTTGTACACAGATTTAGATATTTCATAATGCAAACATGCTGCTATCAAAAAGAGAAATGTTTGCGCTTGAACAACGTTGTGTAATGGGTGAAAAGGTCCTGTCCAGGTGTAAAACAAATTCAAATAGCTGTTCATAGATATGGATAGCAGCTTTGTCTGAGAATGGCTGTTACTTGTGATATGACAGGTATTGAGCGCAACAATTGCTGACTTACAAACAGCACAGCTCGTAAAAGAATAACGCCCAAGACTTATATAGAGTTACATTGAAAATTGATGAAAATCGAAAATTGAAAATGGGTCACAGTACACTTGTACACTTATAGTCCTGGGCTCTCAAAGCTGGAGGAACAAATATGATTTGAGAAACTGCTTAGGTTCTGGGGAAAAGCATATATCAAGGTGTTTATGATTTAACACTGTTTGTAGAACTTTAAATAAAATGGCCTTTTGAGTTGACTGAAGTTCATTTACTTCATTAAAGTTAACTTTTAAGTGAACGTGGCAAAATGCAATGACATAAAAATCAGTTATTTTAACTACTTTCTTTACCATTAAAAAGTCTGGGGTCAGACATTTTTTTATGAAATAAAGTAATACATTAATTCAGCATCAATGCATTAAATTAATCAAAATTCACTTTTTTTTAATGTTACAAAACTTTCTATTTCAACTAAATGCTGTTCTTTTGATCTTTCTGTTCATCAAATAATCACAAAAAAAAAATCTAAAATATTAAGCAGCACAACTGATTTTACAATCATAATAATAAGAATAAATATTTCTTGAGCACTAAATTAGCAAAATGATTTCTGAATGATCATGTGACACTGAAGACTGGAGTAGTGGCTGCTAAAAATTCAGCTTTGCCATAACAGGAATAAATTACTTTTTAAAAAATATTAAAATAGAAAACATTAAAATATTGAAAATAACTGTAATAACATTTCACAATATTACTTTTTTTTTACTATATATTTTTTATCATATAAATGCAGCTTGGTGAGCATAATGTACAAATAGATTTTCTTAAAAAAAAAACTAAAAAAAACAACAACAACAACAACTCCAAACGTCTAAACAGAAAATGTACATTTGAGATAAAATAACTTTTGTGTCAAAATGTGTCTTTTTAAAAATAGATTCATGCAAATTGCCTTAATTTATTGTCTTAATTGTCAATACTTTGTGTTTCATTTATATTTTTAATAGCAATGTGTCATGATAAAACATAAAGCTAGTAAACTGCATGAATCCAACTCACTTTCTATGCCTGTTGGTTTGATGCCAAAAAAATCAGAGTATATAACACAATTGCTGCATCAAGATACAGCCTGAACTTTACAATAGTAAAAAGTAAACAAAACAAAATCTATTATGCCTAGCTTTTCAGCATTATTTACTTGGAATAAGTGTCGTTATACACTGCAGACTTACTCCCTTTTGCTATGCTGGTGTTAGAGGATAAACATGCATATCCCAGAAGATTGCTAAGGAAATGAATCTAATATTCCTCAAACTCAGGAAGCGCTCTAAAAACTGAATTGCTGATGTAGCGTGCACTGCAGCGGGGAGCATGAGACAATTCTTTGCATGGGCTGGCGTAATGGTGAGAGTGATGCCAGGCCTACTGACCTCATCAGCCATGACATTTACTACAGCGCCTGCCGCTGTGTTCCTCCTTCCTCCCACAGCGCATAGCAAACAAGAACAACTAGCCTGATATCCATGTACGCATCATGTCCGGGACCCAGCCGTTAATGCCTGAGACTTTGAGTGTAGGCGGCGAAAAAAAAGCGATCTGTGCAGACTGCAATCTAGCCGCGAAGCTGAAAACTAATCTCTAAGGAAGGCTGTCAAGTCTGCGCACATAACGCTCTAGTGGAATTGAGGCTTAAATGCTTCATAAAGCTTTCATAAATATGCAATCGGTGGGCTAATAGCTGTTGCTAAAACCTGCCTCAGCCCTCATTATCCACTGGGAGCCCATTGGGAGCCTCTGTGGTGTAAGGTACAGGGGAATATGTTTTGCATTTGCCCCTGCTGAATTCAGCTCCCCTTAACAAATTCCTTTTGATCTGGTACCCAAGTCATAGCAAGAGGAGATGTATTTTCAAGAAACTGTGCCAGTTATGGTGAAACACTGCAAGACTTGCACTTTTAATATATAAAAATTAGTTCAGTATACAGTTACACAAAAGGCAGTTACAATTTAACCATATTTTATTACACGGGTCTCTTAAATGCTTGATTCTGATTGGTCAGTAGCAACATTCTGTAGTAATAATGATTATTAAATTGTTTAATTGACACCGCAGCTGGAGAAAGATGTTTTTTTTTGGGTTCAGATGGTGTAGTTATTATTTATACCAGCAGGCTCTAACTAGGCCGTGCCACTAACCAGGCAAACCTTGAGCCCTTGTGAAATTATAAAATGTTACAACAAGACTGGGGAAGTCCCAGGTAAAAATAAAGTATACTTGAATGCACTAAAAATACTTTAATACAAGCTAGTACATTTGTAGTACATTCTTATTTTTTGTGCTAAATAAAATAGTAAAAGTTATACACTATAAATACACTAATTAAAAGTATATTTCTAATTCAGTAATACTTCAGTGCACTTGAAAAAGTATACTAAATACCACTAATACTAAAATTGATTTTTAGTGCATTGAAATAAAGTATACTACTGCAAAAATATACAGAGGAGTTTTATTAGTGTATTTCCTAAAAGTGTGCTTTGAATGCTTTAAAAAATTAGTTTGATCTTAGTGGACATTTATATAGTAATCCTAAATTTAAATTAAATGGATTTTATAAAAATTATATTACTAATGTACTAGTTAGAAGTACATTTTCCCAACTGTGGTACTTAAGTGCATTTAATTTAAATGCACTAATTAGCACTAACACTTAAACTGTAGTCAGATAAAGTAAACCAAATATATAGAAGTGTTTTATAAGTGCATTACTTAAAAATGTGCTATGAATGCTTTACATGAAATTTTAGTGGACTTTTATATATACTATAAACTAAGTTCTATTTTAATGAATTTTCATGAAAAATACAGTAGAAATGCATTAATTACAAGTAAAATCCTTCACAATATAACAGTAAGTATACTTTTAGCATACAGTACTCAAAGTGCTATATTTTTAATGTGTAAAAAGTGCTACTAATGACATACTAATAGTGTACTTGATTGTCCTATTTAAAGACACCATTAACATGTAGTTAAGTATCTCATATAAAGGGAATACTAACATAGTTACAGTACATTTGTAATAAATTATTTGATGTATAAAAATATGTGGGCAATACATTATAAATACATTTTGTATATATTTATTATATATTCTTATATTTTAAATAATTCATAAGTCTATATTGTATGTGTGATGAGTATATTTAAGTGTATGAAAGATGGGTTCAAGTGTACTACAAATACATTTTTTAATACAGAAATAGTATGTTAAAATCACATTTTAGCTCATATTAATGGTGTCTCAAAATAGCACAGTTGAGTATTAGATGTTCTTAAGATTATCTGTACTAAAGAATAATTTTTAGTATATTAAGTTAACAAAATTAGGGCATGAAAATAGAGCACTTTAAGTAAATTATGGAAGTATACTAAGTGTACTGAAATAAAGTGTATTTTAGTGCACTTTTTTCACCTGGGGTACAAAAAACAAATCACTTATTCGGGCTAAGTATGTCGTAAAATTAAGATCTACAGTATTTTGTAAAATTACTTCAGGTTAGAACACACTACATGACTTGAAATCTGAACTTATTGAAAACACTGGGCATCAAACATTTGCTGACTTAGTAAATGGTTACAAAGAATAACTGGGCAACAGACTTTCAAGTCGTTCCAAACACAACAAACTCACAAAGAAACATACGCCTTGTTACTGGGAGATGCATGGCCAGTGAAAACACATTTGATATTCTTCAAATGGATACAATCACAGTCTGAAGCTAAAAAATCAGTCTGTGACCATCATACACATGGAATTTCAACTCTGAGCTCTGCAGACTGGCTGTATTTGAGCCTAATTTTCTAACAAAAATAATTACGTTAACAACAAACGGCAATATGTAAGAAAAAGGATTATAAACAAACTAAATGCTAAATTAAAAATTGCAACAGACTTTCATTACCTGTTTGTCTGTCTCTGAGCACTCAACAGTTTAATTATTGGCCATGTGTTACAAAGCCCCACCCACATTCAAGCTCACCCAATCATCATATAAAGAAGGCGGACCAAGCAGTGATTGATAGCCAGCTGTCCAATGAATAATTAGATGCAGTTTTTCAACAGTTACAGAACTCTTACATCAGACTGAGACCCAAAATGAGGTGTTTAGAGCCTGTTGTCCAATAAACATTGATCTTACTTCATTCAAAGCAATGCAGTTACCCAGTCAACACAACTTCAGTGCAGTGGGGCTCTATGGGCTGTGCGTCAACAGAACATTGCACACAGAATCAAGTACAACATTTTTCATGTGGTGAACTAGTGAACTGCAACAATATTTATATCAATGGTTATTTTAATATGTATGCACATAGTTCTACATACAATTAGGAAAGTAATAAACCTGGCCCTCAATACAAATTCCATTTTTACTGTAAACTGGTGCATCAAATAGAATGATATTATTTGACATTTTAATCTGTTGTGAATAAGAATGAAAGCGGGGTGGAAGAATTGTACCTTAGTGCTTGTCTCATCTGACAGTAGATCAGTGTGCCCTTGGTACCCAGTGAGTAATACTCACCAGAATGGCCGTATTCCTCCATAAACCTTAAGTCTCATACACAATGAGAAACAGCGAGGTATAGGTTGAGAGACCATTTCTCTTGACATTCACAATGGCAGGCTCATCAGTCATGCTGTCAGAGGCTAGTTTGGAATTTATGAGGAATAACGATGGGTTGAAAATAGACGAAAGCCTTGCCCGTACTTCTGTATGGAGTGTTGTATGCTTTGCTTGACCCGGTCTGAAACCCTATTTCTTTCCGTCACTGACCCCCTTGGGCTGATTTTTCATTCAGAGCGATTCCAGAGTTCGGTGTCATATTAAAGTTATGGGTTTGTGCGTGGCAGCAGGGTCTGGAAGTTGTCATCCGGCAAAGGTTGAGACATTTCACAGGGTGATTTAGAAAACATTTTTACTTAAAACTGCACATAGATGTAAAATAAAGCATACAACAGACAAACATTTTTTTTAATGTATTTTATTTTAAAATTTTTATTTATTTATTTATTTTAAGAAGAAAAAAAAAGAGTTTCCACGTTCTTCAAAACTTAATAATCATAATCATAGCCCTGGAAAAGTCATGAAAATCAATAAAATACCTCCATGGCCAATGTATAAGTCCTTACTCTTAATCATTATCCAGTAAATCTCATGCAGATGAAAAAGTTATGGGTCCTTCGGCTATTATTGTGGACAATGAAGCGTCTTGAGAGATGAGACCTTTGATTAACGTGGAAATTGAAGCTTGTTGCATTGTGGGCAATGATCAGTCCAGTGCACAGGTGACAACTACATTTATTGCATTTTGTTTTACTGCAAGTTTACGAGTGATGAGAATTGCAAACAACTGATTTAACATTAAATAAAGAGTCAAGGTTCAGTTAAAAGCAATTTGTTCTTTAAAAACCATGAAAGATTCTTACTTTATAAGGATCTTTTTGCCTCTTTCAATCAAAGCTTGTAATTCAACTTCACAAACATGTAAGAATTACAAAACTCAAAACGTGTCTTTTAAGACTTAGCTGAAGGGCAAAAATTGTACTCCCCATCTGACTGCCTAGTTTACTAGATTTTATTGCAGAGAGCTGGAGATTTACTTTCACTGTTTTTTTCTAACAACGAAAACTGAGATTGATGGACCAGTGCCATAGACATGATGGAGGACTTGTCATATGTTCCAATAAGAACTCACTGTGCAAATGCCCCTCCAGAAGCCCTGCCATTTGCTTCTGCCGTAGTTGTTTTTCTCCCGTTGTTTTCTCCAGAGTTCAGGGACACTACATTGTCTGGCCGCAAACAAACCTTAATGTAGACAGAGCCAAGTCTGCAAATCTCAGTGAGTACACACAGCCAGAGCCCCCTCGCCTTTTCAGCTGGAAGTACACAGGAGAGTGAGGCATTTTTCAATGCATTTAGATGAGACCTTTAACAAAGGTCTCTAATGCAGATATCAATGATCCCTGAGAGAGGCTATTGGAGTGAAATTGGCTGACGGGGATGTCACTGCGTGCATGAAAAATGATGGGTCCAATTTGTCCGCTTCTCTGCTCCCTTCCTGCAGCCTAGACGAGGCCAAGGCTAGACGAACAGTCTTTAGAAGAGGAAGAGAACCGATAACATGGCCTGTAGACTTGTCTAACAAGTTAACTACTCGAATTGCCACTTTACCTCCAATTTTATCAGGCTGTCAGAGGGACCGTAGCGGAATATGATGAGTCAATGATCACATCCATGGAAATAATAACAGCCTTTGGTTTCAGCCAGACACTAGAGGAAGTGTTTCCTTCAATGCAAACGAATCCTTTCTCATTAAAATTGCTGGAAAGAAACACTCTGCGCCCTAAAACGCTATCCCTTGAACTCCTATAACAGGTCCGGAAGGGGTTCGACGGTGACAGGGGGTTATTTTAATGGAGTGATTCCAGGAAGCCCAGTGATATAGTGCTCAGCATTGCGCCCTTGAGGGGAAAGGTAAATTTGTGAAGTTAATCACTTAATGAGGCCAATTAAACATGGAGAGCTCAGGTGTAATGAGTGCCACCTCTGAGCCTGCAGCAAATGAGTCTGATTTCTCTCTCTGGGCAAGAGGATGACAGCGGGGTCTTCTCTGTTATCTGCCCCACAACCAAGAATGACTCAGTTAGGTCATTCAAATAAAGGTCCTAAGCAGCAGTAATAGGATATGCCAGTGTGTTTTGTGCAAGTATGGCCCTTCAGGCCACAAAATCAGGCATAAAACAGCAACACATGGTTATCATCACTCAAACCCTCCAGTATTTTGAAAGAACTGTGCTGAATACTAGTGCTAGGCTAACATTAAAATCTACAACTTTTCAAGTTCTCCTACGTCATGTCATTTTTCCTCGCCTTGCTATGCTGGATTTTAAACAGAAAGGCTTAAATATTTATGCACATTATATTTACTGTAAATCTATGAGTTAAATTCAACAAAGATTTAGCCTCAAGCTTGCAGACTAAAGTAGGATAACAGCATTTAAAGGGATAGTTTACTGAAAAATTAAAATTACCCCATGATTTACTCACCCTCAAGTCATCCTAGTTGTATATGACTTTCTTCTTTCAGATGAATACAATTGTAGTTATATTAAAAACCTTTATATTAAAAATTTGATGAATAAATTATGCCTTCTGAAGTGAATCGATGTGTTTTTGTAAGAAAAATATCCATATTTAAAACTTTATAAACCATAATCTCTAGGGCTGCCCTCAACTAAAGATTTTTCTGATCGACTTGTAGTCATTCGTTTTAAGTATTTGTCGACTATTAGTCGCACGTTTATTAATAAACCATATAAATCATAATAATGAGCCTTTAATTGCCTACATAGCTTAATAAGTGCTCAAGCACACGAAAAAAAAAAAAAGCTTGCCACAGCGCACCGCCAGATATAATAATTATGAATGTGTCAGGGAAAAACAGCAAGGAGACTGCATTAACATTTTAATAATTTATTGATAAACTAGTGCTTTCTTTGTTTTCGGCTTAAGAGATGAAGTTGGCGACAGGGGCGGTTCTAGGATTTCACCTTTAGGGGGGCTTAGCCCTCAGAGAGACCATTAGATACAACAATACCAATGACCTAAATAAACAGTATTTTACTGTGCTTATGAAACACAATTACAGTATGAAGTAATTGGAAACAGTTACATATTAAAGTTACAGAATTTACTTATGGTAAGAGCAGTGAGTGATTCTCATGTTTTTTTTTTGTTGTTTGATTAACATTGTTAACCAACCTAGGATCATTGGAAATACGTGCCTCTACATACATTTCTGCAAAACTGAAAAAACGTACCTGTATGTACGATTCACTGCAGTTTCCAGTTGAAATCAACACTAGAGGCAGTAAAATTCCGACAGCTTTTATTCCTTTTCACACAAAGTATGATTTACAGGTACAGAGTTTTGATTAATAGAGGCTAATTTTCACACAATTACTTGCAGAATGTTATGTTATGACTTAAAAACAATTTTAACATCCTCCACGATTTGAAAACTGATACTTTTGACCGTTGTCGTCACATATACTGCATCATATGCATGAGTTTTCTATTTCAGTAGGTTTACTCGGTCGCTCACGTGATACGGCCTTGCACTTGGGTGATGAAGAGCTCCGGTATGAATCCCCGTGAAACTACGGTTCGACAAAACAGCTCAAATCCACATAAGGAAGTTAAAATAGCATGGCTGCATCAGCGAATGCATTTTTATATTAGTTTTGCATTTGTTAACACTATCGGGTAGGTTTAGGGTTGGATTTGGTGTAGGGGATATTTCCAAGATAGAGCATTAATCTTTAGCGACACTCACCGTATATTTGAATTCTAAACGGCTGTAATACGTACCTCAAGCAGCATAATAAAAACCTTGCAATACGTGCTTGTACCAACATAATAAAAACGTGCCATGGTCACGTATTAAACGTGTGTTTTAGCGCCACTCTCTGGACATTTCACTTTGAAACTGCCACGAAACGTGCAGTAAGTTACATAATTACGGTGTTGCATAAATGTATGTAGAGGCACGTATTTCCAATGAGCCTGGGTTGTTGTTAACATAATATAAGAAATGCATGGATCCATTATACTGACACACATCCAATATTTTCGTTACTGTTTATGGTTATTTAAGACGTAACTTGTCAAGACAGCCATTGTGATATAATATTGTGTGTATTTGCTTATTTGCTCGAGAAGATGTGAAAGTGAAGGACCAGATCTCATGAAAGTGCATTTAAATGGCACAATTTTCTGTTTCTATTTGGTGTGCTATTTATATGCAGAAACTGACTTTGGCGTGCATATGAGATGCAATGATTAGGTTTAGGGGTGTGGGGAAGGTGCGTATCATAAGCACGCCAAATAGAATCAGAAAATCGTGCCACTGAAATGCATTTTCATGAGACCAGGCTGAGATTTGTTACTGGCATGCTGTCCGTGCAGTGCCTCTCAGTGTGTGCGCGCTTCATTCAAATGTCTGCACGCACATTAACGATCTATCAAAGCGTGTGAGTACCACATTGAGATCGATAAACGAGTGAAAATGATAAACTTTCTTGAAGAACCAGCACTGGCCTGACTGTTCAGATAGCTGATTATAGTTTTAAGGGGCTGAGACGACAAATAGGGAGGCTGAAGCCCACCTAAAAAGGGTCTAGAACCACCCCTGGTCGGCGACACTGACTCATCATCTCCGCAGTAGTGATGTATGCATGTTTCACATGGATTACATAATCGGAGAATATTTGTTTTCCATTTGAATTGGTTCATTTAAAGGTAGACATTTCGCTCTATATAGATATATGTTTCATGTCTGTAAGGCAAGTATTCACAAAGTTTTGCGCTCAAGTTCCCAGAGACCAAGACGGCAGAAAGCACATCCTGTTTGCGTTCATTATTTTACAAAAGCGCAACATTTTGTTGTTATTCTGAGTGCATACAAATAAACGTAGAGTCTTTACAGATTCAAAAGATGTATTACTTTTATCTGTATGACCAAAAATGACGGAGTATTTTAGGTGCAAGTGACAGCACCGGCGCCTCCATCTGTCATGAAGTGAGCGCTACTGTTCAGCTTCCACACTCTGCACAGACACTTGAATAGCGCACATTTTTCTAGGTTAACATTGGATTGAGCGGCCATGTAAAGTTGGTACTACATACATCTTTCAGATGAAAAGCCTTATTTGAGGTCGATGAATGATAGGTGAGTGTTCGGATGTCCTGCCTGATGTACTATATTACCACATAGACCAGCCGTTAACAATCTGTCCGTCATGGACTGTGTGATTTCGCCACTTCCTGTGGAATTTTTTTTTTGGAACGAAAAAAAAGCTCTTCTGCTATCTTCTGTGGGCGCGCCCGGTCGGCCCAAAATAGAGCCTGGGAGATGACTCTTGACCACAAAGACCCAGTCTAGGATCTGTTAGACCCTAAGAGGATGAGCAAGATGTGAGCTGGAACTCTTCTGGACCCTTAAGTTATCGTGCCAGGCTGATGGCCTAGTCTTTCCATTCAATCAAAGCTCCTCGGACCTCAGCAGATTCCTTTCTTAACTCTTTTTCCACTCTCTACCTGGAAGTCATTTCTACCTCAGAACATCTTTGGAATTCATCACTCTTCAACACGGAAGAACGTGATCGCGAATCCAAAAACCTTGGCCAGCCAAGATTATCTGCACGCGCTTCCATAATGGATCGGTAGGCAAACCATCAAGACTTTTCAACGAGATCGCATTTCGGACACAAAGGAAGTGCAAGTATAGTACATTGATAAACAGAGGTTTAGTATAAGTTATAGACCCCGTTATAAACGGCGCTGATGGTTTTACTCAGGTGGTTAGATGACTTTTTCCATAACTGCATTCTCTGGTTTTCCTGATGGTTTCATCCATCAACTCTCATTAACCCTTTCCCCATGAATGAGCGATTGTATGTTTGAGTGTATGTTATTCGTTGTTTGTTTAGATTAGATATCTGTGTTAGCGTTTAGTTAATAAAACTCTTGTGCACAAATTACATGAGTTTCTGATTCTGCCTTGCATATTAATGTCCCTTTACGATTTTGACCCTTGCTACATGCTCTAATGCATTAATAGGAAGATATTTTCTGTGGCCACGGAAATATCCTTTCTTAGAGTTGATATGAATTTACACTGAATGTTTGCTGGACGAACAGATCAGCTTATGGCAATTTAACTCTGCGACAGTTATTACTGTCAGCCGATATAAATAATTGTAATTCATCATAATTAATTGTAATTATTTATATACAATTCCCTTTTTGAGCTAATTTGCTACAATAAACTACTTTGTACTTTATCATAGGCTATTATTTATCGTATTGTATGATCCCAATCATAGCATCAAGTGCATTTTGATAAAGATTAAAAATTTTTAAGTCACTCACCACAAAATAAGTAATCCGATGCAAATAAGGTAAAATAACCCCTGCCCTCATTCACCCTGTAATGCATTGCAAATAGAGATGTTTTTTCATCTGATGATAATACACCTCTTCATAAAATGGCAGGTGACCATGTATTGTAAGGCTGTGACTAAAATACATCTTTGATTTACACTTATTCCATTATTAGCCTGTCTTTGTAGTGACCCGAGAGCACTCGCTAACGCTCCTCATTACTCAGAGAGAAATTAAGCTCTATAGCCGTAGAGGACTTTGATGTTTCCCGACACCCATGAACCTGGGAGCAAAACATTGTACTCTCTTACATCAGATACTGTGTTCGTCCCTTGGGGCAGTACATTCATTAAATGTGATAGGAACAGATAAAAGACAATGTCCTTCCCCTTGTCAAGATTAGGTTGAGGCATTGGGTGATGTTGCGGGGCAACTAAGACTGTGATTTTACAGACCAAAACATACCCTGAGTAGATTCACATATGCATAAGTAGAGTACATGGCGCAATTATTGACATCACTGCTGTCTGATGAGATTTATTAGTCTGTGATTTGCTTGATTCTGACAGATCTCGGAAACAGGGCAATATGCGTGGCAGGTAAATGATGGCCTTCATAAAACATTATATTACTGCAACGAAATGGCATAAATCTTTCATAACATGGGTCATCGTTATATGCAAAAGAGATTTCACTATGACAGGATGTTGAGAGGAAGGGCAGGACATGGGCATGTAGAGACATCAGTCTATACGGTAAAGCATGTTCTTTTTGTGATGCTAAATATGGACAGATAATTATAAATCTATATAAATCTAAAATGTGTATATATATATATATATATATAAATAATAGTTACGAAGTCCACAATTTTGTTACGAAGCTATTATTTGGGACAAACAAAACAAAACAAAAAGACAAAACCAATATAAAACAAAAACAAAACAAAACAAAACAAATACAACAATTAAAAAACTTTAACAAAAAATTTTAAAACATAAAAAAATCATAACATGAATACAACAACAAAACAAACCAAAAAAACAAACAAAAAAATACAACAAATCAAACAAAAATCAACAAACCAACAAAAAATATAACAAATCAAATACAAAAATAAAACAAAATTAATCAGAACAAACAAAACAATACAAATACAAAACAAAATACAGACAAAAACAAAACAAAAACAATTGCACCAATAAAACAAACCTAAAAACAAACAAAAAAATACAACAAATAAAATACAAAAAACAAATAAAAAAAATTATCAAAACAATACAAATACAAAACAAAATAGACAAAAACAAAACAAAAACAATTAAAACAATAAAACAAACCTAAAAACAAACAGACAATAAAACAAATCAAACACAATAAAACAAAAAAATCAAAACAATACAAATACAAGTACAACAATAAATAAAATAAATAAATAAATAAAATGTCTCTATTTAGAAACAATGACAGGATTAGATGATTATCAATAACAGTATGACAGTGGCATTCCACTTTATCTAAATGATAAATGAAAATGATTCCAAAGCTAATTCAACTATTTAAAGGGAATTTTCAAGCAAAGCCTTCATTCAGACATTTCAAATTAGTATAAACACTGCTCTGCATTCCATTAAAATTATATACTAACATTTTTAATAACACTTAAAAACTTCATAATTTAAATTTAAAACGCATAAACATTCAAATTAGTGGAATGCGTCAAAATGCTTGTTTCTATAGAAAAACTGTATTGAAAGCAGTCCTGAGAGTTGCACTCCAGCACATGTTTGTGTTCAGGATTCACCCTCTGACATTAAGCATGAGAAGCAGCATGGCCATCCATGCAGCTAAGCAGTAAAGCTCAAATGCAAATGGCACAACACTCTGCTCCAGTGCTGCCTCATCAGTTCTGACACCCTGCTGGAGTGGTAATCTGTGAGCCATATGCATAGCAAAGCATCATGGCCATCTGCCCTGGGAACACACGCATCCATCTTCCTGAGGATACAGGTTTGTATACATGTAGGTCCGGAGCATGTTGGGAGGGTGAGAAAGACAAAACTCTACTGTGCTAAATACTTTTCACTAATAACAATTAATTATAATCAAAGCTAGGAATTAAAGGTATAGTTCAGTTCAAAATTAAATTCTGTCATTATTTACTCACTCTCATGTCGTTCCAAACCCGCATGACTTTTCATTCTTCTGTGGGACACAAAAATAGACAAGCTGAAGAATCTTCATGTAACTCTTTTTCAGACATCAAGAGTTAAAAAAAAGACATATAAACACCAAAATATGCTACAAAAAGTGGTCCATATGACTTGTGCACTTTAAGTCCTCCATAGCCATAAGGTGGATTTGTTAGATTTCAACAAATCGTTGCTACCTGATCTCATGACGAAAACGTACCTGTGGGAACTTTTTGCAAGACACGAAATATGTACCAATAAATATATATCACTGCAGTTTCCAACAGAAATTAACACTAGAGGCGGTAAAACATTGAGCACTTGTAATCGTTTTCATACACAGTTAATGATTACAAAAAAAACGTGACTCACAATGAAAGACCTGAAAGATGAGAGATCGAAAAACAAGCTAAAACGGCATGCTTGCAATTGCGTTTTTACGTCACATTTGCTTTTGTTCATATAGGGCTGCACAATTAATCGAATTTCTAATCGCGATTACGATTATGGATGCCACGATTACATAATTGTTCAAAGCCCGATTACAAAAATAAATAAACAATTAAAAATGCCCACTTGCATTATTCTGTGTGCTTAAGAGGTGTTTGCAGCGTGGGGGTTAACAAACTCAAACACACTGAATAAAAGACATTTTGTCTAACTGATAGTAGTTGTCACTCTGTTGCGCATGATAGATATGTTAAACGCCAAACATGTCAAAAGCGGAACAAAATAGCGGTACTCGTCTGAACTGCGCGCCACATTGACCTTTTATCCGCTCGCATCAAAAGAAAACAGCGCAGCGCGAGCTTACAGCTTATGCGTTTATTACAGTACTGACCAGTCGCGATCACGCGCTAAACAACGCTGTGAAATACAGTAAGAAGCACTCGAGTTCAGCGCAGAGTTCTCCAGTACAAATCACGTCTCTTTGATTTAAACTAGTTTAAAGCCAAATAAATCGGAGCTGTTATTCTCATCAACACTGATGCAGAAAGCAGCAGAAACAGTGCAACAACGATCCAGTTAGAAGACATTTCAATCCACAAATCACCCACATTTACCATAGTTTTACTGTACATGGTAACAACGGTGGCAGAAAAGTAGAATACTCATATTGAGTATTATTATATTATTAATACACTAAATATGTTAAAGGAGTAATGGAATATAATTGCATTATTTTGTTAATTATTCTATCAGTTGATGTGGATTTGTAATTGACTGAATGTCTTTAGGCTACTGTTTTTCAATGGAAACACCATAGAAACCATATAGTTAGGCTACTTTTTTACCATGGTAATGAGGCGCTGTACTTTTGGTTATGACCTACAAATGTATAAAAGATGAGGCTGTTACAGTTTTCACAATGGTACTGTCAAATGTACATCTGCATCCCAACTCAAGCTCCTGCTACTCTGAACTCAAGCTCCTGTTCTAATGTGCATTTCTAAGAGACAAAACTTGTAATATTATTATTACATGTTCAGTGCTACCAAATCAGGTGCTGGTACCACTGCTCTCGAATGTTAGTCTGGAGCCCTGATAATATAAATTGTACAGTAAAATGTTACTGTAATTTGAAATTTCATCTGTTTAATTGTAAAAGAAATATATAGCTTTAGTAAACCATTTTTTTCTTTTTTTTTCCTTTTAGTTTTAGTATAACATTATTATACCATGCATAATTTTACCTTTTTTGTTTAAAGAAGCCAAACCAATGTATAGTTGACATTTGACGCTCAATGCTATAGAAAAGCAATAAAAGTTCAGGAAGAGTGTTTTCAGCCTTTTTATATATATATATATATATTACATAAAAATATGGCATGCAGCTTCAAACAATGGCATAAATTTGTTCAAAATAATCGTTATTAGTAATCGCAATTACAATTTCAAGGGAATAATCGAAAATTATGATTTTTGTCATAATCGGTACATATTTCGCGTCTTGCGAAAAAGTTCCCACAAGTATGTTTTCATCATGAGACTCACAATTGGCTCAAAATAATGACTTGTTTACTGATCCAGTCAAGTTTAACTCATGGACTCGATTCAAAGAAAGATACCAATCACCATTTGCAGCCTATACAAGCAATCTTTCTCAAGTTTAGAACAACTTGAGGTTGAATATATAATCACAACATAATTGTTTTTTTGGGTATTCCTTTAATAAAGATGGTGTGAGTTAGAATCCATCTACCCATTTTCCCCCCTTTATCCCATAATTTCTCAAACAGGCCAAAAACAGTAAAGTAAAGTAAAATAAAATAAAATAAAATAAAAACAATTTCTAAAATGATCTAAATATTTATATAAACATAATTAATGTTTATTACTATAATATAAATACATTCATTTTTAAGGGTGTTAGCATGTTCCAAAACTAATGTCTACTTGAGAATGATGCAGTAAACCTTACCAGACCAAGCTAAGAATGATATCATCACAGACCAATCTGTTCCCTTTTATTTTTAGAATATTTCCTCAGAGCATCTAATCAGTGCATGAACTTCAGCAACACCAACGTCTCCCCGCCTGGCATCTTATCATACACTAGGGGCTTTTATCCCTTCTTCCAGTCATTAACAAGAAATAAGTGGATGGCAGTGTGGAAAAAAAAAACAAAGCCATTCTAGTGGTTCTGCATGATGTCAGTGCTAAAAAGCATTTTCAGAGAGAGAGACTTGTACGTTTCCAACAGTTCTGAGACTCATGGTATTTTGATCAAGAAAGGGGATTCTGTTAACCAAAGGAACAGGATGCTTTCAGTTCAGCTGGGATCAATTTAAGGACTTGCAAACTCTAAAATGTCTGCATTACTAGTGTCAAAGACTCTGCTCAAGGTGAAGGAACATAAACTGGGTTTTGATACTTTTGGTTAGGCATTTAATTAACTGAAAGTGAAGCTGTAAAGTAGGTTTAAGATGACAGCTACACAATGCTCTGAGACAGGTTGTCTGAACTCCTACTAATAAGTGGCGAATATATCCCAAAGGTGTGTGACATGATCCTGTACCATCTGGCAGTCATCATAATAAAACTTTTAGACAAACTTATGAAGTTAGAATTTTGAAATGTCAGGTATTTTATTATTTCATTACTGACAACATTTTTAGTCAAATATTAAGGCTACTTATGAATGGCCATCATTGTAAAAAGATGCTTTTTGCTGCCAGATGGTGTAATTATGACCTTTACCAACAAGGGCTAACAAGGCCATGCTAACATGCCAGACCTTCAACTTTTGATTTGGCCAGTCAGCCTCATTAGATTAGCTCAACCAATGGCATAAGTTTGGAGTGGGAGTTTCAGACCTGTTGTCTGACCAATGGCAGAGGCCTTATTTGAGTAAACAAGTTTGAAAACACTCATTATTATTAGAGATTGGAACTATTCCATTTTCTTAAAAATACATACTTGCTGCATAGCATTTGGTGTCGGTTAGATTTTTTTAAATGTTTTTGAAAGAAGTCTCTTATGCTCACCAAGGCTGCATTTAGTTATATATAAACAGTAATATTGTGAAATATTTTTACAATTTAAATAGCTTTTTAAATATTATTATCAATGTTGAAAAATCAAAAGACCAGCATTTATTTGAAATACAGTGGCATGCGAAAGTTTGTGAACCCCTTGCAGAATCTGTGAAAATGTGAATAATTTTAACAAAATAAGAGAGATCATACAAAATGCATGTTATTTTTTTATTTAGTACTGTCCTGAGTAAGATATTTTACATAAAAGATGTTTACATATAGTCCACAAGACAAAAAAAAAAATAGCTGAAATTATTAAAATAACCCCCTTCAAAAGTTTGGGAACCCTTGGTTCTTAAAACTGTGTGTGGTTACCTGGATGATCTACAACTGCTTTGTTTTTGTTTTGTTTTTTTTGTTTTGTGATGGTTGTTCATGAGTCCCTTGTTTGTTCTGAACTGTTAAATTGAGCACTGTTCTTCAGAAAAATCCTCCATGTCCTGAGGATTCTTCAGTTTTCCAGCATCTTTTGCATATTTGAATCCTTTCCAGCAGTGACTGTATGATTTTGAGATCCATCTTTTCACACTGAGGACAATTGAGGGACCAAAAAAAAATTTTTGTCCAAAATTTTCTTATTTTGTTGAAATATGATTTTTTTTTCCTTTTAGTACTGCCCTTCAGAGCAGAAGATACTTGCATGTTTCCCGGAAGACAAATTAAGTACAATTTACCTTGATCTTCAAATTCAAAAATTTTAATATGCAAAAGATGCTGGAAAACTGAAGAATCTGCAGGACATGGAGGATTTTTCTGAAGAACAGTGCTCAGTTTAACTGTTCAGAACAAACAAGGGACTCATGAACAACAATCACAAAACAAAACAAAAAAAAAAAAAACAGTCGTACATCATCCAGGTAACCACACACAGTATTAAGAACCAACGGTTCCCAAACTTTTGAAGGGGGTTATTTTAATAATTTCAACAATTTTTTTTTTCTTTTCTTTTTTTTTTTTGTCTTGTGGACTATATGTAAACATCTTTTATGTAAAATATCTTACTCAGGACAGCACTAAATAAAAAATAACATGCATTTTGTATGATCTCTCTTATTTTGTTAAAATAAGGGGTTCCCAAACTTTCGCATGCCACGGTATACTTTTTTGCAACAATGTAAAAGCCTTTATCATCACTTTCGAACAATTTAATGTATCTATGGTGAATAAATTTAAAATCTTAATAAATCTCAGACAAATCATCCATAAATCAAAATAAATCAGAATACACACTTTAATATTTATAAAATATAGACCCACGTGACATGTATTTTATATTTTATATAATTTTTATATAAAAAATGGATTTAGTATTGATGTTTAATATAAGACAAATTACTGAATTGTATTTATGCTCTACAAAGATGTAACAACAGACATTTTGCAAGAATAAATTAAAATTGACTACTGAATTTGTTCAGTTGGTAATAAAATTACATTTCTTTTGTGCAAATATTATTACTTAATAGTACTAAAAGAATCATTAATTGAACCACTAAGGAACTGTAATCATTAAAGAGGAATCAGATTCAGAACCAGAAATGAATCATTAAATCTTTATATGATTCCCATCCCTACACATTTTGTCTTAAAATAGTACATTATCTGAGAGCATCATAGTACGATCCATCTGAACTTAGTGCAGCCGATGTTCAAAATACTAAAAGCATCAGACCAATAACTTGATGCAAAAACTATTTTTATGTCTTAAAGACCCAACCATTTTTTTAAAGACATGCATGTCAAGTTAAATTTAATATGTCTTTGTGCATTATAATATCATACTCAATAACCATTGATCTTAGAGCAGAGGGCAGGCAGACTATAGCATGTGACATAAAAATAAGGTATGTTGTCCTTGCAGTGCCAATGCAGAGCTTGTATGATGTCATCGGCCACTCTGACAATGATGTGTCAGTACATTTTATCAATCACAGAGTAAGTTATCTATACGCCCATTTCACAAATGAACAAAGCGAATTAAACCTCAGCTTCTGGTCCATTAACACAGGGGTGAACCCGAGGATTTAGGAAGGATGTGTGTTCCTACACTTCATCAAAGTGCTTTTAATAAGTGCTTTTAATATTAAAAGTGCTTTTAATATTCGGTTGAAGGCCAAGCATTGTCCTTCTAAAAGTGACACATTTACATAGTGTACAATTACAAAGCTGAGAGAAATTATATAGCATTCCCTATTGTGAACAAAGTTATAAACCATGACCTGCAGGTCAATCATTAGTCCCTGTTCTATACTTGTCTGATACTTTGCAAGCCGCATGTTTAATTTGTTGATTCACAGTGGAAGTCCATCCACGGGATTAAAACCTCAAGCAATAACCCTGTTATTAAAATACTGGTTTCATAGACTTCTAACCTCCCAACCTCCACAAAAAGTTCATGCGATTAAAAACTAATTGCGTAAAATAATTTATCAAAAGTGCCACGATGGTTCCCACTCAAGACCTTTGCTTCTTAATTATTAATTCCTGCAATTAGGCAACTTAGTATGTACTGAGTGTGAGGGCCATGCAATATTAATAGCAATGCATAATTATGTAATACATTCCAGACATAAGAAGCTATATATCCACAGTGGCCTTGTCAAGATAAAGACATTTTTATTTGCTTTATAAGACTGTTTCATCTCCAGGAGGGTCATGTTGGATAAAAGAGCCACAACTGCAGGGGTTTCAGTGACCTCCCATATTAATTCTATCAAGCGTGAGACACACGAACATTAGGGAAGTATTCAACACAACAGGCAGTCTTGCTATCAAAGTGCACAGAATGCATCAAAGGCTTACCTTAAAGAAAAATATATGGATAAACTGCAGAGTCTGTCAACAAGGGAACAAATAGGGCCCCTGAATTAAGCTGTAGAACGCAGTGCATTGTGTGATAAATTATATATTATGTTCATGCCAGTATTGGAAGATTATTGAAGGTCGTCATGGTGCCTGAAGAAAATATGGAACCCCATCTACAATGGACTCACTGGAGAAGTTTCATCTCGAGATATGCTTCAAAGCTCGCTTCAAACAGAGCAAACTGGCAATCAAACTAATGTGTAACCGGGCAGTTGTGCACTTCACAAAGCCCATCATCAGAACAGCAGCTGAGATCACACAGAGACAGTGCCGTCTCCTCATACAAGGTCTTCTGAACATGTTATTTTTTTCCATGTTAGAAGCTATGACGAGATGCTTTGAAAATCTTTAATGTCTTGCTTGTGGCATGCGAGTGAACATCCTCATCGACCAGAAATCTTCATATATATGAATAAAACAGAAGGCTTCAGTACGACACTTGCTTCTTGTTCAAATCTACATCTTGGATTTCTAATTTGTAAGGACAGCACATAACTCTTTGATAATACTTTATGTTCACATCTAATCTCACATTAAATACGACAAACAGAATCTAAATGTTCAGCAACATTTCATTCAGTACATACCTGTTACTTAAAAGCCATAGGTCCGCAGTTCAAGGTTACTTTTTTCTTTTCTGAATAAATGCAAAAAAATGTGACATAAAATAGAAAATACAATATTAATTCAGAGCAACAAGTTCAGCATGAGCTTGACATGACAGCCCACTCCACAGGCTACTGAGATGACTAAAAGCGTTTTATTTATTCATTTACTTAAAAAAAAAATTATTCTTCATTTATATAGAGTAAGTGTGATATTTTTAAGGCAAGACACCCCAGGTGAATAGAGTAAAGAGATTAAATATATCACCATACTTCTCCTGTTGACTGATTACATTATGAATTGCAAACATTTTTTTTGTATTACAAGTTTTGTAAAATATTATGTTTAAATATGCAAATCTATCTAATTAAATTTCCAGGACAGAAATCTGAACATTGGATAAAACAAGGTTCAAAATTCTTCATTTTGTTGACATATTAAAGGTTTTTAATCATTCCATAAATCAGAAAATACTGTCAACAGTACTATGTTACCATGTTTTTAGGATTTAAATGTTATGTAAAATCAGCCATACAATCTGTAAAAACCTTCAGATTATAGGTAGGAATAAAACTGTAAAGTTTGATGTAAGTGCTACTGAAGTGGAGATTTGTGGCTAAGTGCAGGAGAAAAAAACTTATTTTGAGAGAAACACTCCTTTAAAGATATGGATTGTCATTGAAATCTACAAATGCAAAGATAAAGTGCAATAAAACACTTTTCTTTCCACTAGTCTGCAACAACATGTTATGTAAAGCCAGATCAAAATCTCAAATCTGAAAAAAAAATAATAATTAAAAAAAAAAGTTTTTCCTAGTGTCTTGCCTTCAATGGGAATAAAAAAAAGTAGGTTAAACCATTCGAAAATCATTTTGTGGGAATTGTTTGATGGGACATTGAATGTGACACCATAGCATATGATACACCCACACATTACATGACTACTGCATATTACATGATTGGTGTTCATTATTCCTGTTGTATGAAAGAAGATACAAGGTAGTGTGGTACACATTGCAGATCATGCAATACTACACTAAATGAGCGCTAGGCCCCAGCCCCAATCAAAATCCAAAGAAAACATGGATGTACTGTTACATCTGTGAAGAATTTCCTGTTTCCAATGGACACTGGAGGCCTGCCATCCATTTTGAGGTCTGGTATGGATTAGACATTTTGATATTAAACAGGCACGTTTCAGAAGTCTTCCTCTTGAGGAGAATACTAGATTTTAGTTTAGCTTAAAGCTTCTTCAGTCTTCAGTGTATATATATATTTATTTATTTATTTTTATTTTTTTATTTTTTTTTTTTCAATATTATGTTTAATTCAGCCCCAGTCCTCATTCATATTATTATATGGAAAAGAGTGACCAGAATATTCAGCTAAAATAGAAAGGAGAAAGAAAGAACTAAAAGGAAAGAACTACAGTGTGTGAAATACAAGAAATCACAGCTGTGAGGTGCCGAACAAAACATCTCGCCTCTACAATGTCATTCAGATGTTTACGCCCCCATATCTAGTGCAGAACTTGCCATGAAAACATCTAAATGACTTTTTCTCTCCCAGTTATTGCATGAGAGATAAAGTTATTAAGAGAATTGGAAACAAATGGAAGCTTTAAAGGCTAAATTTACAAAGAGAGTAAAGGAAGCATGCTGAGATGGTGTTTGGTGTCCATCATATGCAGGATAATGGTGTGGTTATATTCACCCAGGAGGCCATTGCTGCATTTGTTAAGCTTATGGCTTCAACCTATAGAATTCTGGTATGGAACTGGTTGAGTTTGATGGTTCCTAATCTCCCATGGACTTATGGGATAGCAAAGTGTCTATACTGTACAATGTAAAAGCAGTTGTAAATTATTAAATATATTCAAGGAAGACAAGATCATTACAATTTAGTATGCAAACAGATGTAAAAAAAAAGAAAAAAGAAGAGCAATCAAAATTAATATGCAAATAGTTGTAAAAATAAAGACCAACCATAATGCATTGTGCAAACAGGTGTTATTTTAGTATCTTTGCTGTATTATTATAGTTTTATTAATAGTTTAAATTAGTTTTTATGTTTAAATTTTCTGTTTTCATTTTAATTGTAATAACTGTCTTTATCATTATTATTATATGTCTGTATTTTTATACATTTTTATTTCAGTTTTAATTTTAGTTATTTTAGTACATCAAGTCAAACTAAATTAAAATGAGAAATGTTTCATCCATAACTAACTTAAAATAAGTTTTTTTTTTTTAATACTTCATTTTTATTTTATTTCAGTTAAGGTAAAAATAAAAATATAGGTAAGATATATTAGGTAAAAATTAGGGGTGCACGATAAATATCGGGCGATAATTAATGCATATCTTGTCAGTAAAGCCGGTTCTCTAATCAGCGGTAAATTCCAACACGTGTGTGATTTCACATTGAGCAGCATTTACTACACAGAGCCGTTGTTAACTGACAAGCTGCGCAATCCATGTTCATTATCAGCGTGGTTTTACGCAGCTTGTCATTATCGCCCGATATTATCGCCCAATATTTATCGCCCTATATTTATCGTGCACCCCTAGTAAAAATATATTTTCATGATTTTAGTTGGATAAACATTGCAATGACATCGATGTTGGGTACATTCTAAATGTTAAATATTCATTTAATATTCACTGTGATGATCTCATATGGTATCAGTAGCTGGATGGTGTCTAACCTGTTATTTTGTAATCAAGAACATGGTGATATATGAAGAACGTTAGTTAGTACTGTGTAGTAATTAGTAGTATCTTTATAAGTGTATCATGTACACTTCCACCCCAGGAATTTTGGCTGTGGTTTTACCAGGCATTTAGTAACTTACCCGTTAAAAACTTAGACGCATGTGATCGTATTCCACACTTCTTTGAGGACATCTCCTCCCCCTTGGTGTCCTGAAAACATAAATCAGAATCTCATCCTTTGATCTAATTACATTTCAATGCAGTACAGTCCTCATTTAGTGAAGCTGTCAAGTTACGCCTTAAAATGATATATTAAAGTCAAGCTAATGCCTCTTTTGAAGTGAAAAGAAAGAAATATGGCTTTTACTCATGCGCTACCACATGAGTACAATATAAATGATAATCAGCTCAATTAGGATGCTTAACAAAGTAGTTTCTGTTTCTTCTATTTGGATTGCATTTTATGAATGCATTAGGACAAGATCTTTAGAGACTAAGTGTAGATCTAAGCATAGATTTGCTTGTAACTAAAATTACATGAGTTAAATGAATAGTTCACGCAAAAATTAAAATCTGCTGAAAATGTACTCACATTCAGTCCATTCAAGCTGATGAGTTAGTTTGTTCATCGGAAGAGATTTGGAGAAATCTAACATCACTTGCTCATAAGTGAAAAAAGCTATATTTTTTCTGCACAAAGAAAACAAAAATAACAAATTTATTCAACAATTTCTTCTCTTCTGTGTCAGTCTCCGCTGCGCATTCACTAGAGTACCATGTTTTCTTTGCGCACAAAAAGTATTCTCGTAGATTCATAAAATTACAGTTGAACCACTGATGTCCCATGGACTATTTTAACGATCTCCTTACTACCTTTCTGGGTCTTAAATGTGACAGTTGTGTTGCTGTCTATTAATGGTCAGAAAGTTCTTGGATTTTATCAAAAATATCTTAATTTGTGTTCTGAAGATGAACAAAGATCTTATGGGTTTGGAACAACATGAGGGTGAGTAACTTTTGGGTGAACTATCCCTTCAACTGAAAATTTTGCTTGACAGCTATGGTCACCATTCACTTTCATTGTATGGAAAGGAGCACCTTGAACATTCTTCAAAACATCTTCTTTTGTGTTTTACACAAGAAAGAAACATATACAGGTTTCAAAAGACATGAGGGTGAATAAATAGTGAAAGAACCAGGAGAAACTTGTGAAAAAAACGTGGCAACATTTCAGTATTTCTGTACTCAAGATGTTTTCTTAAGTGGCCCAATGTCCCATTGGACAAAACCTGTGCATCTCCATCTGATTAATGACTATCCACTGTCTAATAAACAGTAATTGAATAGTCTACTGCAGAGGCCCTGAAAGCCTGGGAGAGCTGCTTGCAGCCCATGCTATCCATGCTGGGGTTGATTATGGTTGACCTTGTGTGAAGCGCACTTTGAAACAATGAGTCTAAGCTGGGAAACTGTAGCCAGAGAGCCAAGCAGAAGATACATGAACAGATATTGTATTGACACTGCAAAAGGAGATCGATAATGTGATCAATATCTATTTGATTTTTATCACAAAACTCTGTTGAGGACGAAGACAATTGATCAAACGTGCCAGGACACATTGGCATATCTAACAATATTAATTAAGAAAAACTGCTTAGGTGACTGATTGCTAAATCAGTCAATATTGTTAAAATCAAAACAAACGATTTCTGCATTCAGATCTATAGCCTAATTCTTTCTCAGGATGGATTTACTGTAAGCTTTGTACTACAGTATTTGTCTTAACATGCTAAATGAATCCTTAGGCATAGTTATTATGATAAGAGTTAATAGAAGTTATAATAATTACTTTTTTTTTGTAACAGTGTTGAAACTTTATTTCGCTAATTCAAATAAAGCTGAAATAAAATAAAATATTAGATGAAAAAAAACTAAAAAAATGTAAATCAGAAATGTTGCCTTGGCAACTAAATGAAATACACAAGTTCAAGCTGAAGTGCTTAAATTAATTTACTAATACTAAAACTGAAATAAAAATAAAATAAATATAAATAATAAAAAATAAAACTAATATACAGTCAAACCAAAAATTATTCAGACACCAGATATAAATTTTGATATTTTTTACTAGTGGGTGCAGGACACTATAGTTCATTTTTGTAAGTGAGGATAGCAAAATAAAGTAAAATGTGACATATTATACCCCAAAAAAATTTTATATAGTGAACTACCAGTAAAACTGATACAAATTTGGGGCCAAAAATTTGATTTGACACTTTGACCTGACCATGTTTTGTAACATACCTTTCTATCAAAGTTATCTGACATTATCAAGATGAATTTGTTCTGACACAGTTTAACTCTTGACATCTAGTCATATTTTATTACCATTTTCTAAACTATAGTGAATAAACTGTGATAATGTGAGAAATGTTGAAGGTGTCTGAATAAATTTTGGTTTGACTGTAAATGACAAAAGCACATAACAAAATTATTAAAACAAACTAAATTTAAAATGAAAACTAAAAATATAAAAACAAAAACTAATTCAAAATATTAATAAATACCACAATAGTTTAATGCTAAATTAACGGTTCACATCCATAAAAAAGTATAATTATAAAGTTAATATAATTATTAATTTCATTACAGGGACTGATTTTTTCTCTTTTTAGCTGGTCACCAAACATACTTCAGCAGATTTATTTGTTATTTATCTGTAAGTAAAATGTATATAAATACCAAATCATTGCACACACTTTGCTAACAATAACTGTAAACAATCTTGATGTCTTTATGACAGCTTAGTTTTTCTTTTATCTATGCGGTGGGGTTCAGTGTGTGTTAATGCAAATCAAAAATGGCATCATTTCTGTTAAGGAGGCTGTTCTGACTAAAACACTATCATATAATTGAATCTGTTCATCAATAAAAAGCGCAACTCTAGTAACAGTAGCAGGCGATATAATTCAAAGGCGCGTCAACGATGAGGTAATATTTATTTTGAAGCATGACTCATATATAGTGAATGAAATGTTTTAAGAAGCTTTCAAATATATCACGCTTTTAAGAAGCCTTCTTAAATTACATGCTTTTAAACATCAGAGGGTCTATGAGCACTTTCTCACCAAAGCAGCATTTTTACATTATGACTGCTTGATTACTTAGCTCAGGTTCTAGTGCAACAACATATTTGTTATGCGTTGTTCTCATGCAAACACAATAAGGCTGCCATTGTAAAATATATCAACTCTGGGACGGCAGATTAAAACCGTCACCTCGATATGAAACGCACAGCAGCTTCATAATAACTCATTATCACAAATATAATGACGCCATAATATACACGGTACTGTCAGATTCTTATGAAACAGATCTGTTTGAGGGTCATAATCAAACGTTATGATGCCGGATAATAAACACGGCCGGACAGGAAAAGAACAGCGTGTGGCAGCTATGTGCAATGGGAATACAAGCCTTCAGCGTGCGAATATTTATTGGACATTGTTGAGTGCTGGGGAACATGGTTAATGGTTAACATTACGCAGTCCTTCTGAGCAAGTCCTGCAAGATTAGCACTTACATGTCTTTAGTGCCGACACTGTGAACGGTCGTAAAAAGGAGCCCTCATCCGCTCTTGTAAATCAAATCACGTTTTGAGCGGTGATGATGATTCTGCCAATTAGTTGAGGCTGGACTGGTAAGAATTACTACTCACTATTACACATGGTCCATTTCTGAGATCTATAGCCGCCCTCGATTTGGCAATCTCCATACAGGACTAAATGTGATAAGAAATGAATTATACTATTGATGAGGTCCTTAACAAGGTAATAACCGCACTCCCCAGTCAATAATTATTCCGATAAGAATATCTTTATTATGAAAATGCCGACTACAGCAGAAAGTCACAGCACCAAAACAATACCCAGTGGTGTAATTGCCTTTGTCTGAAATTATAGTTTTCATTAAATGGAATGCTGCATGTTATTGATTGTTTAAATAAGACTCGATATCTTCCTGTTTCAAAGCACTGTGAAATTGCATGGCATTGTAATATTCCAAAGCATTGTTGTGTCTGTTCATCAATGTTATGAGATTCACACTATAACAAGTCAAGGACTATTGGCCACAATAACTGCTGGATCTAAATGGGCTAATTTTATGGGGTTAGATCACAGACAAAAAAATAAAAAATAAAAAAGCAAATCGCTGCCTCTCTCCTCATGACCTCATCTACTTTGTGAACAAAATGGAGAGGGAATATGACAGACTTGTGCTGCGTTCCATTCAAAGTCCGTGTGGGATATTCCTACTGAAGCCATAACCCAGGCAAGAGGGTACATTCTCAGAACTTTGGCTGATGTTCTGGCAAGATTCTTTCAAATTAATGAACAAACATTCTTCAAGTAACATTAATAGAATATTAGTTCAAAGTTATGTGAAAAAATGGCAGTTTCTGTTTCTGTTTGATTGTCAAAAAATAAGTCTCAAAACAACCAATCTTTGAGACAACCAATACTAACAGTTATTTGATATGTTTAAAATTTAGTCAACAGCTTCAAATCAACACACCTGTCTTGGCAGACAAAAGTTTTAGCATCTTAAAAGAGTACAAATCCAAGATATTTTATGTTTTGGATGTTCAATTGACCGTTTGCAAAGAGCTTGATTGACAGGTGATCCGACCAATCATCTTGTCCGACAGCTACAACCGTAAACTAACAAAAAAAATTTCTACCTATTAGATTGTGTTTTATTAATGTCTACACCTACCCCAACCCTAAACAATAATGCAAAAACAGTAATTATTGTTGTATAGTGTGACAAAAATTACGCTATATTGATGTGCGCATGCCCAGTAGCCACAGCTGTATCCCTTCTAGCATTAACCATAAATCAGACGTAACCTGCTCTGACTTGTCTGTCGGCGCGTTGTCAGTTTCCTCTTTACTCTGCGATGTATTTTTTACTGCGTGAGAACATGATATGTAGTGTGAGAGCAGTATTGTTTGTCGGAGATAGCAACAGTAACGAAGGAGGGCTGGTCTTTGCGAAGGGTCAGTTGCATTTTTCCAGTTCAAGTCATGAGCTTCATACTTTTGTTTCTTGTTGATCTAATGACTGGTCCCTGCTCTCTCCATGGCTGTTGGGTTGGAGGTCTCTTGACTCCTTCATACTTGAGGTATAATCTGAGATCTGTTGAAAGGCATTGTGTTTACATTTACTACATTACGATTGTGAGAGAGATTTGTCAGTGGTCAAAGCACAGTAAAACAGACAAAAGAAACAATGGGTTGATCAAACGTTCAGATTCTATGGCAAGAAGTCATAATTAGGGTGTAAACTTAAGACTATTTTACCTTATTGGTTCTGGAAGAGGACAACCTTGGGGGAAAAGCTGCATTTGGATGGTTTGTGAAGTTTTTGGCAGGGCTAACACTATCACTTTTTGATCTGGGTTGTTTGTAGGAGTTTTGTTCCTCCTCAACTTCTTTTACTTCCATCTGTGGGAGAGGAAAACATTCAACTTTTTTATTGCTGCATCCTAGTTTTGGTACTCAATAATCTGCATGACTGAAATGTGAGATCATCTATATTCCTTGTCATCTTCACCTGTTCTATGGGAAGTTCCACCATCATATTTTCATCTTCCAGTACTTCAGATGCTACTACTGCCTCCTTTCTTTTGTTGGTGGCTCTGAAGACACTTTTTTCTGGAGAATGTGATAAATCCTAATTACATGCTGATCATATGTTGGATGCATCCATTAGTACACACAACTCTCTTCATTTTTAAAAATCAACTATCTTCCTAAATATTTAATCTAAAGCAACCATTCAGGATTTTACTGTAACTTATACGATAAACAGATAGGAGGTGCATGTTTTTCTAATGTTTCACAGGCCCATATGATAGAAAACGTTTAAAATCAGAGCATTAAGTCCATTAGTTCATTAGTAAGAACCTTTGGACCCTTTTTCCACTACTGACCTTAATTGTTCACAGTGAACAAAATGACACTGTAAACAGACAGGCTCTGTTGCGACAAACTACAAATCAATTAATGTTTGTTACAAAATTCTCAATATCTTCTCTCAAAACATTAACACAGACAGAAAAAAAGGCTATTAACACAGACAGAAAAAAAAAACCTGTCTGGAGATGAAACGTCTTGTTTCAGCAGACAAGGCATGAGGGTTAAAGTGATAAACACTCTTCAGCATTACCCAGAACACTTCACCTCACATCAAATCAAGTCTGTCCGAGCTCAGCACTTCACAAAGCATTTAATGGGCTTTCTTGATCCTGAGATGCAAACTGCATTCGTTGGTGCCTTTGACATTCAAAGGTAAGACAATCTTGGCTAATGATAGGCTGACAGCAGATGCACTCCTTCTCCAGTAGGTGATGAGAATGGCTCTCGCCGTCATGGCATGTTTGATTACCCCTCTGCAGCGATTGATGTAGTTAAAAGGAGGTTTCTTGTTTTATTATTTTTTTTTTCGGTTTCTGCCATTAGGAATGGCATTATGTGGATCTTCTGCCCCATGAGACATGATCAAGTGTCCAGAGTAGGTATGAGCATTCATCGAGGGGCTTTTATAAGCATGGCTGCAGACATACCGTCCGAGGCTAATGGGAGATCTGCATGAGTGAGGGAAACTCAACTCCATCACAAGGACTGCTGGCTCGGCTCTTATGAGCAAAGTGATGGCAGCTCCGGAGCGCCTGCAATTACTCACTGAATGACCTCATGACATGTAAAAGACACAATGCACTTGCTCAGTCAAAGTCTTGCTCGGATAATCTAGTGTACAAAAAGTGTCAATCTCATTCACATGTGCCCCCTCAGATTTGTGAGCCAGATGGATTTTGAATATAACAAAATATATACAGTGGAGATCAAAATTAGAGAATATACCATGCAAGTAGAACAGTGTTTCACAAAATAACCAAGGCACTTCAACAAAAACCCTTTATTTTGGCATTGCCCTGCATGAAAATTGCTGGCTGATTGGGCGATGAATGCAGGGAAGGAACTGCATGTTGCTGAAGGAGGTTCTGATAAACATTTGCATTCACTCTGCCATGTGGCTGTATAAAAGGCCCAACTCTTGCTGCAGAAAACCATGAAACATCCTCCTCCACCTTTCACAGGCTTCTTTACCCACTTGGGCTTCACTCTTTCCTCAGTTTGACGGTGAACATAATGTTTCCCATTGGAACCAAATCAATTAAACTTGCTTTCATCAATGAAATGAACTTTGGACCAGTTCTCCTCTGTCCACACTACATGTTCCTCAGCAAAGGTGAGTCTAGACTTTTGATTTTTTCCACTTATGAGAGGTTTGGTCACTGCAGAGTGGGCTTTTAGTCCAAATTCTCTTAAACGTTGAGACACTGTATGCTGACACAGATCCTTACAATGTTCAGCACTGAACTGGTGAGCAATTCCAGCTGCAGTGTTGAACCGATTCCCCATTGAGAGTCTCCGCATTATCCTGTCCTCTCTTACATTTGTCTTTCATGGATGATCAGCCTTCAGCCAAAAGATGCTATATTCTAGAAATCACAGATCTGGAACAACCAATTTCTCTTGCTATGGCTGCTATTGGCCTTCATCTGCTGTCGGAGGGTCTCAGTCACTATAGAATGGCTCACCATCATGCAATGTCAGTGAAAACTGGAAAGTTAGGCTGCCAGTTAAATAGGGTCTGTCTGATAATTAAATTAACACGAGGTGCCAGATTAACACCAATAACTGCGAGGTATCTGAAAGTGTACTATAGTTTTGATCAGTGTTCTTTCCCAAATATTATAAACAAAGTTATATATATATATATATATATATATATATATATATATATATATATATATACTCTGCTTCAGAAGTGACTTTTGATCTCCACTGTACATATATAAACAACTATTAACAAACAAAAAAAAAACAGTTCCACAAATGTTGTAAAACAATATTAAATGAATTGTTTAAAACATATGATATAAAATGAATTATTTAAATATTATTGTATATTAATACATTATATTAGATTATCATTCAGAAGATTTTTATCTCTCTTATGCTAATGCATTTATTTGATTTCATAAAATAATGAACAGAAAGTTCAAAAGAAATATAAAATGAAATATAAATGTTTTTCAACATTATAAATGTCTTTACAGTCACTTTTGATCAATTTCATGCATCCTTACTGAATAAAAGTATTAATTTCTTTAAAAAAAATGTTGCTGACCCCAAAAATTATATTATATTATATTATATTATATTATATTACATTATTACATGTATAACATATTATGCAATAAAAGTATCAAAAAATGATATTTTATGATGTGAGTCTCTATATGCAACACAGTGAGAGAGACTTGGTGAATGAAAGTGAAAGAACAGAAACCAATATAAAGAACCAATAGAGAAAAATCTGAGAGTATGAGAGAGAGAGAGATTTCTCATGAATAACTTATGAACATTTTGATTACCTATCAGAAAAAATGGAAACATTTTGTTTTCCCTGGCATAGCTAACAAGGCACTTGCATACATTTCAAACAAAATGGCCTGATTGAATTTATCTATGATTTAAAGCCCACCGCAGCATTTGAATCCATGCTGAGCTTTAGTATTCCTCTCACAGGACGGCATTCTATCCAAGAATGAGAGCATATTTCCCTAATGTAGGTGGGCTTTAGAGAACAGCCTGTCAATTCAAAGCAATTTGTGGCGCGCACACGCCGGCGCTCACTGTATTGCGCCGCACACATGCAAGAGTACGAGATCCCTCTTTTTTGCCCCTCTCTCTCACTCCCTTAATCATAAATGCATCACAATCACACAGCAGAGAGGGTATAAGAGAAAGACGGAACGCAAGAGAGGAGAAAATAAGACTTCTACAAAAACAGCAGCCACAGTGCCTATCAGCAATTATGTAAAACGCCTGTATCTGCCAAAGGAAGAGGCGGGAAAGGAGCTCCAGGGAGACAGAAGGAAAATCGTATCACAACTTGCCACACTCACCCGCCGCAGCAAAGAGATCTGGGATTTTCGAGCCCTGCCCGGGCTGTTTGGTGTAAAAAACGGAGCCGGCGCTGTCCACTCCTGGTTTTGCGAACTACGAGAGTAGAAAAAGCAATCTTCAAATAAAGGCCATACATGGTTTTGATTTGATCTGATGCTTAAAGTGTGTCTACAATCCTTTGATAACAAGAAACAACTGTGTTTCGAGCACAGCTCGTTCTTCCTCTTTTACTCTCTTTTTCACATTTTCCATTGACCTCAATTTTTCATGCGCTGATATGCTTTGTAGCTCCCCAGCGACCGGCACGGTATTGAATTCATCTGGTTCCAATACATCCCATGCACAACCTATCAATCACCAGAGAGCCCAGCAAACTAATCATTTATTGATGAAACAGGGCAGCCATGAATTTCTAACTGCAATAGTCTTATTTATCAAGCCAGAGCAAACAATGAGGATCCAAACAAGCTTTAAAAAAAGAGACTTGGAGGGAATAACTTATTCTCCAGCAGACAGCAGACAGTTATTGATGATGAAAAAAGAAGACTGGGGCACTGGAGACGCAGAGAGAGACAGAACAGTGGGAAGAGGAGTTTAGAGTGATGCTTTGACAGCAGGATGCATGTCTGAATTAATACTCCCACAAAAGGTAATTTTCTTCCAGCAGTCAGTGCATATCTACCGTTGGGAGCAAGGTGAGCCATTTCTGGCACAGTGAGGGAAAGAGAAGGCTTAATACATTTTTCTCCAGCTCTTGCCACTGTTAGTTGGCTCCATAGAGAGGCAGCTTGGGGGTACTTCACTGATCTCCGTCTTCCACTGGCACACACTTCGGGCAGTGGTGTTTGCAAGCCCACTAACATGGGGCCTGGGGAATAGCTGAATATTTGTTCTGCTCACTTGCTTTTTTAAAGCAAACTCTGCCTGACATGTCTTTGAATTTAGCAGACGTTGGTGGGCAACGAAGAAATAAAACAACAGAACTGACAAAAGTTCTGCTGGAATATTCAATTCAGTTAGTCCGAATTCATTCAAGATTCAGGTTCATAAATGACACTTTAAGGATGAACGTGCCGAATTCACAATCTCAAAAAATGCTGGAAATTCGTAAACTCAAGAGTTTGTTAATGTATTACTATATTAATGGGAGTAAGTGAGTTTTTGACTAGTTCAAGATTGCTTTAAATTTAGTCCCAGCTTCAGCCTCCCTGTGGACCACTCACAGTCCATTCACTGACCATTTGATTCATGTTGCACAAAATTGCCAAACTGGCAGTTCCGATCTGATTGGGTGGCTATTCAATTTCACTAGTCTGATGAGGTTCACATGTCCACCTGTAAACAAATGCACATTTAGAAGGCGCTGGGTTAATACAATGAGGAAGAACTAATCACTGGATTTGGCTGGACATTCAGTTTTTCTACACCTATCAGTTAGTGTGTTATCTAGGTATCTAGTTCAGATAAAACCACCCTAAATGGCATGTAAAAACAATATAAACTCTGGTTGGTCACTTTTTATGACAGTCTGATGATTCTCTTCCCGTCCAAGTGGGCATCTAGACCAGAATAATGCTGCCTTCATGTGCTAAAATTTCCTACTTTCCACTTGTCGAGATGTAATTACAAGTTTGTCGGGTTCAAGTGTTTTGTTGTCGGAAAGAATAGGAATTATGGAGGACACCAGGTTCATTCTTGCCTGTTTCTTGGGGAAATCTTATTAAAGCCAAAATGGAAAGTCAATATCAAATGGATATTGAAAATGTTGCGTCACATTCGTTGACAACCATATAAACATTAACCACACTAGTGTATACATTCACTGCACTATCTAGGAATTTTGCTCAAATAAATGCTGTTTGCGCTGTGGAAAATACATACAATATGCATCAAATGGTTATACACAAATGGAAATATAAATGACTGCAACGGCAAGACAAATCAATCTAACTTTAGTAACAGTGACTGTATCTAACTATAAATCTAAATGTAACTAATAAAACTTAACAGTCACTACAGCAATTGTTCTCTCCTCCAACATGTCTAACGTTTAATGCCCATTGAAATCGAAAACTCGGGTATCAAATACCCTGTTTACATTTTTTGTATTAAGATGTGTTTTTATCAAGTCGATCACAAGTGGACGACACTAAAACAGGTGTAAACAGGTCTAAGACATTTTGAGCTTGTCTATAATTATTTGAGCTTCTCAGTCGTAAATACAACTTGAGAGGCCATTCATCTCCAATGTTCAACTATTTTCGATAGCAGTATAAGCTGCACTTTATGATGACAGTTATAAGTCTGGCTAAATGAGACTAATTCTCAATTAACCAAGGCATTTGGAGGTGGAAAGTCTGAGTTCAGTTTGTAAAGTTGAACTTCTGTAATACTATTAAATATTATTACAATTTTAAATATTTAATTTAAATATACAGTCAAGCCAAAAATTATTCAGACACCAGATATAATTTTTGATATTTTTTTTACTAGTAAGTGCAGGACACTAGTTCATTTATATAAGTGAGGATAGTAAAATAAAGTACACTGTGACATATATACCCCAAAATTCTTCATAAAAAAAAGAAAGACCTACTGTAGATTTGAGGAGCCAAATAAGATATTTTCCACTAATCACTAATCTAAGGTCCATTATTACTCCTGTTATTAACATTTGTTTTGGTGGATCATTTTAGGATGTCACCAAATACAGGTGTAAAGGGAGTCCAGAGCGTTTTGCATGTTAGTGGGTATAAAAAGCAACATGACTCATCTGACCTGTGATGGAATCAGCTGATACAGATTTTAATACTAGATCTACACAGGGCCTAAGAACAGGTTGTAGTGTCCTTTACACTAACTGAAGCATGGAAGAACAGCGAAAGCAGGGGGATGGTAGCTTCAATCCAGAGCGATGTGATAATGACTCTGAAACCAGGAGTGGAAGACCCCCCGCTGTATTAGTGAACCAATCCCCCTGCCTACGCAGGACAGGCCTGACAGAGAGCAGCTGGATGGGTGTCTCTACCAATTCCCTAGAGAAACCAATGCTTCTCCAAAACAGGAAGCCACCGCGGGGACGGCAGCAGGTCTGACATGAGCAAGTCAAGGGAGATATGAGGGGACAGATACACCCTACAGTGCCAGAGAGAGGGTCTGAACAGCTTTACTGCCTCTGCATATCACAGTCATGGATGTGTGGCCTCTAGTACAAGAGGGTGTGATCATCTCTGTCGCTGCTGCACTTTTCTACCCGTGTCAACTTTGCTGACACCTCGCTCAACATCTGTTAGGCCAGTAGGAGAATAAACACCAAATGCTGTGCTACTGCTTTCATCTGCCGGTGCAGTGCCAGCTCTGTCAGATGAGAAAAAAAAAAAAAAAAAAAAAAGTCTATGCAGAAAAAAAAACACTGGGATTTCTAATAATACACAGGACCCTCCATGCAGTTTATATGGCAATAAAAAATATATAGGTTTAAGTATACTGTCTTGATTTCTAGGGGAAGATTCAATTTCATTATCAAAATGTTTACATTGGAATGACATTGGATAATGTAAGCAGGAACAGAGAAAAGAAAGGTGTTTTGGTGGAGGAGATTGGTGGAGGCCATAGCTGAGTCTTTGTCTCCCTCATGTGGTAAATACGAGATCTGAAGAAATAATGCTATGCATTAAAATAAAGCATATTAATTATGGATTATGGATTCTTCTTTTGTTTTAAATAACTTTTTAGTACAAATTATGAAAATTAAGTAAATTATCCATTTTTAATTTAATAATCATATAATTAATTATACACACTACCGTTCAAAGGTTTAGGTTAGATTTTAATGTTTTGAATAAAGTATCCAATGTTCACCAAGTCTGGATTTATTTGATACAAATTAAAAATAACTATTTCTAATATATTTTAATATGGAAGTTTTCGCTAGTCATTTCTCCAGTCTTCAGTGTAACAAGATGCTTTAGAAATCATTCAAATATAGTGCTTTGTTGCTCAAGTAATATTTCTGCAAGCCGCAATACATTCTTTTTTCCTGAATTCTTCAGTGAATAGAATGTTCAAAGGAAAAAAACATTTATTTGAAATAGATATCTTTTAACAATGTAGAAGTGTTCAATGTTGTGTCAATGTTGTTAATTTAATCCTTGCAGAATAAAAATATTAATTAAATTAATCATAATATAATTATATAAAATAACTGTTTCACTATCTGTAATTTTAGTATTTTTAATATTAATAATAATTACTATAATAAATACTGATACTAAATGTATTATATATACACATATATATATATATATATATATATATATATATACACACACACACGCACACACACACACACACACTTTCATTGTTCATTGTTAATATAAATTGTTTTTTAAAGAAGTTCAAATTTATAATATAAAACAATTAAAACAATTGATTTCAAACACATAAACATAAGCCATTATATCTAAATCACCCCAGATCAAAATGTTTTTAAGATTGTGGGAAACAAATTTAACTAAATTCTGGTAGTGTAAAGCTTTGAATTACTATTACAGATTCTCTGGAGGGAAAACAAATACATGATTGTTTAAAAGTATTTGTTCTCCTCTCAACAAATACAGATTACAGGTAAATGTAAACAGATTATGGAACTGCACCTTGGAATTTAATGACACTTTGATGAGACTTTGATTGCTATTCCATCTTCATTGTATCAAAGATAATTGGCCACTTTCTTCAAATTATTTCCTCCACTCAATGAAGCTGATGAAGCATGAGAAATCAATTAGAGAACAACACACATGGAACAACCACAAGAGCTTTCCCTTCTAACATCAACAGGCAAACAGTTTGCTGTCATTTTTCTTATTCACAATAACCAGATGTCTCAAACTTTACTTTGGAGAGCTCCGGGTCCCAGTCCACTAAGTGTGTATTTTTTCTCCATCACTTATTTGCCAGGTCTAGCTCTTATTGTAGTCTGGACCATCCCAAAGCATCAAGTGAACACGCGCACTATCACAAAACAATTTATCCTCATTCTGTGGGTACAGGGGAGGGTTTCAGCGCCTTCCCCCGGTGAGGGAGTTCGGCTCTCACTTGATCAAGTAACACAAACTCTGAGCGTTGGGACAGTTTGAAAAAGGAGAGGTGAGAAGAACTCAATACCTCCTACAGACAGTGATTGATGAGGGGAATGTACCCACTGCCACATATCAGCCTGATTGGAGACATTGAGATCCTGTGACGGTAACATTTTTCTCAACTATCTGATCTTCAACACTAATGAACAGTAGCCAATTTATATCTGGCCCAAATTGAAATTTTCTCGCTAACTGGTTTCGGTCTGAGGGGAAAGGCATGGGTGCTGATCAAGATCGGTGTCTTGTAAACTAGTTCAGGACATTAGCTCTGCTCTATGTTTAATCTCCATATTACAGAGCTAATAAGACTAATATGGCATTCCACACTGCCAAAACAGGCTCAATTGCTTGTGTTCATCCCTGCTTTTGAAGAATTAGCCTATTAGTCTTTGACTACGCAAAATCAATACCAGCATTTTCTTTAAATATTTACATAATGTAATCACACCGATGCCATCTATAATATACATTTTTTATCTGTTAGATAGTTTAAAGAAATTCTTTCATGATGCTTACCAAATTTCTGTCTTGTTTTTCTTTTTTTAGTAGTGGAAGAATGTCATTGTTGACCCTAAGAAAAAGAGGAAGACAAAGAAATATTTTAACCAAAAAAAAAAATGATCATGTACTCTGGTTGTTCCAAACCTGTCTGCTTTCTTTATTCTGTGAAAAACAGTATCATGTTTTGAAACCAAAAATCTTTTTTTTTTTCTTATGACAGTTCTGGCATTTTATTATTCATTCTATACTTTACAAATATATTAATTTTACTAGGTTTATTGTCTGGTTATTATTCCCCGGATTTCACAGACAAGGCTTAAGACTAGTCCTAGACTAAAATGTAAGTCTGAGCTGTTTCAACTGAAATAAACTCGCACTGACTGATCTTAAAATATATCAGTGCATTCGTTCTGTCTCAAGATGTTCACCAGTAATGTTTTTTCTAAGGCACGTTTATAAAAATTACTTAAATGTCCTAATTGAACTATGGCCTAATCCTGGCTTAACTTAAGCCATATCTGTGAAACCAGGCCTTTATATTTAATATACCCAACCAATCAAAAGTTTCGGGTCAGTGTGATTTTTTTTTTTTTTTTGTAATAAATAAATAATTTTATTCAGCAAAAGTAACATGAAAGATGTATTGATGTATCTATAATTTTACAAAAGATTTCTATTTCAAAGTTTTTGAACTTTTTATTGATTAAAGAATCCTGAAAAATGCATCACAGTTTCAACTAAAATATTAAGCAGCACAACTGTTTTCAACACTGATAAACCAAAATTTATCCAGACACCTTCAAAATTTCTCATATTATCACAGTTTATTTGTTATAGTTTAGAAAATGGTAATAAAATATGACAAGAACTCAAGAGTTAAACTGTGTCAGAACAAATTCATCTTTATAATGTCTTTGATAGAGAGGTATGTAACAAAACATGGTCAGGACAAAGTGTCAAATCAAATTTTTGGTCCCAAATTTTTTATCAGTTTTACTGGCAGTCCACTATATGAAGAATTTCGGGGTTTAATATGTCACAGTTTACTTTATTTTGCTATCCTCACTTACATAAATGTCTTGCACCCACTAGTAAAAAATATCAAAAATAACATCTGGTGTAATTTTTGGTTTGACTGTATATTTAAATTAAACATTTATAATTGTAATAATATTTAATAGTATTACTGTTTCTACTGTATTTTTGACAGTAGTGTAGTTTTTTTTCCAATTTCTGTATTCCTGCATAGAATCAATCCTATCACTTTCTATAGTGCTTTTCTGTCCTTTACCTTTTGTACTCAATAGAAGAAAGAAAGTCATACAGGTTTTGAATGCCAAAAGGTGAGTTAATGATGGCCAATTTTACTATAAGAAAGTTCAACAAAAGGGCATTATACATCTGTTAAGACAATTATCATGTTTTATAATCTCTCTTACACATCGGTGATGTTGTGGATCACTCCTTTGCTTGGAGCCAGATGATATGGCAAAGACCGGAACCTTTCTGTCCCTACAGCAACATAATAGTGGTTGTTCTGTAGCTCATACGATCCACGTACAGGCCTCCCATTCAGCATGAACAATCTGAAAGGTGCGAGATCACTCAACATTGTCTATATGTACATTTTACAAATGTATATTTTATAGATGAAGCTCACACCTGTGCACAGCTCCAGTGCGAAGGCGAACTCTCTCGGTCACCATACTCAATACGTTTTCCCAGCTAGCAAGCGTGTGTTTTGGAATCAGCACCCGTGCTGGAGGAACCAAGATATCTCCATTGGTAAAAACACTACAAGATATAATCAAATTTAGCACTTAGGACCTCAGTCCACACATTTATGCTTCCAAATATGTCTTGATATTGGAAAAAAAGGACAATATCCACTGATAATTAACAACATGAGGAAATTAGATGCCATTAGAAATAAATTATTAAATAAAGCAAAGAACATCGGTCTGATTTTATACCATTAGACAGTATAACAGTTTTAAAGAATTAGACTTTGCCGTAGCCTGAGGCTTTGCCATTGAAGACTTCCAATAGGGACACATTAAAAGCAGGGCTCACTTGATGATGCACGACTCATTACTGATTCTCTTCCATCGAGCTGGGACAATTATTCTGCTGTGAACTACAGGTTGGATCTGCAGTGGAGACAAATGAACAGGACCCCGCTGAGCATCACTGACAATAACTGTTCCACTGCTCATTTATGGCACTTACGCATCTGGTTTTCTTCAATCAGCCATCTTAAATGCTATGTTGGTTGTTGTTCAGATGGAAACAAGGAGCTAAAAGGCAGACAGACAGTGACATATACTGCCATAACCTCAAGCAGAGTTGCTCTAAGTGGGCATTTTTATGATTATTGCTCTATTATGGTCCATTGCATGTTGGTCTCTGAGGAAGGTTGTAAAAACTATTAGCTTAATAAGTCACTTCAAATAGCCCAAACTTTGAATCGTACAAAGCCTGCATCTTTTTTACTCCTGATTTGAATCCTATGCAAAACAGATCATGTGATACTGAAGAATAAAGTAATGGCTGCTGAAAATTTTATATTTAATTTAATAATATTTCACAGTATTATTGTTTTCATTTTATTTTTAGATTATCAAATAGTATAGTATTTTGGTATTGTGGTGCTTATATTATGCTACTGTTGACTATAGTTCACATTCCTGCAGATTTTAGCACTAACTTTAATGAAAAACACCTGAAGCAGCTAATCAAGTTCTGGGGTTTGCATGAAAATTGCAGACAGGTGTGTGAGCAGGAGTGGAACTGAACTCTGCGGGAAGACAGAACTCCAGAGCAAGGCTGAGCACCCTTGTGCTAAACTGTGACATGACAACATCTTTTGTAATTATTCAGCAGCTGATTGTAAACAGTTAAACAGCTGTAACCAGCTGTTTTTTTTTTTTTTTATTCACATTTTAATACATAATATAAATGTTCACTGCATTTGGACCAACGAGTTATCAGGCAATGACTTTGTAAGCAGCGTTTTTGCACAAAAGTACTGTACTTGACACCACTGATTTCGGCCGAGCTTCTGAGGCAACAGGATTTAATGGTCTACATCAAAATTGAGAGAGAATTGGTGAAAACTAAGCAAATATATGGGCAAATAAAGCACTTGTTGCAGAATGTTCTTGTGAGTAAAGGTAGTTTGTGGAAATGGGAAGGAAACGTTTTGAAATTTGCCATTATTTTACTGTATAAAATAATGAAAATGAAAAGAAATTAGAGGTGAGAGCCTCTAATTAGAAACACACAGCATTTGCAAAGAACAAACATGCATTGAATGCTGATTAATAACCTAAAATAATTTTATGAGTAGTCAGAAAACTTTCCTCGTATTCAGAGACTGTCCTACACATAGGCTACCTGATAGTTTGAATTGAAGAGAAACAGCTGACTCATATGGAGATTTTATAGTGAAATCAATACACGTTTTTCAGCAACAAGGGGCATGAAATCAGTCATCCACTACAGTCTGGAGAAACCTTACACTGATATTCTGCCAGAGAGATATATCAGTCAATATCAGAACAATGTAGGAAGAAGAACACCAGTAATAATCACACTGAAAACATGTTATGATTTACCATGGACATTTTTTCCTCTTTACCTTTCTGATGTACAGAATATGTTCTCATACATATCCACTGAAAAAAATGTATGTTTCACATTTAAACATATCAATAAAGTTGTCCCCAGTTTTTAATCTTCCATGTCTTGATAGAATGAGAAAAGGTTTTATCATGTTTTGTCATTCTATCAAGAATGATGTAGCTACCGTGACTCTTACCAGCTCACTTTTCTTTTTTGGAGGTTTCTGTGTTGTTATGTGACGATAGCTATCAAAGAAAAAAGAATAGAGAAAGTATAAAGTTAATATAATATAACATAACACGTATATTATTTTGATGGTTTTGCATCGCAATGTAAAATGTAAAAAAATTAAATTAAATTGTACACTTTCTATACACATTATTACATTGGCTGATTTGATCAACTGTTTTTAGCTGTTTTTTTTTGTTTGTTTGTTTGTTTGTTTTTGTTAAAACAACTGGTTTTAGCTTTTTTTGTTAAAAACAACTTGTTTTAACTGGTTTTAGCTGGCGTGAAATTGTTTTAGCTGTTTTTCACTAAAATAACTGTTTTAGGGGGTTTTTTTTGTTTGTTTTTTTTTTGGCTAAATCAACTGGTTTAAGCTGGGTTTTTTTTTTTTTTAGCTTTTTTGCTAAATCAGCTGGTTTATCACTTTTTTCCCCTAAATCAGCTGGTTTGATCTGATTTTAGGTGGTTTATCACTGTTTTTTCCTAAATCAACTGGTTTTAGCTGGTTTTTAGCTAACTCAGCTGGTTTATCATTGTTTTGTTTTGTTTTTTTCTTTTTAATCAGCTGATTTTATCTGGTTTATTGCTGTTTTTTTCCTTAAATCAACTGGTTTTAGCTGGTTTTTAGCTAACTCAGCTGGTTTATCATTGTTTTTTTTTTCTTTTGTTTTTTTTTCTTTTTAATCAGCTGGTTTTATCTGGTTTATTGCTGTTTTTTCCTTAAATCAACTGGTTTTAGCTGGTTTTTAGCTAACTCAGCTGGTTTATCACTGTTTTTTTTTTTTTTTTCTTTTTAATCAGCTGGTTTTATCTGGTTTATTGCTGTTTTTTCCTTAAATCAACTGGTTTTAGCTGGATTTTAGCTAACTCAGCTGGTTTATCATTGTTTTGTTTTGTTGTTTTTTTTTTTTTTTTTTTTTTTTTTTTTGTGTGTGTTTTTAATCAGCTGATTTTATCTGGTTTATTGCTGTTTTTTCCTTAAATCAACTGGTTTTAGCTGGTTTTTTGGTGCTGAATCATGCTGCCAACATGTTAAATCACACTAGCAACACGCTAGTGATATACTAATCATGATAGTAACAGGGTAAATCATGTTATCAATCTAGCCGACTTTTAAAACTACTAAATTAAAATCTAACTATTTCAAACTGAAAACCTTCAAACTTCGAGCTTTTAAAACAAACTTTCTCGCTAGGCTTTTTCAAGCCAACTTAAAGTTTGTCTACAAACTTTTTTTACCTAGTTATAGTCTGTTCTACAAAAACATTACAATAAACATTCAAGACCCTGTATTAGGCTGCAAAGATTTTATATGAATTTAATTCATAATCAAAGTTTACTTCTTTCTTTGCAGGCTACAAATCATTCAACACAATATCACAGCAATTTAGCTGCTCTCTTGTAAATAACTGCACCATTACCATCATCTGGATGAATGAACTTACTCCATTTTTTTCAGTCTTTCTGCTCCGGCTGCCACATATATCTCTCCATGCACCAGCTGCTCCAGATTCGCCACCCTGTGACCCTTGTTGGGGGTGTAAATATTTCGCACTGCCCCAAAGTGAGCTGTGACGCCTCGAGTGACGGTGTTCAGAAAGCTGTCAAAAGTGGATGACTGGCGTTGATTGATAACAAACTTTCGGCCGGGATAAAAAGCATCTCCGTTCCTGAACACAATAACCGTTTTGGTTGGCGGAGGATGCGCATAAGACCCCCGTCCAGACATTACTAAAACAACTCCACGGGGAGGTGCTGACAAGCCCCAAATAAATATAGAAATAAAACACAGTTGTAGTAACCACAACCGAAAGTTGTTAAAAGTCGTTTGAATCGTTGTCTTCCGCGTGCTGGAGGCAGCCAGATGTTGTTTGGACGAGTTTCCATAGTAACGGAGTGAAAATGCTAAGAAAATAGCAAGAAATGGCAAGAATGCTACAACCCCTCAAAACCTTAATCATCTTAACGGTTATTATTTTGATAGCTGTATTTTTATTTATTTATTTTTTGGTTTGTTCTATTTTAGTCTGTGCTCTGAGGTAACTGGAGATTTAGCGGCCGCGGTCAGGCATCCAATTAGCCCATCTTAGACAACCGCCAAACAATAGATTAAATTTTAATCAGTGTATTACTTACTCCTGTCTTCGGTCGGAGACAGTGTAGCCTATTGTAGGTCAGCTTTTCAAAAATATCAGTTTCATCTATAGGTGTCAACGTGATTTTTCCAGTTTTGTTTTAGGGGTTAATAGTCTTTATGATGAAATGTATTTTTATTTTTTTATTATTATTATTTTATTTGTTGTGTAATTGTGAATTCACTAATGCTGCCTTCAAACTCGTATTTATGATAATTCAGATAGCAGATAGATATTTTCCCCCGGTTTCACAGACAAGGCTTAAGACTAGTCCTAGACTAAAATGTAAGTCTGAGCTGTTTCAACTGAAAGAAACTTGCACTGACTGATCTTAAAATATATCAGTGCCTTTGTTTTGTCTCAAGATGCACCAGTAATGTTTTTTCTAAGGCTCGTTTATAAAAATTACTTAAATGTCTTAATTGAACTAGGGCCTAGTCCTGGCTTAGTCTAAGCCCTGTGTGTGAAACCAGGCCATCATTTACAATCACGGAATCAACCTAAATATATTAATTTATATCAAAAAAAAAATGTGGATTAAATCAGGAAGAAATAGCTCTTAAAGGTAACACAGGTTACCACTTTTTACAGCGTAGACCGATGCATTTTATATAGGCCTATTTATTTATTTATTTTCTTACTTGTTTATTATATAACATTTATTAAAATATACAATTATTTAAAAATATATATTTATATTTTTATGATTTATTTTCCATAATGTTTTTTTATTATTATTTTACATACTTATGTTACATAAATCTTGAAAATGTTTATAACCATATTTTAAGAAAGACAGTATGTCACTGGTCAAGCTGATTTAAAAACTGATTGGCAGATTTATGGTCTGAATATATAGTTTATGGCAGGATAGGTTCCTTATGCCATTGTCTGTTTGGTGTGATGGCCAGTGTAGAATAACAGATCAGTTTACACAAACAGGTTGCCTGATTATGTTTGTAAAGTTCATTCTAAAGAGCTATTATGAAATTCAAGCACCCTCCGTCTTTAAAGATTTATGAGGAAAAACACTGTTATACGTGCAACAGAGGTGTACAGATTGCCACTTTGCCCCCAAATTAATCAGATTTCCTGCCTGCTGTTATATTTTCATGCATAGTTAATTCCAGGACGGCTTGACCTTGTCAGCACATACAGTAAGCGAAGAAAATAATCACAGTGTGTTGAGCCACATGTGACCACTAGAGAGCGACATATCACTACTTTAACATAGGCCTACTCACTGAATGGCGAAGAGACAAAGATGAAACCTTGCAAAGAGTAATGTGATTTTATTAGTGTTTCTGAAAAACATACAGAACGGACACAAAATGTTTTAGAATCTTGATATACACATATTGATTGATTGATTGATTGATTAAATTACCAAAGTCACATAAAATACATGAAGTATAATGAATCCTTGGAGTATGTATCATGCTTTAGAAATAATTTGCTATATTTACTATTACACAGAATTACATTTACATTTACATTTAGTCATTTTGCAGACGCTTTTATCCAAAGCGACTTACAACTGGGAAATACATAAAGCGATTAATCTTAAAGATACAAACAGACAAAGTACTCGTAATACCAAATCTCAGTCATTGTTCAAATAAGTACAAGCTAGAAAGGGAAGGAATAAATAAATATTTTATTTTATTTTTTTTTAATTTAGGATGAAGTCAAGTAGTGTCAAAGGAGATGAGTTTTCAGCTGTTGCTTGAAGATTGATAGGGATCCAGCATTCCGGATAAGGGTGGGAAGATCATTCCACCAGCCAGGAGCGGTGAACGAGAATGTTCTGGAGAGTGATTTTGAGCCTCTCTGTGACGGTACCACGAGGCGTCGCTCACTAGCGGAGGGGAAGTAGATTCGTAATAGTGAGTGGAAGTAGGCGGGTGCTGAGCCTGTGGCTGTTCTATATGCAAGCATCAATGTCTTGAACTTGATGCGAGCTGCAACCATAGCCAGTGCAAGGAGATAAAGAGAAGTGTAACATGGGCTCTTTTGGGCTCGTTGAAGACCAGTCGTGCTGCTGCATTCTGAATCATTTGTAGAGGTTTGATTGTGTTTGATGGAAGTCCAGGCAGAAGAGCATTGCAGTAGTCCAGCCTAGAAATGACAAGGGCCTGGACAAGAAGTTGTGCACCATGCTCTGTCAGAAAGGGCCTGATCTTTCTGATGTTGTGTAGTGCAAACCTGCAAGATTGAGCAGTCTTTGCAATGTGGTCTTTGAAGATCAGCTGGTCATCAAAGATTACACCAAGATTTCTGACCGAAGTTGATGGGGTAATTGTAGAAGAACCCAGCTGGATGGTGAAATCATGCTGTAGAGCTAGAGTGGCAGGGAAGACAAGAAGCTCAGTCTTTGCCAGGTTGAGCTGTAGGTGATGTTCTTTCATCCATGCCGAGATGTCCGCCAGGCAGCCTGAGATCCGTGCAGCTACCGTTGGATCCTCTGGTTGAAAAGAGAGATAGAGCTGTGTGTCATCAGCGTAGCAATGGTAGGAGAAGCCATGTGCCTGTATGATGGGACCCAGTGATGAAGTGTATGTGCAGAAGAGGAGGGGTCCAAGAACCGATCCCTGAGGAACCCCAGTGACCAGTTGATGTGCTTTGGATACCTCCCCTCCCCAGGCCACCCTGAAAGACCTACCAGTGAGATAGGATTCAAATCAGCGAAGGGGAATTCCAGTGATGCCCAGTGATGAGAGGGTAGACAGCAGGATCTGATGATTGACAGTGTCAAAAGCAGCAGATAGATCCAGCAGAATGAGAACTGATGATTTGGAATCAGCTTTTGCAATCCGCAAGGCTTCCGTGACTGACAGTAGGGCAGTCTCAGTTGAATGGCCACATCTGAAACCTGATTGGTTAGCATCCAGTTTGTTGTTCTGTGAAAGAAACGATGATACCTGGTTGAAAACAACTCGTTCAAGTGTTTTCTCTAAGAATGGAAGGAAAGAGACAGGTCTGTAGCTTTCTATAAGAGAAGTGTTTAATGAAGGTTTTTTGAGCAGTGGGGTTACCTGGGCCTGCTTGAACGCAGTGGGGAAGGTGCCTGTTAGGAGAGATGTGTTGATGATGTGTGTGAGTGCTGGTAAAAGTGTGGGAGAGATTGCTTGGAGAAGGTGTGAGGGGATTGGGTCTAGCGGGCATGTTGTAGGATGGCTGGAGAGGAGAAGTTTGGATACTTCTGCCTCAGTGAGGGGACAGAAGGAGAAGATGGGAGTTTTAGCCGTGGATGTGGTTGGTTGGAGGTCCTGTGTGTGTAGAGCTGAGAACTGACTGCTGATTGTTCTAGTTTTGTCTGTGAAGAATGTGGCGAAGTCATCAGCTGTTGTAGAAGTGGTGGGAGGTGGTGCAGGGGGACAGAGGAGAGAATTAAATGTTCTGAAGAGATTACGCGTGTCTAGAGCGCTACTGAATTAGTAGGAACAGTGAAAAAAAAAAAGGTTACATTTTATTAGAAGAAAAATTTATTCTCAGCTCTGTTCAGCATAATAATAATAATAATAATAATAATAATAATAATAATAATAATAAATAAATAAAAATAATAATAATTAAATGTTTTTTTGAGTAGCAATTCAGAATATTAGAATGATTTCTGAAGGATCATGTGACTGGAGTAATGATGCTAAAAATTCAGCTTTGAAAGTCAGCTTTGATTGTTCCTAATAAACTGTTTAACTGCACTCGCAAGTGAATCTCAAGTTATTTTGTGTGATAGCTAAATATATTCTAAATAAACTACAAACAAAAAATATAGAAATTTATTTTGTCCTCACATTCTTTCTTGTAACTCTTCCCTCTCAGTCACAGCTGTATTAATGGCTCATTATGCAGCTCATTATGTGGGCCTTTGTCTTCTGAGGTGTGAATCACAGCATTAATAATGATAGTTCACGCCCTCTCGTATAGACCCTTTCTACTCAAAAAGCGTCTTAGAAAATTTAAATCAATAGATGAATAGATGATTTTTACTTCATTTTGAAGCAAAACTTCTAGGCTACAAGATCCAAGTCTTGTGAACAAGTGTTCTGTATGTGTTTTATGGCCTTATTTCAGTGACTTCAAAATATTAGTTTTTCACTAACCACACATAAACGTTGCTTTCTCAAAAACACAAGCATGTACATAAATGCTCCTAACATATTATTGTAGCCCAGTTTGTGCTGATTACAGTGTTATTAGACTTTAGCCATTTATATGTTTATAAGCAACTGAAAAATTACAAATGTCAGGGCATGTCAAAACTTCTCCAGGCCCCCAAAACACCATCAGACCCCAGAGGGTTAAGGTGTCCTTGTTACAGTGTAATTCTACATTTAAGTACTGAGTAATATTAATCAACTACATGTACTTACTATATGGTTAGGGTTAGGATTAGGGTTTGGTTTAGGGTTACGTACATGTAATTATGCATAATTTATTGTTACTATAATAGTAAGTGCATGTAACATGTAACATGTAACATGCAATAAGGATAAATTAAAATAAAGTGTTACCAAACAAAAAAAAAAGTACATTCTCAAGAAACCAAACAATAAGTGGTTTTATTATTTGTATAGTATCATAATTAAAACAATATGGGCATGGGTACATGGGTATATCCATCTATTGATAAAAACTGAATTAAATTCCTCCTAAACTACTATGGGATGACAGAAAAGGGCTTCTTTATTTCTTACATTTCATAGGGCATTTCATACCACATTTATAACTTCAAAACCAGCTAAGGTTATAAAATGACTTAATACGATGGGTAGTTGGTGACTGTGATATATTTTGATATGGTATACAATATATACCATCTATTGATCTTCTTTTTTTTTTCCTTATGTGACCTTGACACTGCCCCAGTCTGCCAATAATATATTTTTTTGTTAACAACTGTTTATTGAATTTTCTTCTGGGAACAACAGTATAAAACAAAAAGCAGCTGTGCAAATTTAGAACCCACCCCCTGGTAGACTTTAAAAAAAAAAATAAATAAATAAATAAATAAATAAATAAATAAATAAATAAATAAATAAAACAAAACAAAATAAATAAATAATAATAATAATAATAATAATAATAATAATAATAAATTAATTAGTATTAATATATAAATAAATAAATATAAAATCATTTTTACAAAGATTTTAGAAAAGATGACACAACATTAAAAGCTGAATGCCATAAATTTACAGTTTTCACATTAGATCCATGTATACGAAAAGCTGAGAGTTCCATCGAGATAATGAGCCATTAATATATTAAATAAATGGGATGATGTACTACTGGGACACTGGGACAGCCATTTCAGTCATTTTACTGGGGAGAATAAATTGTGTTTGACCATTAAAAACATAATTCCTGACCTCAACCCTGCAAGACTGCATGTTATGTAAATCTGCTCTTGTTAGCTAGTTCTACGAGTATGCTGACCTATTCAGTATATTAATAATAAACCATGTAATTCAAATTGAAATGGCAGGGAAGAAGGGCAGTAAAAGAGAAAAGCAATAATAACTAGATCAAATCAGTGGAATCTGAAATTGTAAATATAATAAAATAATAGGAAAGTCTTATTATTATTTATTTAACTGATTACAAATAAATGTAGTTTCATAAACTAGTTGTCCACTTTTCACAATAAAGGTTTCTCAGTCTGCAATAACATCTGAAAAACTGTGATTGGTCTACATATGTTGACTGATCTGTATTAACATACAGTATCTTACAAAAGTGAGTACACCCGTCACATTTAAGCAAATATTTTATTATAACTTCTCAAGGGACAATACTATAAAAATGAAACTTGGATTTATTTTAGAGTAGTCAATGTGCAACATGTATAGCAGTGTAGATTTACTGTGCTCTGAAAATAACTCAACACGGCCATTATTGTCAAAATAGCTGGCAACAAAAGTGAGTACACCCTAAGTGAACATTTCAAAACTGTGTCCAAAGTGTCAATATTTTGTGTGAGCACCACTGTTATCTAGCATTGCCTTAATCCTCCTGGGCTTGGAATTGAACAGAGCTGCAGGTTGTTGCTGGGATCCTCTTCCACTCCTCCATAATGACATCACGGAGCTGCTGGATGTTAGACACATGACGCTTCTCCACCTTCAGCTTGAGGATGCCCCACATGTGGTTAATAGGGTTCAGGTCTGGAGATATACTTGGCCACTCCATCACCTTCACCTTCAGGTTCATCAGCAAGGCAGTTGTCATCTTGGCCGTGTGTTTGGGGTCATTATCATGCTGGAAAACCCAGTTTCTGAAGGGAGGGCATCATGTTCTGCTTCAGAATGTCACAGTACATGTTGGCATCCATGTTTGCCTCAATGAACCGCAGCTCCCCAGTACCAGCAGCACTCATGCAGCCCCAGACCATGATGCTACCATCACCATGCTTGACTGTAGGCAAGACACAATTTTTTTGGTACTCCTCACCAGGCCGTCACCACACATGCTGGACACCATCTGAGCCAAACAATTTTACCTTAGTCTCATCAGACCACAGGACATGGTTCCAGTAATTCATGCTCTTGGACAGGTTGTCTTCAGCAAACTGTTTGCAGGCTTTCTTGTGAGCCAGCTTCAGAGGAGTCTTCCTTCTGGGACAACGGCCATGCAAACCGACTTGTTGCAGTGTGTGGCGTATGGTCTGAGCACTGACAAGCTGACCTTCCACTTCTGCAACCTCTAAAGCAATGCTGGCAGCACTCATGAAGCCAGCTTCTGCACCTGACGCACACCACGAGGACTCAACTTCTTTGATCGACCCTTGCGAGGCCTGTTCCGAGTGAAACCCGTCTTGGAAAACCTCTGTGTGACACTGGCCACTGTACTGTAACTCAGTTTCAGGGTGTTACTGATCTTCTTATAGCCTAGGCCATCTTTGTGGAGAGCAACAGTTCTAATTCTCAAATCCTCAGAGAGTTCTTTGCCATGAGGTGCCATGTTGAACATCCAGTGGTCAGTATGAGAGAATTGTACTCAAAGCACCAAATTTTAACTGCTCTAATACAAAATACACAAATTTGTATGGTCCTGTTAAGCAGACAAAAACATGTACATGATGAATAGGACACGTGGCTTTGCATGGTTAAATGACGTATAGCTGTTATCACTTAGGATGTACTCACTTTTGTTGCCAGCTATTTTGACAAAAATGGCTGTATGTTGAGTTATTTTCAGAGGACAGTAAATCTACACTGCTATACATGATGCACATTGACTACTCTAAAATATATCCAAGTTTCATTTTTATAGTATTGTCCCTTGAGAAGATATAATAAAATAGTTGCTGAAATGTGAGGGGTGTACTCACTTTTGTGAGATACTGTATATTCCTGCAGTGTGATTTAAAAAAAAAAAAAAAAAAAAAACTTTTAAAAGTACTAATATTCCATACAGTCTCTCAATTGATAAGGTTTAAAACAAGAAGATAGTAAAGACATTAATAATTTTACAAATTAATTTTTCTGTTTGTTTTTTTGTTCATTGTTTGTTTTTTGCTGTACTTTTGAACTTTCCATTCACCAAATTACCACAGTTTCCACAAAAATATTAAGCAGCACAATTGTTTGATAACATTTATATATTGAACTTTTTGTTAACATTGATACATTGATAATAAGAAGAAATGTTTCTTAAGCAGCAATTCAGCATATAAGAATGATTTCTGAAGGATCACAAGACACTGAAGTAACGGCTGCTAAAATTCAGCGTGGCCATCACAGAAATGAATTACATTTTAAAATATATTAAACTAGAAATATTTAACTATATTTCTGTTTTTCCTGATCAAATAAATGCAACTTTGGTGAGCACTTAAAACATTCAAAATCTTACTGATCCTAAACTTTTAAACTGCAGTGTATATTAATAAAATTGTTGTTTTAAACAGTTTTACATTGTTACACTGCTTTCACTTTTTAAAATGTTGCCAAAGATGACAAAACATAGAAGTGCAGTACCATTTTCAATGAAATGTCAGCCATCTTTAATACCAGAGTTTTTAAACCATGTCTAAATGGACTTTTCCCCCTATAGATTGGCAGTGAAGCTCATACTGTGTCCTTGTCAAACTCACACACAAAGTACATAGTGAGGTGACAAGCCACATCAATCCACTCGCCTGAAGACACCATCTCGACGCAATCCTCGTCATCGTAAGCGTTGTTTGGCTCGCCCTCCCTCCACTTGTTGAAAGTGGTCATGGGCGACCGCTTCACATACACAAAGTGGCCTTCTCGCTCCAGGTCATTAATGCCGATATACACTCGACTGAGGCCAGCTTCTGTTAGCCGCCGCATCTTTGGGCATAGCCAGGTGTCCACCTCACCCCTGACAAAACACTTCAGCGTCCCTGCAGCATTTTTCCTCCTTCACCAGCAGATAGACCTTGCTGTCTGTCTCTTTGATGCCAGCGACAGCTGCGGGGGAGGGCAGGGCTGAAAAATGAGGATCTGAATTTCTATAATCACACCACAGCAGCCAGCGTTCACACAAGTGCATTCTGACAGTCAAACAAAAGAGCTTCTGGCTAATGGGTAAATACTTTTGTCTATGTGCAATCACCCTGCTTATCAAAATGAACAACTGTATGAATCAACTTGACAACATCACATTATTGTAATCTCATAAACATTGTTAGAATGGTTCATTCTTTCTTTTGGACATACCATTTTTAATGAACTTCAGCTCATTGGTTAATTGCGCCACTTGAATATCCATTTCACCAATCATTTTCCGAAAGGGTGCGCACTTGCAGGGGGAGACAAATTAAATATGAGACCATTCACATGAGCAGTCCAAGCATTAAAGTGGTTCCTAATGAGTTCAAACCAATTATCAACTGATATGAACTGAATTCTATTTCGGAAAGGCCTGTACCTGGATCTCCATTTGGGCCCTTGGGTCCTGGATTTCCTATATCACCTTCATACCTAGAAAAAAAAGAAGCCTATTACATTATTAAGCAGTTAGACAAAAGAAGCCTGATTACATTCAGAACTGCAATTTTACCTTTGAGTCCAGTGGGACCCATCTTCCCATAACGTCCAGTGCTACCTTTTTGGCCTTTGACTCCGTGGGGACCTGGAAAATAACATATAAACTTAATATGGACAAGAAATAAGCACGGATATGAACCAAATAATGTAGTAATTCCCAGAATGGAGTTTTATTCCCTTGTTTATCAGTGTATTGAAGCATTTATAAACACAACATTGGCTCAGATGAGTTCAACTATCTAAAAGCAAGATAAGGAAAGTTTTAGGGGCTCTTTAAAGCATAAAGCATTTGGCAGCTCCCTGTTTAGTCACTTGGTTTTAAAGTTTCAATTTCACTTAAAACTTCTTTACAGGTTCGTAGTCTTGTTTCATCATGCAAGTGGATAGTAATTAAAAAGCACTGATGGAATTCGATTAAGCTCTCAAAACACGGTTTAGTGTTACCTGGCTCTCCAGGTGGCCCTACTCTCCCAGGTCTCCCAGGTGCTCCTTTCTCTCCTTTCTCTCCTGCTTCACCTATAGGAAAACACAAACAAAGTCATAGACTTGCACAGACAAAGCTGTTCAGATTCAGAACAACATGCATACTTTTACTACTGCTGCAGTGTATAGTGAATTTTTTCTGTTAATAGGACTTTCTGTAATCCTTTCAAGGTCCGACTTTATATTAAGTGGCCTTACCTACTATGTACTTACATCAAAAAATTAGTACAATGTACTTTTTGTGTTCATATTGTATTGCAAAACACTTGCTGCTATTGAGGTGGGATACGGGTTAGGGTAGCGACAGGTTTGGGGATATGGGTAGGTTTAAGGGTGGGTTAAGGTGTAAGGGATGGGTCAACAGCGTAATTATAAATGTAATTACAGAAATTAATTACAGATGTAATTACATGCAGGTATTTTTAAAAATATATGTACAATGTAAAAACATGTATGTACACAATAAGTGCACTGTACCAAATGATTCATTTAAAATGTAAGTACATAGTAGTTAAGGCCACTTAATATGAAGTGGGACCGACTAATTAGACTCTGGCATTGGTACTGTATCACCAGATGTAGAATGCAGTCACTAGCCGAGTTTCCATCTAAAGTTGAGAATTTAACTTATTCGCAAATTGGAATATTCCATAAAAAATTTGCGAATAAGCACCATTTCCATCCAATGAGTCAAAGAGAACAAAATCGACACTTCCTGATAAAATGGCACTAAATATCATTAAGAAAAGTAAGAGAAGCCACTGAATATAAAAGTTTTCATATATAATAAATTACTTGTGCCTCACAGCGAGCTGACGAAACACAATAAATGTCGTCATTGCTTTCAGAATTTATCAATTAAATGTATCAAAAATGACAGTAAAGACATTTACATTGTTACAAAAAAATCGTTTTGAAATAAATGGTGTTCTATTGAACTTTCTATTATTGATGAAAGACTCCTAAAAAAATGACAATAATAAAAAATATTATGATAAAAAGAAATGCTTCTTCAACACCAAATCAGCATATTAGAATGATTTCTGAAGGATCTGGAAGACTGGCGTAATAGCTGCTGAAAATTCATCTTTGCACAGCAGGAATAAATAACATTTTAAAATATATTAAAATAGTTATTTAAACTGTAATAATTTCATAAAATTTTAGTTTTTACTGTATTTGTAACAAAATAAACAGCATTGATGAGCATAACATTAAAATGAGTGTCATTAGTGTAGATGACATAATGTGATGCAGTTTATTTGTAGTACCTTTGAGTCCAGGGACGAGGATCTGGACTGAGCACGGTTCTTCTGGCATGTGCTGACCATAAACTGACCTCATTAATGTCAGACTTAACATAGTGACCAACATGCAAGCCACCAGCTTTTCTCCACCCATACTGTAAACACAACACAATATTTATGTTCATCTACAATCAAATACTAACGCATTTCAATGCCATGTTGAATGGAAAACATAGCAGCAGCTGTTATTTGATTCACAAAGGCTTCAGTGTTCATAAAATGCAACAAAAATCATATTAGGGGATTCAGTGTCAGAAACATCTCCACATTCAACTGGTCTTGTGACATGCAAGTACAAGCAATCATAGTCAACACCGTTTGCAAAGCAAATACACAAAAGCACACAGTAGTTTGTATCCATCTTTCTCCCAAATGATCTCACCATCCACCTTCATTTCAAAGTTGATACTAGAGAGTAAACAGTCACACCGTGACGTCTCCTATCACCACCAACTTTAAAGGTAACATTTGAGTCATCTCGTTGTCATCTGTCCTCCCTGCTGGACACCGTATTGCTTATGAAATGGACTTACCTTGTGTTGAATTTCAAAGCCCACTATATGCAGCAAACTCAGCCTGTATATGGATCCAAGTGAGTTAATGGCGGTTTTCTCACTGGTGGTCTCTTTGAAATTTTTCATCACACACGCACTGCAAGAAACAGGCCTTAGAGTGAGCAAGTACGTGTAAACACAAAGATAAGAGCGGCTCTGCAACACTCTTCTCTGATAACTCCATGGGAAACTTCAGGGTCAGTGACAGCACGACTCTTAACACATTCCTCACTATTACACATCAAAAGCATTCTCAACATTCACAAGTTTTAGTTAAGATAGTATTGAAGAGCTAAGGTAGAAGGCCAAATTAATATATATCATTTATATATAGGTTTTAGATGCAATTTTAAATAATTTTATCTTCACACACTGTATGGTAATGTACTGCAATATAAATGAGCAGAAAAGATGGAAGTTAGATAGAGGCTCATTTAATTTTAGGTCAGTCAGGATGAGGAAAACTTGGGAACAGAAGTGCTGCAGTTTGTGCATCGGCGCACAGGGTGGCAGTAAATATTTGCCAGAATTTCATCTGGAAAAATCCAGAAAAAGTGAACTTTTGCTGTGCATTTTGTTCATGCAACGAACGTTGCTTGGCTGAGAAAAAAATGCAAAGCTGCTTTGCTAAGAAAAAAAAAAGTTCTAATGGTGAAGCCATTATCAAAATATAATTTAATATTATATTATATTATATTATATTATATTATATTAACATTACATTAATTAACATCAACATTAACTAACATCAACTAAATGAAAAATACAGTGTAATTATACATTTAAGTACTGAGTTATATTAATTAACTACATGTACTTACGGTACTATATGGTTCGAGTTAGGATTAGAGTTTGAGTTAGGGTTACTTGCATGTAATTATACATAATTAATTGTTATTATAATAGTAAGCACATGTAAAGTGTAACAAGAACACCTTAAAATAAAGTGTTACCATATTATATTATATTCTATTCTATTACAGTTGTAATGTTTTCATTTCTTAGTGTTGTAATTATTTAGTTTTTATTTGTTTGCAACTGCAATTAATTTTGTTTTTAGTTAAGTTGTTTGGATTTAAATGAAACAACCTGAAATATGAAATGTTTTTCTCTGTTGCTCCAGAAACCCTACTATTCATTTCCCATAATTGCATTGTACTTACAAATGAGTCACATGCCAGTAACTGACAATGAGGATCAGATCTACATGCACTGCTATTTATATTCACAGTAATAAACAAGCTTAATAAAACCATTAAGGTGTCATTCATCTCCAGAGCTCTGGTGCTCTTCTTGTGTGTTGCTAAGGAATATCCTTCCCTTGGTAACAAAAACTAACATGATAACGTGATGAGAAAAAAGTTGATTCCTTGAAATTGAAATTGTGCTGCAGCACAGTTCTCACTCTGACTCACAGCACTGCAACAGTAACATGGCATGCCCAAGACAGTGATCTTATTTCTGAATGTTTGGGGTCACATGTAATGCACTCTGCCTTTAAATGTGACAAAATGTCACATAGTGATTAAATAAACTCTGTATATACTACCGTTCAAAAATGTTGTGTCAGTAAGATTTTTTTAATGCTTTTGAAAAAGGTCTCTTTATGCTCACCAAGGCTGCATTTATGTACTTTAATATATATATTGTAAAAAATAGTTTATTCCTATGACGACAAAGCTGAATTTTCAGCATTATTCCAGTCTTCAGTGTCACATGATCCTTTAGAAATCATTCTAATATGCTGATTTGATGCACAAGAAACATTTCTTATTATGATCAGTGTTGAAAACAGTAGTGCTACTTAATATTTTGGGGAAACAGTGATACATTTTTTTCAGGATTTTTTCATGAATAGAAAGTTCCAATAAATTCAAATGAAATTATTTTAAAATACTAAAATTATTTAAAATAAAATCTTTGTAATATTATAGAAGTTTTTACTGTTGCTTAAAAGCATAAATTTATTAAAAAAAAAAATAAAAATAAAAAACTTACTCCAAACTTGTGAATGGTAGTGTATATTTCTCACAACAAAACACCAAATAATAATAATAATAATAATAATAATAATAATAATATTTATTAATAAAAATATAAAACATTTATAAAAATAATAATCATATTATTTATTTTTTTACAACAATAATGATAATAATAATTATTATTTTATTATTTATTAATAAAAATATAAATCATATTTATAAAAATAATAATAAAATAAAAATAATATTTTATTTATGTATTTATTATTATTTATAATAATAATAATAATAATAATAATAATAATTTTATTTATTCATAAACTCTAAATCATATTTATAAAAATAATTGTATTTATTTATTAATTTATTTATTATTTTATATAATAATAATAATAATTATTATTATTATTATATAAAAAGTGGATTGAAACATTTAGAGAATGCTCTCCTATAATATGTGTATAATGCACGTGGAAATAAAATTAATGAAAGAAAGAAATTTACTGTTATATCTCTAAAAACAGATTCAAATTCTGTAAATGGAATAAAAATGGTTAACTTTTTTTTAATTTTCCTTCAACGATAGCTTAACCCCCTCTGTTTTGTCTGACATTGTCCTGTCTCTGAACCGGAGAGGACGAGGATAAAGTCTGAATTTAAAATGTGTGCTGTTGGATGTTTTGCTCTTGCATTCTGCTCCACTAAGGCTAAAAGCCCTCTGTGGATCAGAGCCCGGAGAGGACGAAGCCTTGACCACCGGACCATGACAGCCATAGAGGCCCGTCTGACTTAAGGGCACCTTCAGAAGGATGGCACTTTGTGCTGTGTCAGGATCAGGAGGTTGGCAGGCGGCTCAGCCATCGGACGTAACGCCCATTCAACCATCTCAGCTCATTAAAGGCACTTATTTTCTTGAAAGACGAGTGATTAAATCATGCCGTGCAAGGGTGCCAAATTCTACTTGTTAATCAACGGATGGTTGAAATAAATCCCAGTGACCTGGACATCGTGCTTTCAGAAGCCCTGCATTGATAGAAATAGGATGGAAAGCATTTTTCTTATACAGTCAGTTATGAATCATCAACATATTTTGTTCACTTTTTTAATATAGAAAAAAAACATACTTTACATGTAGTTTATATGCTAAAACATAATGCATGATAGAATGTTGAACAAAGAATTAAATCATTAATAAAACATTATTAACCCGCTAGATATGAGTATCATTAAGTTTCTTGGATCATCTACATTTTTTTCTTTCCTACACCTCCACATTACGCAGGTCTCTTCATTACAATATGCCTTGTGTTCACAGTCAGACGTGTATATTATGTGCTATGAAGGCTATTTCAGGCACAAGAGGGAAACAAAAGCCATTATGAAAGACAGTGAGCAATAAGACAATAACTCTTATAGTTATTAATACATGAGATCATATTGTCCCAGTCCCAGATGTGTCAAATTAAAGTAGATTAATTTTTACATAAGACTAGTTATTTCATAATATGTCCGTGGTTCAATTAGGGTAAAATATTTCTAAATTATAAATACTATTAAATCTGAAAATATAACATGTATGTGTGTGTGTGTGTGTGTGTGTGTGTGTGTGTGTGTGTGTGTACAAAACAAACACACATACACACACACATGTACATACTGTATATACTGTATATATATTATTTAGTAATATTACGTTATATTATTAAGATTATAATATAATCTTATTAATATAATATAATTGTATTAATAATTATATAATTAATATATTATAATATTACTAAATTATATTAAACTATGTATATATAAATAATGTAATATCATTTAATATTATTTAGCAAGATTATATTAATAAGATTATATTATTACATTATTATCTTAATAAAATGTATATAATTGACAGTCAAAGATATGACTCAGTTGTACAACATTATAGCTGTCCTAAATGTTTTTATCTAATTTTTATTATTATTTTTATAACCCCTTTTTGCCTTTAGAATTCAATAATGAATGTTTTTGCAGTATGTCAAATTCAAATATTCCATGTACTTTTTCAACTATACTATACATATATGCATACACAAATCCACATTGTCTCATCAACTACCAATAAAACAATTTATAAATATGTGCTTTTTTCTCTTCAGTTCTTTCTGTTATTTTGATGCATCACTATGATGCGCACTGGCACGTGAAACATTTTATGACATGTAAGTGTGTGTAGTGACTGTGGTGTGTGTGTGTGTGTGTGTGAGTGCACTGAAAGCACTGTATTTGGTCTTGATATAAAACATGATTACTCACTGACTGCATTTTCATATTACTCAGACGCAGCGGAAAAATCATCAGAATATCAATGAAGTCAGAGTCCTACAACCTCACACCAGCCACAATGCGCGCCACGAGCCATTACATGCTCACACAGAAACATCCATTTATTTGAAGGAACGGAAAGGACTCTTTCATCTGAAAGTGTTACCTCAGAGGCATGCCCTCCTGTTCATGAAAACGGCATGCGGTGAATTTTGATGCCTTGAGGAATTGCTCATCAGCCCCAAGTTTATTTCCCTCCGACATGATAATGGTGCTTTATTGTCACACTGTAAACTTTTCATAGAGACCTTAGTGCTTATCTTACATCTGATGACTCGACACAAAATTACTTTGCAGTGTAGACACAATACCTAAATCTGGAGCCAGGATATTAGCTGCTGGTGAGCCGCTGACAGATCTGGGGGACCGTGCGTTTGATATATCATTTCTGCAAAAACCTTCAGGTGAAGCTGTGCCTTGATGAGTCATATAAATAAAGAATAGAGAAAGAACGAGGGAGAGGGACAGAAAGAGAAAGAGGGCGAACAGCAGGGACGGTGAACATATGGAAAAGATGACTTTCAGATTCTGGGTTCAATATGAGTTACGCTCAATCAGCAGCATTTGCGGCATAATGTTCCCTCGTAACACAAGGTCACGATGAGGCACTTACAATGGAAGTAAATGGGGCCAATTTATGGATAATTTAACAGCAGAAATGCGAAGCATATAATTTTAAAAAAGCACTTACATTAATTCATCTTTTAAAACTTGTGTATTATTCGAGCTGTAAAGCTGTTTTCACGGCCATTTTAGTGTTATAGGAATTGTGCTGTCATGGCAACAAAGTCATAAATTGGATATAACTACATAGAAAAGGTTAGCAATCTATTTTTTCCCACACTAAAAACATGTTAACATATTTGTTTACATCTTGTGTCAATACTATGGAACTAAAGGGATGAAAATTGTGATGAAAAAAATTTAATGGGAGGAAAAGATTATATTTAAATGCTTTTGTGTTCTCTTGTAAAGCTTATGTTCGTTCACAAATTGTTTGTGTTTCCCTGAGAAACTTTCTCGCTCACAAACGCTCGTATTCACTCACAAACTCGTGAAGATTCTCGCTAGAGAAGTGCTTTCTACAGTGGCCTAGTAGTGTACAACACAACAAAATCTCCGCAACACAATGGACACAAGCCGCAACACAACGAAATTAACACAACACAATGGAAACAAGCCACAACACAATGGAAACAAGTCACAACAGGGAAACAAGTCGCAACACAACGGAAACAAGCTGCAACACAACGGAAACAAGCCACAGCACAACGGAAACAAGCCACAACACAATGGAAACAAGCCACAACACAACGGAAACAAGCCACAATGGAAACAAGCCACAACACAATGGAAACAAGCCACAACGGAAACAAGCCACAACACAATGGAAACAAACCACAACACAACGGAAAATAGCCACAACACAACGGAAACAAGCCACAACACAACGGAAACAAGCCACAACACAACGGAAACAAGCCACAATGGAAACAAACCACAATGGAAAGAAGCCACAACACAGCGGAAACAAGCCATAATGGAAACAAGCCACAACGGAAACAAGCCACAACACAACAGAAACAAGTTGCAACACAACGGAAACAAGCCACAATGGAAAGAAGCCACAAAACAATGGAAACAAGCCACAACACAATGGAAACAAGCCACAACACAACAGAAACAAGCCACAACAGAAACAAGCCACAATGGAAACAAGTTGCAACACAATGGAAACAAGCCACAACGGAAACAAGCCACAACACAATGGAAACAAGCCGCAATACAATGGAAACAAGCCGCAACACAACGGAAACAAGCCACAACGGAAACAAGCCACAACACAATGGAAACAAGCCGCAACACAACGGAAACAAGCCACAACACAATGGAAAATAGCCACAACACAACGGAAACAAGCCACAACGGAAACAAGCCACAATTGAAAATAGCCACAACACAATGGAAACAAGTTTGGAAAATGGAAAAAAAGTTTTGCGAGAAAATGCCAAGTTTCTTGTAAAATGCAATGTATTTCCGATAGTACAAAGTTTCTTAGAGGAACACAACACAGTGGAAAAGCAAAATTTCAATAATGTACAATCATAATGCAAACCCAAAAGCATTGAAATATAATTTTTCCTCCCATCTACTGTTGCAACAGTGAGTTAAAATTTGATCCCATGCACATCCACTAAAAGGGCCTCATTGTAAGACAGATTTTTGCAGGAGGGACAAGTGGAAATGAATTTTTCTTAATTCTATTGACTGAGCTCAACTTTTACTGAACCCAAAATATTTTAACAGACAAATGTCCTTTCCCAACTCAAATGGCCATTAAATCAGAAGTGTGACATCTCAGTCAGAAAATAACCAGACCAACCGCCATCAATCACCGCTGACACGTACCAGGAAACCAGACCTTTAGGAACCCTAAGTGACACCAAGGTCAATAAACATAATTAAAATATTGAAATGAGTGCACAGTGTAAATAAAAACTCACTTCTACTCTCTTTTCACCTGGAAGGGGTTTAACTAGATCATCATCTGGCATCCAATGGAGTGCTATCCGAACCCCAAACCCTGTCATTGGCTCTTACATCTGTAATCTCCCCTCCAGAGGTAACAATTTTAGCAAGAGGATTGAATATGAGTGGCTGACCCAGTATCAGCTGTCCTCCATGTCTTTCCTTCACTCACGTGTCAAAGCAGCAACCAGCGCTCGATTAACATGAATCTTTCCAGCGTCGTGCATCACCGCTCTGACTGCGAGAGATCATTTCTCTCACGGAGCGGCACATATTGCAGATTACGGTTGCCAGGTTACTTCACACCAACATTCTAAATGTGGGCACATGCTTCAACCCAGAAATAGAGAAAAATATCTCAGATGCAGTCTAGTTAGACATCACTCCTTTGATGGAGAAAACATATCGTAATGGATCGGCAGGGAGGGGGCAGTGATGCAGAACTCTTTGCAGATATATAGGTCACTACCCTGAGGATGGCTTTTACAGTTTGGGGAAATATATACAGTATCACGAGGGTCATCCGAAAGTACACTGCTTTAAAAACTTTGGATTATGTAACCGCTTCCAACTGAGATCCGCATTTCCCTACATCCCGCTTTGCAAGCGACAACATTATTGCCTAAGAAGACTATCAGCAGATGAAATAATGTGGTGCTACTAAAGAAGTTTGCAAGCGTATGAATGAGAAAATCGAAACAACTGGCATTTTTGCCAAAGGACATTGCGCTTCACAGGGCTTTAAGATTTTCCAGTGCCATTTGCAAACGGAAGCCAGGTAATATGGCTCCTCTGGCCCTTCTTTCGCAAGATCTCAGTGGAAAGAGGCAAAGACGGAGGGGGGTGGACACTGGAATCTGTTCAATGGCTTGTGGGAGCTTGGGATTTCTCTCCTTAGCTTGAGGCTGGTTAGGTGATGGTGGAATATTATCAGCTCCAGAAGGCAGGCAACGCTCTGAGCTCGGTGTAGGCATTGAATCTACAATCTAACAGATCTAGGACTGACTCACAAACACAAGCAGGAGTGAAATCTTTCGCATCATATGGTGGAGAATGTGGGCAGTGCCAATGGCCCGCAAAACACGGCTCGTATCCAACGCAGTGAAACAATTCAATGTAGTTTTTCACGAAACAGCTTTATCAGATTTGTGGAGAATCTGTCGAAGCCAAAGGCCGGCGGAAGAGCCTCGCTCCCGCTCCTCGATGGGTTAACTAATACATCCAAATTGAATTCCACTCTCCGAATAATGTTAAAGTCAGGAACAGATGAGAATTCCATCTGATCAGTTAACGCGTAAGTCTTTCCCGTCCCGTGGAGCTTTACTCAGTCTGTGGAGAGCATTCTCCTGCTAATGCATCCATCTGAGAGTGCTTTGACATGATGGATCAGGCGTGTGCTGATAGCCTATTTTCCAAGCACAGAACTAAGCTAAATGTACTGTATGTGCATCTAAATTATAATTCAGCTTTGCTGTTTTTCAAACAAAAATGTCACACTTTGAATGTTCAATATTCCAAGACAACTTGTAGAAAAACTTTGTTTTCTAACAAAATGCAGTTTCCCTGAAGAGTAAAATAGAAACAATAAACTACACTGTACGTCATCAGATATGAATACTCTTTCTCTCCAAACCACGAGATATGTTTAGTTTCTAATCCACACTATGACTTATTAAAGAAACAAACTATCACAACAAGATGTTCAGTCGTCTAAATACTGCAATTGGCAAAGACGCTTACTTCTCGGTACTCGCATTCTGCCATATGGATTTTGTTGTGTTGCTAATAAGCACCACATGTATTCACACATAAACTTCTGGAAAATAAACTGCTTTGAAAACAGAGTAGCCTGAGGTCACTCAGAGGGTTTCTGGCACTAAGCTGTCATGAAGATTGGATAAACCAATATTATATGCAAAAATGAAAATTCTGTCATTATTTATTCACCCTCAGGTCATTTCTATGTCTTTTTTTTCTGAGGAACACAAAATTTTTTATTTTTTTTACATAGCTCCTTCCCATACTACAGGGTTTCCCGCACTGGTGTTTGTGAGGGAAGTGTATTTGTTCACCTGCATGCCATTTGACCATTAACAAACATCAAAGAGCTGTGAACATGAAAATGTGTTGTTTAATTATCAAAATATTAACTTAAAATCCCAGGGGGTACTTCAAGTAAATATTTTAAGCCAAAACATTTTGGTTGACCAAGAATTTGGAGAATTTCTCTCAACAAATTCCAAAAAAGCACCATAATAATATCATAACAGTAGCAAAATGGACTCGTACTATATTCCAAATCCTAGATATTCCACACACAATGCTATTGTTTTACTTCAGACTTTTTTTTTTTTTACAGACATGGTCAAAATAAGCTGTGATTATATTGAAAATACAATATTTTTTTATTTATTTTCCATGCATGAAAAGTCATGTAACATGAGCGTGAGTAAATAATGACAGAAGTTTCATTATTTGGATGTATTATTCATTTTACAAAGTAAATGTACTTTAAAAAATGTGGTTACACATTGCTTATGGGAATATATCAATATCGAGATACATCCTGCCTCGGATCGATATCTCTACATTACATATAGCAGACAGACGAACGGGTGTGAAATCCATGTGTGCCAAAAAAAAAAAACATGTATGAGTGCAATGTTGTTAGATCTGACTGAAGAAACAGCCTGAAGGTGGAAATGGCAAGGAGGATGAGGAGGTGAGGAAGGAGACACTGCATTGTCTGACAACTGCAATCGCAATTTTGACATCCTCTTTCCTGCCACTCCAGTGAGTCTAGGTTACACAGCTTCCATATTACCATGTTATCTGTCCATTTAAATTTGCTGGAAATTTCCTGGACTTGGAGATCACTTCCTGTTGAGATCGCTTCCTGTTCCTGCCTGCCGTGCTGCTGTTTGTAGCTCCGTGTAGCTTTGTTTATCTTAAGAAATATCTATCTTACTCAATCTGTTGTTTAAATCACTAAAGTATAATTTAATTCTCAGAATATTTCTGATTTAAGACTAATTTGACATCATCCGCCTTTATCTCTTAATCTAAACCGCGTAGCAGCGCGTTAGCATTCCGTTAGCCTATTAGCTTGTCAATCACATCTCCATTCACGTTTTCTATCACTTCTTCTCTCTCTCTCGCTCAGTTTCTTTTCTCTCTCACTCCTGTTTTACGAGTCCATCAAACTACTGTGGTGAGTCGGAATTACTCTACAATCACGTTGAGTAATGGCTTCTCCTTACATCGTCACCTGCACCGTTTGTCACATGTACAGTTTATCTGTCTCTGTCAGCAGCGAGGGATTCACATGTGATAAATGTAGAGAAATAGTTAGGCTGACAGAGAAGATTTCAGAATTAGAGACACGCATCCAAACTTTAGTTGAGGACAGTAAGAATGTGAGGGCTGTAGATACTGCTTTGGATGCGACTAGCTCAGGGACTCCTGTACATTGTTCGGTCCCGGTTACAAAGCCCTTGCAGCAGAGCAACTGGGTGACTGTGAGGCAGCATAGTCTCGGGTCAAAACACCGCTCTTCCGTTCCGATCAAAACATCAAACAGGTTCTCCCCACTCAGTGACGCACCCACTGAGAAACCTGATGAAAGTGGTCTAGTTATTGGCGATTCTATTTTATGGAACATGAAAATAGAGACACCAGCCACCATAGTCCAATGTTTACCGGGAGCCAGAGTGCCTGACATCTTGGCAAATTTAAAAGTGCTGGCTAATGCTAGACGTAAATTCAGTAAGATTGTTATCCACGTCGGCGCTAATGATGTTCGACTTCGCCAGTCAGAGAGCACTAAAAATAATGTTAAAGAGGTGTGTGAACTTGCAAGTACTATGTCAGACACTGTAATATACTCTGATCCCCTCCCTGGTTACCGGGGTGATGAGATTCATAGCAGACTGTTGTCACTCAATGGCTGGATGTCTAAGTGGTGCCCGCAGAATAACATAGGTTTCATAGACAATTGGAAGAGTTTTTGGAGAAGACCTGACCTGTTGAAAGAGATGGTCTTCATCCCTCCTGGGGTAGTGCCGCTCTTCTCTCTAGAAATACACATAGTCTTAGAGTTCGTACTTGACTAACTGGGGCCCAGGTCAGGAAGCAGACAGACTAGCTAAACCGACCATCTGCTAGCTGCCTCATGTCACAGAAGTCAGTTAATTCTCAGCACATAGAGACTCTTTCACCGAGATATCACACTATAGTGACTGTCTGTTCCCCGAACTAGAAAATACAGAAAACGTCCAAACCAAAGTAAGAGTAACAATTTAATTGATGTTCAACAAATAAAAAAAAGATATAATACAGATAAACAAATGATAAAGCTTGGCTTATTAAATATTAGATCCCTTTCTGCAAAAGCACTTTTTGTAAAAGATATGATCACTGACCATAAACTAGATGTGCTTTGTTTGACAGAAACCTGGTTAAAACCAGATTACATTACTTTAAACGAGTCTACCCCCCAAGATTACTGTTACAAAGATGAGCCGCATCCAAAAGGCTACAATTTATAGCAACTTTTTCAGTATTTCTCAGAGGTCGGGTTTCAAGTATAATTCGTTTGAAGTAATGGTGCTTCATACAACGTTATCCAAAAAAACAAGTGTTAATGATAAATCCCCTGTGATGTTTGTACTGGCTACTGTATACAGGCCACCAGGGCGCCATACAGACTAGGGCTGTGCAATTAATCTCATGCGATTCTCATGCGCATCTCGTCAGTAAAGCCAGTTCCGTGATTTAATACTGTCGCATGGAATTGATGTCAGTGGTGTTGAAATTTTGCAGCAGAGCAATGATATCTCAGATCATTATCTAGTTTTGTGTATATTCCATATAGCTAAAGCTGTAAAGCCAACTCCTTGTTACAAATATGTTAGAACCATCACCTCGACCACAAAAGACTGCTTTATAAATAATCTTCGTGACTTATCTCAGTTCCTCAGCATATCCAATAGCTCAGAACAACTTGATGATGTAACAGAAAGTATGGACTCTCTCTTTTCTAGCACTTTATATACGGTTGCTCCTTTACGCTTAAGGAAGATTAAGGAAGAGTCCAACACCGTGGTATAATGAACGCACTCGGGCCCTGAAGAGAGCAGCCCGGACAATGGAGCGCAGCTGGAGAAAAACAAAATTAGAGGTATTTCGTGTTGCTTGGCAGGAAAATACTCTCTCCTACAGGAAAACCTTAAAAACTGCTGAATCTGCTTACTTTATGTCTCTTTTAGAAGAAAACAAACACAACCCTGAGTATTTATTCAATACAGTGGCTAAATTAACAAAAAATATAACATCAGCAGGTGCAGACATTACCCAGCAGCACCGTAGTAATGACTTTATGAACTACTTTACTTCCAAGATCGAAACTATTAGAGATAACATTGTAACCATGCAGCTGTCAGCCTCAGTATCACATCAGATAGTACGCTATAGATCCCCTGAGGAACAATTCCACTCATTCTCTTCTATTGGAAATGAATAATTGAATAAACTTGTTAAATCATCTAAACCAACAACCTGTATGTTAGACCCTGTTCCATCTAAGCTCCTAAAAGAGGTGCTTCCAGAAGTAATAGATCCTCTTCTGAATATTATTAACTCATCATTGTCATTAGGATATGTCCCAAAAACCTTCAAACTGGCTGTTATTAAGCCTCTCATTAAAAAAACACAACTTGACCCCAAAGAATTAATTAATTGCAGACCGATCTCGAATCTCCCTTTTATGTCAAAGATATTAGAAAAGGTAGTATTCTCACATCTATGTTCCTTCTTAGAGAAAAATGCTATACGTGAGGATTTCCAGTCAGGTTTTAGACCATATCATAGTACTGAGACTGCTCTCATTAGAGTTACAAACGACCTGCTCTTATCATCTGATCGTGGTTGTATCTCTCTATTAGTGCTACTGGATCTTAGCACCGCGTTTGACACTGTCGACCACAACATTCTTTTAAATAGACTAAAAAATTATGTTGGCATTAGTGGAAGTGCATTGGCATGGTTCAAATCATACTTATCTGACTGCCATCAATTCGTGGCAGTAAATGAAGAGGTATCATACCAATCACAAGTGCAGTATGGAGTACCTCAAGGCTCAGTACTAGGCCCCTTACTTTTCACACTTTACTTTTACCCTTGGGAGATATCATTAGGAAACATGGTGTTAGCTTTCACTGTTATGCTGATGATACTCATCTCTATATTTCTTTGCGACCCAATGAAACATACCAATTTGCAAGACTAACGGAATGTATAGTTGATATCAAAAACTGGATGACTAGCAATTTCTTACTGCTAAATTCTGAAAAAACAGAGGTGTTAATTATTGGACCAAAAACTTTTGCATGTAATAACCTAGATCACTGTCTAATACTTGATGGCTGCTCTGTAAATTCTTCGTCATCAGTCAGGAACCTAGGCGTACTTTTTGATAGCAATCTTTCCTTCGAAAAACATGTTTCTAGCATTTGTAAAACTGCATTTTTTTCATCTTAAAAATATATCTAAATTACGACCTATGGTCTCAATGTCAAATGCAGAAACATTAATTCATGCGTTCATGACCTCGAGGCTAGATTATTGTAATGCTTTATTGGGTGGTTGCTCTGCGCGTTTAATAAACAAACTCCAGCTGGTTCAAAATGCAGCAGCTAGAGTTCTTACTAGAACCAGGAAGTATGACCACATTAGCCCGGTTCTGTCAACACTGCACTGGCTCCCTATTAAATATCGTATACATTTTAAGATCTTGCTAATTATCTATAAGACCCTGAATGGTTTGGCACCTCAGTATTTGAGTGAGCTCTTATCACATTATAGTCGTTCACGTCCGCTGTGATCTCAAAACTCTGGCCATTTGATAATACCTAGAATATCAAAATCAACCGCGGGTGGGAGATCATTTTCCTATTTAGCGCCCAAACTCTGGAACAATCTACCTAACACTGTTCGGGAAGCAGACACACTCTGTCAGTTTAAATCTAGATTAAAGACCCATCTCTTTAACCTGGCTTACACATAATACACTGTCGCATTTCTATAATTCAAATCCGTTAAAGGATTGTTAGGCTGCATTAATTAGGTCAACCGGAACCGGGAAGACTTCCCAAAACACCCGATGTATTTGTTACATCGTTAGAAGAATGGCATCTATGCTAATATTAGTCTGTTTCTTTATTATTCCGAGGTCACCGTAGCCACCCAGATCCAGACTGTATCCAGATCAGATGGTCACTGCAGCCACCCGGATCCAGTCCGTATCCAGATCAGATGGTGGATCAGCACCTAGAGATGACCTCTACAGCCCTGAACATCAGCGGAGACCAGGACAACTAGATGAGCCCCAGAGACTGATCCCCAGTGAAGACCCTGTCTCCTAGACGGCCATCGGGAAAAGACCACAGGAACCAGATGAGTCCTTTGCACAATCTGACTCTGCTGCAGCCTAGATTTAAACTGCTGATTTTGTCTGGCCAGAGGAGAATGACACTATTTCGACACACTATTTCCCCATCTAAATAGTGTAAAGCTGATGTAAAGCCACCCAGTTTTATATCAAGCTGATGTAAAGCTGCTTTGACACAATTTGCATTGTTAAAAGCGCTATACAAATAATAGTGACTTGACCTGACTTCCAGTGACTCTGACTGAACCTTGCGTTTTAGTGTTTACTTATACTGAAGAGAACCACTAACAGTGCATCACATACCTTTGCCCTCAATATATTCATAGTGAAACACCTGCGGAAAACAATATGACACCTTGCAAAGGTGTTGGGAAAGGTAGATTTGTGCTTTCTTCGCGATAAGATTCCCAAGCATGTGAATGAAAATCACATTCATACATAAATGTCCTGACACCAGCTTCTTGCTCTCTTCGATTAAGTCCAAATGGCAACAGGCATGTGATGAAAGTGCTCGGGTCAGATAGCTGTAGGCACTTTAAAATGGTCTTCGAGGTGTCTGGGTGATCTCTTGAATTTTGATCAACTCCATATATTTAAATGCAAAGTATGGCCACCAATCTTTGCTAAAGATGACTTGGATGGTTTCTCTAATGCAGGACAGATTTAATCTGTGTTTGGGAAACTTTCATGGCTGTTCTCCCAGATGCAAATTAGCCAATGTCCTAGGTTAAGTTTTACTGACAATAGTGATTCTTCATTCATGGTTTTCAGCAGTACAGGACCAAGGCTTAATCTGTGTCTGGGAAATTGGCCCACATTGTCTAGTCACATAATACCTTATTGGCATCTTCAGAACGAAATAGAAGTCATTGAACACTAGTGTTCGGATGCTGTTCTCTCACCCCTTTGAGCCAAGATTCTGAGAGCGTCATTACAGTTGTGCTGACAAAAATGCATCAATCAAGACATATTGAGCAGACTTAATTGCCTGCATTGACAGTAAACTAAACAGAGGCTATTTTCATAATTCATCAGAGCCCATTAATGTCCAAAGAATTACCACTGCCTGATGATTTATGAATCTCTCAGCTCAAGTCATTTTATGGTGTAAACTACTGATGAGAGACCAGTAAAGCTGGACCTCCTAGACACATTTCTGCTGCTATTGGACAAAGACAGACTCATTTTCTATATACTTTCTAGCCAAGAGCTTTCAAAATAGGGTCCAGGGACTCCCAGGCGTTCACAAGAGAGAAAATTATTTACTTTAAAATAATTTAAATATATACACATACACACACTACCATTCAAAAGTTGGTTGGGATCAATAAGATTTATTTTATTTTTATTTTATTTTATTTACCTGTCCCTTGTAAATTTGAGTGTCCTTGGCCTGAAATAGTTTTAAAACCCTTGTTCTGGGTGGCATAACATGTAAATCCTGTGGTATGAAAACAGACAGTTTATAGGTACAACAAATCTAAAGTTAGATCGTGTATACTGATGCAGCGTCTAGACGAGTATGAATCAATAGGATATACAAGTTTCACTGCAGACTACTTGATATTTGACTACAGAGGACAAATGTTTTAGGGTGCGTTCATATTATCAAATGGCATAATATCTTACTGTACTTCCTGTTGTATATGATGGCAGATGGCTAGTGGGGAAACAACTGAAAATGACAAAGGCCTAAATTATATAAGGAGGAAAGAAAATCATTGACATGGAAGAGTTTATTTCTGCTGAACCAAATGATTGCGGTGGGTCAGATGTTGAAGGGCGTGTCAACAAATTGATTTTCAACATGGACTTTATGTACTTCAGTGACCTTGGGAAAACTATAAGTCTGAGATGCAGGCTCTTATTCTGTTTTCTACTCTCAAGACTCATACGTTTATGCATTTTATAGATCTTAAAAGGTGTTTTTGTGATTGAACATCACACAGCAATTTCAATCCTTCAAGCCTACTATTACGTCTCTAGCCGGCTGCAGACATATTATGAGAAGTGTTAGAACAGTAGGAAAAAGGGTGAAGGGAGTGTGGAGATGTTAAGTCAAATAGATGTTTGGGAAAAACACATATTTACACAGATTCTGAAACTTTTTATTCAATTTTGTCCGTAAGACTGTCAAGGGAAGAACACAGATGCATTGTTCAAATTTACAGTGTTGCTGCAGCTGGAATCTGCGACAATAAACTGATAATGTTTCAGCTCTGAGCCTAGCCTTCAACCCACTCCAACTGTCCCATAAATACATACGTGATTGCCTGAGTTTTAACTACGGTATATAATACTTGACCTTCAGGAGCATAGTTTCAATAGGCCATAGGATAGAGTGCTGTCTTTGATGACTGATAATCATATTTCATATTCAATGACTCCATATGGACGTGTGAAGATGCAATCATGTTAACCAGAGGTAGGAAATGAGTAGTGGAAATTTTTATCATGACTATAGCAAGGAAACATATTAAAGGTCAGCCGAAGCCTTTCAGAAGGAAGATTATCTTCAGTTACATTGCATTTTTATTTAAAAGAGTGCAGCTTTTAGCTGTGACTTGCGCTTTAGGATTCGTATAAAACATCCACCATCTTCAAAAATCTTCCTGAATTACCGTCTCAGTGTTCAACATGTAAAGACTGTAAAAAAAGGAAACGATCTTCCGATGGGGAGGTGCATAATGGGGTGACTGTGAAGGCAAATCCTTGGAAACTCTTTTTTGTCAAAAAAAAAAAAAAAAAAAAAGCTTTCAAATTACAGCTGGGACTTTCCATAATATACTGAGTACATGTGACCTAATGTGATAACGTGAGAAAATGTGTGTATTTTTATATATTATATTATATTTATTAATATTGCTCAATATTTGATATATACTGGCCAATATTAGTCCATAATTAAAATTTAGATTGCCTTGCCATAATAAAAGGAATAGTGACTCAAAAAAAAAAAACTTTTTTTTTACTTCTGCTTAACACAAAAGAAAATATTTTGAAGAATGTTGGTAGCTGAACAGTGTCGGATCCCGTTGACTTCCATAGTACAGACAAAAAAAAAAAAAAAAACAATAAAAAAAAGGTCAATGAAAATGAAACTGTTTAGTTACCAACATTTTCTAAATATCTTCTGTGTTCAGCAGAACTAAGAAATGCGTACAGATTTTTGACATAAATGTGAGTAAATGATGGAAATTTCATTTTTGGGTGGACTATCCCTTTAATGCTCAGTTAAATCTTTAAAAATACTCATAATTAAATAAAACTATCAAACCACAACTTCACATATTTGTAATGTGGTGCTTAAATTTACATTAATTTGAATTTATTTAAAATATGACTGATTTTGTTTTTAGTATTTTATTTTTAATTTACTTACACAAAATAGTGTAGAATTTTAATATTGACCATTTAGCAGTTTTTAGCCATAGCATAAAAATAACTATTGGCTCATTTTAGTATTTTCAAATGTGTTTATGAGCTTACAGTGTACTGCTTCTGAGTAAGTCACCAATAGTTTGATAAGCACATATTTAGTTGGTTTGGTAAGCATATATTTAGATTGCCATCCTCTTGTCACTACATGCATACGTTATATAACCAGACAACCTTTGCCTCAGTTTTATAGTATACTTAACTTGCGCCCACATATAGGCACACATTCCAATATGGAGTGTTCAAATCACTCGAGTTGCGACAAATGTGGCTTTCCTGAGGATAATTGGCTGCATTAGGTTTTGTACTAGGGAAACCAAAATGAATTTTTTGATGAACCGCCACTGTGCTCAACAGGGCATTGTGGAAAGCAATGAAAAGAACACAAGGAGCTATATATGTATATAAAAGAGAGTCATAATTGTGTCTCCTGAAAGTCTTTTCATGTGGGAATAAAGTGTGCGTCACGTGATTGAATCACAAAATGAGGGGAAATTAGTACAACACAATAGCTTCGGGGGGATGGAGGAGAAACTGTATTGACAAAAGCGCTCAATACATTATAATTCACTCCAGTACACTCCTGCTTACTCAGTGATTACATAATGAAGGTCACTTAATTGTTTAGGTTCACTTCTACTGTAAAGTTCACTTCTGACGACAGACAGTTGAGTGACCGGTTTGATAGTTTATAGTTACACCTTACTTGGCTGATTTTATTATCAGTCTTTATCAGAGCAATCAAACGCATTTACTGTAATTTAAAAAATTGATTAGTGCTTTGCCTTACGCTTAATACTTGCTCTGTCAAAGATAATTTACTCAAGATGTGCACAGGTGTACATAACTACTTGAAAATCAATAAACTGATCTAGGAAATTAAAGACATTCACTGATTCTCATGCTGTTCTCAACTCAAATGCAGAATTTTTATTTTTTTTTATTTTTGCACAATCTTCACACTGCTCTTTTTCATACAAGACTTCATAGTGAGACATCTGTCAAGCTCTAAAAAATACACACAAATACAACTGTAAATGCATAAAAGTGGCCTTCTGAGGCCATATGATCTGTTTTAACAATCCCAGGTCCTGTACGGTTAATTAGTAATTATTTAGGCCTTGTTATAAATAAATATTTGAGCAAATAATAATAATAAACCATTCTTGCAAAAGGTGTATTTACAAAGGTGTGTTATTTACTTTCATTTTTTAGAGGTGGTATTAAGGCTCTACTGAATAAACTCTAACAAAGTGCATCTTTAATTACACACTGTCATATGAACATCTAGTCAGTAATTACACTGGTTTATTCTCTCACATTTAAGTGAGATATATGTTTAAGTCACCAAAAAACTGAACACATCTGATTAGAGTCATTTACTCGGGAATCAGACTAACAGAGTCTAAACCGAATCTTCACTAAACCACATCTTAAAATAATAGTTCACGTAAAAATTAAAAGTCTGTCATCACTTACTTACATACGTCAAACCTGTAAGACTTTATTTTTCTTCTGTGGAACACAAGATATTTTTAAGAACGTTGGTAACTAAACAGTTCTGGTGACCTTTGACTTCCATTGACTTCTCAAAATATCTTCTGTTCCATTACATCGAACATAACTATTAAATATGCAATAATAACTGTAAAGTAACTATAATTGACTCATAATAACATAGGGCTGCATATAGCACAAGAGAGGTATTGACTACATGGCACATTTATGTTGTCTTATTTGGAACGTATCATATTTTGTAAAGATTTAACAAATAGAAATAAAAATGAATAAAAAGATAACAGTTTAATGGTATGGAACAACGTGAGGGTGCGTTTATTTTTTGATGACTTAAAAAGGAAAGGAGGCACTAAGACCCAGAGGACAGCCTCCTCTCTCAAACTAGAAGATCATGGTTATCAAAGCTGCAACTTTTGCATCAGAGCCCTATAAAAAGCAAGAACCCTGCGACCGCCTATCAGTGAAACCTATGAAAAATTGCCGCTGCTTGCGGGCAAAGTATCTACCTTTTAAAGAAGACTCGTTTGTGGACGTGAAGCAAGAGGAGCACTGAAGAAGGATGCAGGGATGTTCTTACACAACTTCTGGGATGCTTTATATTGTGCAATTTTGCAACTGGTATACCCGCAGCTGATTTTTATTTTTCTTAGAGACTGAAGTTTGAGAATGAGAATGAAGCAGAAAGATATCTTTGCATGTCACAGAACGCAAACATCCACGAGGGTTTGTCTGCACCTGATGCTGGAGCTGACAGAAATCATGAAGCGCAGAAAATATTGTTTTATTTGCAAAATATGAAAACGCATATCTGCTGGGATGGAGCGCAGCGGTCATTTCAAACCAACACCTGGCCATTTCGAGGTTCTGAATAGCTCGACCGGCACCAATGTGACTTTAACACCTAAAACGGACGAAAAACCAGAAAGTTTCGCTTTCCAAGTCACCTTAGCGTCAGTTCTCGGTCTCATCACTCTCGCGACTATATTAAGCAACGCGTTTGTCATCGCCACCATTTCCCAATCCAGAAAGCTCCAGACACCGGCGAACTTCTTGATCGCGTCCCTGGCCGTCACGGACCTTCTGGTGTCGGTGCTCGTGATGCCCATTTGCGTGCTGTACACGGTTACGCACGTGTGGTCGCTCGGGCAGGTTATCTGCGACATCTGGCTGTCCTCAGATATTACCTGTTGCACCGCGTCCATCCTTCACCTCTGCGTAATCGCCTTGGATCGATACTGGGCTATAACGGACGCGGTCGAGTATGCCAAGAAACGCACCCAAGCGCGCGCCGCGGGGATGGTGGCGACCGCCTGGGTCATCGCCATTTCCATCTCCCTGCCGCCTTTCTTCTGGCGCCAGGTGAAGGCAGGGGAGCTCACCACCTGCTCAGTCAACACAGACCACATCTTCTACACCATCTACTCCACTTTCGGAGCTTTCTACATCCCTACCCTGCTGCTCATCGCCCTGTACGGGCGGATTTACGTGGAGGCGAGGAAGCGCATTTTGAAGAAGTCGCCTAAAAAAGCGGGGAAAAGACTCACTTCGGCACATCTGAGCACTAATTCTCCCGCTTCGGTGGCTTCGACTTCTCCTTTGCATTCTGGAAGGCAAGACCTGTACTCGGACAGCGGCTCTCTGGGCAGTGACAATCAAATTAGAGTAACCGTGTCCGATTCTCTTCTGGAGAAAAAGAGGATCTCGGCTGCGCGCGAGAGGAAAGCCACCAAAACCCTGGGCGTTATTTTAGGAGCCTATATTGTGTGCTGGTTGCCGTTTTTCATTTACACACTGCTGGTTCCCCTCTGTCCATCCTGCTTTTACGCAGAACTCTTTGACTTTTTCAATTGGCTTGGCTATATCAACTCACTGATCAATCCAATAATATACACCATGTCGAATGATGACTTTAAAAAAGCTTTTCACAAACTCATAAGCTTTAGATGTTGCAGACGACAGTAAAATAGATGGTCAGTCAGTCGGTCATTATCACAAGTGATATCGCTGAGCTGTTGAATGCTTGATTCTGATTGGTTGACAGACATTCTGAGGTGTTGATTGTTGTTCTGCACCTGCAGGGATTTGAAGCCGTTCCAGTTCATTACAGTCCCATATCATTATTTCAGTTTTTTCCAGCATAGAATATAAAAGCAGACAAATGCACGGCCAAGCAAATAAATGACAGACAGCAGGATCAAAATGACAAATTGTTTCGATTTTGTCTAAACTAATTAATCTAATATCCTCGCTGTTTGTAATTATGTTGCTGCCTATTAACATTGCCGAGAGCCGCAGCAGACGCAGGTGGCGTATGATGTGAAAAACTAACATTGTGTCTGCACATCATACAACTTATTAAACGGTTACCAGTGACGGGATTACATGTGAAACGTAATACCTTTTTCACATCATACCAATTCATAGGAAATTGCCATCTTGATCCTGAGTCCTGATAATGACCGTCTGACTGCACATTATATCACTACTTTAAAAAATAAATGAATACTTCAATGAATAAGTAAAATGACATGAAATGATTGTTGAGTTGATATTTTATTAGTTTACTTGTAGAGACGACAAAGACAAAACATGAGCACAGATACACAGCAAACAGGTTTCCTAGATGAGCGGACTGACCAATCAGAATCAAAAATCCCAGACAGCAGTGTAATAAACTCTGTTGTGTGGGGCTTGTTTGACATAGCCTAGTAGATGTAGGCTACTCCTTCAAAACTGAGCAGAATGTACAATGACTTTGGATTTCGCAATAGTGCTTTGACCGCTTGTGGTCAACCAGTTGCTAATTAATAACGCAAAAATGTGTAAAAAGCTTCATTGTCTTTATAAAATGTGCAATTCAGTTGCTCTTATGTGATCACTGCCTATAGCTGTTGACTGATCCTAAACTTAATAAATAAGTTGGGTAATCCATTTGCTTGTGCTTACATCCAATACGTCTTCGTCTTGTGTTACAGTTGATTAAACGGTGTGAATATGTGTTTCTTACAGCAGTGCATGCTTATAATGAAAACAGGCCTAGAGATTATAAATTATTGTGCCTAAATCTATTATTGGTGTGGCTCTCCTTGTCCAAGCTCCCAAAAAAGTGGTTGTTTTGGCGAAAAGTCCTTGTTTGTGGTAGGAATTTATACTGAGGTCATGTACTCACTATACAAATATCAGCAGTACAGCAAGAGTTCAAGTGCCTCAGATTGAGTTAAACTGACCAACCAGAGGTCCTTAAGATTTAGATGTGAATTGAGACCCAAATTCTGCTCTATACACTCATAAGTCATATTATCTGTCACTTGGCAGAATGAGAGATCATTGAGTAACTGAGAATGACACGTCTACTGCAGGAGGTGAGTAATACGTCAAAGACGCACCAGAAAAGGGCTGAGGGGGAGATATCGACCTATCAAGCCCATATGGAGGTGACAGGGAAGGATCACTGCAAAGCCGCAGCATATCGCGAAAAGGCACGTTTGATATTTCCCACAATTCTGTTTTTCCACAATGAGCCTGTGTTTGCTTCAACCCTGTCTTTCTATGTGTAGTCATGGTGGATATTGATTTCGTTATCAAGCTCCAAAACCTCCTACAACAGACAGTGAAATTGGGGACATTTTTAAGCAGGGGGCCAATGGACTAGAAACTGACTTGAAAATCATCATGAAAATGAAAATGATGCTGATATTTTCACTGGTTTTTGGAGCGCAGACCCTTTTAATGTCTACGAATTTGATGTGATGTGAGTTTTAAAGACCTAATTTTATACTATTACAGCTTGAATGCTTAACGCCATGCAAACACCCGCAATAAGTGTAAGCTGTCCTGACAGAACCGCTTAACAGTGAATCACAAATTAGCTCTCAGAAAGCAACGGTGGTGGAAAAGCAAGCAACATGATGGCATAAATGTATTTTTTTCTAACCATATTGGTCTTTTTGGAGTATGCTGTTTAATATGTCTTTTATCATGAGTAGTATTAGTATAAAATGATTTGGACAGGCTTGGAGGAGCTGTTAATTATTTGTTGTTGGTTTAATTCATTTGAATTAAATCTCTTGTCTCTGCCATTTATCTTTTTTTTTCAGAACCCATTAAAAGTAGTAGATTTAATACTATGCAAAATAAATCTTGCATTTCTGTCATAAGCCGTTGTTGTTATTTAATGTTTTTCTTTTATTGTTTTTTATTTAATATAATTTAAATTGAAATATTTGGTTATAGCATATGAATCATCTTAAATAAAGTTCTTTTTTCCCTCCTTATCCTTAATGTCCTCTGTGGATGGAACATTAATCATGAGCAAAGAGAGAAGCACTCATTTGCAGGCATATGATTACCACTTGTCTTTGATAACATATGACCTTGATATAATCAACATACAAATCACTCAGGCATATATTACACACATGGCCTGCATATACAGTATGCCTGAACATGTAGTCTTTCTAAAATCCATGCGGAATTACTGCAAGCAATCATTAATCTTTGAACTTGTGTTTTTAGATTTGCTGGACATTCACATTTCAAAAGGTTTCTTTTATGGAAGATATTCTTCCTTGTCTGCTATTAAACACCAACTGTTCCGTCACAACTGAAAACATGTCAATCTGCTTCGCAATTACACTTTACATTAATTGTGCTAAATGGACCATATGTGTCTATGTAATGATGTTAATATGTTTTCATATCACATCTTATTGTTCAAATTACTCTAATCTGATTATGAACTGCTCAACATGTCACTGGTAATGCACAGTTAAAAGGATAGTTCACCCAAAAATTATTTGCTCACCCCCGTTCCAAACCTGTATGACTTTACAACCCAATCTCATGAGAAAACGTAATTATTTTACATGGTAACGATTTCATATGAATTTGTATGATGTGATTTAATCCTACAAATAAGATATGATATGAATATAGCCACCAATTTGTAGTTACGAATTGCCATTAGAATGTGTTGGAATTTCTTTCTTTAATGGAACACTAAAGGAGAAGTTCATCAGAATGTCCTGGCTGCTCTTTTTCATACAGTTTTAATAGATATGGATAATCAACTTCCCAAAACAACCAAAAAATGGACAATAAAAGATGTCCATATGACTCGTGAATGACATTCCAAGTTATCTGAAGCCCTGCAATAGATTTGTGTGATGAACTGACCTAAATATTTTGCTAAAAATGACTTAAAATCTCATTCACATTCAAGTATATTCACAAATGGTATCAAGACACCAGTTCGAATGACACCAAACCTTAAATGTATGTTGGTTCCTCACACAAGCTACCATACAGCTTGAAAAGATTATATTTTTAGAGTTATTACACTGTCAAGAGTAAATGACAACAAAATTGTTATTTTTGGGTGAACTATCTCTTTAAGAACACATATCACTCTCCATATGTCATGCTATCTGCTCATCCACAGCTATAGATCATGTCTGTACGTCAGTCATGCATCATGCCCATTCCAGTATTGAATAAATATGTTTTTTTTTTTTCCCCTTGAGCATACACAGGGTATACACTTATGGTTCATAAAGTGAGACATCCAGATATAATTCACAAACCTGGTATTGGAAAGGTTGTACTGTTGAACCATCTGAACCCTGTGAACAGAACAACACAACAGCAGGCACCAAGCACACAGATGAGCCTTTGCAAAATACTGGGCTGTACAGCTCATTTTCTGCTCGCTGAGGTAATATTAATGCCAAAAAGCCTCTTTTATTTCTTCAAATGCCATTCCTTGAGATTGACAGATACCTATGTTTACTTGTCGGAGTGGCTTATTATCAGCCTTATACTATTTTATCGCTTTATATCTTTGCTGCGCCTCTGCATTACTCACCTCAGGATTATTAACTTCACAAGAGGAATTATGGAAATATATTCAGTATGTTCAAAGACAAGACTTTATGTCAGGAAACATTTAGGCATTTGTCTTATGAACGCTATCCAGATAATGAGTTTAGCACAGACCATTAATCCATTATATTTCTACATGGTCCATAACAGACAGCAATCATCAGTTCAGTAAATGTCAAGACAAAAAGTCATTAATTTTGATCCAAACACTCGCTCAGATTCAGAGGAAACAGACCTCTCTGACAGAGGTCTTCATCTTGAAGTCTGACATTCATACGCTTAAGGGAGGATCTTTGAAGCGACAAGTTGTGAATGCCACGTTATTCAAGCACTTTTAATGACAATTCCAATTTTTAAGCATTCAGTAGGCTATAGCATGCATCTTATCTTTCTCAATGATATTTTGACATTTGAAATGGCACAATCTTGTCTCAAAGGAGCAGAGACTTCGCAAATAATGAGTTATATAATCTGCAAGAGTCTAGCCTGTCTGCCGTCTCCCTGTTTAGAGAGATTTTAAAGCTGTTTCAGCTCTATTAACAAATTAGCGCTTTCTTATACGATGCCATTAATTAACAGTTGAAGACCCAACACAGAGAAAGCACAAAGGAGATCAAATCTGCTGAGGAAAATGCTCACATAGAAAGTCAACATGATGGGTAAATTAATATCTGCTCTTCATTTACAAACATTTACATATGAAATGTAGAGGTCATCCTTATAATCACACGATAATCCCTTCACATCGGCGGCGTCAGCGATTCTTATTGTGCCTGTGCGTTACTGCATATCAAAGAGACCTGACTTTCAATGTGGTTAAGTGAATGGATCAAATGTGAAATGGTTGTAGTTAAAGGCATAACAACTATAGTCGATATTCAGATTAGATTTTGACAATTATGCGTTTTTGAAATGCTGATTCTAAAAGGGATAGTTCACCGAAAAATTAATTTAATTTACTCATCCTCCAGTTGTTCCAAATCTGTATGAATTTCTTTCTTCTGTTGAATGCAAAAGAAGATATTTTGAAGAATGCTGTTTACCAAACAGTTGATGGTAGAAATTGATTTTCATAGCATGGAAAAAAGTACAATGAAAGTCAATGGCTACCAGCAACTGTTTGGTTCAACCTGGTCTCATGACGAAAACATACTTCTGGGAACTTTTTCGCGAGATGCGAAATATGCACCATTGTGTACGTTTCGTGACATGTTTGATGTGAAATGTCTACTGGGTGGCGCTTAAAGAGTGTTTGTTTTTTTTCACTGGAACAGATGAACTTACATATGGTACGTTTTATGTGACGTTGGTTTTGTATGTGTCACCGCAGTTCTGACTTGAAATGTCCATTGAGGGGCGCCATAAGTCTAATGCTCCGTGACGTTTTAAAATACCATACCATCTGCACTACACCTAAACCTACACGATAGTATGAACAAAAGCCAATGTGTGGCGTAAAAACGCAAATCGCAAGCATGCTGTTTTAGCTTGTTTTTCGATCTCTCATCTTTCAGCTCTTTCATCGTGAGTCATGTTTTTAATGGGATTTGTACCCAAGGATTCTGCATCCTAAGTCCAATTGTGTGCCGGCTGAGCTACTGAGCAAGCTTGTTATGTCTGGAAAGCGAAACATATGGAGCTGTAATCATAACTGTATGAAAACGATTAGAAGTGCTCACTGTTTTACCACCTCTAGTAGGGGTGTAACGATACACGCATCGCATACCGAATGGTTCACGGTCAATTTCCAAATCAAAGTGATCATCCTTATCCCCTTGTAAGTGGGGACTTTGGAGTGAGCAGGGCACGTGCGTGCCATTATGTAGTCGTTTGGAATGCACTTGGCAAAGGGAGCGATGTAATTTCCTCATTATCTTCAGCTGGCATGTTCCCGTGGCAACACAGCATGGTGTCCGTTAGCAGATTCGCTGAGGGACACCGGCATAAAAAAATATATATTTGAAATTTTTAAAAAAGTTTTATACATATTAGTTTTTATATATTAGCATATTTTAAAAACATTTTAAAATATAAAATGTATGTTTATTTGCAAACAGTTATGCTAACAACAATAAAAAGACATTTATGACATATCGCTCCCTTTGCCAAGTGCATCCCAAACGACTACATAAAGGCACGCACGTGCCCTGCTCACTCCAAAGTCCCCACTAACAAGGGGATAAGGATCACTTCCATTTGGAAAATGCCCGTGAACCGTTCGGTACACGATATGCGTATCGTTACACCACTAGCCTCTAGTGTTCATTTCTGTTGGAAACTGTAGTGATATCTAGTTATTGGTACGTATTTTGCGTCTCGTGAAAAAGTTCCCAGAGGTACGTTTTCCTCATGAGACCAAGTGGTTGGTTTGGTTACCAAGTATCTTCTTTTGTGTTCAACAGAAGAAAGAAATCAGTAAATAATGATATTGTATACATTTACTATCCCTTTAAATTATTACATATGGACCCCACACTGCTTGCTCAAAAAATGGAAGAATTATGCAATAATAACATTAAATAACATTGACATCAAAAAATGACAAAGGGCATGACATTTAATGGCACATGTTGGATGTCATCAAAGTAGATGCGGTCCATTTTGCAACTTATCTAAAAACTTTTTTTTTCTTCAGCAGGGTTATTTGTTACATAAATCCGTGAAATAAAAATGTCTATACTTGCATTGTATGGAAGGAAAATGCATCTCAATAATTGTAAGTGCTTCTGCGAATCATGTCCATAGGGATATTGTGTTTTCTCTTTCATCAGGACAAATGATTTGACATTCACAGATTCATAACCACATATAATGTCTGGCAGATTTGAAGCATGCTCATTTATGGAAAGCTAGGTTTTTGGTCTACCTTAGTAAGCATGCAGTATCAGGGGAAATATATTCCTCCATTAAATTTATGATGTGTAGTAGTTTCAGTGCTGCAACATAACCAGCAAACCAGCGCTGCTATTCTGAGAGATCTGACTCTTATGCAGGGGTGTAAAGTACTTGAGTAATTCCACTTCATTTCTATACTTTTACATTAAGGCATTTAGCAGATGCTCTTATGCAGAGCGACTTACAAAAGTGCTTTAGCGTCGCATATGAAACCATTGTGATCAACAGATGGCAAGCAAACAATTTTGAATGCTATTAGCTAGATAAGAAGTGCTTCCTGGACAAATACAAACAAGCGCTATTAGAATAATAACCCTGTATATTTTATTCAAGGGAATTTATTCTTTAAAAAAAAGTTTTTTTTTTTCAATCATTAAAAGTAGAGAGTACATATTACACTGTGCATCATATATATATATAAATTCTGAAAAAAAAGTATGCCAGTTCCCACAAAAATATCACGTTGCACAACTGTTTTCAACATTGATAAACATCGATTCGGTACCAAATCAGCATATTATAATGATTTCTAAAGGATCACATGATACTGAAATCTGGAGTAATGATGCTGAAAATTTAGCTTTGCATCACAGGAATAAATTACATTTTAAAATATATTAAAATAGAAAACAGGTATTTTAAATGATAATAATATTACATACTGTTTTACTTTACTATATTTTTGATTACATAAATGCAGTCATGGTGTGCATAAGAGACTATCTTTTAAAACAACAATTTTTGAATGGCAGTATACATAAATCATTATATGTACTTTGAAAATCTTCAAATGTAAAATGCAAACAGCCACAACTATGGTAATTTGTCCTTGTAAACAGATTTATCTCACCACTACTATATTAAACAGTCAGACTGCTATAGAGCTGATTTTAACGTTCACCTGACAGGTGGTTTGCCCTTGAGCTTTACACAGAAGAGTGAGAAACTGTGATCGAACAGGTTCCTTTTAGTGCATCAAAGCTACTTTAATGTGAAAATCTCTACTGTCTCTTAATTTCACCATTCATTTTCAAATGGCTTTTTTCCTTTTAAATACCTACATACAACAAAATGACAAACTTTTACTTTTACTGAAGTATGTTTCGACTTTTAATTTCCCATTTACTTCTTGGAAAAACGATGTCAGTTGAGTCTAACTTTCTGTTTATAATAAAGAAAACCATGATGGCTAAGCAACTGGAACGATGGCATTAGAATAAATTAAATATGATTGGCTTCGGTAAATGCTCGACTGTCATTATGTCAAGCCAGCATGTGGAAATGTCATTTGGTCAATGACTCTGCATTAGTTCTGAAAATGCTTTCATTTTGACATGACATCAAATCTTCAAGGACGCTGAATTCGGTCTGCTAGGAGAGAGAGTCAAATTTGAAATTCTTCTCTCCATAGCACAGAGTCATTACTCTGGTCTGCTGAAGTTTCCTGGGGGCAGCACATCTCGGCTCTTCATAGCACATATAGATTTAGAGTGGCTTCACTGGGCACAGTCATAAACATACCGCTGGAAAAAGCATTTTGCAAGGCCGTGTGATGGCTTGTTTGAAAACAGGGGATTTCAGTGATTTCAGTGCCTACGTTTTGAGTCATGGCGATGTCAGCCTATGGTCACTGTAACAGCATCTGTTATGCTTCTCATTTTCAGAACAGATGGCCTTATTCAGGGCAATTTCCACTGTTTACAATTCACCTTGCATGTACTCTAGACAGCCGGCCATTTATCTAAGCAATCAGAGTTGCTATTCACTAATGGCTAGAGTGAAAGTGCATTTCAGTGACTTCTTTCCTCGGATATGACATGAGATTGAACATAATATATTACGTACGCACTGTACTCACTGTATGCTTATTCACAGCCGCATATATGAATGTATATTGGATGCGTTTACGTAAACTGAACAGAAAAAATATTTCTACCATAAATCAACCTGGTTGGAGACACACAACAGGCAGGAATGTAGGCTAAAGGATTTGTTTTTATATATGCATACACATACATGAAATGTTTATTTATTTTAATTAAAGTTTGCCCCCTGGTGGTTTTAAAGCACACCCGATAATTATGAAACCAGATCTATACAAATCTCACAATCTTGTATTCGGTCTGTGTGGTCTTGTCATTGCATGTATGAAATATTGAGCTCAATAACATGATTGATTTTCTTCGTCTCACCCACTTTTACCGACAAGAAGGACTCAATCAATCACAGAGTATATCTGAAAACACTGGGTGAATGCACATTGCAAAATAAGTAGGTTGAGTTTGATAACTCAGTCGTGACATGAGCTCAATCTCCAGCCAAAGCAATACCCACGATCACCCATAGGAGAAGCCTGGAGCTGCAAAAACTCAACAGATGACAGAATCTGCCCAGTGTTGGTTAAGAATCGGCCACATCTGTCAAGAGAAGCTGCCCATCACACGATATAACACAATTATAATGTAATCATTTTTCCTAAAATAAGCCTGGAGGAGCTTTTCTCATAGGGTACTGCTTTCTTTTTAGATTAAACCACAGCTGGAGATCATAATTATCAAGCAGATGAAGATCTTGTATGCACTTAAAAGTAAAACAAAATTAAAAATAGTTGTCAAATATATAAAAGAGACTGAGGCAAAGTCAAAATAAAATAAAAGTTGTTAAATATATGTCAAACACAAGGAAGAATGAGTCAAGTCCTGTCAAATATGTAAGACAGTGTTGTTTTACATAGTACAAAATAATTGATATACTATTATAGTTTTACATTAATATTTAGAATTAGTTTCTATATTTTGTCTTTTCATCAAATGTTATCAATTTTGTCTATTAATATGTCTATATAGTTGTTTATATATTTTTTTTTAAATCTCAGCTTTAGCTTCAGCTATTTTGGTATCAAGTTAAACTGGAGTCAAAATCTTAAAAACAGTACAAAATAATAAATATAAATAAATAAATAAAATAAATAGTTGTCAAATAATACATATGTCAAATATATAAGTGAGAGTACGAATGCTTCTAATTTTCTAGAAATGGTTTCGTATGTTGATATCAAAAATCAAGTTCAAAACTATGAACAAAACAGCCTTTGAAATTTAAAAGGAAAAAAAAAAAAACAATAATACTATTTTAGGACATGTTGTTACATATAAGGTCAACATGTGAACAGTGAAATATATCTCTTTTTTTCCTGGGCAATATCTAGCCAAGCTTAGAAAGTTATCTATACAAAAACGATCTCATCTAAGGGATTTGTGTAGAACAACTTCGGAAGATCTCACATGCAAAGATGAACAGATCATATGTATGTCACGCAGCATGGGGTGAAATAATGAGAGCTGTATCCGGGGATTATGACAGTGACAATTCAGTCAGTCACTGTCATCCATCAACATAAAGCTCTGTCAGAGGACACACGGAGGAGAGTGTTCTGTTGCAGGAGAGATGTGCTGACTCCAGACAGCTGCCCGGACAGTCACTCACTCCAGGTTAATTGAAGTTCACCCTTTTGATTGGTCAGTGATGGAACTCATTAGCATAGGTGAGAAGGTCAGCCTGCTTTGCATTTGAGCTCATTTTTACCGCTCTTAATAGAATCAGGCTCCCGAAGACAATTAAATGTAGAAAGGTCGGTCGACTGATTTTCCTGACTTTCTTGCATTACCGCATAAGTATTGCTGGTACTCTATCCCTGGACTTTTCCTGCCATCAAGACAGATGAATTAACTCCACTAATGGATAGGTGAATTCAAAAGCCGCAATGCAGAGATCTGTCATTGAGCTGAGGTTATTAGTCAGAATAGGATTTTCCTCTGATTCTGTTTTAAAAGCAGAAAATGAAATCCGCTGGGTGTTCTGAATGTTCAATGGGGTCCAACTGTTTAATAAGACACAGGCCAAATTGAAAATCTGCCGACTAATTTGAAAATTAAATGGATTTCAAAACCCGATTTAAACCAGGAAATAACCTGAAAGGTTTTTAAAAATTTTGAAGAAAGAAACATCATGACATAAAAATGAGTTTGAACTATTTAAGATTCTGCACCATTCATACTAATCAAATAAGTAGGTACTTTGTGAGATTTACTGATTTATTGTTCTTCTACTGAAGACCAATATGTTCTTTAGATCATTCTCAAATCATTTTGGAACATCAGGTTTTACAGTTTAACTTGGAGAGTTCGTGCTGTTGTTAAAGAAAAAGAGATTTAATTGATCAATTCATATTACTGTGCTGAATATACAATTTACAGTGGAAAATCAGAAAAAAAGTATATTCATTAGTGGTCTCAGACTTTTGGAACTGCAGACATTACTAGGACATTTTGATGGCAAAATAATAATGTTGACAAGAATTACAGTCTACCAAAGGAAACAAATTAACTATAATGGGCACTTTCACACCGCATAGTTCTAGGAACTCAGTTCTAGGAACTAGCCAGCAGGGTCGTTCCTAGAGAACCAATTGTGCTACCCTGTCAAATTTTGCTACCTCCCATTAAAACAGTGGGTAGTACAATTCGACAACGAAAAATGCAACAAATTATATTTTATTAATGTCTACACCTACCACAACCCTAAACCTACCCTTATAGTAATGCACATACAGTAATTACGTGTTATATTCGCAGCAGGAACTCTGAAGCGGCCGACAGCGACGTCTTTATTCACGGCATTTACAAACATCAACAACCAGTGAATGGAGGATACAGTGATCAGAGCTGTTTTTGTTGTGTGTCGTGGGTTTCGTGATAACGGAGACAGAATGTAAACACACAAGTTACGCAATTGAAAGAGCATGAAAATATGACTAAATCTCCTATGACAACTTGTAGCGCTATCATCAAGGCTGAGAAAAGAAGACAATGCTCCAGAGTCCAGACAACATGTAAATGCCATTTCCACTATAGTGCTACAGTTACTACAGTTAATCTTACTAAAATAAAACTTAGCAGTCAGCAGTCTTCCCCATGATTGTGTAGCCTAGTGAACCAAACTGAGAGACCATTTTGAAGGCTCAGGAAACCTTTGCAGGTGTTTTGAGTTGATTAGCTGATTGGCATGTCACCATATTCTAATTTGTTGAGATAGTGAATTGGTGGGTTTTTGTTAAATGTGAGCTAAAATCATCACAGTCAAAAGAACCAAAGACTTAAACTACTTCAGTCTGTGTGCATTGAATTTATTTAATACACGAGTTTCACAATTTGAGTTGAATTACTGAAATAAATGAACTTTTCCACGACATTCTAATTTATTGAGATGCACCTGTATATATACGACAATCATGATTATTAACATTTTTTCTTTAGAACTGTATGTCCTTACATAAATTTAAAGCCACACTTCAAGATACAGTGCAGAAGAGAGTTGTTGTTGTTTTTTTAGGCCACAAGCAAAATGAGCAGCTTTATTCAGAGCCCCAACTACATAAAAAATAATTAAAAATCTAATTTCCAGAGGGGTTTCTGCTGGTTACAAACGGCCACCAGCCTGTTCTCATTATCTCTTGAAAGTTGGAAGTTCAGCGTGCACGGTCCAGTGCTGTGGAAAGTCTTGAATGGATTTTGAGCTGCGGAGACATATTTATGGCTGTGAAATTTAATAAGCAGGGTGTGTGTAATCCCCTTCCCAGCTCAAGCAGTAGGCCTGGGGACTAACATGCACCACAAGGGTACGACAACACACTCAGTACACAGATCTGGCCCCATGATCAGAGAAAGGGCAGAGCTTGCTGTCCCAAACAGGGGGAGTAGAATACAGCGTTTCAGCTTGGCAGCCACAAAAGCTGGCAGAGGGCTGAGAAACTTGTGTTGAGCGGGCCAGACTGAGAGAGACGGGCGTCGGGCGGACTGGAAACAGAGCAAGCAGGCAAGTCGAGTGGCTTGTGACGGAAGCAAGGAGGCTAGCAGATGCTGGTCCAGAAGGCTACTAACAGGATGAGGATAGTCCACCACGTGGGCCCACAGGGATTAGGAGTCAGAGAGAGGTAAACAGATTAGTCCAGAAAAAGAGGCAGCGTTTTTAACCTCATCACTCCCCTTACACCCTGCAGAGCATCTTTCACCCACTCGCACACTTCAGACCAAATCTGTACCCGAGAATCAGCACCATCTGTCAGGAATACCACCCAATCTACAGTAGTGCCCACAAACAGTCCCGTCCATGGATGCCTGGACACATAGTCGATGGAAATTAACTCTTTCACCCTCGGATGTGAGATAAGTCAATACGGACTGTCTTTTCTTTCCAAATGAGCAACTTTACATCCAAAAGGACATAATCTACTGCAACATGCCATTGAAAACAGGATTATTCCTCATTCTGTTCTTGTTTACCCTCCAAGCCACTAGAATCAAAGGTAAGCCGGTGTTTGAACGCCATTCTAATGCTGTTTTATTTAAACAAAGTCTCATAATTCAGCAAAAACAGGACTTCTGGTAACGTACAACGCCTCAGAGCGACTACAGCCTGTGCGATTCCTCACACAATAGCATCTTTCCGCCTTCGGTGATCGAATGAGCTTTTTAATATTTTAGGAGCCAATTTGCGAGGACATAAAAGAAACCCAAAGATTTTTCTTATGCAAAACAAAGCCTGATGACAAATCATTTGATAACATTTTTGTGGCAAGCACGCCATTAGCGCTTCCTTTTTGGTACAATATGCTGGAAAAGCGAGTTCTGAATGCCTCTAGTCTGGCTACAGTGTTCAGAAGCTCCATTCATTAGCAGAGAGAAACAAAAGGCATTCTGTTTGTGGCCATGTGGAACGCTAATCTTTTCTGGCTTGTAGCTTTGCTGTGGGGCCTCACTCATCGCTTCAGAAGTACAGCTCAATTAGCATCGCCACCCCTCATGTATGCACATGTGCTCGGCAGGCTCATAGACGGCAGTGGGATGCATGATCAAATCAGTCACCCTGGTTTATCGTCGAGAAATTGCACCACTTTTCCCTACATCTGCTCATTTGCTAATTAACAGTTGTGGTCAGATGTTTTGTGACCCAGAAACACATTGTTGGACCCCCTGTTTCTCTGAGCGATCAGCTCACTGTCTTCCACTGCAAACATCTCTAAATAGGGCCACATGTGGCATTAGAACAGGGCATCTTTTGTGTGTGATCAAATAATCATAAATAACAATCTGATTTGACACCAGGGTTTCAGATGAATTACAACAATGGTGTAATTGTTACAGATTCAGCACAAATAGCCTTATAGTAGTTGTCATGAATCTATAGTAAATGACTAACCACACTCTATTGCCATTATAATTCAGGTACTGGTGGAATTTGCTAAATAGTCTCATTAGAAAAACACTTTTGCAAAACCTATAAATACAATTCACTGCAGTTTCCAGTTGAAATGAACACAAACACACTAACTTTTATTCCTTTTTACACAAATTATGATTACAAGGGCAGATTATCAATTAAAAAATACTTATTTTTTTGTGCAGTTCTTTGCACAATACCACGTGATATGATCCCAAAACACTTTTACCATAGTGCATGATTTGTAACTATTAAATTTTTATGCTTGCATCACATAAACAACTCCATATGAATGACTTTTCTGCTGTAGTAAACTTGCTTGGTAGCACACCTGGTACAGCATTGCACTTGTGATTTAGAGCACTATGAGTCACATAAAACATGAATCATAATAGAAAAAAAAACTAAAATTGCAGAAGGTTGCATCAGCAAATGTGTTTTTATCTCGCATCTGCTTTTGTTAACACTATTGGATAGGTTTAGAATAAGGTTTAGTGTAGGCTGTACGTTATTTTCAAACGTGATAAAATGGTAACCTTTTATTGTCACTTCATTTCTTGTACAACAACCAATGTAATACAATTTTACCAAATTCACATTCATCTTTTTAAAGATAAAACTGAATGCACATTTAGAGGCAATCACTAGACATTTCACTTTTCAAAGTGTTGCGAAGAAGACACGTAATGTCTTCTTGAAGAAATGTTGCCACAGGCATGTTTTTCCACTGAGTCTGAGTAGAGATTGTTAACTACTGAATGCAATTTTGTTTTGTTGGTATCTAAATTTGTTTTGCTCCAGCTATTTTATGCTAGTTAAGTGCTGGTAGCTAGTGGTTATGCAATTAACCAGAAGGTAAGCCTGGTCAACAAGGGACATAAGCATCCAAATCACATCATTACATATGACTAACTATGCTATTCAGAGAAATCTGCTCATGTACTACACAGTCATGTATTAGGAAATCCTGTCTTAGTGTGATCTGGTCGCATGTTTTATGAGATTCTGTTAAGCAGGATTACTCATTTGGCTTTAAAAGTTACCAGCAGAACATGAAAAACAAAGGTATGTGTTTAGCCTCCACTGTAGCTGCACTTATATCGCTAACTATTTGTCTACTAACTAAGCTTAAGCTAATCTGCGAGTGGTGAACAGAGGTCCGGTGAAGTCTGTGGGACCCCCTTGCTGAGCCAGGCTTAATGTTTTAAGAAGCTCTCTGAAGTTTACCAGCTGGCCACACAATACTTCATTTTGAAAACATGTAGCCCATTTTAGGCCCTGTAGCGTACTTTTTGAATAACCTGATGGTACGGCATTGCTTTGATTTGAAATAGAGACCTAATGTGATCTTTCAATTTCTCAAGAGGTACTGGAGTGGCTCAGATCTTATTTGGAGGGGACAAACAATTTGTCTGTTTCTAATGGATCTGTGAGTGTTGCAACTAAAAGGAAATTATAAAGATTGCACCATAACCGCTAAAGAGCCAAGCTATTAAACTAGTCAGAACTGTTGTCATTTGACGTAAAAACATCCAGACGTACTTTGATATGAGCTATTAACTGTATAATTGTTTGATGCTTCATTAATGAAGTAGGTAATTAAATGCATCGCTGTCATTTTGCAGTACATATGTTCACTATGACAATGAGATGAACTCAAGTCAATGAAGTGAGATCTGCTGTCATTCTAATATCTGGACAATTCATCCTGAACTTCAGTGGTCTGTAAATACCAGTAAAACACCAGGTGTAAGTCTATTACGGCAATGACCGCAGGTGCTGGTTAACTCTAACAGCTATCTCTGGCCACAACTGATTAGATAACAGGTCAAAAAGTGGGTCACCTTGAGTATAAATACTCTTAGATGTCAGCATGGGTTAGTTTTAGGGTCTTTGGCAAATAAGAACTTTCAATGACACATCACTGTAAAAATTTAGCCACTAAAATTGCTAATTTAAAGGGCAAAAATTAAAATTCTCTGATAATTTATTGACCTTCACATTATTCCAAAAATGTATGAATTTCTTTTTCTGCTATGGATCAAAAAAGGAGATGTTTTGAAAAAAAGGTTTTGTTTTTTTTTTTAGACCCCATTGATTGTCTAAAATAACAGCTCTGAAAACTGAATGGCACATTGAATGAATGGAAAACGATATAATGACTACATTTATTAGCACAACTTTTTCATTTTAATAATCTTGAAGACTTTCTTTCAGCTTGGTCTTTACGTAAAAAAAATCTGTGATTTCAATCAAACACAATTAAGATTATTACAGCTGGAGAGCAGGCCTTTGCAGCTCTTATCTAGTGAATGCGCTTAACATCTGCCGGGATGGTGTTATAACCGACTGCTTGACTTAGGCCTAATCCAATTAAATGTTCATTCAGCATACTAATCATAGACTTAAAGGGTTTCAAATGGTCTCTGAGCGAGAGTAATTACATGGTGTAATTATATGATCCATCGGCTTACTGTTCTCAGGTGAAGTCGATCCTGCTCTTCTGAAACAATGAACACACACTGTTGTTGTGACATTTGCAGAACTCATTGCTGACGACTTGATTCTCAGGATCAGAAATGTGAAGTACAGGCACTTCCTGGAGACTCCGCAGCCAATGAAACAGTTGACAGATGGCAGAGATTCACTTTCTCTAGATGCGCATCGAGCAAGGAGATCAGCGCTGTTTAATACGGGGGTGAAAGTCTGTCCTCAGGAGAGCATGGCGGAGGTCATCACCAGCCATAAAGCCTACTACAAACTAAGAGGTAAGACAATCTACCCTGAACACCACAAGGGACGGAGCCTTGAGCATCAGTGCCAAATTTGGCAACAACACCTCAGATCCTCATAAATCATAATTAACTTCCCAATCATTTGAAGCCTTCTGAGAAATGAAGGATCACGCCAAGCCAAAAAAAGAAGTGGCTCTGAGCCAAATGTAGATAAAAGTAGTGTACTTTTTTAGGCTTGCCTTCTTTGAGTCTTATAGTATGGATTTTTCTGTTTCTACATGTGGAAAGACAAACAAAACCAAAGTTAAAAAAATAAAAATAAAAATGTTGTTTTCAATATCTAATCTAATTCTTAACTTTATAAGTATATATTCAAAAGTTGTTTTTTTTTTCATAAAATTAATACTTTATTCAGCAAGGAGGCTTCAAATTGATCAAAAGTTACAGAAAAATATTTCGATTTCAATTAAATGCTGTTCTTTTCAACTTTCTTCTCAACATTTCTTGAGCACCAAATCAGAATTATTTCTAAAGGATCATGTGACACTGAAGACTGAAGTAATGACTACATCTACAATAAAATAGAAAACAGTCATTTTAAATTGCAATAATATTCCACAATATTGCTGTTTTTTACTGTATTTTCTACCAAAAAATAAATAAATAAATAAATAAAATAAAGGAAAAAAAAGAAAAGCAGCCCAGGTAAGCATAAAAGAATGTGTAACATGACCTGAACATGACTGTGGAAGCAAATCCAGTCATAATTTACTAACCCTCATGCTACTGTATGACTTCTATAGAACACAAAACTTGATCATGATAATTTGTTAGTCTCTTTTGCCATGCAGTTGCAATGCATGTGGACAGAAACTCTCAAGCTTCAAAAAGTAATTAGTCCACATGAAGTCAAATGGGTTTGGAATGACATGTAAATTATGACAACATTGTCATTTCAGGAGGAAGTGTCTCTTTAAGAACCTATTTCTACCTGATCTGACCCTTAAAAATGGCTTTCACTGGTGTATCATAATGCAGTCAGGTTGATTCTGTCATATTAAATAATATTTTTGACTTGAATAAAACCAATTAATTTAGATAATACAACATGAGGCACTTTTTTGAGGTCACCTGACAAAACATTTTTACACTGAAGCAGATAGCATGATATTAAATTACTGGTACAAACAAGCTAAAGGTGAAGCACATTTAGCTGTCAGATGCAGTTAAGAGATACTCTTAATTAAATGTCCATAATAAGCGTGTTGGCAAAATGAGATAATGGCAGCAAATGACTGCATGCTAAACACTATTAAGTATGTTACACCTCTGTCAGCGGTGCAGATAATTAATTTGAAGTGTCCCAGCATGTTTTATCATGTCTTTGCTGTTAGTCCTCTCTCAATTCTCTAAAGGCCTTCTCTAAACAATTCCCATGATATTTAACAGTTTGTCAAGAAGCTGTGTGGGAGGCCTTCCGGATCTTTCTTGACAGAGTTCCTGACACCATGGAGTACCAGCAGTGGGTGTATGCCTGTCAGAGAGACTCGCTTTGCATGGAGGACCTGGCCCGAAATTTTAGTAGCACACAGGAGCATCTTGACATGGTAGCCAGTGTGAGTAGCTGCTCGTGTCCATTGCCAATTCAGTCCATTCAGCTTGCCAATACAGCCTAAATGTGCCAATATTATTCAATTGAAAAAGGCTTTTTCGTGAATTCTCAAAGAGGTTTATATCATTTACAGAGAGTGAATGCTCAAGATGAACAGGAGAGGTAAGAATCCCGAAGATGATTTCAGTATTCACGGTATGGCGATTAACTTGTCTTCATTTTAGGCACGAACCCTTCAGAATATCTAGAATGAGGTCACCTGACTAGTGGGAGATGAGAAAATCTCAGCCTGTCCTTTAAAAAACAAAGTTTGTTCATATTTGGTGGCCTAGCTAAACACTGCTCTCTGACCTGATCCACTTTAATAAGAGGGATCTGTGCCCAGCCATATTACGCTTGGGTGTTCGAGCCACACAAACATACCCGGGCTTATATGCAGTCAACCCCTTTATCGGGGACAATGAATTTTATTGCATTTATCATTCTCGGATTGATTCGTTCCTTCTCAACATGTTTTCAATTATTTTTAGGGCTCTCACACCTGCACCAGGTGAGAAATGTAAGTCCTCACCATCCGAATGAGAAGGAAATACTGGTTGATCTTATAAAAACGTAACTGATTGATGGCTTTTTATGCGTCAGGTTCAAAGAGTCCTGCAGAGCTTTTCATCATGGAATCTGACAGCGTACGGCCACTAACTCATGCTTCTTAGAATATGCACTTAACATACTGATGAAGTTAGAAACAAACAAATTGACTATTCTCTGATCTGATAGGAAACTGGGGCACCAGATGTTGTCCCTCAAAGGCTGGTGGAGCACATTGTGGAGTTCAGTGTGACTATAGTAGACCCCGCACTACTGAAGGATCCAGGCAGCCCTCGATATGAAGACTTCACTCGCAATCTTCATGAGAAGGTTAGGTGAAATCAACTATGCCATTTTACACAGATTCAAGCTGTTTTTAAGCTTCTAACAGACAAATTACATTTCACCAGAGCCTGTGTGATGATGTTGAGCTCTCAGAATGTGAAATATGGAAGCAGGAACATTGACAATAAGTAGGAATGCGCCTAATAAAAGAAATACTTTTTTCAGGGATAGCGAGTGATAACTGTAATAAAAGAAATGAAATGCATTTGTGTAAAGAACATTCTAGAGAACATTTCAATGTGTAAAAAAGACAAATTACTAGAGTAGGTTTGAAAGTAGCTTACTGCAAAGATCAAAAAACAGGAAAGCCAAACAAGAATTGGGTAACTACAAAAGCCGGCATAAGATTAGTTAAAATAAGACCAGAGCCATGGCACATGATTTTACAGCGTGGCAGCATGGTGAACAATCCAAAATCTGTGGTTATGTAACCAACTGTGCATAATTGATTGAATTATGTAGTTATTGAAATAATGTATTTTCATTTACACTTTTGCAGATGCTGCGTGTGTTCGACAAACTTCCTGGGTTTAAAGAGATTCGGGTGCTGGGATTTCGGTAAGTTGATGCTGGAACTGTGGGACTCACAAAGATATTACAGTCCATTGAACTTGAAAATTGTATTTTTGGATGGGTAATTCTCTCACAGGGGCAACTTGGGGTAAGTATTTGAAGAAATACTTGGCAAATTGCGTTCAGAACAACTGTGTTTCAATTACTGTACCATTATGTTTTGTTGTACTGTAGACTGTGTAACTCATGATAGTAGCTTTTGGGAAAATTGCAATAATTAACCCTCACGCACTGTTGAGAATGACTTTACATTCCCCAAAATCACAAATTTCAAAATAAACTATATTATTTAAACTTCTTTTTTATATATATAAAACAAATCCAATTAGACAGCTGCCAAAAGTGAATCTCTACAATATGTACACCAATCAGTTCTCATAAGATTTGAAAAAGTCATTAAGTATTAACCTGATAGGCCAATGATATGATTTTTGAGCTATTAAAATGGCCTTGGGGTCCTTCAGTGCCAAAGGGAACATGAGGGCTAAGACAGATAATCAGGTTAATTCAAGTCCATGCAAACCTCATGCAAACCAATTCCCTTCATAACACTGGTCAGCCCTGAAGGTGCTGTAGCAAGCTATGCTGTAGTGTTTGAGACTGATGGGACACGGGACATAGATGACACAGACTCCGCTGATGAATATGGCATAGAGGGAGTCCTAAAGGGCATGGTGGTGAAGGCGCTAAGTGAGGACACATCACTTTCTGTGGACGTGCTTTCCCTTACTTTCGAACCAGGTACACAAAATCAATACAATCAATATAAGAGCTCTAGACAGACTGCAAATATTTAACCTCACCTGATTCGCCCTCTTTAACAGCAGGCAAGCAGGAGAACATGAGTTCTAGTACTGAAATCAACAAAGAATCAAGATTTTTACCAGGAGAAATGATTACACAGTCCACAAAAGTTGACTCGGAGGACACTAAAGCACCTTCTGGGAGTTTGAGCAACACTTTTAGAGATGTGGGCATTGATAGGACTCAAACAGATTTGGGTGAGGGGACAGAAAGGACTGATATACAGAATTTTCCTGATATATCATCCCACGTTCCCACGCAACCAGTAGCCTCAGAGCTAATCAACAGCTCCCATCTTGAGGGTTCAAAGACAACAAGTCTAACCACTGAAGGCACTTCAGCGACCGAAGGTAAATCTTTCATATTTGTAGTGAGTAGTGTACAAGAGCACTTGCTTCCGAACTAAGACCCTTAAGTTAAGCAGCCTAAAAAATGAAAGAATTAATTGTAATTTCGCATTAGATGCATTTTCAAAGACACTCTCTGAAACTGGTTCTTTGTTTTCAAGGTTCGCCAAGAACCACTACAGTGGAATACCTATCAAAGTGGTCAGAAGTCAAAGAGGATGTGGGAAATGAGATTGTTGCCACAGCTGCACCACTGGACTTGGAGTCTTTTGAAGTAGCAACAGCATCTTCTTCGACTCAACCTGAAATGGATTTTGATATAACACCAGAGGCCACTCCTGCAGAGGCAACATCATCAATCTTGACATCCCTAACCCCTACAGAACGAGCTCAAGATGCTGTATTTCATGAAGATGACACAATTGGCTCATCTGAACCTTTAGAGACCTCTACCGAAGGTCTTCCTTCATACCCTAAAGGTCCAGTTGAGTCGCCCACTTCAACTGACCTTAGTGACCATGTAGAGTCTCCATCTGTCGGTCCCACCGTAGACACACTCCATCAAAAGGTGCCTCCACTTGGACTTACCACTCCAGAACCAATTCCCTCCAAGCTAACGCCTACAGAAGACCTCATTTCACGCCTGACCCCGGACAATTTCCTGGATAAAGAGGGACAGACTCTCTGGACAGATTCACCTCCCCCACATGAAGGTAGTACAGATATTGACAGAGATGTTGAACAGTCCGATGAGGAGGATGACACTCTGGACTCCGGGAGTGGATTCCCCTCAGAGGTCGACGAGAATCCACAATCTTCGGCTCGTCCTCTAGGTTACGTTACCACTCCTTCAATGATGGCTTCTAACCAGGCCAAAGAGTTAGTGGTGTTTTTTAGTTTACGTGTGACTAATATGATGTTTTCTGAGGATCTTTTCAACAAGAGTTCCCCCGAGTACAAATCACTGGAGAACACGTTTCTTGAACTGGTAGGTAAACACACTTTTGTCTTTGACTTTATCTTGCTGCATGCCTTTCTATCCTCCATTTGTTGTTAGCTTTACTTTCGCAGTGCATGCTGGGAAAACTTAATAGATAAAGTGTGTCATTTGTCTGCAGGGATTTGACAGATGGCATCTGAGAGCAGTGTTGTTCAAAATGTAATATACATTTTTCTATAAAGCCTTTGTATAAAGGGTTTGGGTGACTGACAGAAAAGTGAATTACATTTCTGTACATTTTGCACAAGGATACTTATTTTGTCACTTCAAATGTTTTCCTCTGAACTTTGTTTACCTTACATTTCAATTTAGATAGAAAAATAGAATGAAACCCTGTATGGCCATTTCAAAACATAATTAAGCAATCCCAAACGAGCAAGAGTGGTGTAGTACTGAATATCGGTTTGGTTGTAGTTCAACCACAGACGTAAGTCCACAGGAAATCACAATCATGATTGAAACAGTTCAATATGCAAGAAGTAAAAATTGAGTATCTTAACTTTTTAGACAAAATTTCACCAATTTGTTATATTTTTTTTTTTTCTCTGCCAACGAAAATTGCTCCAGAATGAACCAAACCATCAAGCTTTGCATGTCACTATGCAACATAAACTTGAACTGCGTATGAGTGGAGCAATTTTTCCTCCCTGTTCAAAGTGATGCGTAATCACTCCATTCCAGCTCGACTCCCTTTTTTTCTGCTCTCCGGTCACTCCACGCTCACTAGAGAGAAAACCTAACCCGAACAATCCTAATACAAGAGAAAACACATATGCTTCATCTTTCAAAAAACCCAGTACTCATCCAAGAAAAAAACACTCCACTTCCACTCAGCACCACTCATACACATGTACAAGAGTGCTACAAACATGAAACTTTCAGACCCCCTCATAGCCAATCATATTACAGTTTCACAACTAAGTGTTGTTGGTTTTATTCCGATTATATTTTGTAATATCATGTTTTTTCAACTAGAGGCAATTCTCTGAACCAAGTGACTCGCCAAACCCCGAGGCTTCTAGTCAAGTGACTGAGAGAGAACAGAAGACATTAGCCTCAATACCGGTACATCTACATCCAAACTTGAAAAAGCACTTTTTGGCACTAATTTCTGCACTTTTGTCTAACAACTTCCCACTTCTGATCAAAAACTGTCTTTAATAACAGCTGATCAATGAGCTCTCTAACCAGAATTAACCAAAGCTGAACGCTTACAACCTGCAAAAAAAAAAAATTCTTAGCTGTTTTGTTCTTGATGATGTGAATGTTGCCTTATTTCTCTGAGCAAATTTTGGTTTCTCAGGATCTCAGTGCACACACTAACATTAAGATGTGCATAGAATGTACTCATATCAAACGCTGAAACTGTATATCTGTAAATAATCTTGTTTTTCTTATTTGTGTAAAAAACAGAGGAACCAATTTTACAATCTTGTTGAAGTAAAAGACCAAAAACACATGCCAAAAAAACCCTCAGGGACTTGCTATCTAGTTTTGTTTCTCTAAATCTGCTTTCAGTTGGTTAGGCAGCCTAATGATTTTGGATTGTTCTTCGGTGAGACATATGTCCTTGAATGTAATCAGTCTCCAAATGTTTATTAGAGTGTTACAACAATGACAAAGCACTATTGTTGATTTTGAAATTAACAGCTCAATTAATTCTTTGTAATAAAAGCAATTCAAAGAGATATAGTAGCTGCTTTGTGGCTTATTTTTGAATGATTCTGGGTGAGTGCAATCACTTTTAAGATACATTAAAAAATAGTCAATCTAGACTGGTCCAGACTGGTTTTCATGTGTGTTAAAGACTACAGTAATGTCTATTCCTAACTGTTCTTGTGCACAGTTCTTCATAATTTACTTAAGAACCGCTCTAAGGGGCTCTTGTGCGATTTACAACATCTATATGTTCTGTTCCGTAAGATATCGTTTTTAATTTTTTCAATTTGTGTGAATCCCAAGACACAAAAGCTCCACTTCCAATAGTAAGTGGTTGCACAAACTAGTATTGTTTTGTAGTTCCAAGTCACCAGACTAACACCAGTGCTATGAGACCTTTTGGAATATGACATGAACTACTAAAAATCTGCTCAGAAGCTACTCTGGTAAGTATCTAGGTAAAATGGCCATAAAATTAGTTCATTGATTCATAAATGGGCTTTTAAAGGATAATCTGATAACCTCTAGATATTTATGTTCTTGCAAATTCTCCAAAAGGAAAATTGATTTTCCACCATACGCATCAATTTTGCCCATTTATAATTCAACGTTTTGGTAGCTTTTGTAGAGACGGCTGTAATATTTTAGTCCTCTACTAGGTTTTCATTGATTTCAGCCTCTCAAGCTTGTAGGATGCTCATTTACTCCTGTCTCTACTGGTTTGTGTAGCAACCATCGCGATTGGACATGGAGAACAAAAAATATGATAACATTTTAAAAATATATTTTTATTAAGTATTAAATGTCATCAAAAATTATAAAACAGAACAGCACTGAAAGAGATCCCTATGAACCAGTAGAAACAAGTGTAAGCACTGTGCTAGAATGAGTGTGGGAATCAGTATTCAAGAATAGGGATATGCTACAATGCTGCTGTCTGTGATAATTCATTCATTAACCTATTTGGAAATGAGCGCTACTGTAGATATTAGATGATTCCTTCTGTCCTGTGACGGCAATCAAAGGTCACGACACTGGCATGAGCTAGACAGTAACATTGATTGAGGCTGAGCTCTGAGTCACAGCGTGCCCTGTGGGGAAGAATAACACCTGCTCTGCCCTGGCACTTAGCCGAGAGGTGAGAGGTTGATCATGACTGGCAGATCAGGCATACCTCCAAATACAGATTACCTCCCGTTATACAGACATGCACTTACTTAATACGACATCATCCCAGGCCAGGCCTTTATGCTCCTTCTCACTCTCCATTTCCACTCTTCATTCAATATTAAGCGATTGGCAATATTTAATTTTTAATTTTAATTAAACAAAAATTGTCCAAATGTTAATGGTAACACTTAAAATATTTAAAATATTAAGTATATTTAATATATCCATCCAATATATTTAAAAATATTCATTAAAATAATTTAAAATATTAATTATATTTTGAATAATACATTTTTTATTTAAATATTTCAAATTGTTAGTTACCTCCTGTTATACAGACATGGCCTTCACTCCTTTTGTGCTCCTTCTCACTCTCCATTCACTATTAAATTATTAATAATATTTCATATTTTAAACTAAACATTTCATTTTAAACAAAAATTAAACAAAAAATGACTTTTTTTTTTTTTACATTTTTTATTGAAATATTTAAAACTGTTAGTTATCTCCTGTTATACAGACATGGCGTTCACTCTTTATCACTCTCCATGTTCACTCTCCATTCACTATTAAATGATTAATAATATTTAATATTTTAAAATAAACATTTTTAATTTTAATTAAATTGAACAAAAATGATCAAAAAATTGGATTTAAAATATCTAAAATATTAATTGCATGTAATATATTGATTCATTATATTTAAACATGTTAATTAAAATAATTTAAAATATGAATTATATTTTGAATAATACATTTTTATTTAAATATTTAAAATTGTTAGTTACCTCCTGTTATAAAGACATGGCCTTCATGCTCCATTCACTATTAAATGATTAATAATATTTAATATTTTAAATTACACAACATTTAATTTGAATTAAATTAAACTAAAATGGTCAATTTTAACGTTTAATTAAAAAATTATTTAAAAAAAATATTTAAAAGATTTAATATTAAATATAATTAGAATACATCTTTATTTTAATTAAAAATAAAAAGAAAATTATTTTTTGACTTTCAGATTTCAAATCTTAATTCCTGATTATCTATTCATTATTAAATGATTAAAATATTTTCATTTTAATTTATCACATTAAAAAAAAATTGTAAGGTTAAAATGGTGAATTAATAAATAATATGCAAAATTTGAGAGATTTTCAAAACGCTAATAATCTCTGTGACTCTTATGCGAATATATCCTCAAGTCTTCCATCTTTTGTGTGACTGGTGCAATCAAGCTCTTGAAATCTTGAGCTGAGATGAATGACTGAGCTGCTACGCCCTATTTCTCCTGAACAACCGTCTTTATCTCTAACTGGCCCTCCTCATGCAGAATGAAATGAGCACTGAGAAGGTTTTGCATATTGTAATAGGATGAGAGACAGACACTGGCCAAAATCGTTCAGTTTCTAGCAATTGGGGAGAATTGCTTCAGAATTGACAATCCCAAATGTTTCGCATCTGAGCTGCATTCCATTCATGCACAATTAACCAGTCTGCACTAGTCAGCAATGATGAAAGAGAAGTCGCAACTCACTCATTTCACTTTTATCTATGCTTTCCCGCAGCTCCTGCCGTATCTACAGTCAAACCTGACTGGATTTAAGGAGCTGGAGATTCTGAACTTCAAGAACGGCAGTGTGGTGGTAAACAGCAAGATGAAATTAAACAAACCGGTTCCATACAATGTTACGGAGACGGTGCAGTGTGTGCTTGAGGACTTCTGCAATGCGGCATCTAAGAGACTGGACTTGGAAATCGACTCCCAATCAGTGGATGTGGAAGCAGGTAAGCACATGTTGAAAGGAGAAAACATAAATCCTTAACAATATAAACGTTCCTCAAGAATGAAACTTCTGTCACCATTTACTCACCATCATGTCTTTCCAAACCTTTGACTTTCTTTCTTCTGTGGATCACAATGAAGATATTTAAAAAAAAAAAAAAAAAAAAAAAAGTCTCGTCCATACAATGGAAGTCAATATGGTCCAAATGTTCTTCAAAATATCTTCTTTTGTGTTCCACTGAAAAAAACTAAATCATACAGGTTTAGAAGGACATGAGGGTGATTAATGATGACAGAATTTTCATATTTGAGTGAAGTATCCCTGTAACCTTCATAATGCATTCAAAATCTGTATGCAATTTTCACATTACAGGTCCAGTTGGACCCGAAAAATCGTATTTTATAAAACATAACTTTATATTTTTCAACTAAACCATATTGTATCCTATCAGCAACCTCTCATTAATATTTAAAATTCCACATGAACCAAAAAACTATGATACAACATATATAAATATATATATATATACATAGATTTCAATATTGATGAGAAATCTTATTTGAACGTATCACTGTATGAAATTTATAAGAACATATAATCTAAGAATTACCAGTATTCAATCTCATTGGAATGAATAAAAATTTAATTACATTCCTTTGACTTTATTACTCATGACTGCTCAAAAACCATCCAAATTTATGAAACCTACATATTTATTTCTAGCAAAACAACATCAAAACAACATTAACATTAGAAGTTTTCAAACAACTAAATAATAAAATACATTGCATAAACTTTCACTTTCAGATGAAAAAGTGATCAATTTTTCATGCTGCAATGGTTCGTCAATAGATGTACATATTCATGTTTATCAACAAAATACAGTCTCAGAAGTGTGTGAGAACAGGTGAAATATACTCTACAAAAGTTTTTTGACGCTAATATAGCTTCACAGATAATTTAACAAAAAGGTTTTTTTTTTGTATTTTTTTTTTTTTTTTACACCGAATGGTACTACATACATACCTGGATCCAAAATGACCCAAAAATGCAACGTTTTTTTTTTTAATGGTTTTAGCTCTTAAAAAATTATGTGTATTTTGATGGTCTTAAAGCACCGTTAAAGCTTTGTTCCCTTACTAAAAATCATGCTGTTATTAGAAAATTGTATGCATCTTTTCCAGGTCAAAACAGACCCGAATGCGTTATGAGGGATAAAAATGTTCTGTTCACACTGACTGCGATTTGCAGTGAAAAAGCAATGTGGAGTCATTCAATTTCAATGCGACTTGGCAATTTCATCTGCCTACATGTTAATTATTAGCAACAAGACTGATTCCCTGTCAAATTAAAATCTCACTCATTTGTATTGAGATTTTCGAATGCTATTGACGTCCGCAAAGTCCACCAAAAACATTAAGGCATCCAGATGTAGAAAGCCCTACAAAAACGCTGTCAATGTGAACGAGGCAGAACAGTAAACAAAAGCATCCACATTAACGTAAAGGGATAACCACACCTGTATTAAGTCTTTAAGTATCTTTGTGTGTCTGTATTCAAAGCCAATTAGTTCTCATTGTCAAATCCAGCGGATCACGCCGATCCATGTAAGTTTATGGCGTGTAACGAGTTCTCCCGCTGCGTGGTGAACACGTTAACCTCAGAGCCCGAGTGTCTGTGCGACCCGGGCTACAGCACTGTGGACGGCAATCCCTGCACCAGCATCTGTGACCTACAGCCTGAATACTGCCTGAACGGAGGCCTGTGTGAAATCATACCGGGACACGGAGCGGCCTGCAGGTATGACGAAGATGTCGAAGAACCTATAGCTTTCTTTTTTTATATATAGTGTACTCTGCAAATCCATTTATTTTAATGGAGTTTAAAAGGATATAAGGAAAAATCAAAATCACCTGAGCAAACGGCCCCAAGTCCTTCACCTGCACTGTCAAAAAAAAAGTGTGTAAAAACTGTACCTTTAGGGGTACAACAGCTTGTCACTGGGGAAGTACCCATAAAGGTACAATTTTTACCTTATTTACCCCTAAAATGTGTATGCACCCTTAAGGTAGTAATACAAGGTATAAGGAGGTACAAAGGGTACTTCACAGTGGCACAGGTACCATTTTTGGTGATTTTTTTTTTTTTTTTTGGTGAGTGGTTATATAAAACAAAATTTCATGTTTTTTTAATGAAATATTTGTCACATAATGTATACTTTTATGTTGCTTGGAAATGGGTCATTCTCAAAATATGGTGATAAACGGCCCTTAATGCTTGAGTCATTATAAAGTTTTAAAATAGTCAAGAAACACGATTTCAACAGTTTATTATATGGATTGACTCTATTATTTTATTAGTTATTTATTTTATTAATAATTAGTGCAAGGTCTAACAAGTCTGTAAAAAGTTAAACAAAATAAGTAATTATATAAATTCATGAACTTTTTTATTTTTTGCCATTGCTACCATTTATTATTAAAAAGTGGGATTTAAATAAGTAATTCCAATGTCAAAGTTCATAGGAAGAAGAGGCTGATGATTTTCCCACCATGTTTAAAAGTTTTAAATTTAAAAAAATGAAAAAAAGAAAAAGATTTGATTTTAGTAATGATCACCAAACTTAACCAAACTTACCTGAATTATAAAAAATGTTTTAAGTCAGAATATATATATATATATATATCATTTTTATTTTATTTTATTTTTTTAGAATGACCCAAATGTTTTTTTTTTTTGTTTGTTTATTTGCAATTGTTACCATTTATTCAAAGCTCATAGGAAGAAGAAATTTTATTTTTATTTACTTTTTATTTCATTTATTTATTTAATTTGAGAATGACCCAAATGTTTTTTTGTTTGTTTGTTTGTTTGTTTGTTTGTTTGTTTGTTTTTTTAAATCAGAACACGTGACTACTATTGATTAAAAATTGTTTTGTTATAGCATTGACTTGAGGGTCAAACCAAACTAAGCAGCCAAACCTTGACTCCTTGTTGTGTGACTGAGAAAATTATAAAAAAGTGAACAACAAAAAGTGAAAAGTTGAAAATTCTAGACAGGCGAGTCATACAGATTGGAATCCTAGACATTTCTATCCATTTCACATTTTTTCTGACATGTTTTTTTCTCAACCACTTTTAGATGTCCTGTAAGTAAATTCTGGCACTACCATGGAGAACGCTGCAACGAACTGGTGTCTGTGCCAGTTGACCCTCTCCTTTTCGTAGCCTGCCTGGTGGGGAGCCTCTCAGTGGTTTGTGCTGTGATAGGCATCTTGATTTTCATTAACAAGAAATGTTTAAGGACCAGAAAGACCATAACACTCGTGTAAGCAGGGTTTTCATTTTCCCCTTTTCTTTTCATTTAGAATTTAGATTTTTCTTCACAGATTTGGATTTGCAGTGGTGACCCGTTTTAAACATGCTGGTGTTAAGACCTGATCTCCTTTGCATTATAGGCGTTCACAATCTGCATTGCCATTTGGTAATACTATGAGAGTAAATCCAGTTTTTGAGAATGACGATGGGGTCTTAACACATGTGTCAAGCATGCTCTGTCCCATGAGCTCTGCCTCCTCACAACACTCAGGCCAAGGCACATTTCGATCACTTGAAAGTTTACAGCTTAGTATTGAGGTAAAGTGTACAGCCAAGATGTTATTCTTCATGATCTATTTAAATCAATGTAATAACCGCTACTAACATCCATAATCAACCCGTTTCTCATTAAATCATATCCATGTCCTTTGTTAGAGATTTTGTGGAGAGGACTAACTTTTCCCTATTATGAATAACTTTGCAATGACAACACTCACATTTACAGCAGGCTTTGTTCAGACTGCAAAATTGATTTTTTTTGGCATATCTGAATCAAATCGGTTTAGGTTTTTGGTGTCAGAACAGCAAAAAAACACATGAAATTCCATGATTTGAAATCTGGTGAAAATCAGATTTGAGTGATTGATTTCATACAGAAGGGCTAATGTACAGTAATGTCTAGAAAAAGCTAGCTGTTAACATTTCTATTCCACTCAGTGGAGTTTTTATGTTGTCAGAATGCACAGCTGGTTTTGAATGGCCCTCAGTGATTTTTTTTTTTTTTAATTCGAAAACCAAACTAAATTTGTGTGCAGTGTGAACAAAGTCTAGTATCCTGAGAGCATATGCTACCTAACTGAACAGCTGAAACATCTCCATCATCAAAAATACAATACTATTCAAACGTTTAGGGTTGTTAAGATTTTTAAAATGTTTTTGAAAGAAGTTTCTAATGCTCACCAAGGCTGCATAAAAATAGTAATATTGTGAAATATTGATATTTTAATACAATAAAAAAAAAGTTTTCTACATATTTTAAACCGTAATTTATTCCTGCAATGTCAAAGCTGAATTTTCAGCATACATTACTTCAGTCTTCAGTGTCACATTCTAATATGCTGATTTGCTCAAGAAACTTTTTTTTTTTCCATTGAAAACTTTTTGGAAAATTTTTTGTGAAAACCGTGAAACATTTCTTCGTAGGATTTTATGATGAATATAAATGTTCAAAAGAACAGTACTGTCTTTTACATTCTAAATGTCACTTTTGATCAATTTAACACACCCTTGTTGAATAAAAAGTATTAATTTCTTTCATAATAAATCTTACTGAACTCAAACTTTTGAACATTATATTCCTTTTTATTAAAAATGATATAAGCAACATGTTTTGTTCTGAATATCTCAGTAATAATCTCATTAATAACCAGTTAAAGGGACATTTACCCAAAGTGCAGCAAAAGACTGGAGGGATTATAGAGATATTGATTGATATAGATGCACATCCTTTACAGCATATTCATTCTGGGATTCTTATTAGCTATATAATTTGAATATGTACAGTATTTGTTGCAGAATACATTATGTGCAATATTTAAAAAAAAATAATAGTAATAAATAAAATCAAATTACCTCAAAATCAGACTTTAAACATGATTACCTTGAGGAATAGGAAAATGATGCAGTCTGAAATAACTTTGACAACAGACTATATTGATGCAAAGGGCAGGATTGTATAGAATACCCAGTATATGTTGCTTTTGGTGAATCAGCTCTTTCTTGAGTGTTTCTTTGTGTAGAAGAAACTAAAGACTAAAGAGAACACATCAGCAAAATCCATGCATCGGTATCCTCACTGGTTTTAACACAATATAACATATTCATTATAAAATAGATTCAAAACAAAAATGCATTTTCTTCAATAAACAGAGTTACAGACACAATGTTACAGACACAATGTATTTAAACAAACAAAATAATGCCAAACACTATTCTGAGACCTTCAAGAATGCAGCATTAAGAAATGCTTTTCCTAAGAGGATACTAGAAACAATTGACAGCATGCATGGGTTTTGCATCTCATTTAGACTAGTGCATCTGTAGTTGTCTAATCTTATGATATTATGAATAATAATCAGTCATTTTTTTTTTCCAGCAACAGATGTTTTGCTCAAAATATTGACAGTCTGGGTTATCATAGAGTGCCAAAAATGTACCTTCCTTCTTTGCTTGGCAAGACTTTGTCTCTACTTAAAACTGTTCAGGATTGATGGTGGTCTGTCATTCCTTTCCCAGATCCCCAGACAACTCTACACCAGAAGATCAGAAAAGTTAATGTCAGAAATGGTTGACTTCCATCAGTGTATACCACATAACGAGGTAAGCTGGTGTGAAAACAACCAATTTTATGTTAACAGTGACCGTAAATAATCACGACAGCCTGATTTATCATGTCAAGATGATAAATCTTTGCCATCAAATTGTCAACCATCATATAGAAGAGGAAATAATGTTTTGGAAATGTTGCGTCCTTCCTGCCACTGCTTAAAATCAGAAAAATACACTTTTCTTTCACAATTTCAGAATGCAGATAAATATTTATGATATGTATTTAAAAATAGTTAGTAATTATACAAATATCTTGCCATGTAATGCAAAATCAGAAGCAGCATTATTTGGTCTAGTAGGCTTAAATACTTGGTATTGTTTATAGGCAGGAAGAGTTGACTGAAGATGTTTATTCATTGAAGTGTGACTTAATATAATACATTGATTTAGTAATTAAGTAATCCTCTTTTATGTTGGTCCTCCAGTGGAATTGGTAAATTAGCAAAGTATGAAGGATGTGTAAACAATTGGATATTAAACAAGGCGAGCCTGACAACTAAAATATGAAGGCAACGTGGCTGTGTTTCAAATCACTATTGACCCGAGTAATGTGTTTCCCGATTGAATAATTAATTTTCACAGAGGATTCTGACATTTGTATGTTTGATGAGCTCAGTAATCGATATTATATTCAGCACAAAAGTAACAAATACGTGTTAAATTATGCATTTTAAATTATACACACATATTTCATATTGATGTTTACCTGTACCAGGCAAATCCATGTTTATAATCGACATTTCCCTCACGTTCACGTCTCGCTTGTTTTCTGTTGAAGCGAAACCCGCAATGCACTATGGGAGCACATACCGTATGCTCAGGGCTATCATGCAGAGCTGAAATCTAAAGCTTTTTAAATTATACCCTGATAGCACACGTAAATCTCAGAGATGTCTATTTGACATCTGCATTTACAACTGCAAGATGTATTTTTGTGTTTGCTCATCTGCAATACGTCTATAGAACGTTTCCTTTTAGATGTCAAATAGACGTCTATTAGATGTCTTTAAGATGTTTATGATTTAGAATGTATGTAAAACAGACATCTGAAAGACGTCTGTCAGACGTTTGTAGACAGCAGATGCTTTCCAGATCAAGAGATCTTTAACAGACATCTTGCAGACGTGCGTGTGCTATCTGGGTAAGGTGTACCACAAAATAATGGGAAGAAAACACTTCTTCCTACTGACTTGTAGTGGACTGAACGCAAAAACAAACACAGCAATTGTAGTTAGATTTACGACTGTTCTGTTCTATTAATACATTCTTTGAAAGGTTAATGAAATACCACTTTGAACTGAATCCTCCACTCAATAAACTGAATCTGTCAGAGCGTTTACTGAATCAACATAGTAGCTATTAACTAAGTTATTACTTACTAACTGATGACTTTCGCGAAAAGTTTTTTGTACTTTAGGTTTGTTGAACATAATGAGTATTAGGCTATTAAAGGGGTATATTTTCAACCGAGTGTCATTTAGACCTATTATAATATATAATATTGTATTGTGTTATTCATGTTTTTAATAGTTTTGCGTACGAAATCACAATTTATTTTGTGTAAAAAATATCTTGACACTTGGCAACCTGATTGAATATAATCTGTTCATTCTTCAGACTGTAAATTAAACCAAACAAATGATAAAATAGCCAGCCTTCATGTGTGGGGCATGTTTGCTGTGATGCTCAAAGTGTTATCTAGGTTGAAAAAATGAAAATTTTCTCTTAATTTACTCACCCTCAGGCTATCCAAGATGTAGGTGAGTCTTTTCTTCAGTAGAACAGTAAAGAGGATTTTTAGTCCTTAGTGATATTTAAAATGCAGTTTGACGGCTACTCTCACTTTGAGTTATTTTTATTTTTATTCTTATTATATAGTCACATGAGGGTGTGTTGAACAGTTCATTATTCAACTGTTGATGATTGTGTGCATATTGTGTTTAATTTTCTTGAATGACCATGTTGTTTTTTCTACAGACGTATCGGAGGTCCAGCAGACCTTCTTGTGGTTTTTGGAGGAGTCGTGATAGTGACAACTTTGAAGTGACTGTTTTATGACGTCCAGACACTTTTTTTTTTTTTTTTTAAGCTAAGCATGGCACCAAAGCTCTTGAGTGCTATTCAAGCAACTCAACTGTGCTGGTTTCTTGTAGACATTTGGTGAGGGTATGAAACAACCGCTATACTCAAGGATCAGCCATACTCTTGGACAACTGAAGGAATACCTCCAGGAACGAGGACTTATGATTTGGATCCGTCCTGAAATTATTTTTAATTGTACCTGTGAAAAAATTTGTAAACTGTATATGAGACATGTAACGTGGTGAATGCTTTGAACCCTTCTCAAAGGTTTGTTTCCTCCCTCACAATGAGGTGTTTATTTACAAATTGATACATTGGGTTGTATCTTAAATAGAAAATACTGTAGATTCTAGTCTATCCTCAGTGTCCCAAACTAAGAAAATGAATGTAAAATATTTCTGTGGAACAAAAAGACAAAAATACAGACGTGGTCGTGGTTTCTTTGTTTCTACACTAAACAGAAAAGGTATTTCTGAATTCTGTCTTTCAGCTGCAGATAAAGTGAATCTTTACAGTCTATTTAAATTTTCATGTGCAATGATAATAGTCAGGGCAGGGGTCCCCGAGTAAAGCTAAAACTCTTTATGACTATAAAGGCAAAGATCTAAACATAACCCAGATTTCATATGGAATGTGTTTATTTTGGTCTAGCAAAGTGATCAGAGCAAAAGTGGCCGGTCAAAAATAAGAAAATCAGAGTATATTTAACCCAGACACATCAAAGATAAACTGACAGGCAAGAAACAAATAATTAACAAATTATACTATGCATAAACTGATAGTTTGAGATGACACCATTTCATTTGGAAAGGGCTCAATGGAGAGAAACATTAGCATATGAATAAACAAAGTCTGTATATTGACAGCAAATTGATCAAATGCAGCAATTTGGTCTGTGCCAAGTTTGCAGAATGTTTAGAATGTCATTGCCGTTTCCATTACTTCTGTTCTTCAGGCAGTTATTAGAACCAAATGAGATAAGAAAGGGCCAGAGAAGCGCATAATGAGACACTCCAGAGTACAAGCTCATTTAAACATAATATTTCCTTGAGTTGGTACATAAATAAATGTAAAAATGAGAGAAATCTACCACACACGCTGACAGAATTCACAGCAAATGATTAACAAAGGTGCCATTATCACTTCACTGAACAGAAATGAATATGCCCTTTAGCATATCACCATGATTTAAGTACAAAATTGCTGAGCAAAACCATGCATGACAGCAGTGACTATCCTTTTTTATGAACTAAAGCTGCTTTTAAGTGCATCTATAAAATTCATTATCAAATATATGTAAAGGCAATTTCAGATGGTACATTTCTTGGAAACCACACTGCCGTTATTACCACATTTACAAAGGTGAGACAAAATATTACAACTTAATGTATTCCAGTGCATGATCCTCATTAGCCTTTACCACCATCATCTGATTAGATTAAGGATACTTTGACTGGATATTCAATGTATTCAAATATTAAATGTTTCTCCACAATAATGACCATTTAAGTCTTATAAGAGAATTTGATTTTAAAAGTTGAAGTGTGTCATTTCTGCGCCACTAGCTGACGGAACTGCGAAAAAAGGTATATTTTTGCCAAATAAACTGATAGTCCTGCCCCCAAACCCACGCCATTGGTTGAACCAATGTTGCTAGGGCTGGTCATGATCCTCAAATGAACATTGAGAATTTTAAAACACCATTTTTAGGATGACACACATCACTTTTACCAGTAATGTAACTGAAAGAGGACAAAGGAATGAACTATGTTGTGTAGTTTTACTGAAATATGTCCTTTTAGAAAGATTACACCTAGTGTATTTTAGATTCAAGAGTAGGTTTACATGAGTGTGATATTTCAATAACATCCCTTTGAAATATGAATTAGGTCTGAAAATCTTAAGGCATCTCTGAGGAAGCAAGGCTCAGATTTGTATGAAGACTGGTTTCTAAGTTCACAGCAAAATGAAGAACAAACTACAAACAAAAAGTAAATTAGACCGCAATTGCTTCCACTAGAGTTGTACAGCTCTTTGTTTCAGCTACACCACTTTAGCGTCTACATCTGCTTGTGCATAGATCATGTAAACCAAGAGGAGAAACGGTGTTCACTTGAGAAGGTTCTGGAGCATGGCGGTTGCATAGGTGGGTCGGGCCTGCTTGCTTTCGATGGCGTTCCTCAGGTACTGGATTCCGCCACAGCGCTCCCAGATCTCCTCAAACTGGCGCGGGAGGATCTCCGCTCCTCGTTTTCGCGTGAGCCCGGTCTCCTCCAGACTCAGCTCGCACATCTCCATGTCGTCCTTACCTGGGTACAGCAAAGGATAAAAGGCATCACGCTATGCCTGAGTACACACCTCACATCCGCAGATAAGACTCGTATTTTCCAATAACGTTTTCAACTGTTTTATCTTTCAAATCCTACTTCTATTCTGAAGAATTCATTGTTCACAGTAGGGGAAAATTAGTTTTATCTTATCAAAACATTAGATAGTGCTGAAGAAGTCCTTTGGTACCTGCTACCAAGAGGATCGGCTGCTTGTCTGGATGAAGCTCCATCTGCCTGGCAATCCAGGGCCCATCAAAGTGAGCGTACCACCAGCCTTTTTTCTTGTTCTGGGGGTCTTTGTACTGGTCTGCGGGTCGTATGAAGGGAATGCGGAAGTAACGTTGCTGTCGGTTCATTGCGATCTCTTGCTGCCGGGCTGGGACGGGAGGAGCGGGGTTCTGTTGGGCTGAAGAAATTTAAGAGAAAATTACAACAGTAAAATTTTCTAAAAAAAAAAAAAATTCTGATAGTGGTATCTGTCTGTTTCGAAACTTGCTGCCTTGACTCTAGGGTGCTTGGGGTGGTTGCAAAGCAATTGCTAAAGTGTTCTGAGTAAATGTTTTTGTGGTTGTTTTGGGTGGTCCACCTAGAGTTCTGCGCGGGATGGATTTGTCTCTCTTCCGCCCACTCCAGCAAAAAAAATGGTTAGAATTTGTCCCATCTGCGACTTTCACATTTTGTCCCACTCACAAAAACCAGCAGGTAAATGTCTACTTGAATTTTCAGTCCCTCTCCTGTAAGATTCTGTTCCGCTCTGGTGCTATAGTTTATTATTTTCCTATTATCCCCCCCACACACACATATTTCCCTCCCACATTTAGTAATTCAAAAATTGTGCCGTGATGCAGAGTGCAGACCTCTAGGTCCAACTCAAATGCTCACCTCCAAGTTTTTATTACCCCCTGCCCACCACAAAGTTTTGGTTCTTGTGCCAGAGCTTGTTTGGACCAATCTGTCTGGAGTCTGTCACGAACTGGACAGATGTCAGAAAAACTGAACGGTCCAAAAAAATGAAAAGCCGTTCATAACAGGTTACATGGCTTTGGTACTGTAGATCGTCCAAATGAACCTGAAATTCAACATATCAGCACCATATCTCCAAGTAGACTTTTTTCCTTTCAAGTTCTCCATTGAAGACAAGGTTGCATATGATATTGCAGTCTCTATAACTCATGTCCAGTGTTGGGAAGGTTACTCTGGAAATGTAGTATGTTACAGAAGTTACCCTATTTAAAATGTAGTAAGTAGTGTACTGTAACTATTTCTATTACTTTATTAATGTAACTGATTACCTTTAATTACTTTTTAATTACTTTTCTAAATGTTTTCAACTGTTATTCCTTTTCAAACATTTAAGCAGGCAGGTTTAACCCTACAGTAGTAGGCTACTCAACACTGATTACCTTCATCACTTGAATTAAGAGTATTAAAATTGAATTTTATAGCACAGCCACCACAAAATCAGACTTTAGCACCTCTTTTTTACTTTGAGATCATTCTGAGGTTAAATTCTGATTTAAAATCATATCAAAAAATAGTTTAATAGCTATGATACTGTTTTTGAAATCAAATCTTTGCATAGCAATGACAGGAAACACTGGCATCTAACAAAGCTTTGGAAAAAAAAAAAACAGTCAATCTTAAAAATAAAGCATATACATAAACACACACACAAAAAAAAAACATTTATCAAATAAACGTGTCCCATTCTGTGTCCTAAACTCCTGAAACATTGGTGTCTCATATTTTAGAGCAGTCAATGCAATTAGAGGAAGAAATCAATTAAATCTGTGTGTGTGTGTATGTGTGTGTGTGCGTGTGTGCGTGTGTCTGTGTGTGTGTGTGTATGTGTGTGTATAAATATTCAGACGTAACCCCCATAAGTAACTGTAATCTGTAATCATTTATTTTGGGTTACACTTTATTTTGAGGTGTCCTTGTTACAGTGTAATTATACATTTAAGTGCTGAGTAATATTAATTAACTACATGTACTTACTATATGGTTAGGATTAGGATTTGGCTTAGGGCTACTTGCATGTAATTATGCATAATCTACTTGTTATTATAAATGTACTGTAAGTACATGTAACATGTAACAAGGACACCTTAAAATAAAGTGTTATCTTATTTTTTAATTAAATTACGATTAAATGTAACTAACTACTCCCCAACACTGCTCATGTCATTCCATTTCAGGTCCTTCTCTTTTAAAGTGCCCCTATTATGGAATTTTGAAAAATTACCTTTCATGTAGTGTGTAGTAGCTGTATGTGAATGTAAACATTCTAAATAATAAAATAATGTTATTGTCTCTCAAAAAAAGAGTCGACTGAATCGCTTAAGTCGTTTAAAATTCAAATCCCATTTCTCTGAAGTTCACAAGTTACCACATTCGCATAATGCCCGCTTATGTTCTGCGTGGACATCCCATGAAAACTCGAACCCCCTTCAAACTCTGTAGCTCATTCGAGTGGATAACAATGTTGAGAAGACGCTGTGCTCTATGCTGTGGAAGTAAATTCGGTTTATTTTCACTTCCAAAGGATGAGCCTGTGAAGAATTCATCTTTACTACGATACCACAGCAGTACAATCCCAAACTTTTTCTGTGTTCCTGTCATTTCACTGACGACTGCTTCTCCAATCTCCGCAAGTTCAAGGCAGGATTCGTAAACCGGTTGTCCTTGAAAGATGGGTCAGTGACCAGTTTGTTTGGACCAGCTTGCTTCTCCGAATCACAACCTGTAGTTATGATTAATAATTTTTTCTTTAATGTTCTGTTGACTGTGTAAAATATGTAGTTTTGTGTGTTGTGTATACACTCAGTGCAGCTGTAGGTCTCCGGCTAACTCACGTTATAGTTCTGCTAATCAGCTGTTGTCTAGAAATGTGTCGATTAATATAGAATGTCTGTCATTCTTATTACTTGGAGTAATGATAATGGAAGGAGCAATGCGTTGGTTTACAAACTGCAGTGATTTATTAGTACTTCATGTCTGTGTTTGGCTAACGCATTTACCATTATTGTTTGATTCTTTACTACGTTCCGTTTCCGACATGCGCTGTACGCAGTAGACCAAACACAACAGACTGGGTCATCGGGCCAATCAGAGCAGAGTAGCCTCACGCAAAGGAGGGGTTTGGAAAGATGAATCTTCTAACAAATCTTTTGAGAGTCATTGAGAAATAAGATCAATTTAAATGCATATTATAAGAAAACAAAAGTGGTTTTTGACCTTGCATGCATGTTACTTGGAGTCGTGGCCTGACGGTTAGGGAGTCGGGCTTGTAACCTGAAGGTTGCCGGTTCGATTCTCGCACCGGCAGGAATTAAAGGTGGGGCTTGTGAGCAAACAGCACTGTCTCTGCCTTCGATACCATGACTGAGGTGCCCTTGAGCAAGGCACCGAACCCCCAATTGCTCCCCGGGCGCTGGAGCAATGGCTGCCCACTGCTCCGGGTGTGTGTTCACGGTGTGTGTGTGTGTGTGTGTGTGCGTTTGTTCACTACTCACTGCTGTGTGTGTGCACTTGGATGGGTTAAATGCAGAGCACCAATTTCGAGTATGGGTCACCATACTTGACAATACGTCACGACTTTCACTTTCTTTTCATGTAAACCTGTTTTTGGGGACTCCCAAAGCTAAATTATGAACCTTTCAAATAGGGGCACTTTAAGATGGGACTCTTTTCACATCTCTCCTCAACACACTTTATGATTTAAGGTATCATTCATGTCTGTAGCACAAAGTAGTGTTTGTTTAAATTTATGCTCACAAAAACATATCAACCAGACATAAATGACATCATAAAAGGAAGTACGCATTTTAAATCCGTCATCCCTAAAGATCAAACAGCTTTGGAGGTCAGCATAATGTCAAGAAAGTTCTCAGAGAAGTTCTCAGCACTTCAATATTGACTTTGCAAAGCCAGAAGCCTGATTTCATCTCTTGGAGAGAAGCAGCGTAAGCCCCATGCACCTGATACAAACACTCCACTGTTTGAAGGTAAGACACATCTGAGGATTTCACAACAAGAGAGCCCGAGAGTTTGAAGAGGACCTGCAGGTCACGGAACTCTAAATCTCCTGTTTGTTCTGCACGAGCAAACACTTAAAAAGCACTAAAGTCTTCCAGAAACCAAACACTGTGACGTGCCTTTCAAGTGGGAAAATCAGCGAGAGGTTTGATTTCCTTGAAAGGCAGCGAGTGCCTTTAGATGTGCTTTTAGCTGTCTGCATTATGTGCACGACAATGCTAATGCTAATCACAAAACGTGCCGCAAGGTTCTTGAAAACAACAACAAACAAAAAGTGTGCATTCAACCTTGGGAAACTTCTGCGACACATATTCACGTAAGAAAGAAGTTCAGATGAGTATCTTTCCAGAATAAATATGCTGAATCACCTTTTGCCATTACAAATGAAATCATCAGCTACACACGACTGCACAGAGCAATTTGTATTCTGTTGTTCTGCCACCTTGCAGGCCGTTCTCTTGGGAAAACGGGTCATGTCTTACCATAGTCAGTGACTGATTTGGGAGCCCTCATCTCTGTGTCTGTATTTCGCTTCTTGTTCTTTGATTTCCAGGCATGGTACACCTTCAGACGACGATGAAATTCTTCTCGGCATGCCGCCAGCAACTCTATATCTACAAGGGTGAGAGATTACATAGTCAATACTGCATTGTCATGTATAATGAGCAGAGTTTTACATGACCTTTCATTTTAAGTGTTCAGGCTCATGCTGAACATGAACACAGAACAAGTGTTAGCGAGTGTGTCTACGTTCAATTAAATATAAGGGCCAGAAACAGGGCAAATTAGCGTTAGAGTGCAATTCCATAAAAGCGCAGATGGGAGGAGAAAATCCTGCGTGTGATTTACTGACAATTGACAATTGACTGACAGATTAAATACAGATAAACAAATGATAAAGCTTGGCTTATTGAATATTAGATCCCTTTCTACAAAATCACTTCTTGTAAATGATATGATCACTGACCATAAACTAGATGTGCTTTGTTTGACAGAAACCTGGCTAAAACCAGATGATTATATTACTTTAACAGACACGAGTCTACCACCCAAGATTACTGTTACGAACATGAGCCGCGTCCAAAAGGCATAGGGGGAGGTGTTGCTACAATTTATAGCAATATTTTCAGTATTTCTCAGAGGTCGGCTTTCAAGTATAATTCGTTTGAAGTAATGGTAGTTCATATAACATTATCCAAAGAAAAAAGTGTTAATGATAAATCCCCTGTGATGTTTGTACTGGTTACTGTATACCGGCCACCAGGGCACCATACAGACTTTATTAAAGAATCTGGTGATTTTCTATCTGAGTTAGTGCTGCCTGCAGATAAAGTCTGCATAAAGATAAACTCTACTGGTGTTAAACAACACGTGTCAGGACCTACTCGTTGAAATCATACTCCAGATTTAATACTGTTGCATGGAATTGATATCAGTGGCATTGAAATTTTGCAGCAGAGCAATGATATCTCAGATCATTATCTAGTTTCTTGTATATTCCATATAGCTAAAGCTGTAAAGCCAACTCCTTGTTACAAATATGGCAGAACCATCACCTCAACCAGAAAAGACTGCTTTATAAATAATCTTCCTGACTTATCTCAGTTTCTCAGCATATCCAATAGCTCAGAACAACTTGATGATGTAACAGAAACTATGGACTCTCTCTTTTCTAGCACTTTAGATACGGTTGCTCCTTTACGCTTAAGGAAGATTAAGGAAAAGAGTCCAATACCGTGGTATAATGAGCACACTCGGGCCCTGAAGAGAGCAGCCCGGAAAATGGAGCGCAGTTGGAGAAAAACAAAATTAGAGGTATTTCGTATTGCTTGGCTGGAAAATACTCTCTCCTACAGGAAAGCCTTAAAAACTGCTAGATCTGCTTACTTTACAGCTCTTTTTGAAGAAAACAAACACAACCCCAAGTATTTATTCAATACAGTGGCTAAATTGACAAAAAATATAACATCAGCAGGTGCAGACAATACCCAGCAGCACAGTAGTAATGACTTTATGAACTAATTTACTTCCAAGATCGAAACTATTAGAGATAAAATCATGCATGCTGTAACCATGCAGCTGTCAGCCTCAGTATCGCATCAGATAGTATGCTATAGATCCCCTGAGGAACAATTCCACTCATTCTCTTCTACTGGAAATGAAGAATTGCATAAACTTGTTAAATCATCTAAACCAACAACCTGTATGTTAGACCCTGTTCCATCTAAGCTCCTAAAAGAGGTGCTTCCAGAAGTAATAGATCCTCTTCTGAATATTATTAACTCATCATTGTCATTAGGATATGTCCCAAAAACCTTCAAACTGGCTGTTATTAAGCCTCTCATTAAAAAACCACAACTTGACCTCAAAGAATTAATTAATTACAGACCGATCTCGAATCTCCCTTTTATGTCAAAGATATTAGAAAAGGTAGTATCCTCACAACTATGTTCCTTCTTAGAGAAAAATGCTCTATGTGAGGATTTCCAGTCAGGTTTTATACCATATCATAGTACTGAGACTGCTCTCATTAGAGTTACAAACGACCTGCTCTTATCATCTGATCGTGGTTGTATCTCTCTATTAGTGCTACTGGATCTTAGCGCCGCGTTTGACACTGTCGACCACAACATTCTTTTAAATAGACTAGAAAATTATGTTGGCATTAGTGGAAGTGCATTGGCATGATTCAAATCGTACTTATCTGACTGCCATCAATTCGTGGCAGTAAATGAAGAGGTATCATACCAATCACAAGTGCAGTATGGAGTACCTCAAGGCTCAGTACTAGGCCCCTTACTTTTCACGCTTTACATGTTACCCTTGGGAGATATCATTAGGAAACATGGTGTTAGCTTTCACTGTTATGCTGATGATACTCAGCTCTATATTTCTTTGTGACCTGATGAAACATACCAATTTGCAAAACTAACGGAATGTATAGTTGATATCAAAAACAGGATGACTAGCAATTTCTTACTGCTAAATTCTGAAAAAACAGAGGTGTTAATTATTGGACCAAAAACTCTTGCATGTAATAACCTAGATCACTGTCTAATACTTGATGACTGCTCTGTAAATTCTTCGTCATCAGTCAGGTACCTAGGCGTACTTTTTGATAGCAATCTTTCCTTCAAAAAACATGTTTCTAGCATTTGTAAAACTGCATTTTTTCATCTTAAAAATATATCTAAATTACGACCTATGCTCTCAATGTCAAATGCAGAAACATTAATTCATGCGTTCATGACCTCGAGGCTAGATTATTGTAATGCTTTATTGGGTGGTTGCTCTGCGCATTTAATAAACAAACTCCAGCTGGTTCAAAATGCAGCAGCTAGAGTTCTTACTAGAACCAGGAAGTATGACCACATTAACCCGGTTCTGTCAACACTGCACTGGCTCCCTATTAAACATCATATACATTTTAAGATCTTGCTAATTACCTGTAAGGCCCTGAATGGTTTGGCACCTCAGTATTTGAGTGAGCTCTTATCACATTATAGTCCTTCAAGTCCGCTGCGATCTCAAAACTCTGGCCATTTGATAATACCTAGAATATCAAAATCAATTGCGGGCGGGAGATCGTTTTCCTATTTAGCGCCCAAACTCTGGAACAATCTACCTAACACTGTTCGGGAAGCAGACACCCTCTGTCAGTTTAAATCTAGATTAAAGATCCATCTCTTTAACCTGGCTTACACGTAATACACTATTGCATTTCTATAATTCAAATCCGTTAAAGGATTGTTAGGCTGCATTAATTAGGTCAACCGGAACCGGGAACACTTTCCAAAACACCCGATGTACTTGTTACATCATTAGAAAAATGGCATCTACGCTAATATTAGTCTGTTTCTTTCTTATTCCGAGGTCACCGTAGCCACCCAGATCCAGACTGTATCCAGATCAGATGGTCACTTAAGCTACCTGGATCCAGTCCGTATCCAGATCAGATGGTGGATCAGCACCTAGAGATGACCTCTACGGCCCTGAACGTCAGCGGAAACCAGGACAACTAGATAAGCCCCAGAGACTGATCCCCAGTGAAGACCGTCTCCTAGACGGCCATTGGGGCAAGACCACAGGAACCAGATGAGTCCTTTGCACAATCTGACTCTGCTGCAGCCTAGATTTTAACTGCTGATTTTGTCTAGCCAGAAGAGAATGACACTATTTAGACACACTATTTCCCCGTCTAAATACGGTAAAGCTGATGTAAAGCCACCCAGTTTTATATCAAGCTGATGTAAAGCTGCTTTGACACAATTTGCATTGTTAAAAGCGCTATACAAATAATAGTGACTTGACTTGACAATGCGCACTGCAACACAGACACAGCCAGATCATTTCCATAATGACCAGCGCAATCTACCAAGAGCAACAAATTACCGCCTGCTTTAAGACATGCTTTTTTGGGCGTTAAACAATGGCGCAAATACCAATAATTTGATGAGTGCAAACGGTAGTAAATCGCGTTGCGTGAATCATTTTAATACTCTCCTCCCATTAATTTTGCATCTGAAAGGGAAACTACAAATGCATATTCAATAAGGTCAGGCACTAAAATAACTGTGTCCGCGCCTTTTCAGCACTAATTCTTCACTGCGTGTCTTTAGTCAATCCTGACAGTACTATTTTAAGGCCAAAAGATAGTTTGCGCTGACGCAAGCTGTTAGTAAATCTGGCTTTTCCTAGTTTAAATGGTTGTCAATATGCTAAACCTAAATCTTCTACATCTGTATGACTTTCTTTCTTGAATGGAATACAAAATAGGACGTTTATCAGAATGTCTTAGCTTAGGGGTGTCCAAACATGTTCCTGGAGGGCCACTGTCCTGCATAATTTAGCTCCAACTCTAATTTAACACATCTGAATCAAAGTAATCAAGGTCTTCAAACTCACTAGAAACTTCCAGGCAAGTGTGTTGGAGCTGGTTGTAACTAAACTTTGCAGGAAATTGGCCCTCCAAGAGCAGGAATGGACAACCGTGTCATAGCTGCTGTTTTCCATACAATAAAAGTGAATATTTATAGGGAATGTCAAGCTCAAAAAAAAAGCACCAAATGTAGTCCATATATCTTATGCACTATATTCACTGTAGTTATTATTCAAGTCTTCTAAAGCTATATGATAGCTTTGAGTAATGCCCTCAGGCAAATCCTCAAATCTCTTTAGTGAATGTGCATATTCAAGCTTTGAATATTCATGACCACAAAGGAGAGCTACAGCAGAGGGGTTTTCAATGAATAACAACAAAATAATTTTCGAAACTTAAAATATAGTCCACAAGAACTTTTATGGTGGTCCTTATGGCCCATAATCACTGTATTGTTTTGTTTTGTGGAAAGGAGCAGCTAGAACATTCTTCCAAACATCTGATTTTATGTTTCACAGAAGAAAGAAAACCATATGGCTTTGAATTGAAAAAAAAGAGTGAGTTAATTATGACATGATTTTCATTTTTGTGTGAACTATTCCTCTGAGTCAAGACAACTGAAAATTAAACCAACATGACAGACCAGAAAGTCAGCGAAGCACAAAAGGAATTGAAGTCTTTGTGATTTATGGTTCAACTACCATAAAAGACAAATAAATAAATCTGCAAATGAAAAGACAGCATATATAATGCATTAACTTTTAAAATAAATGAATCATGGATTGAGAACAAGCTACAAAATAAGTCACTCTGAAAAAGCTGCGCTGTCACAATCTCCATCATGCTAGTTTTCCATCTTCAAAATATTACATGCTAGTCCCTCCATTTCCAAAAATAAAAATGACATGCTTTTTGACATGAACAGCTTCAGGTGTGCAGGAAGTTCTGCGATCAGATCGAGGGGACTGATTGCTCTTACCACAGGAGGTGTTGATGGCATCTCGCAGCTCAGCATACTTCCACTTGCTCAGGTCGTACTTCTTCACCCCAGCTGCCACCTTGTTGGCCTGCACCTGCGCACCCCTGAAATTGCACAGAGGAGGAACAATTTTGAGTTTTTCTTAGCTTCATATTTCTCCATAGGCAAAGGTTCTGATCTATCTCCTAAGCTCCTGTTACCAGCTGCTAAATGTTCCCTAGGCCACAGCACAATCAGATGATTAATTGGCCTTCTGCTTACGTGGAGATACATTCTCTCTGAAACTTGTAATGACATGGAAATAGCACGGATCATGCCAAATTAACACCTCACTGAGCAAATTAGATGCAGCCTTGGCAACACTGAGCCGCAACAGTGAGGGTGGTTAATGGCGGTTAACGATGGTTAATGGTGAGCGAGGAAGAGGCCGCACGTGAGCTCTGTGAGGTTTTTTGCAATCCTGACTCCCACAGTGCAGGGAGCTCTAAGCCAATCAGAGCAGGGATTGTCTTCTTCTTCAGTAAAGACGCACAAGGTCGGTGAGGAGTCTGTGGGGAAATGGCAAAACCGTCACCACCATGATTCTTATTCTAATGGCACCACTAAATATAACAATTTCAAAACTTGGGTACATGTGATGACAACTTTTAGCATGTGGGTTTTGATATGGTTTCAGGTGGTCATGGCTGGCTGAAGAAATAAAGTAAACAGTAGCTATGTTTCCATCACCCTGTTTTTACGCGCATTTTGAAGTATCGCATCAGAAACGAGTAGTGAAAACGCCAAATTTAACAAACAAAAAAAAAAACATCTCAATTCGCAAACAAGTTTTTATGCCCTTTTTATTGAGGTGGTTTTTGACTTGTGCGAAAAGGGTTAATGCAAAAAATGGGAAATGGAAACACATTTTGCGAATAAATTCCTCCATGCGCATCAAAAAATCGTGACTTTGCACTATGGGGCAGCGTTACCTGACTAACCACTTCATATTAAGTGGCCTTAAATACTATTTACTTACATTTAAATTAATCATTTGGTACAATGCACTTAATGTGTACATACGTGTTTTTACATTGTACATATATTTTAAAAATACCTGGATGTAATTACATTTGTAATTAATTTCTGTACATTTATAATTACACTGTTGACCCATTCCTTACACTCTAACCTTACCCATATCCCACCTCAATAGCAGCAAAAGTGTTTTGCAATACAATATAAACACAATAAGTACATAGTACTTATTTTTGATGTAAGTACCTAGTAGTTAAGGCCATTTAATATAAAGTATTATATTAGGTTTTTATTAGAGCGTGCACAGAGTTATAGGGTTCGTAATTTAAACTGACCAAACAAATACAAATTTAGCCGTTTTGAAAATAGCAATTCAAAGTAAATCCAATATAATGAGAAAACATTTTAGATGTGAAGCTCCAATGAAGCTGAACTGGTGCAAACAAGCATGTGCATGAGGAGAGAAATATTGAGCAATTTTAATGGATACAAACTATATTTGTTTTAAGAAAATGTCAGTAGTGTATGTCTGTGCCAAACTGGTTGTGGGTTTCCAGGGAAATATGTCTTGCTAAGGTGTTCTGAGAAGTTTTCAACAAGTTTCTAGGGTGTTGTCAGGCACTGCTAGGTAGTTGCTGTGTGTTCTGAGTGTTTGATACTATGTTGCTGAGGTGTTCTGGGTAGTTGCTGTAGCATGTAAACCTATGAGATTTTTTTTTTTTCACAGCCTGATGTGAATTTGTCCTACACCTCTAACCCCAAGTATAATGGTATGAAGAATAATAATGATACTATGATAAGCACCGCGGTAACACTTTACAATAAGTTTCATTAGTTAACATTAGTTAACAACATTAGTAAACATGAACTAAGAATGAACAATACTTCTACAGCATTTATTAATCTTAGTTAATGTTAATGTTAATTTCAGCATTTACTAATGCATTATTAAAATCTCAAGTTGTGTTTGTTAACATTAGTTAATGCACTGTGAACTATCATGAATAAACAATGAACAACTGTATTTTCATTAACTAACATTAACAATACATTAACTAATGTTAACAAATGACACCTTATTGTAAAGTGTTACCAGCACCGCTAATGAAGTCTGATAACCTTACGAGAGATTGTTGTTTGATTAGGTGACTTCAATAACAAGCTCATAATTCCCATCCTACTTAAGAAAGACCTGCAATCTCCCGAGCCAAATCATTTCCACAGAAGACAATTATCCCAGTACCTGAGGCCCAGATTTAAAGTCATAAAGTGATGATGTCATCTTACAGCCTTAAAGCAAACTTTCTCCTATAAAAGCAGTGACAGGAGTCCCAGAAGAGACGGAGGGTTGTCAGTGTGAGCGGTGAGTGTGTGTCTGGGGGAGGAGTTCTTGCATGGCTGAACATGGTGACACTGGATGTAGGGACACTCTGTCGACTCTGACAGCTGTGAAGAGCAAAGCTGCTTAACGGAGACCCTGAGAGAGAAGTCACTGAACCAGCAACCCTCCTGATTAACCCACTCATACAGGTGTAAGCGGAGTGCTAACAAAAACACTCAGAGGAACAGAAAAGAAACGTCAACACTAGTGCTGGGGAAGCTGCTCATAATTCAAAGCAGTTAAACTACAGTGGAGCAAGCATTTAAAAAAGTAATTACTACAATACAAACTAATAACAAAAAGTACTGAACTACATTAAATCTATTTAAGGGGGGAAATACCTTTTAAAATATATCTTCATATTAAAAATGGATCAGCGTTACTGCATTATACTGTATATAACAAAATATCAAACCAAGTGGCATTTATTGTAAAGAAGCAGAAGATTTAAAAATTTAAGTTTTAAAGTAATTTTATTAAATATTAAAATGACTGTATGTTTTATTATGTTATATTATATTATTATATTGTATTATATTATATTATTACAAGGACAAATTAAATTGATCAAATGACAGTAAAGACATTTATAATGTTACAAAAGATTTCTAATTTCATATGTTGTTTCTACAAAAATTTTAAGAAGTGTAACCATTTTCAAGACTGAAAAGTAAACAAAAGTGTCTGAGACTGCATTTTACCATAATTTGTTTGCAGATGTCATTTGATTGGATATTTTATGCAAAGCAATGACATTCATGCATTTTACGCAGTGTTTAAAGAATTCAGTGACTACAGCATTCGGCAGAAAATACAATGTGTAAAATTCTGCAAAAGAGCTGTACAAACCAAATCTCTAAAATTATTACTATAAAATATAAGTAGAGTTAGAAGCACCATTGCTTCTAGTTAATGACTCCACAGCACTGGTAAACTGCCATATGGGGCATTTCCTAAGTGATGTGTAGAGAAGACCAAACAGGTTGATATTTTGATTTCTGACAGATTTCCCTCTGCTATAAGCTAATTGAAACTGATGACTCCAGATGACAGCACAAGAAGGCGAATCATAAACATGCTGCAACAAAATTCTCTCTTCTTTTAAAGCAACCCTTCTTAGTAAACACTAAAATGCAAACCCAAGTTTCTTTCTCAAGTACCATCATCCAGAGCTGAAAATGTTCATGCTGAGAGCTTGAGACATGCATAAATCCAACATATATTTTTAGGCAACATAAGTAAATTGAAATGGGGTTGTTGAGCTCCTAACATAAACATAAAAAGGAAATAAGACCGAAACGAATCAACACCTACAGGTATAAGAGACTCCTAAAAGCTCCATGACTGAATTTGAACATTTTCTGAGAAAAACAAGTGGTGCTTGAGTGTAAAAAATAGATGGCACAACAATAGTGTTCTGAGTGGTTGCCACAGCATTCCTATACATTCTATATTGTATTGTAGTGCTTTCTTAAGTCAAAAGAGCACATTTTCAAGTCTCTATGATAATCTAATGTCTATATATAACTTGGATCCTTCATTTAGTGCAAGTTCATGGGATTTTTGTGCCTATTTTAGCATTTGCCAAACAAAAAAAATTGCCAAAGATTGATATTTAGTAGTGCTGTCAAATCGATTAAATCACATCCAAAATAAAAGTTTGTGTGTACAATGCAATTTATATATATATATATATATATATATATATATATATATATATATATATATATATATATATATATATATATTGTGAATTGGTGGGTTTTTGTTAAATGTGAGCCAAAATCATCACAATTAAAAGAACCAAAGACTTAAACTACTGCAGTCTGTGTGCACTGAATTTATTTAATACACGAGTTTCACAATTTGAGTTGAATTACTGAAATGAACTTTTCCACGACATTCTAATTTATTGAGATGCACCTGTATATATATATATATATATATATATATATATATATATATATATATATATATATATATATATATATATATATATATATGAAGAGTTAATTTGCAAAAACCGATAAACGCCACTTAAAAAAAAAAAAAAAAAAAAAAAGAGCTGATTGTCGTGCATTATTCTCCACATATAGCGCGATCTGAACATGAAACACGTTTTGTCAAAAAAGCCGGTATTGTCCACTTTCAAGGCATCGCGAGTTCACGTTTTACTGCAGAAGCCGACAAGCGCCCTTGTTGTTTGTGAACAGAAGTCGACAAGTCCATTTTAGAAAAGACGTGCTAGCTGAGAGGAGTTTCGTCAAAGCTGACTAAAAGTGATTAGAGCCCTGCACGGGCCTCAAATTTAGGCCCTAGCCCGGCCCTGGCCCGAGACGCTCAGACCCTAGCCCGGCCCGTGTCCAACAGCTTATCAGAATTATCGGCCCGAATCCGACCCGAGCCTGTCTTTTTTCCCCCTTCTCCCAAATAAGCTTATACTACTGTTTTGGCTATTAAAATAGTTCAGTTTTGTATGTAATGGCAAAATGATTATATTTCGTTTCGTTTTTTTATTAAGTTAATTTAGAAAAACGTTTGGAGCATTTTTGTTCGTTAAATATAAGTTTTTGTTTTTTTAAAGAAACGATCAAGCGGCCAGCGGCAGTGAGCTGATCATAGCCTATGTTTGATCAATTTAGCCTTCTCAAATCATCACGACTTGCCTAAAATAAAATCTATAGATATACTAAAACAGTTCAAGTATATAACAATGTTTAAACATTAAACCTGCACTGTAATAATAATGTGCGCTAGCCTATATCCAAGTTTGTGCGGAGAGTGGAAGCTGCGCTCTGCAGGACATGGAGGCACCAGGGCAATCACTTTTTTCAGTGGAAACAACTTAAAATAGCCTACGCCGTCATTTTTTTTTTCTGATAAAAGTAAGATACATCATTCAGAACTGTAAAGGGTCTACTTTTATTTGTGTGCACTCACAATATCAACAAAACGTTGTGCTTTTATAAAACAAAGAAAACAAACATGATGCGCTTTCTGCCATCTCGTCTTGAACAGGAGCGCTTCAAAGAAAAATAACCAAAGCTGAGCGAATACATGCCTCACAGGCATGATAAATATATCTATAGAAAGCTTTAAATGATCACTTAACGAAATAAAAAAAAAATTAAAAAGAAAAACTCTTTTTATAATCTTAATCATAATCAATAAAGATGCATTTCTCTCTAAAGGCGCGTCTAATGAGGAGACGGCGAGTCAGGATCATCAACTTCATCCTTGCGACACGGACTCAGAAAACATTAGTTTATTAGTAAATACTTCAAATATCTCCTTAGTATTAACTACGACGTGAAAATTGGCCCGAAGCCCGGCCCTAGGGGCGTAACGGGCCGAAATGCAGGGCTCTAAAAGTGATCAAGGATGGATAATTTCAACGAACTTGATGAACCTGTGATAACTTCTTTAGGGCGTAAAAGGAAAATAAAAGCTGAAACATTTTCACGGAACCTTGCAAAAGCAGCTCGTTAAAATGGTGAGGAAAAAATTTGTGTATTGCGTGTAATCACATCCATACAGTCTATGATCACAACAACAACAACAACCTTTGTCAGGCATCTACATTGTCATCTGAGGAGATTACAAAGATTAAATGAGTGTTTTTGTTTAACTCTGGAGTTATCTGCTTTTGCTATAAAACAAACTTTTAATATGTAAAAAAAAACAAAAAAAAAAACACTTTCAATCAACTTAATTTTGTAAATTACCTGATTACCTGTATTTGTTTAAGTTATTATTACTTAATCAAAACAGCCCAACTGCAGTTTGACTGATATTACTTGGAATGCGCAATAAAAAAAGTGATTTCTGAAAAAATAAAAATGGAGCTATCGATTTTTGCAAATGAACTCTTCATATTATATATATATATATATACATACACACACACACACACACACACACACACACACACATTCATGTTTATATATGATTTATATTATATATAAATATATATTACACATATTTCTTAAATATATACATGTACATATACATATAAATATACACAGTACGCACACATATATTATGCAAACACAAACTTTTATTTTGGATTCAGTTAACTGCAATTAATCGATTTGACAGCCCTAATATTTAGGTGTTGGGGATTTGTTCAAAGTATGAACAACAGTAAGAATGATTTCAATAGAACTGTAATTGGTCAAAAAAATAAAATAAATTAAAAAAAAAAAATAATTCAGTACTCAAGTTATGTGTCCTTGAATTCATTGGTTCACGCTCCATTTCTGTTGGATAACACAAATCTACAAATATAACCACGTGCTAAGTCTCTATTCAATCCAAGAACTCCAAGAAAAGAATCTATTCATGTACTTTATGAAGTATTTAGGTTATTATCAAAACTAAGAACTAGCCCATTGTTTACTGTGACTTTCTATAAGTAATCCTCTATCTAGGTTGTGGTGAGATTAGGGGGACAGGACGTGATTGTGGCTGAGTGTGGTTAGACTGAACGAAATGGAAAATTAGGGGAAAAAAGAAGCCTGTTCTAGCTCTTACATCTCTGTGAAGAACCAGACACCTGTGGTACCATCACTGGAGGGGAGAGGAAGCACAAAAAAAAGGTTTGGATGACAACACGGTCTTCTCAGCACCCAGTTAGCACATGTAATAACAGCAGAACAGCCTTTTATTTTATTATACATAAAGTAGGAACAGGCGACACTTCTTTGTCCTCTTCCATTAACTAAATGAAATATGACTCTCTGTGCTGCACCGCAGGTGTCTCGTGTTTCTGTTTACCTGCTTTTGTAGACACACGAGTTGGCCGCAGTAAAAATGATTCATGGCATTTATGTAACGCTGTCTGGCAGAACCTTGTTCTTTGTTTGTTGTTCTGTCGCCGCTCGAGACCATAGAGGCTCTTTTCAGATGGAAATCTCCATATAAAAATATATGCGGTTTATGTGCGTTTTATGAATGGTAACCAGGGCACAACCCGGCGTGGAGTCTTCTTTTGTTTGATTTCACCTGGTGACGCTGTTTGAGACGTCGACTTTATTATTTTATTATGGTGTGTGTGTGTGTGCTCATGCGTACCTGCGCAAGCTGGGGTCCATTTGAGCTTCATCCTGGATGAGTTCTGCCTCATTCTGAGCGATCCTCATGGCCAACTCTCTGTCCCTCCTCTCCTGCTCCAACATGGTCTGTCTCTGAGTCTCTTCCTCCCGCTCCAATGCCAGCTGCATCTCAAGTTCAGCCTGGAACAAACATACATTCCCACAAATCAATAATACGCACACACAATCTCAACACCTTCGGTGTTTGCCACACCTGTGCCTTCTTTCAGTTCCAACTGGATGGCAATACACAGAGACACAAGCATACAAATGAGTGCAGACGGTAATGACCACATATTTGATCTCAGAGCATTGAACTGTGGTGGGCCAAAGAAGAATTCCCATGAGTCTGACACCATCCATGTTTAAAAAAAAGAAAAAAAAAAAAAAAAAAAAAAAGAAAAGACTTTTGGATGCTTGTTTGCTGGTGTCCTCAAGCAAAACCTCCTTTGTGTGAACCATTTTCACTATAGATGCTGGTTGATTTGCTTGATTTTTGTTGGTGAGCAGCTAGCTAGACCAGCACCAAACCAGAACTAACCAGTAAAACCCAGCCTGGACCCTATTTAATGGTTGACGGGTGCAGTTTCTGCACTGTCAAGCAGCTTCACAATATTAAACAAGAAAGTAACACAATCAATGATGGAAACTTAAAAAAATGAAGCAAATCCAAAATTCTGTAGCTATAGCAAGACAATATCATCATTATTCAGCTCCAGTCAGTTCAATTTTGGTTCAGTTCAGTTCAAAAACTGTGCCCTGTAAATTAATTAATTATAAAAAAGGTAAATTAGCAATAAGCACCTCAACTGAAGACAATAGTGTTGTTATTCAGCTTAAAGGAATAGTTCACCCAAAAATGAAAATTTTTCATCATTTACTCACCCTCATGTCGTTCCAAACCTGTATAAGTTTCTTTTTTTATGTTGAACACAACAGAAAACATTTGAAGAATTTTGAAGAACCAAAACAGCTGTTGGTCCCCATTGACTTCCATAGTAGGGAAACAAATACTATGGAAGTCATCGGGGACCATCAACTGTTTGATTACCAGCATTCTTTAAAATATCTTATTTTATGTTCAACATAATAAAGAAACTCAGACAAGTTTGGAACGACATGAGGGTGAGTAAATGATGACAAAATGTTAATTTTTGGGTGAACTAACCCTTTTAATTCAGTTCAATGTTCATTAATTTCAGTTCAATAACAGCACTGATGTTGCAAAATTCATGAATTATTAATCAAATTTATTCCGCTATAAAGCAGCTATACAGGAGACATTATTCAGTTCAATTCAGTCTCTGATCTGACAGTCTTAGTGCTGTCAAATCGATAACATTACTGAATATTAAGTGTTTTTTAGACCCAACTAAGCAAACCAAAGGCAACTGAGACAAAGAACCCAAACTCCATCAGGTGAGAGAAATTGAGGAAAAAAACCTTGAGAAACCAGGCTTAGTCGGGGGACCAGTTCTCCTCTGGTCTAAATGAACGGTCAGGGTACATCACATTGGGATTAGGTGCCAAAGGTGTTCATGCATTTCCTGTTGAAACAGGAACTCAGGGCAGGACTTGTCCCTTTTCTCAAAACAGCCAAGAGGTTTCAGTTTACATCATAGCCTTGAAATATAATGTGCTACTTGCTAGTCAGAGGACATTCTCAATCTGGAGAGCATTTGATTGGACAAAAATTTTGATATGCCCACGAGTGCCAGATGAAGAATATTTTGATCGGTTTTCCAAAAAAAGAAAGTTCAATTTAAAAGCATATACCTGCTAACACCTGATTTGCTGACTTTAAGGAATGTCGCGGCAGCTTTTTGGTCATAACATTTCTCTGCGCAGTCACCATGATGCTGTTTAAGGCAGGCTACAGAATTCCCTCAATCTCCCCATCCACTGGCGTCTGGTACATCTGAGGGAAGAGAGATTAGCGGGGCGGCCCTACCTCCGACGCACTGTAACCCATCTATAGCACTGCCCACTGAAAGGATATTAAGCCATTACGCTCCTGCTGTGTGCTAAAGTCTGATTAGGTGTATAATCGAGGCTGTACCACAGCCAGCCGGCTTGGGATTCTACGTCTAGACTGTGCTAAATGAAAAAAGGAAAAGAATAAAAACAAATGAAATGAACAGCATGGTTTTAGATGTGTGAGGAAAGTCTGGGACAGAATCCAGCAGCGTGGTCCAAACGCATAGGTCAAAACAGAGCAAAGGATGATTGAAGAGAAAAGCTTTGATGGAACATTTTCACAGAAAAAACCTCAGACAGAAAGAAGAATGGTGCAGGCACTATTCTGATAGGAGGCAAAAGCAAGGCAGCTGAGGTTGAATACCCATATATACAAAGACATATATAGAGGGGGAGGGTTACAGCACACACTGGTCACGATAAGTCTGAGCTATGAATCAATCTGCTCAAAGCAGGAGAGACTTGGTGGAAAACAAAGTGATGTATTATGGCTGAAAATAACAGTGATAAAGGTTTTATAAACTGTGTGACAAGAGTCTTTGAGTGAATTGCAAATGTTTTCTTTTGCAAAGGTCTTCAATTCATTCAAGGACTCCCAAGATATTTTTAAAGTTAGCAGAAACAATTGTATTTTCAAGGCAAGGTGATAGAATAAACAATGATCATTTTTATATAAGGGGAGAGAAAGAAGAAGAAGAAGAAGACAGAGAAGAAAGAATACAACAGAGAGAAAGACTTGGCACAATATAGAATACAATAAAATAATTTAATAGAAATAGGCTTAAAAGACTTTATAAGGCTATTTTTATCTAACATCAACTAACAATCATCCATATATTTTTCACAGCAATATTTTTTATTAACTATAGTTGATCAAATAAAATTGCTCATTCATGTGAGTTCAGAATGCATTACTGTTATTGTTAAATATGTCAACAAACACAACTTCCGATTTAAAATGTAGTAAACATTGAAACCTTGACTAATATAATAAATACAGAAGTACTGTTCATTGTTAGCTCATCTCAATAAATGCAGTTAACTAATGGAACCTTACTGTAAATTGTTACCAAAATGGCAATGAATTAAACAAATCTCTTAAGAAATAGAATAGAATAGAATAGAATAGAATAGAATAGAGTAGAATAGAATAGAATGTTTCATAAATAATAGAATGTTTAAAAATAGAACAGTTAACAGAAAATGTCACAAGAAAAACAGAATTGGTAAGGACCCTCAGAATAGAAAAGAATCAGAATAAAACAGAGAATTATAATAAAACAACAGAACATTTTACTATAAAATGGTATACTGAAAATGGATTGAACTGGATTATTTATCCCTGCAATAGAATAGAATAGAATAGAATTTTTTTAGAAATAAAAGAACAGATACTTTCGATATAAAATTGCAGATCAAAAATGGATTGATCTGGAATTATCCCTAGAACAGAATAGAATAGAACAGAAAAACAGAATGTTTTAATAAATAATAGAGTGTTTAAAAAAAAAATACAACAATGTTAATAGAAAATGGCATAGAAGAAAAATAGAACTGGTAAGGACCCTCAGAATAAAATAGAGAATTTTAATAAAACAACAGAATATTTTAATATAAAATGGTAGATTGAAAATGGATTGAACTGGATTTATCCCTAAAATAGAATAGAATACAATAGAACAGAATAGAATGTTTTAATAAATAACAGACTATTTTAAAAAATAGAACAGTGTTAATAGAAAATTGCACAAAAGAAAAATAGAATTGGTAAGGACCCTCAGAACAGAATAAATAATGTTATAATAAAACAACTGATAATTTTAATATAAGATGGTAGATCGAAAATGGATTGAACCGGATTTATCCCTAGAATAGAATAGAATAGAATAGAATAGAATAAAATAGAATAGAAGCCTGTGAAGAGTGTGCAACAGTTTTCGGGCAGCATGTGCACAAAGCGTCTCTGCAGGGTGATACATCTAGAGGGAGCAGCACAAGGGAAGTCAGCCAAGCCCCCAAACACAGCATCACCATCGGGAGAGAAGGGACATAGGACTTTCAGTCCGCAGATGCAGCATAATCCAGCCCCAGGAGGTAGGCAGGGGCTGATGAATAAACCCACAGGCCGCTGTGGCAGCTCAATACAGTCATGATTATGCCTGAAGAACAGCCAGTCCCGGCCAGCTCTGAACATGCCAGCGTGAGACGGAGTGGGCATTTGGTTTGCCGAAGGAGTCAGCGGAGGAGAGGAATCAATACACAGAGGGAGCACGTATACACATACACACCTGCATGACTCGCTCTTCCTCTTCTCTTTTCTTTCTCTCCTCTTCCTCCTGTTTCCTCTTCTGCTCCATCTCGGCTTTCCTGATGGGAGAGAGATTGAGGGTGGACCGTTAATGAGTTACTCCGGCCTGCGGGGAATTATTCCTCCTGATCAATGACCCACAGGAAGGGACGTGAAAACACCCACTGGTGGATTCACAACTGTCACAAAGAGAAACGTGGACTGCATCTAGTCTTTTTAGTGCAAGCGAGACCCTTCAATAGCAGCTGAAATTGAATAGTGCGGTGTGAGCATTGTTGGTGAGCATTGTTACCAAATGTTAGTATTTTCATATCAAAAGGCCAATATATTTATATACATCTCACAAACAACAAACAAAACTGCTGCATCTTTCTTTGTACTTTGTTGATCATGGATTTGGGAATTGATATACTGTATGCATCCTTGTCAAATCTTCGACCTTGAAAATGGAGATTTCTGCAAAATAAACATGTGAAGGGTGATGGAGGTGTGAATGGAGTGTGATTTGCATTACAGTGGGTCCAATAGTCTCAGAGCACTTTTTTTCTCAGATTTTTTTTTTATTTTTTGAATTAAAATTTACATTTTTAATTACAAATTACATTAGCATAACAGTCTGAGAAAAGTTGTCCCCCTTTTGTATGTCCCTCTTTTGCTTTAATGATACTTGACCTAACATGAAGAAAACCAAAAAGATCTTATAGTGCTTGTTTCTATGTCAATATACAGGTGCATCTCAATAAATTAGAATGTTGTGGAAAAGTTCATTTATTTCAGTAATTCAACTCAAATTGTGAAACTTGTGTATTAAATAAATTCAATGCACACAGACTGCAGTAGTTTAAGTCTTTGGTTCTTTTAATTGTGATTATTTTGGCTCACATTTAACAAAAACCCACCAATTCACTATCTCAACAAATTAGAATACTTCATAAGACCAATAAAAAAAACATTTTTAGTGAATTGTTGGCCTGTATATGTATTCAATACTTGGTAGGGGCTCCTTTTGCTTTAATTACTGCCTCAATTCGGCGTGGCATGGAGGTGATCAGTTTGTGGCACTGCTGAGGTGGTATGGAAGCCCAGGTTTCTTTGACAGTGGCATTCAGCTCATCTGCATTTTTTGGTCTCTTGTTTCTCATTTTCCTCGACAATACCCCATAGATTCTCTATGGGGTTCAGGTCTGGTGAGTTTGCTGGCCAGTCAAGCACACCAACACCATGGTCATTTAACCAACTTTTGGTGCTTTTGGCAGTGTGGGCAGGTGCCAAATCCTGCTGGAAAATGAAATCAGCATCTTTAAAAAGCTGGTCAGCAGAAGGAAGCATGAAGTGCTCCAAAATTTCTTGGTAAACGGGTGCAGTGACTTTGATTTTCAAAAAACACAATGGACCAACAACAGCAGATGACATTGCACCCCAAATCATCACAGACTGTGGAAACTTAACACTGGACTTCAAGCAACTTGGGCTATGAGCTTCTCCACCCTTCCTCCAGACTCTAGGACCTTGGTTTCCAAATGAAATACAAAACTTGCTCTCATCTGAAAAGAGGACTTTGGACCACTGGGCAACAGTCCAGTTCTTCTTCTCCTTAGCCCAGGTAAGACGCCTCTGACGTTGTCTGTGGTTCAGGAGTGGCTTAACAAGAGGAATACGACAACTGTAGCCAAATTCCTTGACACGTCTGTGTGTGGTGGCTCTTGATGCCTTGACCCCAGCCTCAGTCCATTCCTTGTGAAGTTCACCCAAATTCTTGAATCGATTTTGCTTGACAATCCTCATAAGGCTGCGGTTCTCTCGGTTGGTTGTGCATCTTTTTCTTCCACACTTTTTCCTTCCAATCAACTTTTTGTTAACATACTTGGATACAGCACTCTGTGAACAGCCAGCTGCTTTGGCAATGAATGTTTGTGGTTTACCCTCCTTGTGAAGGGTGTCAATGATTGTCTTCTGGACAACTGTCAGATCAGCAGTCTTCCCCATGATTGTGTAGCCTAGTGAACCAAACTGAGAGACCATTTTGAAGGCTCAGGAAACCTTTGTAGGTGTTTTGAGTTGATTAGCTGATTGGCATGTCACCATATTCTAATTTATTGAGATAGTGAATTTGTGGGTTTTTGTTAAATGTGAGCCAAAATCATCACAATTAAAAGAACTAAAGACTTAAACTACTTCAGTCTGTGTGCATTGAATTTATTTAATACACAAGTTTCACAATTTGAGTTGAATTACTGAAATAAATGAACTTTTCCACGACATTCTAATTTATTGAGATGCACCTGTATAGTTCAAAATGTAATTTATTCCTGTGATGACAAAGCTATTCAGCAACAATTACTAGTCTTTAGTGTCACATGATCATTCTAAAATGTTCTAACATGATAATTTGGTGCATGAGGAACATTTCTTATTATTATCAGTGTTAAGCTGCGTAATATTTTTGTGTAAACTGTGATCATTTTTTTGGTCAGGATTCTTTGACTAATAGGAAGTTCAAAAGAGCAGCATTTATTTGAAATAGAAATCTATGCAACAATATACGTCTTTATTGTCACTTTTGATCAATTTAATGTGTCCTGGTTGAATAAAATATTAATTTCTTTAACCTTACAGACCCCAAACTTTTGAATGGCAGTATATATATTTTTAAACAAATTTTACAGTACATCATAATCCTAAAAATCCTACACCACAATCCTAAAAATCCTTAATTTTTAGGTCTAAATTGGATGTTAAATACCAGATTTTCAATGTTTCAAAGTTTTGGACCCCACTGTATAGCAAACCGTTGATGTTTAGTGAGAGCCATCAAAAGAATGAATACAGTTCTCAATATTTTATGGCACAAAATGTCATAATTGGCATGTAAATGGTATGTAAATAAACTTAACAAATAATTGCCATGCTAAAAGATCTTCTCCATCTCAATATGACCACATTCAGGGTCTTATTATTATATACTACATTCTATACTATACTGTATACTATTTATTATTAATATATTATATACTATACTACATATAATTATTATATTATTTAATATAATTGTTATATGACATTATTATTAAAAGCTTGCATGTGCTTTTTGTACAAATGGAGCAGCAGCTGCTTATAAAGCCATGATCTAATCGCAGTTACGTTACATAAAACCTCCTGAGAAGGTTTGAAATTTCTGAACTGTTGCTTAAATGACAACTGTGTGATGAGCTTTAAAGAAAAGAACAATATAGGAACGTGTAAATTAATAAACAATTAAATCCAGACAATTTTGTAGTCTATAAGGACAGGCTGCAAGGCGGAAGGGCTGCACCAAACATAGAGCAAGCAGCATGATAAAAGTTACTGTTGTCGCGTATACTAGTGTGGAACTGAATATTCTTTGACAAGACTATAAACATAGAAATATCATCATGGCCTGATTCGTGAAATGATGACAGATGCTGTCCATGACAGCAGACTCTGGAGAATGCATAAGAGAGAGCAGGTCAAGCCGAACCCTCCAGTGATGTATTAATCTCTCTGCCAATCCCCTCCCACACCCTTTTTTTCAGCTCCTGTTCTTCTTTCAAATGCGCTGGGACTCTGACCTAATGTACGGTTCATCCTATTCGAAACTTGCGACGTGACTCACATGCGGCGGTCTTCTTCCTCCTGTTTGCGTAACTGTTCCTCTTCATCACGTCTCTTCCGTTCTCTCTCCATCTCTTCCTGGATGCGTTTGAGTCTCTCCGTCTCCTCCTGCTCCTGCTTCTTCTTCTGCATTGAGGAGAGGAGCTGCTCCGATCGTTTCACCAGGCCCTCATACTCCTGCTCGATCTCTTTGCGGCTCATCACTGTAGACTGAGAGTAGAGATCAAAAGAGAGAGTTAAATTTGATCTGATTTGATTTATTTGGATATATTTTAGTTATGTCCACTTTGCTTACTTATAAAAGAAATTTCTCAGTGTTTCAGACTCATGATTAAAACTTGTAACTTGTCTTTTTGAGCTATTTATTAAAAGAACTGGTTCATTTTAGGAATCATGCAATACTAGTCACTACGGTCTATCATGTTGTATGTTGAACTCAATTGAAGACAAACCTGTGTTAACTTGCTTTCTTCTGTGAAACACAAAATGAGAGCTTCTGTTTGCATTACAATAAAAGTGGATTTATATTGCCAAGCCACAAAAGGGGCAAAAAGCTCCATTAAAGTATTTAAAAAGCGTTCCATACAACTGACCTTACGACAGTGATTATTTAACCACACCCACAGCTTTTCAAGAGCAAGTCAGCTTGCTCACTGATGTGCATGATGATTTTGGAACTAATTACTTAAAATGCAGTTTATAATTGTGCAAAAAACAGAAAGCACAAGCTTTTGTATCAGGTTGTTATGTTGAAACACTAACTATGACAGTACAAGATGAGAAAATCACACAAGTGTCAAAAAAGTCAGAGAGTTGATGTGTCATAAATACTAACATTAACAGAAAGGAAAAATGTGCCTTTCTAGAGATGCAAACATGGAATATAACGTATTTTGGCCACAGGTACAGTATGCAGTTTTTGTATTTAAAGGATAAAACTAATCACGTGTAAAATAAACAAAGGTCAATATTATAGACTATTAGACTGAGGGTCTGACCTATGTCAGGAATGCAATAACGGTGTTTATTCAGTTATTCATTCCAGAGAACAAAATTCGATCATGCAATCAAGTGAATCAACAGTTTTAGAGTTTGATGTTTTTTTCTCATTCTTATTTTATCCATATAACTGAAAATACTAGTTTCTGTATTCTAAAAGTTAGTTTGAGGCTGGATCCTCTTTCTCATTTTCTACAGCCTTTAGAATTGCTTCAGTAAAGTATTCAGTATACTCTCTGTCAACTGATCGAACTTCAAGTTTGACTCTCGGTCTTCATTGAAACATGTTGGTCTCTTCATGTAAAACTGTGTTCCCTAACAATAGAATAGTTTTGTGTGAGGAACCAAAATGTATCCTGTAATTCACCAAAAGTATTCTCACAATTGTCATACAAGCTTGTTTTCAACTAAAAAGTAACACCTTTGTACATGTCAGGGCAGGTTTGACCACCACTGATTTCTATGTGTATTTAACATGGCTGCATATGAGATTTTCAAACTGAGGGTAGGATTTTCAGTGAATAACAACTTAAATTGTATCTGTTTCTCATCGTTTTTCAAGAGAAGACTTAGAATATAGTGCTTGTCATTATATTTTACTTTTATGATACTTTTAAAGGTAGGGTAGGTGATTTCGGAAAGGCTAGCAATAGCAAGCTAGCTTTGAAAGCATAAGATCCCACCCTCTCTGCATAATCACTCTCCAAAGCCACGCCTCATACATATACTCATTACAATAACGCCTTCCATTATGATTATGTATCATTTCAGCGTAAACAGGGTGCGCAGAGGTCTGGAAATACATACGTTAACAGGCAGGTAAGACAGCCTATCGTAATCTTCGGACCGAGGAATCTGATCGGACGAACATTTTATGGTCCTACACCTTCCACAGACCATATAAATCCATTTAGACCACTTAACTTAGTGACTGCTATTGGGATGTGAAGAGACTTTCAACCAGCATAATAAAAAATGTTTTTGAACCAAATCACCTACCCTGCCTTTGAGTACTTTTCAAAGCTTGACATTATAAATCACTATCCACTTTCATTGTATGGAGAAAAGCAGCTTGGACATTCTGTCTAAATATCTCCTTTTGTTTTTTTCAAGGAAGAAAGAAAATAATAATAAGAGGTTGGATGAGAGTGTTGGAAGAGTGAGTGAATGATGACAGGACATGCCACTTGGTTGCACTCTACAGTAGCTTCTTTAAAAAGCTTCTCCTCCTGTGCTTCGTTAAACAAATTTGAACAAGGTTTCGCAAAAAAGTGTCAGCAACTCAGCGGTTACTCGTCAGCTCGGCGACAGCGGTGACGCTGGGCCACATGCGCCGCAGTTGTATTAATATCCTGCAGATATTCATTAAACCTGGATGTGGATTTGGTGCCATCTGGCAGAGCACCAGAGGTGCGTGGAGGGGTGCAAGCATTGTGAATGATCATTGTACCGCAGAGGGGTGGGGACTCAATGACAAGGTCCAGCTCACCCCCTAACGCTAGATTAGTTAATGCTAGTGTTTTGAATGACAGCCATTGACACAATCTACGTTATTAGCCAGGGAGTCCACAGTAATCTCCAGTCCAGATGGTAAGGTAATAGGAGGCATTGCCAATCAAAAACCAGATGCTAATCAAAACGTGCTATGCTAATAACAAAGAGGGCTATCAGAAGTGCAGAGCGCATCTCATTTAGAGGAGGAACGGAGTGTTCAGGTAGAAAAGTTTCAGCTCTGGTGCCAGCTATCTATCAGGGAGAGGGCGCAATGTCTCTCGAGCTCCCTGTCAATAATGCACTCCGAGTCTGACAGATGAGGTTGGGCTCCACGTCGAGAATACAACAATGCATATACTGCATTCAATCAGCCACAGCTGAAAGTTCGGAGGAAGGCAAGAAATCAACACTAGAAACGGCATAATGCGGCAAAGCCTTGAAAATTGACTTGACAGCGTGTGGTGCGAATGTCAATGATGATCTGCAGACAGAAATCTCATTGTCGACTATCGATTTGCATACTTTGTATTTATTTACTCTGCTGTTGAGTGCTAGATTTTCTGCTGAATGAGATGAAAAGCTTCTTCTCTCTTTCTTTGGGCCCTAAAAGGAGAGACACTTGAAGCTGGCAGACAATTCTAGCCACAGCTTTAGACCGCCTTCGTCATGACATGGAAAAACACACACCTGTTGAATTATGCATGGAAACCGATACACGACGGCAGACTAAGAAAAGAGCTACACCGCGTAACATCATTGTGCTTTGTAAGCTGGAGGAGGTGAAAGGGGGTTTGTCAACCTTGGGCGGTTTTCCAGTGGAAAAGCTCACCTTGATCTTGGCCATGAGGGCGTCAGTGGAGCCGGCCAGTTCCTCGACCTGTTTGCTCATTTCCTGTTTTCCTTCTTTGAGTCCATTCACAGCTTCATTGAATTTCTCCATCCTCTTCCTCAAATTTTTCACCTTCACCATGCCATCAACGCTGCCGTGAGAGCAGAGACAATGGTGTTCACTTTTATGTCCAGTCTATTAGTTTATTCAAAAATACATACTTTGTACACTTCTTCAATGTTTTTAACTTCTATATTAGAGCTCATTTTGATATTTTGGGTCATTTTGAGAGGCATTATTAATAGTAGGAATAGTTCACCCAAAATATAAAATGTGCTGAAAATTTCCTCAACCTTAGACCATCCAAGATGGAGAAGAGTTTGCTTGTTCATTGGAACAGATTAGGAGAAATTTAGCATTATATTAGCTCACCAATGGATCCTCTGCAGTGAATGGGTGCGGTCAGAATGAGAGTCCAAAAAGGTGATAAAACATCACAATAAACCACAATCAACCCACACAACTCCAGTTCAAAAATTTACATCTTGTGAAGTGTAAAGCTGTGTGTTTGCAATAAATAAATCCATTATTAAGGCTTTAAAACAAATCCATAATCCATAATCCCACTTTCTGCCGTGAAAAAGTCTATCCCCTGTTGTCCTCTCACATCAAAATTCACCAACATATTCATTTAGAATTATTTTGGACTGTTTTCACTTGTAAACACAGAAGTGCAGATTTCTCTCCTGATTCAGATAAAATGATTTTTTTCACTGGAGAAAGCAATATTATGGATTATGGACTCAAACCGGAAGCAATGGTTTGAAGATAAAAACATCTCGATGAAGGATTTGTTACTTACAAATACACAGCTTTTCAATTCACAAGACATTAACTGATAGACTGGATTATTGTGATGCTTTTATCAGCTGTCTGGACTCTCATTCTGACGGCACCCATTCACTGCAGTGGATCCACTGGTGAGCAAGTGAAGTAATGCTAAATTTCTCCAAATCGATGAAGAAACAGAGACTCATCTACATCTTGGATGGCCGTCAGCAAAAAAGTAAAAAAGTATAAAATCTTTTCAAAACCATATGAAACAAACATGAATACAAAGAATACATTTGTAAGAATTTTCAATTAGATTTTTCATTGATCCAATCCATAATTCAGATCTGTCACTGACAGCTTTTCAAAAACACCAAACAGATGCAAACAACACAGTGACACCACACTGACATAAGTGTTGGAAAACAGATCCTCACACTGAGTTTGCAATGCATGAGCAATCACGGTCACTAATTGAAGCATGCTGGTATGTGTACATACCGAGGCTTGTGTCTTCTTTTGCATAGCCACATGCGAACAGTCTTCTGAATCTTGATGCAGGCACTAGCCCTGAAGCTCATTTTGTTCCTCACTGTGCCAAGTTAAAGAAAGAGGAAAAAGATGCTTACTCATCAACAGCATCAAACTGTAACACTGCAAAGGTGAATGGGAGGGCGTGGGATGGTTCTAATGACTTTTATGAAAGGCAGTTTACTGAGGTTATGAAGGGTGACGTACATTTAATAACTGACAGTGTGCACCACTGGACCTTTTTCCAGCGGCTGCACACCAGCCACTTATTGACCCGTTTTACAAGCTCGGCCAGGTGCTCCGGATCAGACTTCATGATCTGGTCAAACTCTGCAAACTGAAGCAAACACAGACACACGTTAGGATTTATATAGCTGCATTTACGAGGTTCCCATGTGTGCCAGCTTAATGAAACAGTATAGCAGTTAACAGATAACAATCTTGTATTATTCCAACCCTCATGAGAAATGTCATTAGAAATTATCACCTTTCCAGGGCGGAAGAAAACCCTGGTCAAGCCAAACTTGTAATCGTTCTTGTTGAGGCCAAGTGCTTTAAACAGAGCCTGCAGAAGGAGACAATATAATCAGACAGTGGAATGTGTACTTTATTAAATGTCTATCAGAGATCAACAAGAATGGTTATGATGGCCTCAGGCCTGTGCTTATGCTCTTCCATTCAATAATGTTATATTTGATGTTTTTATGCCTTGGAAACTTAAACATTTGGTTTTCTGTGCTGTTTTGAACATTATTGCCAGAGTGACTTGTGAGTTAGAATCAGAATGATTTGAAAACAATAAATAAGTCAGTAATGTTTTCAGACTTCTGCCACTTGCAGCTGAAGTGTTTATGAAGTTTGTAGCTGTCAAAGAGTTACATTATAGTGGTTAAATTTCCAGCTGGTACTGCAAATGAAAAACATAAATTATTGTAAACAGTATTTTGGTGAAAAAAAACAACATTTCATGAAAAATGACATTTATAAAACAAATATGCTCCTAAAAAAAGCTTAAATGAAAATCCAAACTAAAGGCATGATTTTTCATTAAGTAACACATTTTTAAACAGATTTTTAAAAGATGTTTCCTTTTCATTGATTCAAAACATAATTAAGATTTGTCACTGACAACTTTTCAAAAACACCAAATGACAAAATCGTAACGCAATCAATAATGTTTTGCAACTTATACCACTTCTCAGCTAAAGTGTTTATGAAGTTTGTAGCTGTTACATTATAGTGGTAAAATTTCCAGCTGTTATTGCAAATGAAAAACATAAATTGTTGTAAATAGTTTTTGGGAAAAATAACATTTAAAGACCAGATATTAAAAATGCTCCTAAAATATGCTTCAGTGAAAATCCAAAATCAAGGCCTGACAGAGACAGCAGGAAAAAAGCCCTTATTGTTAAACCTTGATTATACTCTTGAGTCTAGACATTGCATTACAAGCATGATCATCAGAATAAAGAAGTAATTTTCAATAACTAATTGCAGCTATACTGTATTCGTGTGGAATTTAATTGTAGATTTTATGATGAAGTAAATACTTTATATTTAACCATGGGTGTATGATTAAAATGTAATTTGACTTTCAAATGTATCTGTAACTACCAATGATAAACCACTATCATTTATCATGGAAATCAATGAGGGATTACTCTGTGCATGCTTTGGCACATGGATATGAAAGGTCATGCAGTTTTTTTCTAAAAATAATCCAGCTAGCCATGATCTATCATACTAATCCTAATTATGTACAGTACACATCAGGTGAATAACAACAAGAAGAGAATGAGCTATTAATTTTAGATGCAATGATCAAGATAAAAATAAACAATAGAGGTTTACTTTGCAAAAGAGTCGAGGATCAAGCCTTGTGAGTTTGTTGGGCATGTACTGCTTGTACATGTTGTAAAGCTCGTGAAACGGAGCTCGAGAGGGGAAGCCACCCTGCATCAGGTCCAGCACTGATACCATGCCTGAGAGGAGAAGAGAAGTACAGATAATGTAGCCAGTGAAGATACAGGATTTGCTGCATTAAAGCCTGGAGCTGAAGCGTGAACCAAGTTTAAAGGAAGATTCAACATCTTATTCTTTGTAATGTGCACTCAAACTGTAACTGAACACTTGCCTTTGTCAACAAAACTCACAGAATGAGCGTATAGGAGTATAAACTAGGACACTTAGTACTTACTAAGTAGTACTTATTTGCTAGTAGGCAAGTACTGTAGTTGAAAAGTCTACATTTATCTCACTAGTGAACAACTAGTGAACAAAGGTCTAAAGTATCAAACTATTGACAAATCGAGTTACCAGCACAGTTCCTAGGATATACTTTCCTTATATCTCTTGCCTGAAAGTTTATTTCTAAACCTTTGCTAACAGCCTATAAAACGCAGTAACACCAACCTTCAAAACAATCTTGTGGTAACGCCACCTCCAAAAGATAATGAAAAATCAGTGGAGCTCACATTTAATATGGTCGCTCCATAGGCAATATCGGGATTTGTTTTAAAAGGGAGCTTGCGACTGATGAGCGCTGTGTATTTGTGATGGGTTTTCTTAAATTGAAATATCTGAAGCATTACCACAAGTGCTGTGAGATGAATTGGGAACTACAAAATAGAAATAATACACCTATATAATCATATACATACCCGAGCATTGAAGCTGAGACAGAATCTGAGCTCCTTCAAACTGGTGGCTCACCATCTTCAGATTAGGCTTCACACAACGGATAAAACTAGAGCCCTTTTCAACACATACACATGAGAAGTTATTAGAGTTATAAAAAACGTTGTTTTTTTATGTTTATGAGTCTCTTATGCTCACCAGTGCTGCATTTATTTAATCAAAAATGCAGTAGAACAGTAATATTGTGAAATATTATTACAATTTAAAATAACACTTTTTTAATTTAATACATTTTAAAATGCAATTTATTCCTGTGATGGCAAAGCTAAATTTTCAACACCCTTCAGTGTCTTGATTCTTCACAAATCATTTTAACATGCTGATTTGGTGCTCAATAAATGTTTCTTTTTACATTTATATGCATCTTTATTGTCACCTTAAAATAAATGAATGCATCCTTGCTGAATAAAAGAAATTCTAAAATAAGAGACATTTGTGGCAACAGCAAAAAAAAAACAAAACAAAAAAAAACATTCATTGCACTTCTACAACATTGCAAAAGAGGAAAAAACAATAATAGAGATAAATTGCAGCAATCAAAAGAGACAAAGATGTCAAATTTACCAGCTGTACTTAATACAAAAACAAAACAAAAAAAAGCACACTGCAATCCAGCAGCACTGACTAGTTTTTTTGTTTGTTATTTAATGCCAGGATAATATAACAAAGTGTTCAAAATATGCATTCAATAATATAACAGAATAAAACATAAAAAGTTTGATAGATTTACTTTTTTGCATCATCACAATTTGTGAAAAGGGTCCATACTGCATATTCTAGGCAAGAACGGCCTACTAAGACAGGAAGATACCGTCTTCCTGACATGCAAAGCAAACAAGCACATTTTGTTCATTTTAATGTGCCACTTACCAGACCCATAAATCAGCACCTGTCACGTTGCATCATTTGCTGTGCCGCCTGGTTTGCGGCATGCATTAGACACACTCAGTAATAACCAAAACAAGTGGCCACCATTTTTTAAAATGAATAAATAACACATTACTTACCGTACTGCGTAGCTTTTCTAGTAGAAGGTTCAGTTGGGTCTATGAAAGTTAATCAGAAATGAAATGTGAGAGTGAGTCCGGTACATTTTAATTGAGAGTATCTTTTCATAAAAAATCTGTTTACACACACAGTTGTAGAGTTGTGCTGCCATGCAAATCGTATCACACATTTTGACGCATACAGGAATAACAGACATGCATTATGCCAGTAATTGGACCAACTATGAAGATCTTTTCTACAAATTCAATATATAATGGTGACATAAATGACATGGTGATGTGTTTACAGTGAAGGTTCTGTTAAAGTTTAAATTCCTTCTGTATGATTTCATGACAAACAACTACAACAGAGACCAAAAATGTGGCAGCCACATTCGCACAAAGACATGGCAATGGACCAAGTGGGTGAAAGAGGCTGAAGGAGAAGGGTGGGAGAAAACTAATATCTGCATTTGTTTATGAGGTTGCAGGTTACTCTGTGGTGCTGGCACTGAATATTTCAGCCAGGCTTACCCTACAAAAGCTTCAGTTTTTTCAGTTTTTTCCTTGTTTCTCTTTACATATTTATTTCAGCCCCAGAACTTTTCACAGGGAAAGGCTGAGGAAACAGGAGAAGGTCTAAGAGAGGAGGATGGAAAAAGGGCAAAGGTTAGAAGGAAAGGAATTAGATCACCAGGTAAGAGGTAAAATGTCTCTCACAAAAGCTTTTAAAACCTACAACTATCAAGAGGAACAAAAAGAAAACAACTTAATCAATATCTAGCCCCACAAACAAAATCTACAGCGGTCTAAAGACAAAGCCTTAAGGAACTCCTAATTTTTAAAAAGCCAGCAGTCTTGAGATCTTAATTTTTTTTTTTGTCATATCTTCAGGCCTGTTAACACCTTTGACAAAATTTGTTTCCTGGTTATCAGGAGAATAAGAAGTTCAAAGCAAAAGGACAGATTCACCTTGAATTTGTTTCCCACACTGATAAAGCTGAGTTTGCCAGCCTTCTGCTTTGAGTCCTTGGAACTGGAGTTGTTCTCAAAGAGATCCCGGACAAACTTGTCCTTCGACTCGCACACCAGGCTCTCCAAAGACATGTGGAGGGCGTCATTATTCTTCTCCACAAACTGGGTCTGCTCACACACATACACCATACACACACACAAAACCCACAGGGCATAGAAATAAACACAAAGTCAACCTCACAAAAAAAACCAACAACTTTACCAAAGGGATTCCCCCAAGGCCCCAATTGTTTTTACAGTGTGGCAGAAATTAATTAACTTAGGTTAAACATTGTCACATTACAGAACTAAAACAATAAGATGGTTTCCATACATAAAAGGATTCAGAATGAACTGAGTGAATTGGGACCTTACAGTCTCATAGCACACGGCGCCAGCAAAATGTCTTATGATGAAACCTTCATCATCTCTCAAATTCCGGTGGATTGTAAGCTTTGACTTCCTGGGCACCTGAAAAATCAGCCCACACAGAATTAAACTTTCAGCAAAATCCATCTTTGCAGTTGTATTTTTATGACTTCCTTCATATTTGGGTCTTGACATTGATGGAATGTCAGGGTAAATCACATAAAAAACTGTCAAGGAATGCCCAGGTCATATTTAACCCCATAAATCAAAAGAAATAAAGTAACAAATAACATTTAACATAAAGAAAATGTAACCTTATTATGCATTGCAACATCGTATTTTCATTAAACATAAGCACATTAATTCCTCCCAGGTTTCAGTAACCTAATATAATGCTAAAAGTGTATGCACATTTGTAGTTTATAGTTAGTTTAATGTATTATTCAATCATAGCACTAAGACATGCTTGTTATAATAAGCAATGTGGAAATATTCAGCAAGATGGTGAAGATGCTTCCCTTAAGAACAGTGTGAATTTAATGCTAAATTGTAACATATTTACAAATGCATTAGCATACAGGATAATGATGCTTCATCCAATATATTACTCAGGGAAATTAATGGAAATAATTGCTAATTTAATTCTTATAACGCAAATTGAAAATCATGAAAAGGGGCCATCTAGGGCAAAACGACCCCCTTATGTAAACTTATCACAATTGTCATCTGATTTTTACATAATATGTTAAATAAATATCATTTTTATGATTTCCCCATTTTTTTAAAGTGTCGGTACAGTGAAATACTAAATCAAACAGTAAATGTATGCATTTTGACAATTTAATTGAATATTAAATAACAACAAATCAAATGAATCCCAGACAATTCTCTTCTTACTCCATCTTCCTCTAAATATTAGGCTACTGTTTAACAATCCCTTAAGCTATCTACATGATGACACTGAATGTCAGATGAAAATGCAGAAAGTGAAAAAAACTGACTGTGGTCCAGAACTAAGGATAAACTATTAACTATTCCTGCAGGCTGGTAGTTTAAGCTTTTCTTTGCTATACTGTAGTGGCTGCTGGAAAGAGCCAAACCACATCTTACAGTGAGACGGAAGTGATCTTTGTGCTTGCTGTGAACCGCCTCTGCAAAGTGCTGATCACTGGGCTGGGGAAGACGGTTCTCCTCATCCAGAATATCCAAGATACCCACAAGCTTTGCCTCAACCAGATCTGCAAAGCAATAAAGTCACAGAGAGAATTTTGAAGCTGACGACAGAAACTTTTCATGTGAATGAATTCGAGTTGAATAGTAAATTAATATATTCAATCTCCCTGCAGAAGGTATTATCCAAAGTGAAGTAGAACTCAGCAAGTTTAATGGACGAATGCAAAGTCTGTAGGCACACATAGACCTTTTTGATAATCAGTGCGAAGGCATCCGTCATATGCATAATTCATCTGAGACGTGCGCAGGTGAGAGAGGTGCGGACGCAAGCACAGTCATGTATTTGCATGAGCAGGCACCCGAGTATAAATGTGAGGTGATTGATGAGGAGACATGCAGGGATAGGACCTACGCGTCCATTTGGAAGTCACAAGGACATGTGTTGCATCACTATCGAGAGAATTAGGAAAAGCAGAGCTGGCGAAAGGAAAGCGTGTCTTTCCCTTCGGAAAAGAAGTGACATCTGCGATGCAGGTGTTGTGTGCCTACTTTCTGCGCCGCATCAGGCGAGATGTTATGTTAAGCCACCTGCACACTGTGCAAACTCACACAAGCCTTTAAGATTTGACAGCTTGGGCAAAAAAAAAAAAAGAGGTGGTTTCTTTTGCAGTGCATACGAGGAAGATCTTCGATAAGTCATTAGGAGTTAAAACAGACCGACTAAAAAGATAAAAAGGCATTGGTTCTGATACCTCCAGACAGCACAGTTCGGTCTGGTGATGGTATTTGCATTCAGTGAACCGGGTAAAGATTTCACCGTGTGTCCTGAGATTGAACTGACTTTCTGTTCTGACAGGGTGATTTGGGTCAGACCGCACTGCTCAAGCCGGCATCAAAAAACTAAAACAGTGCGAGCTCTTCATCTTATCTCCTAAACCCTCTCCAGAGAGTTCGAGTGTGAGAGAGGTTCCTCCCAGGACTCATTCCTGCGTTATCTCAGGCACCCAGCATGGATTTCTGCTGGAATATTCATCTTCAGCATGTTTTGTCCAGAGAGCAACAGACATGGCGATGTATACAAATAACGATGTTGTTGTCTGGGAGCGTTTTTTTTTTGACCTTTGAAGGTCATAATTTGAGAAGAAATTACATTTGCGTTGTAGCACATTGGGTTTAGAGACCTTAGCGTTTCCACGTGCGGAGGACTTCATTATATTTAAGTTGGCGTCTATGGGCCGTAGTGCATCCCGTAATGAATGGATAGGAGGAAGGTCATTGTTATTCACAGCCAAAGGGACACTGACCTATGCAGTCCTGATTATCAACATAATGAACTTCATTCACTCCCAGGCCTTCTTTCTGATACAGCTCTTGCTCCTGGGGAGAAAAAAAAACAACACAAGATAAGAGCATCGTTTTTGCTGAAAGTGGGAAAACGCTTAACTTAATCTGCTGGAACAAGAACGTCTCAAAAGAAGTTAAACTGGAATCGTTAAATCGGAACGGTTGTGTGCTTGCAATGAAAGATGAAATGGCTTCATGCATCAGTTTTAAGAAGGGCATAGTTATGAGTCACAGATCAATACTAAAAATCCCAATAACACTGATGACTCACCTCTTTCAGTATGCGTTCATTAAAAAACTGCTGCAGCTTTTCGTTACAATAGTTGATGCAGAACTGCTCGAAGCTGTTGTGCTCAAAATACTCTGAACAGGGATATAAAAAAAGCATTTTGTGATTCATGTGCTAGGTATATCTCTAAATGTATTTAACAGTTACACTATTAGAGAGACACTGTTAGTGAGAGCCAATTATCGTTAATCCTACAGCATATTCTCAACCTTATTTCTGCGCAAGACAAGCTAATAGCTAGTGAATCATTTCATTTTCTATATATTCAATGAGTCATATCCCACACTGTGCTTATTTTAAAGTTTGAGGAATATTCCAGGTTACATACAAGTTAAACTCTATCGACAGACAGCATCTCTTGCTGTCAATTACCATGGTAAATCATTTCAGTTTATAAAGACCCCAAAAAATTAGTTATGCACTTATAATGGAAATACACTTACCCCACGTTTACTGTATTGCAAGCTTTAATTGCAAGTGTATTTGTTTATCTTTATTTGTCAGCATTTTTTTTTCCTTTTTTATATTATTATATTTAGAAAGTAAGTGCATTTCTGTCTTTTTTTGCCATCTTCATTGTTACATTATTATACTAGGATATACACATCAACTGCTGACAAACAGTTTTGACATCTTGAGTTATACTTAATTCAGAATTCGAAAAATCTGAGACCTCACTGAAAATCATAAAAGAATAGTTTATAGTGTTTTAATATTTTAATAGTTTAAGTAATTAAAACTAATAATCATTAAAATATTAAAGAAATAATAAATATTTAAGATTCTGCACTATTTCTATTTGTCTAATCAAATTAGTAAATTCAAATACCAAGGAATTCTGAAATTCATTTAATTTAAAAATATCATTCAATTAGTTAAGCTGATGAAAATTAGACTAGGTTTTGTGTAGAAAATTAGACTCATTTCTCATATGCATCTTTGATTGAAAATGTAAGAGCCACTGAAAACAGGTAAATGAGGACATTCAGCGTTAAGCCAACATGACCTGTCCATTGTGGCTATCACTCGGGCTCACCAAAGCCAGCGATGTCCAGAACGCCGATGAAGTTGGAGGACGTATCAAAGGGGAAGCACTGGTTGACCCGTTTGACCACATGATCAAAGAGCCGGCTGTAAATTGCTTTGGCGAGGGCATCACGGGCATTGTTGGCCTGTTCCACCTTCAGAGGCACCCTGGAGAGAAGCAAAGTGGGACAGGAGGAGTCAAAATCTGGGCCAGGGCTTCTGCTAATGCCGGCTCATCAATACATGTCCATTCTGTTTTACTCCGTCCAACTTTGCACTCTTAAGACACTGCTGTTTTACCACTCTAAGCAAAATGCATAAAACACTTTAGGGGAAAGCAGAACGCCAACGAGAAATAATTTTGAGTCAAAATTTAATTTATTTTCCTCTCAATTCCATTATGATTGCAAACGCTCAAGGCTGCTGAAAAATCTCCTCTGACTTTATTTGACCTGACAATGGTGTGTTTCTACAGTCATACAGAGGACAAACGAATATAATTACAGCAGTTACAGTGTAAAATTAAATTGTTTGGTAACGACGTATGTGAGAAAATTTTTAATTTTTTTTGAGGGGGGACTTGTATTTATTATCACAAAGGTAAACTGGGACAATTTTCTGCTTTGCTGAGTGCTGAAAGCGAGTTTTTATTTTTATTTTTATTTTTAATGAAAATTACATGAGTTTCCTAAAGACCACAATTCCTAAAACTATGCAAGAAAATATCTTTATAGTATGCGAATAACTGAATCTAAAAGGCCTAGACTACTTTTAATGCAAAAACTTTAATTACAATGTCCTCTTTTTCAACTTTGTTGTTCATCAGGTGTATAAAAACTGACTTAATGGTCCTCCTGCAGATTAATTACATAATTAAACTGAAAACAGTACAGGGAAAAGGTTCCATTCATACTTATTTTGCAACAGGAACTTTGATAAATGTATATACGCAAAACAAACATCACTTGAAATCCCGGTGAAACTTAAAGGGCTTGAAATGCAGCAGCCAAGCGATATTACATGAAAACACAATAAATCTCTATAACACACACCTGTTAAAGCAAAGCAGCTCATAATCACAAGACATAACGGCTCCCCACTATCCTCAGGAGGCGTACGGATACGGGCGAACTGAAACGCCAGAACTGATAAAACCTTCTTGCTCTCTCAACGGCGCCATCCCGCTGTGGGAATACCTGCTGTGTGACTCTTATTGCCTGCACAGTTAATAAAAGCTGGACCTGGCTCACAATAATCTCTACGATCTCGAGCCTGCGAGATTGCTTTTCATTAACTCGCCTTTATGCTATTAGTGTATTCCCTCGTGTCGAGGGGCCGCTGTGCTCTTCCTTCTCAATGTCACCTGCTTTGTTACGTTTAACAGATTTTTAAAAATCACAATACGCCTCTGAAATGAAGCTCTGTCAGGCACAAGCTGCTGCCCTCTCCTGTGTCTAGCGGTGTAAAAAATGCAAGGGTCAGTGTTGCCTTGTTTGAATACAGTCTCCATAATTTTCCATAAAATGCATATTGCATATGTACGTGGTTGCGCATCTGTTTGCAATCAAATGAGGAGGGCAGCGAAACCTCTTGCGACTTTGATTCTCATCACACCTAAAAGACCCCAGGCCACTCCCTCAGACAAACATCCATTATTCATGCAGTGCAAACACTCCCAGTCCAGCATCTGTGCTCGGTTAAATATTAATCCACTGAGCGCTGGCCTATCATTCAGACGGCACAGAATATAAAACCCCACCTGGGCGACGAAGAACGGAGCGTACGATTCAATCGAGGCAATCGAGTTTTTCCAATTCCTCTCGCCCTCGACAACTGGCGTGTGCAGTAATTGGACAGTGGGTTTTGCATGGCGAAAGCTGAGAAGAACTGGGCTTTTGTTTCACAAAATTGCAAACCTGAGTCTTATCTTTAACCAGTAGTGGAGTGGTGTGGAAAAAGCAGTTCGATACCTCACGCCTTCTCTCTTACATAATCAATAAAAAGAAATACATCCGTTTAAATGCAGAAGACTTTGGATGGCAACTTGACTATTCCGGCCCCTCAGCCAATTTAGTCTATGCCACATTTGATTATACTGACCATATCTCTAATGGAAAAGCTGCGATTAGCTATTTTCAGCTCTCCTCTCGTCTGTGAGCGGGCGACCGGAGGATTCATTTAACAGTTATGCGAATGCGAATGGGGTGAAATGATGAAATGTAATACTAGAAGACATTTCGCATCACGGGGAAGATTGAGATGTGAAGAGAGTGCGGAAAATACCAAGCGGGGATCTGTGGTGACTTTTTGGTCGTCTTTTGATCATCATTTGGACACTAACAGAGAAATAAAACAAAACCGGAGGGTCAGTGGCTGAGTAGATGTTAAGTTAAAAGTGTGGGGTCACTCACTTGATGACTGTGCCTTTGGCGCCCCCTGCAGTGGTGAGCATGACCCTGGTGGTGAGACTGACTCTCAGGTCGTCCTGGTCCAGGCCCAGAAGCTCGGCGCAGTATTCCAGAGTCTGACTGGTCTGGTTCTTCAGAATGCAGCCGCCTGAGAACAGATGCAAATTTTTAATGGTCATCTTTAAACTGTGGCTCATCATGTTTCTTATGCTGCGACTAGACAGCAGAGCTTTCTAAATGTTTCAATGTACTGAGGTTTTCGAAGCAGTTAATGACCTATTCCCCTGTTGAATAATCCGATCAAAATGTGTCAATTATACATTGTCTAAGACAAACGATTCAGTTTTGATTTGATTTTTCATTTGGTTTTTTTAAAAAAAGTACCATTTTCAAAATTTAAATGTTGTGTCATTGATATCCACAATATTCTGAATACATGACAGTACACATCTTAATTGCTATGTTCCAAAAAGGTAAAAAAATGTTATCATTTGTAACGCATGTCATTTTAAAAGCTGAACTAACCGTGTCATTTCCTAAAAGGTCAAAATATCTGATATTTTAAGAACTGATTTTGACACAGACATGACAGGCCACAGATATTATGTTGTTGTTTTTTTTTGTTTTGTTTTGTTTTGTTTCATTTTATTTTATATTATTTTAGCTGCATGTTTCTGCAGTTTGGTCTCATAACATGGATTTCAGGGTTTTTAAATATTTATAATATTTAACATAAAACTGTTTCGCTGTTTTTCCCCCCTACAATAAAATATTATTTTTCTCCACATAATAAAAGGTTTTCTTTACAGGAATTTCATTATTTTAATGAGGATTTTTTTCTTCATATTAGGACAGTTGTACCACTGTGCCATTTTTTAATGTATGCCTCCAAAAAATGTAGAAGAATTTTAATGTATTAAAAACATGTTCCTAATAGAAGATTAAAATTAATAGATACAAAAAAAAAAAATGAAGTTGTCGTGCCTTTGACTCATCAGTGCTTTCTTGTGTGCAAAAAAAGTGTGCAAAAAAAAAATCTATAAAAGCACGCTCCTTCAATCTCCTATCATATCTCAGCCCTTTTCAAAAATATGCGCTCATACATAATAGTCTTCAGGTCTCCTGCAAGACCTCTGTAACATTAGGCTCTGTGTTTTCCAGCTGAAAGATATCTCAGGCCAGCAGCTCCTTTGTGAGCAGAGAAATAGAGCAGGCCAGAGCAGTAAAAGGTGTTGTACCTTCATCAGAAGAGGAAAACAAATCCTGGATGCACGTCTGGCAACACTAGAAAGAGCCCCGTTACCCCCCACAGCAGCTCTCTAATGAGGTCTTTTGAGTTGGAGGAAGCGTGGGTGTGGTGTGTGTGAGGGAGTTTAATGAGGAGAACATCAGCACATGTGCATGAGCTCAGAAAATAATAAAATAACACTTCAGACATCAGTGAAAATTTCTTCCCTGACTGAACACAGATAGTAAAAATTCTGCATGAAAGCAAAATTGGTTATATTTTGAAGTCTCTTTCCTGAAAGAAACTGAATATTTCTAAACCAAGCATGACATGACAAAGCAACAAGCGATAAATCCTATCTCTTTTTTGTCGTAACCGGCATTATTGCAACCGACACAAGACATTTTATCGGCCGTTTGGTTTCTAGTTCTGCTTTATTCCAATAGACATAGAGTGAAATCTCACTGGCTGCATATTAAACATCAAATAAGTTCTGATTGGTTGTGATTTTGTCACTTTATGCAGGATGCAAAATTACTTTATGCTTGAAACTTTTCACATCACGCTGGGTTAGGACATTAAATCTTTGATGAATTTTCATTTAGGTATTTTTTTCTACAGTTGCAATATGAATGGCTACCAGAGGTGCTTCCTGTCTCTTCAAAGTCGATATTGCCGAGATGAAGGACGCCAGCCACCACTCTGAAGAGATTGAGCTTCTCTGTGTCATCCAGGCCGATTTTCTTCATGGCCACCACCATCCTGTTGAAATCTCCCAGGTCATCCAGCAAAGGGTCCTTCAGGGCACCCACTTTCCCGTGCTACAGAAACAACGGACCATCAAGACACACAACACTATCCATACTGCAAGTGCCTGAGAAGAAAACGCAGTGGCACTGCAGCTATAATCAGAGATCAGAAATGTATACTGGAGGGCTACAGATCTACATCTCTGATTGCAAGAAGGAGGAAAAGAAAACAAACCACACTTGAGGGTCAGAGTGTGCCAGCACTTCCTTTTTGACTCTCTCTTACAGTCATATTCCAAAAAAAAAAAAAACATAATTCTGTCATCATTTAATTACCTTTTGTTCTAAACTTGAATGATTTTCTGTTTGAGGAAAGCTTTATGTTGCATTGAAAAAGCAACATAAACATTCTTCAAGATTTCCTTTTTGTGTTTAAAGGATACAAGGGTGAATAAATGATGACAGAATTGTTATTTTTTGGCAAACTATGCCTTTAAGTGACTGACAAACTGATAATCTGCAGTCTGATGACAAAGCAGATCACACCACTCTGACCACAGTAGAGCATAAACGCTGTTTGATACCCATAACTACAAGCACCCCTTACAAAAATACTTTTTTTTTTCCACACAGAAAGCCTCATGCATATTAGCTTGCAGACCCATACACATACTAATGTCCAATTTCATGCACAGAAACCCAGAAAGCTGAAGAATGTAAAGCATGAAAAGCATTTAGAAAGGCCAGCTGGTAAAACATCACCTTATGATCCTGAATTTGAAAAAGATCAGGGAAGGCAAAGACACATAATATTCAGTTAGAAAACAACTAATATAAACAAAAGGCTAGAAAAGTAGTGTTCTGTTCCAAAGCCTACATGGGTAGCATTTTAATGACAAAACAAGTCTTAAAATAAGCTAAAACATTTAAAAAATGATAAATAAGATTATATTGTATTTCTAATTTGTTCCTTCACAAAGTGCAATTTTTATCATCTTTATGAACCAAGGTTCTCACAGACAGTAAACCTGGATATACTGTATGAGGTAATTTTGATTTCTAGACTTGGACAGTCATGGAAATTTATTTAAAAATGTAATATTTATGAAGTGAAAAAAAAGAAAAAAAATTTAACACCAAACTGAACAACTAAAAAAGTGTATCAAAATATAATATCTTTTATTATTGTTTTAGATTTGCATTATGTAAAAGTGTGTTAAAAACAAAATCTCCTATTGGGAAGACAATGCTGAGAAATCTAGAAAAACTAAAATTTCTGAAATTCTGGAATTGAATTGTTTAAATTATTTAGAATCATTTAATTTAATTACTTTAATATAGTTCTACTTATTTTCTGTAAATATGAAAATGAGCAGCTTTGTCATTGTGACATACAGTAGGTATGAAAAATATCTTGGGGGCCTTTGAATATTGTCTTTGAAAAGAGGAAGCTTTGAAGTCAAAAAGGTTGAGAACCACTGGGCACTTTAAAAACATAGTACTGACCAAATTCTAGGACAGCCTTTCATATATATTTTGTTCAGAAGGCACTCCCAGAATGCAATTCAAGATGGCTAACAAGTTGAAAAAAAAAAAATCCTAAATACAATGAAATCTTATTCAATTCTGAAAAGTATCACTAAAAATGTACAATTTAACTCAATTTTTGTGTGCTTTGTATTTTTGTGCTTGTTAGAGTATTATGTTGTTAGCTTAGCAGCATGCTAATCTGACTCTATCTGCTTGTTAAAGGGATAGTTCACCCAAAAATGAAAATTCTGTCATTAATTACTCACCCTCATGTCGTTCCAAACCCGTAAGACCTCCGTTCATCTTCGGAACACAAATTAAGATATTTTTGTTTGAATCTGAGAGCTCTCTGACCCTCCCATAGACAGCAAAGGTCCTTACACGATCAAGGTCCAGAAAAGTACCAAGATGATCGACAAAGTAGTCCATGTGACATCAGTCTGTCAACTGTAATTTTACGAAGCTACGAGAATATTTTTTTGCACAAAGAAAACAAAAATAATGATTTTATTCCACAATGTTGTCTCTACTGTTTCTCTTGTGGATGCGTGTTCCCGACAGTACATGACGCAAGCGCGTGGTGGCACATGAAAATGTGGAATAAAAACGTTATTTTTGTTTTCTTTGTGCAAAAAGTATTCTCGTGGCTTCGTAAAATTATAGTTGACAGACTGATGCCACATGGACTACTTTGTCGATCATCTTGGTACTTTTCTGGACCTTGATCGTGTAAGGACCTTTGCTGTCTATGGGAGGGTCAGAGAGCTCTCAGATTCAAACAAAAATATCTTAATTTGTGTTCCGAAGATGAACGGAGGTCTTACGGGTTTGGAACGACATGAGGGTGAGTAATTAATGACAGAATTTTAATTTTTGGGTGAACTATCCCTTTAAGTATGATGCCACACATGACCATTTCTGGGTTTAAACACTATCAGAAGTCAAAAGCAAAGAATAAACGGTGCTAAAATACATTCTCAGTGTGCTGTAATACTACTGAAAAATCATGTACTAACCGAAATCTCAGATGGCCATACAGTGTTTCACCTTTTATGAATCATTAAACTATTGGTGTCTGGAAACCCTGACTTTTTTTAAAAGTGTAGCTTAAATGTTTAATACAAATATACATTTCTCATTAATGGCTGTTGAGATAGTATTCTCAACTGAAACGAATAGAGACTTGGACCCAGAAACATTATGTGCAGTATTCCTTATGCCACGACTTAAAAATATTGGAATTAGATTTGAAACTGCATAGATTAAAAACTGTCAGCCGAGTCAATTTGAATTTTAATTGTGTGGTGCGGACTTCCTGTCTTTGTAGAGAGTTCCAAATCAGTCACTTATAAGGTTCCTTCGTTACGATGTATTTAGGCACTTGACTATATAGACAGCTCACTAAGTTTTGGACCAGAGCCTAAACAAAGACAAATCTCAGTCGATTCTGAATTAAAAATGGATTGTATAAATATCCTAATATCGACCCAAACTCATTAAGATATTCAAGTGTTCAAGGATGATTAAAAAAGGACAAAAAAAACAACAACAACAAAAGTACCATCTGCAAATTTGGGATACGAAACTAATCTCAGTTCTTCATCTGAAAATGTAGTGAAACAGACGGTGTTGAGCTAGCAAATGAACAACTGCACCAACAGAAACAGCAGCTAATGAATATCTCATCACCTCCAGGGGGATTCAACACAACGATGATTTATAATAATGGCCCTTGATAACAATAACATCAATTGATGGGCTCGGTCTCCAGAGAGGGCTGTGTGCAAACACAACACAACAACACTGGAATTTATTACACTTTACATAATTCATCAAAGACGTGAACTAATTTCTGAGGGTAACTAATTCTATTTGAGGCAAAACGGTGATTCTGCAACTTCAGAGATTCTGGCTGCGGTCAAGGTCTTTTCATTCAGCATGTCCTCTAGTCTTAATTTTACTACACGAACAAAGAAAGCGGCAAGGATTTGATCATACATCGTAAACGAATCTGAAATCTTGACTACGGCTTAGCTTAGGGCTGTTTATTACTTATTAGCTACAAATGTGTTTCATAATGCAGGAAGGAAAAAACAGACTCATCACATCATTGACCCAGAGATTCCCAAACACAGATGACTCTACGTACCTCTGGACTTTTCCTGTTTTGCATGATCTGTTTATCTGAGTCCTTGTTTGCAAAGTATCGTGTGCATCCGCGATTCAAATACTGAGTGAAACACAAACACACAATGAGAGGAGTTAATATACGAGACCAAAAACTACAGAAATAAGCATTGTAAAGCAAATATGCCATCTAGTGGTAATGTTTCACTGTATACAAGGGCCTGAAATCACATAACCCAAACTAAGGTATTATTGGATATTATTTGTTTTGATAAAATGCCCTGTCACTTCAGTTGTGTGCTTTGAAACAGTCTGTTTACTATGGTCACACCAATTATAACACAGAGTTTCCTGCTAAACAGAGTGTATAAGCTTTGTAAAGTGCTTTCCAGTTTCCTGACACACAATACACAGGAAACTGACCCGGAAGTTGTCCGGAGAGTTGAGATGAAGTATGTTCCTGATGTCCTCCGATGCCCCCGCGCAAAGTCTGTAAAATATATGATAGTTTCGCTCTTCTGCACCCTGCATGCAAATCCGAGACTTCTCCAGCAGATAGTGCGAGACAAATCCGCCCACAACTGCATTCTGAAGACACGATGAACACACTTAGTAACTAAGACTTACAAGATCACACTTTAGATTTCAGAGTAAAAGAAAGTTTACCTTCTCATTAAAGTGAATTTCCACAAACTTTCCAAACCGGCTGCTGTTGTTGTTCCTGACTGTCTTTGCATTTCCAAAAGCTTCAAGCAAAGGGTTGGCTGCACAGAACAGACATATTATTTAAAAACTGATTTTGCATTGTATACAAAAATCAAACACTACTGTACTAGTCACAACCAGTTAAAAGTGTCTTTGGTAAACCTACCCTCAACAATCCTCTCATCTATATCTTGACATGTTCCATAAGATGTGGTTAAATACCTGAAATTAAACAGATACGTGATTAAAACAACAAAACATAAAACATAAAACATATTTACTTACCAGCAACATTACTGAGCACTGCAACATGCTACCATTCAAACGTTTTGGGTCAGAAAGACTTTATTATTTTTTTTTTTTTTAAAGAGGTGTCAACAAGGCTGCATTTATTGGATAAAAAATACAAATGTGAAATATTTTTACAATTTTTACAATAACTGTTTTCTATTTTAATATATCTTTAAATTATTTTGTTCCTGTAATGCAAAGCTGAATTTTCAGCATCCATTACTCCAGTCCTCAGTGTCACATGATCCTTCAGAAATCATTCTAATATGCAGATTTGCAGCTCAAGAAACACTTCTTATTATTATCATTGTTAAAAACAGTTGTGCGCAATAATTTACTTGAAACAGAAATCTTCTGTAACATTATAAATGTCTTTACTGCCCATTTTTGACCGATTTAATACGCCCTTGCTGTATAAAAGTATTAATTTCTGACCCTAAACTTCTGAATTGTAGTGTACGTTAACATGATTTAAATCAAATTGTAAACATTATAATCTGACTGCTGCTGATTCTTCAAGATTTAGTGAAACATATGGAATCACAATGGGTTTTCATGTTTTTGAACAGTTTCGTAGGCAACATAATATTTATTTTTATATTTATAATTTTTATTAAAAATATCTATTTTCATGTCTAAAGTGAAATATCATCCTAATTCCAGCACCATTGCCAGGTATGGCAAAAACGACTAGATTTGGACCCTGTATGGATGTGAGAAATATTAATTAAAGTGTTTTAGTCATTCAATGAATAGACAGTTATCATACCTGAGAACAAACTTTGTGTTTTCTGTTTTTCCAGCACCGGATTCACCGGACACAATGATGGACTGACTCATCTTCAGAACTCTCATGTCTCTGTAGGCCTTGTCCGCTGAGACAGAGACAGAGAGAGAGAGACAGACGTTTGTTAAAATCGTTGTCAACACTGTTGCGATCTAAAAAAATAACTAAAAAGAAAGACTTAGAACTGAATCCTCAAGTGTCCTATTAGACAGACGCTCAAATGCCCACTCACCAATAGCATAGACATGAGGGGGAAGTGTCCCCAAAGAGCGTCCCTGATAGCTCTTAATTGTCTCTGGGGAGTAGAGTTTAGGGATGTCGAAATACGGGTTCACAGCAATCAGGATGTTAGCCACAGACGTCTGAAATAAAACACACACACGGTCAGAGAAGATTTAAAACGTTCATTGTTATGTGGGTGATTTTGTATTCACAGTCTTTCATATTTTGGACAAACAGATCAGTCCCAACAGTAATTCATGTTTTAACCACTGTCATTCAAAGCCTCATACTTTCAGGTTAGCTGCGTCTTGTGGAGCGTCGCTACCTCACAGGACCTAATTAAGTGCACTAGGCAACTTGATAGCGTCTGGGCAGGATTAGATGGGTCATCTGAGACGTGCAGTCACACTAGGGCAGGGCCTGGGCCGTCTCCTGACAGACTCGGGCGCTGCGCTGATGAGCGGACGCTGACAGCGGGACCGCCGTCTCTCAGATGAGAGGCTAATAAGGGCTACGGGAGCACGACAATAACATGCTCATCAGCTCTGTACCTGCAGGCATGCCTGCCAATGAGATCTACGGGGTTTAGCGTGAATCTGGAAGCCCTACATTGCCCTGAGGTGATTGTTAAGCAAAATATTTCAATGCATCATGCAGTTTTTTAAGATTTAATTACCCAAATCTGTTAAAATTTAAAGTTTAGTTTCATTAGAAGAGGCTTTAATTATTTAGAAAATCAATTTGTTACGCATATTTAGGTTATGGGTGTAATTTAAAATGCTTAGTTTGCAGAGACAACTCGGGTAGGTTCTGTGGTGCTTTAAAAACATGAATCTGTTTGTCTGAGCAACCCAACCTGCTCAACGCAGCAAAATTGGCTCAAATAATGGTACTGTTTGAGCTTAGGGTGGGACTATCTGTTTGTCCAACCAATGAAGGATGGGGGGACAGCAATTTGAATCTGCACCTTTTCTGTGAAACTGGATCCGGATTCCAGAAATATTTTTTCTATTAATTTTTCCCCTAGAGATTTTTAAAAAAGTGTTTGCCAAAGAGTTATAAACCATAATCAAACCAGCCAGGTATGAGGTAAATCACAACATTATAAACATATACCAAAAAATATATATATTTCTAATATGCTGATTTATAATCAATGTTGGAAACAGTTGTGCTGCTTAATATTTTTGGGACCTGTGATACTTTTTTCAGGATTCTTTGATAAATAAATAGTTAAAAAGAATAGTGTTTATTCAAAATAGAAATTTTGTGTTACAATATACACTACTATTCAAAAGTTTGGGGTAAGTAATTTTTTTTTTTTTTTTTTAAGAAATTAATACTTTTATTCAGCAAGGATGTGTTACATGGACAAAAAGTGATAGTAAAGACTTATATTATTAATCCTGTTAGAAAAGATTTCTATTTTGAATAAATGCTGTTCTTTTTAACTTTTTATTCATCAAAGAAAAAAGTATAACAGTGTCAACACTGATAAAAAAATCAGCATATTAGAATGATTTTTGAAGGATCAGGTGACAGTGAAGACTGCAGCAATGGCTGATGAAAATTCAGTGCTTAGCCACAGAAATAAATTTTATTTTAAAGTATATTAAAATAGGAAACCAATATTAGAAATTGAAATAACATTTCACAAAATTATTTTTTTTTCTGTAATTTTGATCAAATAAATACAGCCTTGATGAGCAAGAGAGACTCCACTTAAAAACATTAAAAATCTTAATGATCCCAAACTTTCAAACAACAGTGTATATACAGTATATGGCCAAATTTGCATTATTTACAAATATCTAAGTATTTTGAGAGCGTAGAGATTTAGTGCTTCATAGGAGTGGGCATTCACTGCAAAGATCTTTTAACATGATTTGCTCTTTACATAATCATATGTAATGTAGTTTTTCATGAAGAATTCTGTTAATTATGATTCTTTGACAAATAGGTTGAAATAATGTGGGCTGATGGCTTCAAAAAAAGCACAGGCCTATAATATCGATTAATTAACAACCTCAGAACTCACAGTAGGTCTGCTTTTAAGGGTTTGTAAGTGATCCTTAAAAATCTATTTCCCTATGGTGAAAATCAATTCAAGTCAAATTTACTTCCCGAACAAGACTTTTGCACACTGTAGTTTTAATTTTGTCAAGCAAGTTAATCAAAGTTTAAAGAAATGTTTACTCATAACACATCCAGTCTGGCACAAACACTGCAAACCAACTCAATCATCCCCTTGAGTACTGAGCTTCATTACTGCCAAAGTAGTGCAAAATAAGTCTGGTCACATTTACCACTGTTCAGCTAAATTTCAAGGGTAAATCCTATCATTTGAATAGGAATCCATGCAACTGGGGTTCTGCGTGAGGCCAAAAAAGTTCCCCACACAGATCTCGTTCATGTCACGTAGTTGGTCGAAATTGCAGCTAATCTGCCACGTTGACCAACAGAAAGCTGTTTGGTTTGAAAGACTTCTGTGTGAGCAGATCTTCATGCATCACTCCCTATTGACGACAGATAATGGACCTGGCAAAATCTGCAAAATTAAGTCTGTAAAATTGGGACGTGCTTATGTTATGAGTTGGCCAAGTATTTGCGTAGTATTGGCCTTGGAAAACGGCACAGAAATGATAGAAAACAAGAATTCAGAACAGGAATTTGACTTACATAGATCAAGTCTTTGCTGTAACGGACTCGAATGTTGTTGAGAAGAGTGGCCTCATTTAAATACATTAGAGAACCTGGAAGTAAATATGTAAACATCTTAGTAAATATATCACCATTAAATATGAGAATATCATTGAACATAATAAGATAAACTAAGTTATATACTTACAGTTGTCTTCAACATGTTTTTTCACATCATCCTCAGCAGGAAAGACTTGATTGATGGGAGCCAGGAACGTCTGCAAAGTCAAAATGAGCATTGTCAACTTTGTGAAAAACATGGCCTAACAACAACTGCCTACATTGACCTATTTCACTATTTATCCATATTATTAAAATGCACAGCATTTATGACCACACAGAAGATTAATGGGACAAAAAACAAGTAGATGATGGCAGTCGTTTGTTCTCTCATTTCCGACTATGTCTGGTTACTTTCAGCAAGGTGTAAAGCTATAAACACTCAAGGTCTTCATACATTACGACTGTGCAAATGACACCGAAGAGCGGTGCTAGGTCAGCCATGATTGATTGTGTCTAATGGTGGCCATAATGCGAAGAAGAAACAGTAAAGTCATGTTAATGTGAAAGGTGAGAACATAAGCTGTGAAATCCATTACATGACACATTATAAGACACCCAAAACTGCCCATCACACCGATGCGTTATTCAGAGCGAGATGAGACGGCCTGACCTTTCCCAGAAAACCCATCTCATCTCTGCTGACGTTCCTGCTTTACATTATTCCACTCCCTCAGTTTTATCTAAGCCATTTACATTAGGAAAGTTATTATCTGCCTCAATGTCATGGATATCATCTACCTCTTTGACCTAAAAAACACACACAACCTTGATATATTCAAGTGGGAACGTCTCGCGCATTGTTTACCTTTGTTTAATAAAAGCTAATGTGCCACTGATAAAGAAAAAAAAATCTATAGCTTTAAACAGTTCTTAGAAATGTACTCTTTGTATTCATGTTGGTTTCGAAAAATTATGATTTTTTTTATTAGAATTAAAATGTGTGATTTAAAAATTTCTTTAAGGTTCATACATTTTTGAAGAGTTGCACCACATGACTTTTTACAACTTGAACTGACAAAAAAAAATTATATTTTCAGACTTATTGACCTTGACACATAGTCATAAGGATTTGTAGGCATCATATCTATGATATCATTTCCTGTTCTGTTCTTTTGTGTGCAATTGTCTGCATGTTGGTTGCACCACATGACTTCATTTCAAATATTAACATCACCATGAAATCAAAATGGACTATTCTTATTTTTATGGAATATTGCAGTGCTTATTATAGGCTAAATTATTTATCCGTGCACATTTTACTTTTTTTAAATCACGTGCCCTTGTAATCTTTAATCAAAATAACTTCCCATCCCCTTTGCACTGACATCTCTTCTCTTCTCTGATGACATGAGCACCAGCATGAGGGACAAGACAATAATCAATCCCCTCCAGCAATCTGTCACTCACATGAGATCACAGCAATTAGCAAATGACAACAATCTAATCGATTCCTCATGGACAAAATCAAGTCCCTCCCTACATTTTTTTTTTTTCTTTTCAAGAAGTTGTTTCACTTGGATATACGGCAAGAAAAGACAATTGCAATGTCTGCTTCATGCCAACTTTAATGAGCAAGTTTTTTTTTTTAATAATAAAAAATGATACAGAACTAAAAAAATAAGCGTGATTTTAACAGTAAAAGACTGTAAAAATTCTACAGTAAAAACCTGTTAACTGGTTAACAGTAAATTTCCGTACTATAAATGCTGAATAGCTGTGATTACATTTAATGTAATTTTACAGTAAAATACTTTTAAAATTACAGTTTTTGGAAGTGAAATATAACAAGTCATTGTATAATTTACAGTGAAAACCTGTAAATTGACGTTCCCATAATTCCCTGCATGACACTTCACATTTTATGTTTTTTCGTTGAAATAACGATGTTTCTTCTTAGTTTTATCTTATCAGTTATGTACATTAGGGTTTTATTTTACATCTAATGTTGTTAAATTAATGTTTATTGCATTATTTCAATATCATGTGGGTTAATATGATGGTATTTAGTGTTTGTGTGAATGACATTGTGAACCTTCTCTATATAAGTATTTCCTTTCCCAGCTTGTGGAAAAGCTGTTTGTGATGAGCATTCATCATGTGACTTTCTCATCTCCACTTGTTATTGGTGGTTGTCAGTGTATTACAATGGTATAAAACAGATATTAGTAACATATTATATTATATTAACATTACAGTATTTCAGTTAATGAAATACAGTTTTTACTGTAAATCTAAGTTAAGTCTGTAAAACCTAAAATGTTGCTACCATATTTTTTACGGTAAAGTTCTGGCAACCACAGCTGCCGGTATTTTACCATAAATGTTTTTTTTATTTATTTTATTTATTTTTTTTTTTTACAGTGAATATTAACTTAATTTTAAGATGTTATTTCAGGAACCCCTGAATTTAGAAATTCAAAACATGCTCATCATAACAAAAGCATATTTTAAATCATTGCATGTACAGTGTGAATTGCATTTTTAACACATTTCTGAATAAATGAATACATACATAAATGGACACCACATCATGAATTATCATTCCTAAAGATGAACACTAACCTTCAAATACACCTTGCACCACTTTTAGACAAGAGATATCACATTATTTAGTCCTCGTGAGAATGTCCTCACAAGGTGATTTTGTCAGGTTTTTCATTTTCAGAAATATCACACACAGTGCTATAGTCTCTAAGGGAGCGTGTACGTAGCTGAGACACAGGTGGCTTTTTTTGTCTAATGAACCTACCCTGAGTGTAACGTGATCCGCACACCTGCAGCAGGTAGAGCTCATTACTTATTCAAAGCCCCTGCAAGTGACACCCTTACATGGCACAGCACTATTCCACATACACATGTTCTCACATTTTACCTAGTGCTCAGATACCTAGAGGCCTTTTATACACATCATGAAGTTAATCAAGCATGTGGTGGGAAAAACTCAGCAGCACGTCAGCAGAAACGCTGATCACATGATCGCCTGAGGTACTCTGGTCCCAGTGGATGGATAGGGCATCAAAGGTGCTTAGCAACTAAGATAAGCCTTCCCTCGTATGAACACGAGGCATGACAACGTGGTATAAAATCAATGGCCACCACCTGCTTGGTCACTGGTTAAATGCTAACAGGATGCATTTCAAGGGCAGTAAAGCCGTCGTCTTACCTTTCCTCTCTGATTGAGAGGTTCTATGGTGAGCGCATCCGTACCAATGTCCACTATCATGCCCAGCTGGAACCCTTCGGTTGGGTGGGGCGCCCACACAGGCTTCCCATCCTCCATTGCACCCCGCAACTACACCGCAGCTCTGGAAGACACACACACAAGTTTAAACACTGACTTGGCTGGCAGTATGCAAATCTTGTCCAACAGAAAAGTAATTGTTTTGTTTAACACAAACCATGTGACTGTAAACAAAATGTCTTTCAGAATGCTGCAAATGGAGGCCAACAAGGTCGTCTCCAGTACAGATGATGGTAATGAAAATAACAAAACAACTTGCTACGTTAGCCACTTCAAAGTCTTGATATGCATAATGTACAAATGCACACTGAAACTAGATCTCTGAAGACAATATGAATGGAGTTTCCCATGCATATCTCACAGCCTCAATGTTACAGTGTTCTGAGTGGTTGCTAGAGAATTGTTAGCGTGTTCTGGGAGGTTGCAAGGTCAAAAGGGTATTGTTAAGCCCCCTTTCCACCATCTCCGACATCTGTATACGATTTTCGCATTTTGCCCCCTAGTGGCAGATGCACAGAACTTTCATATTGGCCATGAAGCAGCTGTTACCCTCCACTTATTCACCATGGTATAATAAATGAATAGTGTATATGTCCACAGAAAATAAATGACCACCAATTAGTTTGAAAGAAAAGCATAGCAGGTTTACTAGGCAGTGCTCAACGCTAATGATTTTTTTCTACTGGTCCAGTCGGTTCAAAGTTTCAGCTACCAACATTTTCACTAGCCCTGCAAAATAAATAAATAAATAAATAAATAAAATAGTTGTTGTTATTGATGTTTTTGACCCCTGTTATCTTGTATTCCAATAAACAAACTTGTGTGACACCGAAATTTTAACACTTAAACAATTCTCATTTACAATTTTCGATACCACAGCAAAACTACTAGCCTAACAAATATAAAGTCCAAACATTAAATAAGAAAATAAGAACAACTGAACAGATTACAAGCAATAGCACATAATAAATAAATAGAACAAAGATACAAATGAAAAGATGCTTTAGGTAGATTTGTCGGTGTTCAAGTACAGAAATTGAATAATTAAATGTAAAATAACATCACATATTCTTCACTGTATAAATTAAATATAGATTAGTCATTGTTAAAGCAAGAAGACGTGGACAGAAAACAAGGGGCTTGCGCGTTGCCTGAGAGACGTGGCTCTATGTGTGCGCACAGAGAACACTGAATGGAGTTGTTTATCACGTCTTTTTGCGCTTGAATGCTTTATAATCGCTTGAATGTTCAAATTAGCCAGGTGCATTTAAAAACACATGCAAATGATAAACTTTCGTGAGGACGCAACAGTGACAAATCCGTCAACTGCCCCCAATGACTTTCACGCTGGCCCTGGGCCATTGGGCAGTCCTTATTTTTGAGCCCTGCTATGGATAAACAATGTAAACAATTATGTAATAATTATATCTGACATACTTATTCATAACCGCCAATTTTACATTCACAGAAATGCGACTGGTAGCTATGTTCAATGTTGGAGCTACAGAAAGGCTGCTTACAGAAATAGTGCTTGAAAATGTATATTTTAGTGCAAAAGTGTTGGTAAATCTCACCTCACACTTACAGTTTTGTTTAGAATACATCACATCCTGTCAGGTAGTCACATACGGTCTTAGCTGCAAACTTTGAAATATTCAATGCATCCGAAGCTTAAATCACATCCAAAAATTCTGCATAAGCATCTGCTCAGAACGTCACAAAGCTCCTGTATTAATCCTCATTACAAATGAATGACTTCCGTTCTGCCATTTGTCGGAGAAGAAAAGCACAGCTTTAGCGCTTTCTGAGTGGTGGCTAAGGAATTGCTAGGGTGTTCTGTGTGGTTGCTAGGGCTTTTCAGGTAGTTGTTTGCTGGCCTAAATCAATGTAGAAGTACTTCATCACTTCATGCATCTTTAACTGATCGGATGTCTACTGAATCATGAAAATACCAAGTGTAAACACCCTACAAGATCCATGTGAGAAAAATAGCTATCTGATCACTCAAACTTTAAACTCAAGAGGTGGTTTGAGACATACTGAAGACACAGTTCAAGCAATTGGAAAGGCATCTGGTCATTCAGGCCACATATGCTAACTTTACTCTTTTAAAAGTGAATTAAGTCAGCATTTGGAACTCTGGGATCCCCCCAATCAACAAAGCGAGCCCTTAAACAAAGTGTACGCGAATCCTTTTTTAATCATCTGTGAGTTGATTGAAAATCATGCAGTCAAATTTGTTCAAATTCCATACAGTATGAACAATATTAATTGCGATGCCTGCCTTAGCAAGCTCATATTATTATGAAAGTAAAAATGTGTTCTTTTATGCAGTCTAATGATGTTTTGGAAAATTAGGCCATTCTCAGACAAATGTCCAATCTACGGTGGTTCAAGGACTTGTCATTTCAACAACAGCTCTGTTGAGGTATTTTAGTCTCCTGGCTTGTTGCTCCATGTGTTTTTCGATGATCTTGTCATTCCCTTCAGGTATGGGCTTATCCTGTAATAGCAGATTGACCGGTACTGCTCTCTGAGCCATCTTTATCTGCACAGACTCTCCTCTCGAGAGAACAGCTGGTGGCCCTATCTGATCTCACTCTGATCCTACAACAAACCATAGACTTCTTACAGTGTTCAATATAATTCCCTGTTAAGATCAGGTGATTTATCTGAAGCGCTGGATGACATCCAATAAGATCCATGAGATCCACTGAGAGCCGCAGACAACATGACCTGTAACTGAACTGCTGTCAAAGTCTACAAAAGCAATAATGGCTAATCACAAGGGCATTATTATACCTGACAAGAGTACAACACTGACTTTACGTCAAAGACGTCTACTGTGCGAGGGAGGTGGCGCTCTGACGATGTCCCAATCCCAAGAATTCCCCACAGCGCAATTATCGTTAAGCATGCTAACTAACCTCATTATATGTTCAGAAGCGTATGTGTGCTAATCACTGGAGTCTCACATGAGTCTTTTGAAAGGAACAAAGACCTGGCATGGGTATATGCTTCTGTTCTGCAGCACTGCTCATCAGAAAACTATCTGGCATGTTACTTCTCGCTGAATGCTCGGGTCTGTGCTAGATCAGTCTTAGGAAAATGAGATGTTTGATGTGATGTACTAAAACATAATGATCTGTTGATTATCTTCATCGTTGTAATGTGTGTCTTTTTAACGTGTACTCATAATGTGAACCTATTTTTAACTGTGGAGCAGTTATAACTGGCATTAAACCTTTTGTCCAATGAATTTCCTTGCCTTTTCCATGACTTGACTTTTCCATAATGGATTTCCTTGATTTTTCCATGAGTTATGGATAAGTATTAAAGCTATTAAAAGACATACTTTTTATGTAGGCTGAACACACAAAGAGTATTTTAAAGCCAATTTTATACTTTTGGGGTGAGCATAACTATGTAGATATTGTTTTTAATCATGATATTTTTAAGATCATATTCATTTCTAGAAATTAAAAGAACATATTCAAGTATATAAATCATAATTAAAGAACAGAAATATTAATAATAATGAAATAAAATACTTTATAAAACATACTTATTTAAAAGAATCACCTTTACGAAAACTTTCATAACTCTGACTATTTTCAGTGAGGTGTTATGAACAAACATCTAACTTGAGATCCACTTGAGTGAATAACTAATATAGTTTTATCTATTTATCAGATGTGACCCTAATATGAGTGATCCAGAGGAAAAGGGAAATTTGAAAGTAGTCAAAGACAAAATGAGCCCAAAGTTCATATGGCACAATGCCCTTCGCTTGGATTTTCCAGGATTTAAATAAGATATAGTAAGCGCCAGCAGCTATATACAGTATTATTGTTCCCATGGTTAATCATTCTAGCTACCAGATAATGATGTAAACTCAACAGCTCCACCAGTTCCAGAAAAGGAAGTGCCATGTTTAAAAAAAAAAAAAGAAAAAAAAAATGTAATATTTATCAGGATGAACTGTGGTAGATGCAGACTCATCCTGTAAATGATACAGATCTTTCAAATGAGTTACTTTTAAGATTAATCTTCATCGTCATATCTTTTATAACATTAACTTAATAATAATATGCTTACACAACATTTCATTTTGATAAAAGCTTTATAATTATGTCACAATGATGGCACTGCATTAGACACACAATAAAAATGTTTTATGGCTGTATTCTGTGCAGATGGCCATCGAAAGAGAAGACGGCTTTGTTGAAAATGCCTGAGAGACATTGAAACAAGTGATATGGAGATGAAAGAGAAAATGAACTTAGGACCTTTAAACCAAATTTGCCTACAATGCCTAGCAACATGTAAAAAAATATATATATAAAAAAACACATGCAATACACTTTTTTATAACAAAAAAAATGAACAGTTTAAAATAAAATAAAACAATAAAGTAAAAATATAAACTAATAAAAGAAAAGAAAAGAAAAGAAAATGGCTAAATATCCACTGATAATAAACACAAGTCCTTTCAAAGCATACTTGGCAATGCAAGCCTGACTGAGATACAGTATCTTCCAGAAGAATCAACAGATCCAAAATAACAACGAAACTGTGAAAAACACTCTGCGTCCACATTACTGTGATAGTCAACAACAGACATTTCTTTTCCCACATTTTTTTGGCTCATCGCTCCTTCATCAAATAAACATCCATCTCTCTGAAGCTACATTTTTACAGTGAGACGGTCATAGAGAGATGAGTAATTGCACATATTTATGTGCATGCTGATGGCAGCAGGACAGATGTTGTCATATGTAATGGTTTGGGGTCAAAGGGCTGTGTGAGTTTCCTGTAGCACACACACTGTATCCATCCCCCTCCTTCCTCTGCTCCTGCTCTCTTTATAGCCAGAGGATATGGAAAACAGGACGCAACAGGATGCAAAGAGGCCAGTGTCGCTGGGACTTCCAAAGTCAACATTTTCCTGCGCATTTGCTGGGTTCTATAAATATTCAAATGAGTGTTTTAATATGCAAGAACTAAAAAAAAAAAAAACCTTAATCAAGCCAAATATTACTTGGTATGCAGATTTCTGGTTGGTAACTAAAACTAATATGATTTTCAAACATCAAAATCCTGATAATGTTTAATTTATGAAAGCCATTACTTTGACGATCAGTTAAAATACATTTTGCGTAATTGTGTGTCCTCAGCAGGGATGAGAGGACATTTCTTCTTTGCACAAAGGCAGGGATGTCATTTATAGAAATACAGGCCAGCTGAGTGAGTGAGTGAAAGTGAGTGAGTGTGTGAGTGTTTTTTCCTATCAGGGTCATTCCATGAAACAGATTCCGTTTCCATGTTAAAATAATCAAAATAAAAAATCTAGCTTTTATTGTTACAACTTATTTACAGCATTATTATTATTAATAATAATAATAATAATAATAATAATAATTAAATAGAAAAACAATAAAAATAAAAGCAAAATGTAAAGGTAATTTTCTACCAGGACATTATCCAGTAATTTTACGGACAATTCTGTTATGCCTAAAACACAATGAAGTGAAGTGAAAAATTCAAAATACAAGTGAAACACCTGTTAATAAATAAATAAATAACATTAGTTAAATAAATTAATAAAAAAAAATTTTTTTCTTTTTTTACAGTATATATTAAGGTGTAATAATACAATCATGTCATGATTCATTTTTGATACAATACTCATGATACTTTAAACAAAGTCAAAATAGAGTTTTATATATATATATATATATATATATATATATATATATATATATATATATATATTTAATGTTAGATATTTTTAATAAAATGCATAAATTATATATTTCAGATAACGGTTTTTTTTTTTTGTTTGTTTGTTTTAGTGTTAAAAACATTTTATAATAGTAATTTTAAAAGCTTTTCATTATAGAAGTCAGTGTTCACTTCACACACATTTCGTGGAATGAAGAGGGATTAAAGGTGGAACCATTACGCCGTTTAACCGGAGCAGTCGCGCATGCGCAGACAATGAAGTTTACAGTCACCTAATACAGCGTTCAAAGCATCCATCATTCATAAGAATGAAAAACAAATAAATAACGTTAACTCGGCGCTTCAGAGCACGAAAGTTAAACTCTTACAATACAATACTCCAACAATACATAAAACCAATCGAGTTTCCATGACTGACATACAGCCTTTACTCATTTTCTGGAAAACTTTGGTCACACACTTAACTTATCAAAACAAAGCAAATGTCTCACTGAAAAACAAAATAATATTACTAAACCCAACCAAATGCAAAACTCTGAGTAAATATAACTATCTCTGATACACAAGAAGCTTTATGAAGTACAATATTTGCAAATACCATGCAAAAAAATAAAAATCACAATTAAAATCCCGTATTTAAACAGAATTCTGCTTGTTACAAATATATGCGAAGTTCACCCGGCGACTGTTAATAATATAAACTCCTTAGCAGCATGCTAGCTCGCCACTGTAAAAGCAATTAAACACAACTTAACACCAAACAACAAACCTCTAGCTGCTCTAAATAGAAGCCACAAAACAAATAAAGTAATTAAAGTCACTCACTTTATCTGTAAGTCCGGTGAAAGCAGCTGTGTTTGTGGACAGAGAAGCGACAGATGAGTCCCTATACAGTCCCTCGATGTTAAATATTCCCTTTTTCAAAGCCGCTGTCCTTCCTCTCAGTGTGTCCGGCTTCAGACTGAAGTCCACAGGAATAACAGCGACCTCAGCGGTGACACGGTAGCTGTGAGAGACTCAGGCTGTGTCTCAAAACACAGACAGCTGACTATCTGTACAGCATTCATGGGAGTCATACAGTGGGCGCGTGCAGCGTTTTGGCTCTCACGGGTGCGCGCATCAGTTCTGCACCTCATAGCATCGCGCAGAAGCATCTTTATATATTTCATGACGGTCCAAAATGCTGCCTAGCTAGGGAGCTCACTAGGTTTTTGAGACACAACCGCTACATTCATCCATCTAATGACTAAAATGATTTTTAACACACAGCTAACACCGTCTGTTTACGATTAAAGTAGAGTAATGTGTTATACGTGAAATATTATGACTATTTTTAATGGGTGTGTGGAATATAAACGAGTAAAATACATTTAATCATTTTCATTTTGTCAGTTCTCTTCACACAAATCGCGTTGCTTCATTAGGATTCTATTTAAAAACTATTTTAATCCTTACATTGTGGGACTTAAAACAAAAGGCACATTTTTCTCAACAGGAGCTTTATAATATGTTTACTTGAGCATTGCACTACTAAATCTTTTTGCACTATGCGCTGCTTCCCACAAAACCTCTCTTCTGAACAATTTAATGTACAAAATATATATTTTTCTGCACATTTTCATGTACAAATATCTTTTTAGCACAATTTCACGTACAGTATTTATTTAAGTTCTTGTACAGTCTATAGGTATAGCAGTTATAGTATTTATAGTATATGTCAGATGGTTAAACTGTTGTATAGCTCTATTGTTTTTCCTATATTTGCATTGTTGTATGTTTATCTTATGTTTAACTAGTATGTAGCACCGTGGTCCTGCGAGACATGACATTTCGTTCCTCTATATGTCCACACATGTAGCAGAATGACAATAAAGCTCAACTTGACTTGACTTGATAAATACACACTAGAAAGAATAACTCACATTCCTAGAGGAAAATAGCCTTCAAATATGAACCAAGCCTCAAAGTTGTAAATGTTTAAATGATATTCTAAGAAGAAATCCAACTTTATTGTTGATAAAGTTGTGTTAAAGATGAAAAAGTGTTGGTTGAGGGATGAGGAGAAAGTCAAGAGTTGCCAACTGGATTGTCATGGTTACTAAAAGGTGCAACTGAGACAAACTGGAGACTCATTAATATTTTATTGGCTTGTAATTCAAAACTTATAGAAGTATTCCTAAGTTGAAATCTAATACCACATTGAAAGCAGACTTTGTGTTTGTAAATCTAATTAGGACACCTGATATCTCACTACGTGGCACTGTATCAAATTTCTGAGCAAAGCAGCTATGAGAAAAACAAGTTTTTAGTTTAAAGACTTAGACTTACATTTTTCCATACTACTTCATGCTGAAATGTTGCCCAGGGCGTTTATACAGTTTAACTAGCAGCTTGAGTTAAGGCTGTAGTCTCACATAGTCATGAAGTATCGTAATATCTGATAAGATTTTACAGAAAGATATCTTGATCACATATTAAACATTAGATTCTTCAGAAACAACTAAACAGGTCAAAACAGGAGTTTTAGTTATGTCATATGGTGAGCCTGGAGAAACACTATTAATTATATTTAATGCCACACTGACTTATGCATTTCCCAGGAGCTTTGCAGAGATAAAAACAATCACTCAGTGTGCTCCAGAGCACATATGCCAGTAACACAACATAAGCGAACATATAACAGAAGAGCAGCTTGATTTCCAGACGCTGTGACTCATCTTAATGATATTGTTACCTTAGAATGTTTAGTAAAAACACTAGTCTAATGAAAAAGCCTGAAGTGCGGAGGAGTGTTAAAGTAGCTGGGGGATATTCTGGGTGTTTTCCACAGTTACATGAAAGTATAATATCTAACTTGAATCTGAATATGCAATTTCAGCCCATTTCTGGAAGTGGTTCTGTAAAATTATATGGTAAACAGGCACAAAAGAGCTGACTAATTAAACAGAAGTCATACACAAATTTCATAGTGAACTATCTAAAATAGTTTTTGTTGTTTGAAAAAACTTTATATATATATATATATATATATATATATATGTCATGGCCAAAAATATCGGCACCCTTGGTAAATATGATCAAAGAAGGCTGTGAAAATTAATCTTCATTGTTAATCCTTTTGATCTTTTATTTACAAAATTCACAAAAATCTAACCTTTCATTGGAGAATAAGAATTTAAAATGGGGGGAAATATCATTATGAAATAAATGTTTCTCTCTAATACACATTGGCCACAATTAACGGCACCCTTTTATTCAATACTTTTTGAAATCTCCATTTGCCAGTTTAACAGCTCTAAATTTTCTCCTATAATGCCTGATGAGGTTAGAGAACACCTGACAAGAGATCAGAGACCATTCCTTCATCCAGAATCACTCCAGACCCTTCAGATTCCCAGCTCCATGTTGGTGCTTCTTCTCTTCAGTTCACCACACACTCATTTTCTATAGGGTTCAGGTCAGAGGACTGGAATGGCCACAGCAGAAGCTTGGTTTTGTCCTCAGTGACCCATTTTTGTGTTGTTTTTGAGGTTTGTGTTTGGATTATTGTACGGTTGGAAGATCCAAACATGACCCATTATAAGATTTCTAACAGAGTCAGTCACTTATTGATTTTTTTTATCTGTTGATATTTGATAGAATCCATGATGCCATGTGTCTAAACAAGATGTCCAGGACCTCCAGCAGAAATATAGGCCCACAACATCAAAAATACAGCAGTATATTTCATTGTACACATGGGGTACTTTTTATCCCTGTGTTCACCAAACCCATCTTCAGTGTTTGCTGCTAAAAAGCTCATTTTTTAGTTTCATCTGACCATAGAAGCCAGTCCCATTTGAAGTTCCAGTCGTGTCTGATAACTGAATATGCTGGAGTTTGTTTTTGGATGAGCTAGGAGAATTTTTCTTGAAACCCTCCCAAACAACATGTGGTGATGTAGGTGCTGTTTGACAAATTTTTTTTTAAGGTTTTCTGACCCCGAGACTCAACTATTTTCTGCAATTCTCCAGCTGTGGTCCTTGGAGAGTCTTTAGCCACTCAAACTCTCCTTCTCACCGTGCATTAGGAGGATGTAGACACACGTCCTCTTCCAGACAGTTTCGTAACATCTTATGTTGATTGTAAATTCTTAATTATTGCCCTGATGATGGAAATGGGAATTTTCACTGCTCTAGCTCTTTTCTTAAAGCCACTTCACTAATTTGTGAAGCTCAATTATCTTTTGCTGCACATCAGAAATATATTCTTTGGTTTTTCTCATTGTGATGGATGATTAAGGGAATTTGGGCTTTGTTTTCCCTCCTATTTATATTTCTGTGAAACAGGAAGCCATGGCTGGATAATTTCATGTTCATAATCACCCTGGAGTGCTCAAAATTGTGAATATGAATGGGAATATACTTCAGAGATATTTTACTCAGAAGAATTTCTAGGGGTACCGATAATTGTGTCCAATGTGTATTAGAGAAAAACATTTATTTCATAATGATATTTCCCCCCATTTTAAATTCTTATTATCCAATGAAAGGTTAGATTTTTGTGATTTTTTTAAATAAAAGATCAAAAGGATTAACAATGCAGATTAATTTTCACAGCCTTCTTTGATCATATTTACCAACGGTGCCGGTATTTTTGGCCATGGTTGTGTGTATGTATATATATTATATATTATATTATTATATATATATATAAGGTATTAATACTATAAAAAGAATCACAAACAAATCAAACGGTAAATTCAGTAGTTGGATTTGCCCTCATTATACCCTCATTGGTAAGCAATCCCTCAAAAACATTTCAGCTTAAATTACAACTCCTTCCATATGCTGCTGGCCTGCTGGCAGATGGGTAATTCCACAAAGCACTGAAGTAATAACTGAGCGTTGAGTGCATGATCCACTCAAAGAGTCTCATTAGCTCTAACACTTCAGAATTTAAAGAGATAAAGGAAGTTTCTCACATGGAGAACACAGCAGGAATGCAATCTCAAGAGAGGGGAAGAAGGTGAGGCCGTCACAGGTGGTCGTTTTCAAGGTTTCAAAATTGATCAGATAACACAAGCTATGAAACGTTTCTTTTGAACTAAGAATTTAATTAACTTTCTGGTCTTACAAATGTAGTTTATTTGCTAGTAATTCTCATACTTGCTACAGTGTGCAGATTAACCCTTTAAATAAGGACTGTAACCACTACATTTAAACCGTAATATTCAGTCTGGTCAAATAAATGAATGATTCTTATTTTTTACATATGATTTCCCCAGTCTTGAATATTATACTGTGCACAGGGATCAGATGGTTCATTATCATCCAAAAATTCTGCCCAGGATGAAACACAGAAAAACATCAAGCATTTCAATCTGAATATTGGGAGGCAGACGGTCATCTGTCTTGATCGTGCGGGATGCCAATTTGATCATCTGCATGAACAGGCAAAAATTCTGCCCTCCAGCAGAGACAGAAACAAGTCTGGAAGAATAAATGAGTTTAGAATATGCATAAACCACGTTCTTGCAGAAAAAAAATGTGTTTATTCATTTTATGTGTACTTAAATTTGGGCCTTTAACCACAGGAATGAAATCTTAATGTTTGGATTGTTTGAGGAAACAGCAAGGGCTCTTTGTCTTTTTGCTATGGCATGGATGTGACTTTCAGTCATTTTTAAACAAAATACTACATAGACAACTACAAATAAGCCATATATAAACTAATTCCCTTGAAGAATTCACAGAATAGCTGTTTATTTGAGCATCTCAATCAGCACGGTAAAGCAACATTGGCTCACCAAAGCTGTGGGTTTAGGACAGGACTAACCGTTTGGGGAAACCTGTTGGAAAACAGTTATTTTTGCAATTCTGTTTAGAAATTACACACTTCAGGATTATGTGTCTTTCACAACAACAAATACTGTTTAAAATACTTTTAAAAAAATAACTCATACTTGGATTCAGCATATTATTGGCTATTTTATTTTGATAGATTTTATTTACAGCTAATATTTTATTGAATTTCAAGAATAAATCATCCGTTTCCAAAGCAAATAACATATTAATTTTAATATTATTAATTTAAAGAAGCAACCATTGTTTCCTAATTTAATTTCCTAATAATTTCCTAATAATTTGCTAATAATTCCACCGTTTTAAATATCCGACCCAGGTAAATATAACTAGCCAACTAACATGCATGAGGTTTGCTCGGTTTGGGAGCAGATTTCCATTTGTATGTCAGCGACAAGTCCTTGGAATTGATTTAAACAAATGATTCTTTCTAGCATACAAATGTCTCCAATGAGATTTGAATATGGTCCAGTGAAGGACTCGGCTTTCTGAGCTGCCAAACTCCCCCTTGAGGAAGACAGCATTTTTTCTCATAGGAAACAGTCGTTAACTGGCAACATTTGCTGCCTAATGCAGGATACAGAAGCACAAGAGAAACTGTGTGCTCGTTATTAACGCACAGGTGCAAAAATAATCAAGCAATTGAAACAGAAGAAGATAATTACTCTTGGAGTATCTTCACCACTGATGATCTTCCACTGCAGGTGAGGGAGTTCATTATGAGTATGCATGGCCTGCAAACACAGACAGTCCATCAATGACTGGGTACAATGGAGCATTTCATCGACTTGTTACTGCCATCTAGTGACGAGTAAACTGAAAACATAGAAAACTCACTGTTGAGAGACATTACTGTCACTGTTAAGGAAAGATCTATTCTTGACAGTCTGTAATTCAGAAATAGAACAGGTTAATTCACTCTCTTCTGGTTTGTTACGGAGTTAGAAAGTGATTAACTCACATTACCTAAAAATCATCTTCAGCCTCATCATCTGAAAGGAAGCAGAAACTCTGGTCTAATTCGTCTATGGGAGAAAAACATGCATAATGAGGCATATTTATCACAGAAATTAATTTTCACTCATCTCTCAGTTAAAAGAGCAACAACAACAAAAAAACTGAAGTGTGGATTTTTTTATGAATACTTTTCTTCAGGAAGGATGCATCAAATTGATCAAAATTGACTGAGAATACATACTGTATATAATTTTACAAAAGATTTCTATTTCAAATAAGTGCTGTTCAACTTTTTATTTATCAAATAATTCTGAAATAAATTATCATGGTTTCTACTAAAATATTAAGCAGTTTTATTAATTGAAAATAATAAGAAATGTTTCTTCAGGATACTGAAAATTCAGCTTTGCCGTCACAGAAATTACATTTTAAAATGTATTCAAATCAAAAAGAGTCATTTTTAATTATAATTATGGATGTCCCAATCAGGTTTTTTTTTTGTGCCCCCCATCTGAGTCACTGAATATAGAGTATGATTGAATATAGAATATGTGTCGATACAGAGTCTCGATCCGATACTTGTATTTTCCACATTTCAAGTGCTTTAAAGTTATTAAAGTAAATCCAATCTATACAGGGATGTGCAGAAACTTTCTCAGGGGCTCAAATGTCAAAAAGGGGTATCTATCATCACTAATATCTAATATAACAATTACTATATATGTTACTACATGTATATATCTCTTCCAATAATAAGATACACCCCATCTCTCTATAGAGATCACAATTATTAATATGGGACTACTGATATAAACTTCTTGTATTTTTATATGTACAATAAGCAGATTAATTGCAACATAAAAGGTAAAAAAGTTGAGATAAGGTTATAAAGCATGAAGTTTGCGAATGTCAGTCTATCAGTCAAGTCCAAAGAAAGATGCAACCCATAGCCACACGTTATGACAACAACGTTTTAGATAGACTGGCGGCAGATAAAAGTAAATAATAAATAAACTACTGTAGAGTGATTCCTTACACAAAGTGCACATCATATACACTAAACTCGGAGGATCCATTTAATGACGGTGGATTTAATTCTCACAATTGCGAGAAAAAAAAAAGTCAGAATTGTGGGTTTTTATCTTGCCATTCTGAGTTTATAACTCACAATTGTGAGTTTATCTCACACTTCTTAGAAAAAAAGTCAGAATTGCAAGATGTAAACTCGCAATTGTGAGAAATAAAGTCTGTGAGATAAAAACTGAAACTGAAATTTATCAAAAATTAGAAAATGTTTTACTCTGTAGTGCTGTACCATGGAGCAGTTTGGATATGCATGTTTTCTCGCTCAAAAAGAGCAGAAGCAAAATAATTAATCTAACAGATTTTGTTCTTTATCCACACCACCATTTTGCTCTGGCACCACATCGGTTTTCTAAATTACCTATGGATTGACTCCATCTGGAGAGCTGCTTTGAGGATTCTGGAGAGCAGAAGAGGGACATGGGATTGGGTGGAGATTGATCGCGAAGATACTCCACTGAATACCTTCGCCCACTGAGGTGAAGATCCAAACCACTGGTCTGTGAAATCTTGCCAGGAAAACAGATGACAGCCAGGTACCTGTGAGCCCTGAGGAGACATTGCACAGGAGGGGCTCTTATTACAGTTTTTCTCGATCGCTAACACACTATAACTGATTTATTTGGCCCAATTTTCCAAACCATTCATACAGTTCTCGAAACAAAGACACATTTCTCAAAACTTTTAACACATTTCACCTCTTTGCACACACGTTCCAGTTTGCTCAGTGTTTACTGCAAAACTCTAGACAAAAACGCCATCATTTTGCAGAGGTTTAACCATGTTCTCATTCAGAAAACACAAACACACAATATAATTAACTCAAGCATCAAAAAATGAACCCAAACAGCACACATTTATCCATGTGTGAACATTCAGTAGCAAAACTGATGACACACAGGTCAGAATCTCAGGATAATATGAACAAGAGCACAGGTGATTATGTGTTTTGGAAAATGAATCCTGGTAGTGGGAGACCAAGAGGAATAGGAGGAGAAAATAAAAATGAAGGGAGTGAGGTCAAAGGTCATTTGTTCCTGATAAAATATAAAACACTACAGTTGACTATGTTCTTCTGCATGGACTAAACATGAGGGAAGTTGGCCTACAGGCTCATCTACAAGGTTTCAATACTACTGACACGTACAATATAATTACAGTACATAACAGTACTTCAGATGAAAGAACTTTCACTATTCTATGTACAGTAAATACTGGAGTATAAATTGTACACCCTCAAACTCATTACTGTTTACGTAATTGATTTGTAGCCAAGTAGTCCTTTCATGTACTCTATTTGTGCAGAACTGAGAGACAACTATCTAGGGGAGGCAGAGAAGTCTTTTGTCAGATGACTAAGAAACTGCTATAACAAATAAGGATACTACCAATACTGTAATGCAGTTTCACAGAGGATGCTGAATGAATTTATTTATTCATTATTTATTTATTTCTGTAAAGTAACTGACAGTACTGTATATTCCAATGTGTGTTTACTGTATATTCAATCGTTTGGTCTTTGAAATTTTCTCTAGTGCTTTTCATCTACTGTAAGATCTCTTTACAGTAGTGTAATGAAAGTAAACTTTTCTTAAAGTTTATTTCTGAATTTTACTGTATCTGCACCCCTCTATTTATGTTGTATACTGTAGTAGACATTGACTAACAAAAGGATTCCTGTTTCCCAAAAGGAGGTTTTAGTAACAGTGTTTTGAATTGATCTCACTAGTGTTCTCTAGGCAGTGGAATAGTCTGTGTATTTGGCAGGTTTGTGCATCATCTGAGGCCAAAGTTTGATTTTGACTGAAGATAATATGCTTTTGACTAGAATATTTGTTTTTGACCTGGAAGTTTGAGGTTTGTGCAAGTTGGTGTATAGTTTTGAGATTGTGTTTATAGTTGTAAGAAAATGGTGAATTGTTTCATGAATTGTGTGTTAGCAATTGAGAAAAACTGTAAGACATGCTCTTTATTTTACCTAACCTACACAACCTGAAAGTCTGCGAGAACGTTTTTAAATGATCACCAAAGATGCAGGACTTGTTGAGAGACTCACATTTGATTAATCAGGACAAATATAAAGTCCTTCTCAAAAAGGTTGACGCTCCTGGTCAACGTTTTCACTTGACTGTGCCGACGCTCTTGAATGCTGCAATACAGTGCAGTGTTAATACCTATTATGTTTATGTACTTTTTTACAAAACCATATTCTATACATATGATAAATATGTAGATCCTGGAAGCCTTCTATAATCCTTCTGAGTGAGGCGCTTGAAGAAGAAAGAGCTGAACACATTGGAGGCATCCTCCTTTTCCTGCTGCTCACAGACCAAATACCTGGCCAAAAAACAAGACGTATGTCATTACAGTGTCAAAGGACTGAAGCAGATAGCCACTTCTACAATTTCAATAACTTTAACCTTAGATAGAAATCTATTATCACATTGTTTAGGAATTTTCCTTCCTCAAGACAGTTGAGGTCGTCTTCTGTGACGGTTATACCCCCTTTGGCTGGAGGAGGTGGGTACACAACCAGTCTGCAAAGAGATGGTGAGAAGAGCGCTTCTAGATAATAATATCACAATAACTGATCAGCTCACTTTGGGTCAGCCAACTGACTTTTTGATATCCTGTTTGGGTGATGAAGGGAGCGGTATCAAATCTTCCTCACCACTGTCTGAGACACTGAGGGCTGCAATTTCCCATCGATGAGGATCAGGAGAGGCCGAAAATGGCACCAAGCCATGCTAAACATTAAGAGAAAGAGCTAAACAACTGAGAAGGGGAAAAAAAAAAAACTGCTCAAGGCAGATTTATTTTGCTCTATTATGTAACTGGTGCTCAAAGGATTATATTTGATTGATTCTGTGGTAATATGAAAGGAAAAGGAAAGGCAAGAGGAAAAAGAAAGTAGAACTAAAAGGACAAGGAAAGGATAAGAAAAAAAGAAGTAAAAGGAAAAGGATCATAAAAGAAAAAGGACAGTAAAAGTTTAAAGGAAAAATAAAAAAGGGGGAACTGAAAGAAAAAAGGGAAGGACAAGTAAAAGGAAAGTAAAAAATAAAAAAGGAAACAAAAATAAAAAGGGAAGGAAAAATGAACAAGGAAAGGGGAAGTAAAAGGAAAAGAAAGTAAAGGGACAAAGAAACAAAAGAAAGGGGAAGCAAAATGAAAGCAAAGGAAATAAAAAAGAAAAAAAAGGAATAAAAAGGACAAGAACAGAAAAAAGTAAAAGGAAATAGAAGTAAAAGGACAAGGGAAGTAAAGGGACAAGACAAGGAAAGGAAAGGAAAGGAAAGGAAAGGAAAGGAAAGGAAAGGAAAGGAAAGGAAAGGAAAGGAAAGGAAAGGAAAAAAAGAAAGTAGAAGTAAAAGGACCAGGAAAGGATAAAAATGAAGTTAGAGGAAAAGGATCGTAAATGGACAAAGTTTAAAGGTAAAGTAAAAAGGGGAACTCAAAGAAAAAAGGGAAGGACAAGTAAAAGGAAAGTAAATAGATATGAAAAAGAAAAAGAGAAAGGAAAGAAAAAGGGAAAGAAAATGGACAGAAAAGTAAAAGGAAAGGGAAAAGTAAAAGAAATTAAAGGGACAAAGGAAGGGGAAGCAAAAGGCAATGAAATAAAAAGAAAAAGATCAAGAAAGGGAAAAATAAAAGGAAATAAAAAGGAAAGAGAAAATGGAAGTAAAAGGACATGAAAGTAAAAGGAACAAAAATAGAACAAAGGAAATGAACAAAGAAACAAAAGAAAGGAGAAGCAAAAAGAAACCAAAGGAAATAAAAGGAAATGGGAAAAGGAAGCAAAAGGACAAGAATAGAAAAAAATAAAAGGACAGGAGGAAAGGAAAAGGAAAAGGAAAGGAAAGGAAAGGAAAGGAAAGGAAAGGAAAGGAAAGGAAAGGAAAGGAAAGGAAAGGAAAGGAAAGATGAAATGACATGGAAAGAGAAAGAGAAAATGAAATGCCAAGTTTGAAAAACCTGACTCATGACAGGAAGTTCATCTTCTTCAGGATGAAGCACAGGAAACTGAACAGAGCAAAATCAAATGAATGTTATCAAAAATCAAAAAAGCAACAGCACTATACAAAGTAAGATGACTGGGAAACACTTGTCATTTTTAGATTTAGTCTTAAAGTCACTTCATTTTAAACAGAAAATTAAAATTAATTCACTATTGCACCTTTAATCACCATAATAAATGGCATTTAGATTTATTTGATCTACGACTGGCTAATGCAAGGACATTTGAAACCATATGACTTTCCTCAAAAAAAAAAAATTACATGTTTGGAACGTCATCAAGTTGACAAACATATTTTAACTGCATGCCTTGACCCACCTCCTGTTTTTGGGCACACTGATGTGTCTTCAGTCTGTTACTGGCTTCTTCAAATGACAGCTTAGCTGGAAAACAGCTGATATTATTACGCTTGCCCATCTCTGTGAATATTTCCTCAAGTATGATTTGCTCTGGGAGTATGAGCTCATTCTCAAAGATAAGGACAACATATTTCTCGTTTTCATCTGAGGACACAACAGAAACCATTTTACATGATTTAACTCTCAAAGCAGGAACATCAGTCACAGTCGACTGCTGTTAGGTTTGTATTTGCGACTCACTCTTGCTCTGGCAGTCACACCGCATTTTGGAATCATCTTCAAACATGTCAAGCCGGACCTGCAGATGAAGGCACGTCTCAAGTGTCGTCTGTAGAAACAGAGCTGGCAGCTTGTGAACGGTGCACCATTCACAGCCCATCAAATCTGATGCTTCCATTCTTCCTGTGATATTTTTAACATCATTAACATATGTTCATCGTGCATTTGGAATAATTGCAGTTCCTAAAATGGGTTTATATCACTTTTAGCGTTTGGTGAAAAATTAAAGGAAGAGTTCAAACAAAAATGAAATTTTGCCAAGAATTTACTCACCCTCATGTCATCCAAGAGGTTGTGTCTTCATTGGAAAAGATTTAAAGAAATTTAGCATTAAATCACTTGATCCTCTGCAGTAAATGGGTGCCGTCAGAATAAGAGTTCAAACAGCTGATAAAAACAATCACAATAATCCACAAGTAACCCACACAATTCCAGTACATCGATTAACGTGAGGCAAAAAGCTGCATGTTTGTAAGAAACAAATCCATCAAGATGTTTTGACAACAAACCCTTGCTTCTGGCTAAAATATGAATCCCCTATCCATAATATCTTTTTCCAGTAAAAAATAAATAATCTGAATCATGAGAGAAATATGCACAGATCAAGCACCAATTACAAGCGAAAACAGTTCTAAACAAATATGTTGGTGGATTTTGATGAAAGAGGACAACAGGGGATGGACTTTTTCTCTGGAGGAAGCTATATATTGGACTCATATTTTGGCTGGAAGTGATTTTTATCAGCTGTTTGAATTCTCATTCTGACGGCACCCATTCACTGCAGAGGATCTATTGGGGATTAAAGGAAGTAATGCTAAATTTCTACAAAACTTTCCGATGAAGAAACAAACCCACTTACATTGTGGATTAGATTTTCAGAAATTTTTGTTTTGGGGTTAACTATTCCTTTAAACCATATTCCAAATGTTAAATCATTTTGGAATCATTTGAGAGTGTCTGAAAGCCTGCTGTTTTGAAATGTGCACATGCTTTACCTTTATCTGCAATCTCAATGTAATCCACTGTAAACTGTAAATGAAACGCATAGTATATCTGAGTATTTCAGGTGTTGAATTATGCATTATGAATTCAGTAAACCTGTAACGAATATTATTTTATGTTTTAAGTGTGCATTTTATTTCCCCTTTAAATGTGCATTTTTTTTTTTTTTTTTTTTAGATGTTTAAGCCTTTATTTTGGGTAAGTTTCACTACTTGCTGTAAAATAAAGAGATTAATGTTTAGACTTTTGCATATTATAACCTGGAACTTGGATGTGGGAAATAATTACAGTTAGATTCAAAAGATAGTTTTAGCAACACAGCGCAGATGCTACAGAACACAGTTAGCTGACTAGCTGTATAAGATTGTGTGCTACACTAATATATAACTTCACAGGCATTACTGGCTTGTACTTTTACATCCATAATATTATAAATTTACAGTTGATTGCTGGTCTGTGGTTTTACACTGCTTTTATTTTTTAAAGATTTCATATTATTGTAAGGTGAGCTTAAAGGGTGCACTACTATGAAAATCACACAGCTTCAGTGTGACATCAGTAAGAAAAAGTATAATTTCATAGATATAACAGTTGTTCATATTAAAATATGTATGAACTTAATACATGACCTAATTATTTATTTAGCAAAATCTTGTCATTTTAATAAATATTAAATGAAATTTATTAAAAATTGTTGCTGCTCCAATTAAGCGCAGTGTGCTCTCTTTAAGCTCTTCCACACTGAATGTCTAAATAAATACTTCATAAACAGACTTTAAATATAAACTGATGGTCGTCACTTTAAGTTAATCTTTATAAAATGATTAATAACTTACAGTTTTTTACAATCATTTTTGCGCTAATAACAGAACCTTCGTGCCATTTTTCAAAACTCTAGACACAAAACAGTCATTATTTGTAACACAGGCTGTCCAATGTTCAAAACTTTGCATATTGTGTTCATATCTTTAAACAAGCCTTGCATTTGCAGAAGCATTGGTTCAAAATACAAATTTATTTTGAAATATCATAGGAACATTACTTTAGATCACCCACACACAAGATACCCATAGTTTCACTGTTTATTTGTTAGTACAATCATTAAATATAGTTGTACAAAATATGTGATTCAGGTTTCATTATTTTACTGTAGACTATAGAGAATAGTACAGACACAGTGGTATCATTGAATTACTGTAATGTGAAATTTATTGATGAAATAAAAATCACAACATAGGTTTTCCAATGGAAAAATTTAGATTAAGAAAAGAAAAAAAACGATACAGCATACTGTAAACTGAAATGTTCCTCCCTGCCCTATGCATCTATGTTTCCATCAACCCGGTCTTGTGGATTTGGCCAGAGGTTCTCATCTACATCACAATGGATGTTTTCATTTGCTAAACATCTTGGAAAGAATCTTCTGGCACGGCGAATCCAGGCCTGACACTGATCTGCTGTGATGTCATTGCATGCATCATCCATGGCCTGGAGAAGAGTGACTTGTTCGTGAGGGTGCCTGTGATAGACCTTCCACCTCCATGTGGAGAAAAACTCCTCAATCGGGTTAAGGAAAGGGGAGTATGGAGGTAAATACAGGGTGAGAAATTGTGGATGGGCCTGAAACCATGCTTGGACCAATTGAGCATGATGAAACTGAACATTATCCCAAATTATTACGTAGGTCACACCATCAGCTCTACAGACCTGATTTAGCTCATCAAGGAAGGCTATGAGGAGAGCTGCATTATATGATCCAACACAAGGTCTGCGTCCAACCACTCCATCTTCTGATATAGCTGCACATATGGTGATATTGGCTCCACGTTGTCCAGGTACTTCGACAGTTGCCCGCTGGCTAATTAAATTCCGACCTCTCCTCCTTGTCTTGGCTAGGTTAAAACCTGCCTCATCCAAAAATATGCATTTGTGATGGTTTTCATCAACATCCAGCTCCATAACCCTCTAAAAAGACAAAACCAATTACAATGATATAGAACGTTTGTGGATTTTTTTTTCTCCCCCAAAAAAAGGAAAATTGATCATACCTGAACATACTCAGTCCTCAGTTGCTTCACTCTATCTGTATTTCTTTCAAAAGGCACATGGTATAGTTGTTTTAAAGACACCTGATGTCTTTTCAGCACCCGTGCAATAGTCGGCAAACTTATGGCTTCCACATTGCTGAATACGTCGTCATTGTCCAAGATGTGTTGCCGAATTTCTGTAAGGCGAATATCATTTCTGGCCCGAACTAAATTAACCACAGCCTGCTCTTGTTGGTCAGTCAGAATTTTGCTTCTGCCTCCCCTATTTGGCCTAGTCTCTATTCTGCAGGGAGAAAGTCACAGTAAGAACAAATTTACAGAAATCAGATCACACTCTGTGGTACACACTGTCATGCTGTATACACGAATTCGCTGTAACAGTTTCAAGTAGCTTAAAGTTTAGTGGATTCTGAAGACTTACCGGTTCTCATTGCGGAAAGTTCTGATGATTGAGGTCACAGATGATCTACTGAGATTTGGTTGAAACATTGTAGCTGCTGCACTCATTGTCATGCCATGATTTATGACATAGTCTACAACTATAGCTCTGATTTCATTCGACACCCTTTGCTGTTGCTGCTGGTGTCTAGGTCTGTGGTCTTGTCCTCTACCACGTTCACCCACACCTCTCAAACGAGGCCCACGGCCACCTCTCTGGTGAGGCCTAAGCCCTCCTCTATGATGAGGCCCACGGCCACCTCTCAAAAGGGGTGCTTGTCCCCTTCTATTCCTTTGACCACCATGTAATCCTTGCCTTTCACCTTCCACTTCTGGCTCCATGTCCTCACTATGTTGAGTAGGCTACTAGGATACCACTCATCTTACTTATATATGCGTACAAATATGTGAAATCAATCAGCAGTAATGAGTAGCCCATTAACTCATTAAAACCACAAAAGCAATTACGTAAAAGTGACATCTTGCATACAGTAAAGTTGAATATGAAAATGTGTTCTGTAAAAGTGGTACATAGAAACCATATATGATAAAGAATGCAATATGACAGCCATAGATGCAGTCCATCTGGGTCATATTCTGTGGTAATTGGTGTCAAATGATCTATCCTGAATCTTTCATGATCTAAACATAGAATATTGTTCATCAGTTTCCATAAAAGCTATGCATCAAGAGTAATGCAACAGTTACTTATCATTTTAAGCAGTTGGGTCAGTTGATAGTTAGATCTTTGTAATAAAATGAATAGACACTCAATTCAGATGTAATGTGTGAGTTGCATTTTGAAATAGTAATACTTTGATGTTAAGTTGTGTCATTTTGAACCAGTGATTTTAGTTCAATGAACAAAAGATCTTTAGCTCATGTGTATTGCATCCAAGCATTTGGAAAAAGTGTTGTGTTTTGAAAAATGTGCATTTTGATCTTCAGTTGTGAATTTCGTGTCTAGAGTTTTGAAAAATGACATGAAGGTTCTGTTATTAGTGCAAAAATGATTGTAAAAAACTGTAACAGCTTTAAGATGACAAAATCTAGACATAACTATAGTTTATGCCCAGAGATGAAAAAGGCATGTCATCCATTCAAAGGAGCCAACAGAAACCTGTCGTATCTGTCCAAGAAAAATACGACTAAAGGCTGGAATACACTACACGACTTTTAAAATGTGAACAGATTTTTAAAACACTAGGCTTAATACACTTACCGACTTCGTAAATGGTTTGTTTTTTGTACGTGTTACTTTGCTGAATGTGGACTATGTTGCTTAAATGACACTTCATTATGAATATATAACTGATCAAATTGAATGCCTTATTGATCGATTTTAGGGCTCGGTTTTTTTGTGATTGACTTTGTACCTTCAAATAAAACATTTCTTTCAATTATTCTTTAAAAAGTTTAAAATAAACAAGAATTTTTAATAAAACATGATGTGAGCTTAATGGGAACAGGGGTGTGCTTAAAGGGTACAAAAATGTACCCATTAAGCACAGCCAGACTTTTTGAATTTAATGATGTACATCATAATTGAAATGCTTTAGTCATTTAAAATAAAATTAAATATTTTTGTGAGAGAGATTAATATTTTATTTTAACATAACTTCTTGTACTGAAACCAATATATTGTGCACTAAAAATGACTTTGGTGAGCTTAATAGGTATGTTTATCCTACGTCTGTGACCAGAAAGTAAGATGAAATTCTGATAGCTTGTAATGTAAATTAATGAGATTTTATAACAGTATAGCAGACTATTTACATAAAATACATATAAATGCCAGTTGCCAATCTAGATCTCTAAATGTCTTTACATTTTAACAAGTTTTCTTTAAAAAAAAACAAAAAAAACAAGTAAACTTAAATTGATTCGGTCTTTAAATATTATTACAATGTAAAAGTTCTTACATTTAATTTATATATATATATATATATATATATATATATATATATATAAAGTTCTCTACCACTCACCATTTTAGAGTTAGCCCTCTGACCAACGAATTAAAAAAATAATAATAATAAAAACTTCAAGCTTTACACAACGTAAACGCATCCATCAGCTGCTCTGATAGTTTTGTAGCGGTGGGAATTTTGATTCAGTGAATCGAAGCTTTGGCGGCAAGGTTATGAGAGATTCATTGAATCATTTACTTGATTCATTTTGAATCTTTTACGGCGACAAACATCCTTTATTTCCTTTATAAAAATGTATTAAGGTACTACAGAAAGAGAGTTTAACCATTAAACGTTTTTAGAAAACAAACAAAATCAGCAGAGAGAAATAATCATAAGTACTACCAGTCAACAGTTTTTGAACAGTAAGATTTTTAATGTTTTTTAAAGAAGTCTCTTCTGCTCACCAAGCCTGCATTTATTTGATCCAAAGTACAGCGAAAACAGTAAACTTCTTAAATATTTTTTGCTATTTAAAATAACTGTTTTCTATTTGAATATATTTTAAAATGTAATTTATTCCTGTGATCAAAGCTGATTTTTCAGCATCATTACTCCAGTCTTCAGTGTCGATCCTTCAGAAATCATTCTGTCATCAATCAATATTTAAAACAGTTGAGTACATTTTGTTCAGGATTCTTTGATGAATAGAAAGATCCAAAGATCAGCATTTATCTGAAATAAAAAGCTTTTTTAACATTATACATTATACCATTTAAGTCAGTATAGAGTCAGTAATTTTTTTTTTTTGAGGGGGGGGTACTTTTATTAGCAGGATGCTGTAAATTGATCAAAAGTGATGATAAAGACATTTATAATGTTACAAAAGATTTCAATTTCAGATAAATGCTGTTCTTCTGAACTTTCTGTTCATCAAAGAATCCTGAAAAAATTCTATTCAGCTGTTTTCAACATAATAATAATAATAAATGTTTTTTAGCAGCAAATCAGAATATTAAAATGATTTCTGAAGGATTATGACTGGAGTAATGATGTCAAAAATTCAGATTTGAAATCACGGGAATAAATTACATTTTAAAAAATATTCAAATAGAAAACAGTTATTTTAAATAGTAAAAATATTTCAAAATTTTACTGTTTTTGCTGTACTTTGGATCAAATAAATGCAGGCTTGGTGAGCAGAAGAGACTTTAATGTTAAAAACATTAAAAATCTTACTGTAAAAAAAAACTGACTGGTAGTGTAAATAAAAACATTAAAATTTCTACAAATATTAATACATTTCACAGCTTTATTTTATTTTTCAAACTTAATATTGTTTATAGAAACCAAAAACAATCATCTACTTCCCTAATATTTACATTTATACTAAATTTAGCCCACCCTGAAATGCCATTGGCTACTATTCAGTGACGCCAGAGTATGGAAGCACACGAGAATCATTCGTTAACTGATTCGTTCAAAACACGGATTCGCTTCCTCATTATTGAAACATTACTATTTAGCAGAGCCGTACTGTTTTGTTCCCAGCAGACAGTTGTCGACCATCTGCTATATAGTATCAGAAAACGATCGAGCGTTTATCACCTGTGAGGTCAGTGACCTCTGAAGTTGTTTTATACAGGATGTTTTGAACATTTTTGTATGCCATAATATTTTACTAACCCTTTAATATGCAGTTTTATGAAATGCATGGGCAAAATCTATTTTCATGAATGTTTATTTACTCAAAACAATTTATGCAAACACAATTATGGCCATACTGAGACAATACAAGATGATTTCTCAGGTTCTCAACACAGAGAGAAGTAGATTCAAACCAATGACATCTAGCATCTCTGTTTAATTTGATCAGGGCCTTTTACAAATCTGATATGATTTACAGTTAAGAATGCACAGCCCATATGCTATTCAATAGCTGAGCGAAATAAATACAAATCAAAACACATAAATGCAGCAACACTAGCAGCAAACGTCAGTTCAATTCGACATGACATCATCTGATCAGTAGTTTTCACATTTGATTGCCACTAAAATAAAATGTACACAGTAACAATGAGTACTGTCCCTCATGCTCAATGGTGTCGTGAACACTAATTGAATATGACGGTAATACCACTTTCCATCCATTTGGTAAGTTTCTATTTTGCAGTCTATGAGGTGTAAGAATAATGTCACAATCAAGAAAAATATGATTTTCAAACAATCACTCATCAATTGTCAATGTATAACATTCACATGCTCCCTGGGTATAAGCAAAACAACCTGTGCCATAAGTTACTGTTGTCTCACACGTTTTAAAGCCTCGCTGACATATTTTCATGTCGTTTTTTTTTGTTTTAATTTTTTTTTTTTTTATTTACCCTGTCTCTGGCTTATCCACATTTAAAAGTATAAAAGTCCTCTCTACAGCTCAGCACTTATTTCCATCATGTCACTGATAAACTTGACATCAATATCTTTGCAGATACAAAAGATTCATAAGATATTACTGGGATTCTTCATGATAGTGTCTGCTGTTTTTAGTCATTTAAAAGGATAATTCACCTAAAAATGAAATTCTGTCATCATGCCATTCCAAACGTGTATGATATTTTGGTTGTACAATAAATGGAAACCAAAGCTTTCAAGTTTCAAAAATCTTACAAGTGTGCTCTATTCCAAGTCTTCTGAAGCCATATGATAACTTTATGTGATATACAGACTGAAATTAAAGTTACTCACTGAAAATCTTAACATCATCTCTAGCTCTTGTTGGTGCTTTCATTAGAATTTCATCATCTGAGTGATCACCTGGTCACAGGTGTACGACTTGGAATATAGTGTATGAATCGTATGGACCACTTTTATGGTTCGTTTGTGTCCTTTTTCAGGCTTGAAAGCTTCAGTCCCTATTTTCTGCAGTCACATGGAAATGAGCAGCCTTCTTGGTTTGTTCCATGAAAGAAAGTCATACAGGTTTGGATCAACATGAGGGTGAGAAATTGACAACAGAATGGTCATTTCTGTGTGAACTATCGCTTTAAAAGTGTACAGTCAGTGAGAGAGGCAGGCTGAAGCTGGAGAGACAGATGGATGGTGTGATACTGATCACTTCATACTGAAAGGAGCCAAGACAGACGTCAAAGAAAATGTGTATGAAAATCTCACAACGAATAACTGCATTCCAGGCGACATTTTTCTTCATTTTCTTTTTTTTTTCTTTAAAAACGTCTTTCCCATCACAATATTTACATTTTTTTTTCAGTCCGTTGTGCTACCCATAATCTACGATACCTTTTCTTTTGTTCATTCTTTATGTCGTTATGTAAAACATGCTGTGACGGCTAGGATGTGTCGTTGTTGGTGCTACTGTCTGGATGGGGGTGAGGACGGCGAGTGTTTGTTGATACCTATGTAGTACATAAACCAGCGTCGGAGGACAAAGAGATAGAGTATATATGGTGAGCCCATAGATTTGTAGGAAACTGAGAGGATATTAACAGCGTGCGATAGAGGGGAGTCATTCAAAGTGGTGTGCAGAGGAAACGGTGAAGGGTCACGACGATGTGGAAGAGGAGGATGCTCAGTATTCGTCCTGGTCCAAGTGCACCTGCTCATCTATTTCATCATCTTCTGGTGGTGCAAAGCCATCCTGTATAAAAAAATAGCATTTTTAGGATGATCACAGTATTTAAACACTGCATTCAGCACTGCACTGTATAAAATTAAATAACATTTTGTATATTCCAATGATTTTAATACACTGTTATATGTGTCCATTATGGTTCCTGAAAAGCGTGTCATTAGATGGGGCCAGATTTACTAAACAGGACAAATTAGCATTAGAGCGCAATTCCATAAAAGCGCCGATGGGAGGAGAAAATTCTGCGTGTGATTTATTGACAATGAGCACATTCAAGAACACAGACGCAGCCAGATCATTTGCATAATGACCAGCACAATCTACAAAGAGCAGCGCAAATTAGTGCCTGCTTTAAGACATGCTTTTTTTGGGCGTTAAATAATGGCACAAATACCAGTAATTTGACGAGCACAAACGTTAAAAACGTTAAAGTAAATCGCGTTGCGTGATTCATTTTGATACTCTCCTCCCATAAATTTGAACCTTTTCAGCGCTAATTCATCACTGCGCATCTTTAGTAAATCCCGACAGTACTATTTTAACGCCAAAAGATGGTTTGCGCTGGCACAATCTGTTAGTAAATCTGGCCCTAGATTTCTTAATTTTAGGTCACAATAGCCAGTGCTGGGTAGTAATCTGGATTACATAATCAGATTCCCAAAATGAAGTACTCGTAATTAGAGTATATTACATTTTAAAATGCTCATAATCAGATTACAGTTACTTTTTTATGGATTACATGATTACATGTTGTTCACACAATGGCAGTAAATTATTCATAATTTATTGATTCTCCCTAATTCTTCTTTTTTCCATTTTTAAATTTTCCTTTCTAAAAATACTGCTGTGTCATACCCTTCAGCTTTGACTATATTCATAAACACAGACAGACAGAAAGAAAGAAATATTTCAAGGAATATATGTTCTTTCTCTTTGTTTTTTATATCAATATGGTATATTTAATAGTAAGTTTAAAACCGGTTTGAAAAAAAAATCTAAAAAGTAATCAGAATACATTACCTAAAATAAGTAACCTAGATTACATTACTAACTACAGTTTTCATCATGTAATCTGTAATCAGTAACTGACTACAATCTACTCAGCACTGACAATAGCATTAGGAATAGAGTCATTTCATGTCCATTTCAAATAATTGATTCTGATTCTGAAGCCTCAGCTTGGCATTTTTTATATATTAATATAACTCGAAATTTGCTCTTGTTGAATTATGGCACCATCTTGATGTCTAAATAAGACTGGAACACACTGAGATCTGAAATGGGAAATTTTAACTCGGGTATTTCTATCTCCGACTGGTGGTGTGGTTACATTCAGAAAATTTCTATTGTCAGTAGTGTTGCGACATATGAAGAACAACTCACACAGAAGTCACTTTCAAATCAAGCAAATTTCTGTTGGTTAATGTGGCAAATCTGCATGATCAACTTGGATTTCGTATGCAAAAATTCCCAGAATAATGGTCACTTGAACACGGTCAACAAAACTGATACAAACTGATATCGCAATTATAGTCAAACTGACAGATATAGCAGTCAAATAATTAGAAAAAAAACATATTAAAAATGTAATTGGCAGTACCTCTGTGGCATACAGAATGTCAATTATCCTACTGATAATGGGGTTGTTTTCAGTCTCATGTTCTTGACAGATCAGTTCAATGTCTCGAAGTTTGCTGAAGTAGAAATCTCTCTCCTTCTCCAGTCCATCTACGGTTAACTTCAGCTCCATCAACTTCAAAAAACAAAGCAAAAGACAAAGAACAAAATGTAAGATACTACTCATCAGAACATGACCATTCCTTAATGGCAAAAAGTCAATATGCTTATTATGATAAGACAATCTATATCCAGACATAGCAGAATATCAATTAAAATGCAGTTCTGAATAGGTGGAATAAGGAATGATCTGAGGAAAATGGGAAAAAAGAAAGATAAAAATGACAAATGCAAAATGTACCAACACTTTTTTTATATTCAATTTCTACAATCTCCAATGGAGAGTATTCCAAGGTAGAGTAAGTCTTCCTTACCCTCCCGGGGACTCTACCTGTTGATTAAGCTCCATGATTTCAGCATCACTTCCCCCATTTCGAGCATGTGTGGGGTTCTTCCTGATGGTGGTGGTCACCCTCTGTGGTGTGGGCATGTTTTTAGGTACTGTTGGCGATGTTCTCTGAGGCCCTGAAATTGGAGATGTTTTGCATTTAGTTACAATAAATGGGATCTGTTCAGTAAATGTACAAACTAATCCATGCAATTTTAGGTTTTTGTCATTTCTATCAGCTTTAGCTCTGTTCCATACCATAGTGGGCCAAAATGGACCCTCATAAGTGACTGATCGGAAACACAAACAGCACTCTTCATGAGAGCTCAAATAACTTTTTTTGTCAGTAAGCTTAGTACAGTACATTGTATTTTGGAATTGCCTTCACATATACAGCATATAGACATACAATACCTTGTTTTGGCCAGAATCGCATAAGATCATTTTGCTGCCCAATCTTTTGACCATCCTCAAGAGTGAGCCTATGATGCCTTTAAAGAAATAGTTCAACCAAAAATGAAAACTTGTTGAAAATGTACTCACCCTCACGTAATACATGATGTAGATGAGTTAACGCTTCCTACTGTGAAAAAGTCCTTCTCCTCTTGTCCTCTCACATCAAAATCTACTGACATATTTGTATAAAACTGTTTTGGGCTGTTTTCGCTTGTAAACTGAGCTTGTGCATATTTCTCTCCTGATTCAGATGAAACAATTTTTTACTGAGAAAAGCAATATTATGGATAGAGGACTTAGCTAAAAGCAATGGTTTGAAGTTAAAAACATCTTAATTATGAATTTGTTTACAACGAACATTTCACAAGACATTCATTTTTGGAATGAAGTTGTTTTTTGATGTTTTTATCTGCTGTTTGGACATTCTGACGGCACCCATTCACTGCAGAGGATCCATTGGTGAGCAAGTGACGTAATGCTAAATTTCTCCAAATCTGTTCTGTTGGAGAAACAAACTTATCTACATTTTGAATGGCCTGAGAATGAGCACATTTTCAGCAAACTTTCACGTTTGAGTGAACCATTCCTTTAAATGCAGTCTAAGGTGGCAGCTCACTAGGTTTTTGAACAGAGCTAATGATTCACTAAAATGAGCTAAGAGGTTCACTAAGATCAGCCTTTAACAAGCTACAGCGTGGGCTGCTTGTTACCCCATTACTTTGGTTAAGCCTGTGTGTGTGTGTGTGTGTGTGTGTGTGTACCTGTTTTTCTATTCAGGTGGGGACTTAAACCTGAATACAAACAGACTCATGGGGACTCGTGTCACGGTGGGGACCTAAATTGAGGTCCCCATGGGTGAAGAAGCTTATAAATCACACAGAATGAATTTTTTTGAAAATCTAAAAATGCAAAAAGTCTCCTGTGAGGGCTAAGTTTAGGTGTAGGGTTGGTGTAGGGGAATAGAATATATGGTCTGTACAGTAGAAAAACCATTACGCCTATGGAAGTCCCCACAAGGATAGCGAAATGTGTGTGTGTGTGTGTGTGTGTGTGTGTGATCAAACATTAACTGTTCCAAAGGACTGTTATCCACTTTATATCTGGCAGGTTTAACCAAAGTCAGGGAAGTGTGACGAGATGTGGCTACAAACTAAATGGAGGTCACATTCCCAATCCACCCCAACGATCACAAAAGCAGTCAATTGTCAGCAAATTAGGATACCACTTTTGTACCTCTCTGGGGACTCTGTGTTTCCAGTACTTGGCTGTTAACCCCTCTATTGCACAATTCTGCCTCAGTGTAACCCTTTTCTATCACTTTTCAAGTACAAAAGATGTCAATAAAGGGTTGTTAATGAAGGGATGACTTTAAAAAAAAAAGAAAAATAAAAAAATTAATTAAAATAGTTTTTTGGTAACACTACATCCTAGTGCTGATTTTAAAATCGTTCTGGTCAAGGACACACATTATTGCTCTGCCACAAAAAAAGCATTTTTTTCATCTATAAAAAAAAAAAAAAAAATATATATATATATATATATATATATATATATTTTACAAGTATTAATAAATAAAATTCATTTAAAAATGATCTGTACAAATGATTTGTACAATGCTGATCAAAAGCTCTCACCTACGGCTTTAAAATAACTGTTTTCTATTTAAATATATTTTAAAATGAAATGTATTCCTGTGAAGCAAAGCGGAATTTTCAACAGCCATTACTCCAGTCTTCAGTGTCACATGATCCTTCAGAAATCATTCTAATATACTGTTTAGAAACACTTCATTTTTATAAATAAATGTATTTTATATATATATATATATATATATATATATATATATATATTTGTATTATTAACTATTAAATACTTTTTTAAAAATTGACATAACATTGTGAAATTTAAATACAGTGTTAACTAAGAAGACAGTTCTAATAGTTTCTGTAACATAACAGTTTGTTTTATTTTTGTTTTTTGTTTTTTTTTTATAATTTTTGTTTTATTGTTAAGAACGTATTTCTTTCCATTACCACACAGCACTCCCATTTCTTTCTGTTTTTGATTTTAGTATGATGTCCATTTTGTATGCAAGCAAACTGAATCATTTATGTTTAAAATTGTTTTTATAAGGCATGCAATAGAGGGTTAAAATAAAAGGTATGTTTTTGTAACTTATTTCAGGTGACAATAACTTTAAAATGACCAATAAAGAATTTGGAGGGACTGAGGGATGAATAGGACTGACCGAAGTGACACTTAGCAAGCAATGACCCTTCAGGACAGCACATGAGAGAACACTGAGGAACTGATTTTGTAAAACTGTTTGTTAGTACTGCAATAAACAGAGCAACACAGAGCTGTTTTAATGCTGAATTCATTGTTTTCTCATTAATGAAAGCTTGGGCATAGAGTAAATCATTCTGAGGCCCGTGCACAACCAGCTGCTTTGCAGAGCACGCTGCCAATCAGTAGAAGCTCAGCAATCAATGCAGCAAAGGGGCAGCAGAATCTGGAGGTTACCTGAGGGACCAGTTCTCTTGGGTTTGTGGGAAAAGTGTTCACCTGGATTTGGTGGAGGCGCCACATCTTGGCCCTGTCTAGCTTGAAAGGGGTCATACTCTTTTCCGTCATAATTGGCATCAAAGAATTTTTTAAACCACTGGACGAATTCAAAGTTGTCCTGGAATTTTCCTTTCACTAATTTTTCCACAGGAATTATCTGGATAACAAAAGGAAAACAAATCATTAGATCAATATAACACTAAGTTGTAATCTAGAGGTGTCATTTTTATGCTAAAACCCTTTCTTGGGTTTCCTTGGAATTTTACAGAATTCTATCCTTGGAATTTTACAGAATACGAAAGCATATTCGACAAAGAAAAGTAATATTTTCAGATAACCTGACAAACTTTTGATAAACAAAAATATACAAACATATAATGAATACTACACCAATATATAAGCCAAATTAATTCACATTCATAACCATTTAGCTAAAGTTAAATCAAAATTTTTATTAGAGATGTCTGTATTTTACAAATACTAAGATGAAAGCCTCCCTCATGAATATTACTTTATACTATGGTAAATGGATGGTTCATAAAAATGAATTAATGAATGTTCAAAAAACACTGGTATAACTTTATTAATAATCACATACAATACCTTAACTTTCATACCTACTGGTTGCTTTTTTTGTTCAAAACATAAGTTAGAAGTTATATTTTTAAATTACAAGCAAAAATGCTGCAACTTTTTTCTTCTATCTTACTGATTGCACTGTGTCACGAATCTGGTCCGTGGCTTTCCGTCCAGAGGTCACCCTCCTATCATATTTACTTTTACACCACACTGAGTGTTACACATCACCCTGGACTGCATTTCCCATCATCCATTGCACTGAGTACACACAGCTGTAACCAATCACATGCTCACTTGAAAGCTATTACACACACTATATAATGCTGCCTTCACGTGCTATCGGAATTATCGTAAATATGAGTTTCCTAATCGGAAATTGGACGTGAACGGCCTCTCAAGTCGTATTTACTACTGGGAAATTCGGAAATAATTTTGATACCCGAGTTTCCGAGTTGGGCGGGTCATAAACTTTAAACATGGTGGAGGTGACAACCATTGCTGCTGTCAATGCTGTTCTCACAACAACTACATCCCTTTGTCTTGTCGCTAAAGTAGTGTATTTATAGGCTAGATATGAACAATCATGCGAAGCATATTGTGTGTTTTATAAGCAGTGAAATAAGCATGTATTTGACCGAAATTCCAGAATTGTCAGCGAACTGCATGTATAGCGCGGTGAATGTTTATAAGATTGTCAACCAATGGAATGCTACATTTTATCCTTTCCGACATTAAAGCACATGAATACGACAAGCTCGTAATCACGACTTCATAAGTGGGAAATAGGAAATTTCCGATAGCAGGTGAAGGCAGCATAACACCCACTTAGATCCTGCTCAAGTCGCCGAGTATTGTTTAGCGATAGCTACACTGTAAAAAAAAATCTGTAGTTTTTACAAAATAATTCTGGCAGCTGTGGTTGCCAGAATAATTTTGTAAAAAATACAGAAAAACTGTAAACACATTTACAGAAAAAACTGTAAAATTTATAGTATAAAACTGTAATTTACAAACAGGGAAATTTGAATGTAAACCACTAAATTCAACAACACACACTGCTATTAAAATCAGTTTTGTACCTTTAACATACTGACAACCACCATAATAATGCAGGTGGTAAAAGAGAAAGCCACATGAAGAATCAAAGCTCATCACAGGTAGCTTCGACACAAGTAGAAGTATATACTAATATATAGAAGGTGCACAGAGTCATTCGTGCAAACACAAAACACCATCATGGTAACACACGATACTTAAATAATGCAACAAACTTTCATTAAACAACAGAAGATGTAACATAAAGCCCAAATGTGCATAACCGATAACAAAAACTATTAAAAAACATGATTATTTAAACAAAATACTTTCAAATGTGGAGTGTCACGCAGGGAATTCTGGGAATATCAGTTTACAGTTTTTGACTGTAAATTATACATTGATTTGTTATTTTTACTTCTAAAAACTGTATAATTAACAGCATTTTACTGTAAAATTACATGAAATGTCTGGTTAGATCTTTTACAGTTTTTCCCTGTATATAGTACAGGAACTCACTGTTAACATATTAACAGTTTTTTTCAGTAGCGTTTTTACAAAATTTTACAGTTAAAATTACACTTATTTTTTTACAGTGTACTCTACAGCACCAGTTCTACTGCCATAGTTTAGTCATAGTCTTGCCTTGCCTATTTTCCCGTGTTCTGATTCTAGCCTGTGTATCTTGGATTATCCGTGTGCCTGGTCCTGTTTTGGATACTGTTTGCCCCAGCCCGGACTATTGCTCGTTTTTACGGATTACCCCTTTTGTCAAGCCCTCTGGATATTGTTAGCCGTTTTGGATTATTCCAGTGTTTTGGATTATTCCCGTTTGGATTACAGCCCGTTTTGGATTATTCTCTTACCTTGCCCTCAATATACCTGCTTGCCATTGTTTGAAACCATGCCTGTTATGACCACGTCTCTGTCTAATAAAAGCCTGCAGATGGATCAAAACGTCTCATGCTCTGATCATTCCGTAACAAAATACTCTGCCCCACGAGGATCTAGCAGCTGTTCAAGTGGACACTGGCCAGGTATGGACACTGCAAGTATATTGTTAGCCACAAGGCCTGCAACCATTGGAGAACTATATCAGAGAATTTTTAGCCATCGCTCACTATTCAGATTTACCAGACATTATTTTAATAGAGTTTTTCTGTGATGGCATTAATCAACCTCTTCAGTCTAAGTTTAGATTCGAGGGTCCGCGTTCATCACTGAGTTATTTTTTGGACTTTGCTTTGTTGACTGTTGGCTCTCTATTCACTGTGGGTATCGGGGAAGAGGAACGCGATATTGCACCCAGGCCGGTAATGGCGGCCGCGAGATTTAGTCAGCCACAAGCTCAGGGACATTCGAGTTTACTGATCGCTACTCCGGTGATTCAACCTGCTCGTGAAATGGCGGCTGCACCGGAGCGCGCACACACAATGGCGGCAACAGCAGAACCCGTCCACAACAACGCTCCGTCACGTCACAGCTGCCATTCATGAGTCAAGTCACGTCATCGCTGATCTTCCTGAGTCAAATCAAGTCACCGCTGATCTTCATCAGTTAAGTCAAGTCACAGTTAATCTTCATGAGTCCTGTCAAGTCACAGTTGATATCCATGAGTCAAGTCAAGTCACAGCCAATTTTCCTGAATCAAGTCAAGTCACAGTTGATCGTCATGAATCAAGTCAAGTCACAGTTGATCTTCATGAATCAAGTCAAGTTACAGTCGATCGTCATGAGTCTCGTCACGTCTCAGGTGAACTTCCAGAGTCTCGTCATGTCTCGGCTGTTCATCCAGAGTCTCGTCAAGTCACAGCTGTTCATCCAAAGTCTCATCACGTCACAGTTGTTCGTCCAGAGTCTCGTCACGTCACAGCTGTTCGTCCAGAGTCTCGTCACGTCACAGCTGTTCGTCCAGAGTCTCATCACATCACAGCTGATCGTCCAGAGTCTCATTACGTCACAGCTGATCGTCCAGAGTCTCGTCACGTCTCAGCTGATCCTCCAGTCTCGTCACGTCACAGCTGATCATCCAGACTCTCATCACATCACAGCTGATTGTCCAGAGTCTCATCACATCACAGCTGATCTTCCAGAGTCACATCATGTCACAGCTGATCGTCCAGAGTCTCATCACGTCACAGCTGATCTTCCAGAGTCACGTCATGTAACAGCTGATCGTCCAGAGTCATGTCACGGCACAGCTGTTTGTCCAGAGTCTTGTCACGCCTTGTCTGTTCATCTAGAATCCTGTCACTCCCTGTCTGTTGCACCCAGATCTTCGAGGTCAGCTCTTCAGTATCACAGACTGGCATCCAGCGTGGAGGATCCACCATTGGTGTCAATACGTTCACCAAACCCACTCATTCTAGCCCTCCTGTTCTTGAACTGATTCCCCTGTCTGAAGCGCTTCCCATGATGGGGATCGCTTTTTGGTGTGTTTGGGCTGCATACACCACAGAACCTCCCAAGACTATGATGTTTCCAGAGGTGGCGGCTGATGCTGCAGAACCTCCCGATGTAGTGGCGCACGCTGCTGAGTTTCTCGAGGCGATGGCACCTGCTGCAGCTTCTCCAGAGGTGGCGGCACAAGCTGCAGAACCTCCCGAAGCAGCGGTGCTCGCTTCAGCTCCTTGTATGGTGGTGGCACCCAGCACTGCACTTTCAGCCTGTTATGTTGCGGCCGAAAGAACCGTTGCTGAACTCTCCCTGTATCCTGATGGTATTACTGTAGAACCTCCAGAGGTGGCGGCATCCGCTGCAGAACCTCTAGAGGTGTCAGTGGTACCCACTAATGAACTTTCGTCTTGTCCTGTCACGGCTATGGAGGCCGTCTGTGTATCATCAGTCTGTCCCATCATGGCTATAGAGGCCGCCTATGATTACTCTGCCTGTACTGTCACGGTTATGGAGGCTGCCTGCGAACTCCTGCCTTGCTCTGAACCGGCCATGGAGGCCAATTATGAACTATTGTCCTGTCCCGATCTAGCCAAGGAGGCTGCCTCTGAACTCTCAGCCTTGTCTGTCACATCCAAGGATAGTGTCTGTGAACTTCCTGACTGTTTTGCTGCGGCTACAAGGGCCGTTCAGGAACTCTTATCCCTACCTATCACTGCCATGGAAGCCTTAAATTAACTTTCTGTACGCCCTGTTAACCCTGTCATTGCCAAAGAGACCTTTAGTGACCAATCTGTCTGTACAAATGTAGCTGTAAGATCTGACTTATAACTGTCTGCTGATCTGGTTTCTGTTACCACCAAGTCTAGTTTTGAACCATCCGTCTGTCCAGTTTCTGTCACTGAAATGTCTATCAGTCCAGCTTCGGTTAATACAACTAATTTTGAATTGTCAGTCTATCCCATATCAGCCCATGAATCTGTTTGTGAACTACCTGCCAGTCCAGTTTCCCTCAATGAGTTTGATTTTGAACTGTCCACTTCAACCTCTTTCAGTGCCCTTGAATGTGAACTATCTGCAAATCCTATTCTAGCCAATGCATTTAATCATGAACTGTCTGTCTGTCTGTCCAGTTACAGTCAATGGACCCGATTATGAACTGCCTGTCTGTCCAATTACAGTTGAAGGACCTGATTATGAACAGTCTGTCTATCCAGCTTCAGTCACTGAACTGTCTGCCAGGCCATTACCAGTCAATCCACCCAATTGTGAACTGACTGTTAAATTCTACAGTCAAATATTGATTCTGAAATATCTGTCTGTCCAGTCTCTACTATTGTGCCTGAGTGTGAACTGTCAGCCCAGGAAACTATTGATGAACTTTTTGTGTTCCCTGCCTTGGCCCTTGGGGCCATAAATGTCTGTCTCGTATGTCTTAGTGTTCCCTAGATCCCAGTCTCTGCCATGGGTCTCTGCTCCGTCGTGGAGGTCGTTTGTTTTCCGCCGTGGTGGTCTTCTGCTGCGTCTGCTCTGCCGTGGTGGTTTGTTGCTCCGTCGTGATGGTCTTCTGCTCCGTGGTGGTGGTCTTCTGCTTCGCCTGCTCTGCCATGGAGGTCTTCTGTTTCGCCTGCTCTGCCTTGGTGGGCTACAGTTCCGGCTGCTCCGCCCTGGTGGGCTCCTGTTCCATCTGCTCCATCCTGGTGGAATTTTACTCTGTCGCTTCCGCTCTGGTTTCTTGCTTCACCGGCTCTGCCCTGGTTCCCTGCTCCACCCTGGTTTTCTACTCCACCCTGGCTTCCTGCTTTACCGGTTCCGCCTGGGTGCCCTGCTCTTTCGGCTCTGCCTCAGTCCCCAGTCTCTCCACTTCCACCTGGACCTGGCCCTCCGTCCCTCCCTCTGTTCTGCCTCCGCTCCACCGCCCTCCTGGATTATACTGAAATAGGAGCATCTGGAAGCCGCTCCTTGGGGGGAGGGCTGTGTCACAAATCTGGTCCATGGCTTTCCATCCGACTACCATCAGAGATCGCCCTCCTATCATATTGAATTTCACATCACACTGACTGTTACACATCACCCTGGACTGCATTTCCCATCATCCATTGCACTGAGTACACACAGCTCTAACCAATCACACGCTCACCTGAAAGTTATTACACACACTATATAACACCCACTCAGATCCTGCTCAAGCCGCTAAGTATTGTTTAGCGATAGCTACTCTACGGAGCCAGTTCTACTGCCATAGTTTAGTCATAGTCTTGCCTTGCCTGTTTTCCCGTGTTCTGATTCTAGCCTGTGTATCTTGGATTACCCGTGTGCCTGGTCATGTTTTGGATACTGTTTGCCCCAGCCCGGACTATTGCTCGTGTTTACGGATTACCCCTTTTGTCAAGCCCTCTGGATACTGTTAGCCGTCGACTGACCATGCCCGTTTTGGATTATTCTCTTACCTTGCCCTCAATATACCTGTTTGCCATTGTTTGAACCATGCCTGTTATGACCACGTCTCTGTTTAATAAAAGCCTGCAGATGGATCCGAACGTCTCATGCTCTGATCACTCCGTAACACTGTATATGTGACAGTTTTGTTCTGTTTCTTTGTGTTTTGGATCAGTCTCCATAGTTGACCTAATTTCTCTGTCTGTTTGATTATCATTATCTTCTAATTACTTCATTAGTTCCTTCTTATTTATACTCCATTTAGTTCTTGTTCTTTGTTGTTCGTTTTATGGTTGTGTTACTTGCCTGTTTATGTCTCTACCTTTTGATATTATTAAGTCTTATTTTGGAACTTTACCTTCTTCTTCATCATCATCATTTCTACAATCATTTTGAGACAGTATAATTTTATTTCTGTACTGATGTTCTTTTCTTTTTAGTACATTTTAAATAAATTATTTCTTTAACTTCTCATTGACCTTTTATGATTAGTAATAATGACTTTTATGTAATAATATTTATGTAAAGCTTTTTGAATTACCATTGTGTATGAAATGTGCTATATAAATAAACATGCCTTCAAATCAATCAACCATCATTATAGATGATACTTTTTAACAAATGAGCTAAAAGCTTTTGTTTCTACTTTCTAAATGAGTAAAGAGCAAAAGTTGAAAATTTAAAGTTAAAAAAATAAAAGTTAAAGTCAAGTTTAAAGTAAAACTGTGAGATGAACATAGCAAATATGCCAAAGGACCAACTAACTTTATCAACGTTCATCCTCTTGAAAGCTGCCTGGAGTACTTTGAAGTTATGTATAAACTCATGTTCCAGCTTGGCTTGAAATTTCACTTTCTTTAAAAGAATACACCCTGGGAACAACATGTCCATGAACTGACAATAAGCCGCCCCTGAGGACAAACAGCAGAAGAGAATATGGGTCAATAAAGCTCATTCATTGCATGATGGGAAACAATAGAGAAAAAGTCTTTGATCAACATGTATGCATTTGATTGGTTAACCTTATTGTCAAGTGGAAAGTAAATGCTTTAATTTGACTGATTACACTGGAAGAGATACAAACAATGAGCATATATGATCAAAGGCAAAATAAAAGATTTTTAATGTGAAATTAACAGTAGTGTTATATAAGTTATATATAGTGGAGCACAAATCAGAGTATGCTAGTGCCATTCATGACATAAAAGATAGAAACACTTTATGAAATAAGGCAGTACGACCCACCTGAACATAATTGTTCTATTTTGGTGTAGGTGAGCTGAAGGGAGTCATTCACCCATGCCAACATGTCATGTCGGCTCAGGTTCTCAATTGTTACTGATGTGGAGTATACATTCACTGCCATCTCCTACAAAGAAAAAAAAGAACAAAGTCACTATGTATTATATATATAAGATTATAAAAAAATATATTTATACAGTCAAACCAAAATTTATTCAGATGCCTTCAACATTTCTCACATTATCAGTTTATTTGCTATAATTTAGAAAATGGTAATAAAATATGACAAGAACTCAAGAGTTAAACTGTCAGAACAAATTCATCTTGATAATGTCAGATAACTTTGATAGAAAGGTATGTAACAAAACATGATCAGGTCAAAGTGTCAAATAATTTTTTTAGTCCCATATTTTTATCAATTTTACTAGTACTCCACTGTATGAAGAATGTTTGGGTATAATATGTCACAGTTTACTTTATTTTGCTGTCCTCACTCACATAAATGAACTATAGTGTCCTGCACCCACCAGTAAAAAAATATCAAAACTTATATCTGGTGTCTCATTAATTTTTTGGTTTGACTTTTGTTGACGTTTATTTACAATTTCACATTGACAACATGAATTTCATAGGATAGCAGATCACTGACACTGTGTCTGGATTTAATGTGTTTCTATTTAGTTAATCAGAAGTGTTATTCAGTTCTGTTCTTCAGTTGTCACTGCATCACTGCAGAGTAAAATTGTAATCACACTATAAATTTCAATCCTCCAAAAATAATCCATCCAGATTAAAGTGTTTCTGAGATGTTGTTAACCATGCACATCTGGTGCGCCCAGCAGACTGCGTGATGGAAATGACATCTTTAAAACACACAAACATCTTCTACAGAGACACAATATGTGTGTATTTCACTGCGTGAAATTTGTAAAGCTCTGATTCTTGAGTACTAGGACAAAATAACCTACAACAATTGGTTTTAGCTCCATGTATTGAATTGTCAGCAGGGTTGAACTTTTTGTTTGTTTGTGTGTTTGTTTTTGTGGTGTTGCAAGCTAATAGTATATTATTTAAAAAGCAACATTTTTAGAATTACATTTTTGTTTGTGTAACAAATTTATGTGTGCCATCATGGTTTATAATATCATATAATATTTCATGGTGTGACACATAAAATATCATATGATATTACCTGATTATAAATGTTTTCATAAATATCTGAATGTGCTAACTAAAATTTGAGGTAAAACTCTGAAAACTTATTTATGAAGAAGGCATTTTTATTAACCCCTTCTTCTAATAATAATAATAATAATGTTTCTTTTAAATATACTCTACATTTACAGTATGTTACATAATTCCATAATCTATATTAAGTTAAAGTCAGAGAACAGGTGGTTTTATCATTTAATAATATAATCATTTAAATAAAATGAGCAGTAAATAAGTCCAAACAGTCCTTTTGTTTGTAATATTCTAGAACATTCTCAGATAATCTCCAATTAATGTTGCTATATTAAACTAATGACAGGTAAAATTATAGGACTTTTTTTTTCTTCTCCTCACACCTCAAGAATCAGTACAAGACAGAAACTGGTTGAAAACGATTATTGGCAGTCTACAAATGATATTTTTTTCTAATAATATAAAAATATAGGCCTATGTATTGTATTATGAATGAAGAAATGAAGAAGGGTATGAAAAAAAAATGGAGCAGAGATTATTGACAGGTGACCTGCTAGTTTTATCATCATTTGGATAAATTACGCGCGTTGTACTATGTCATTTGATCATATTTATCTTATAATATTCGTATTTATCACAAACAAACGCATTAGTTTCATGTTTATTTACCCTTTTCTGCAAACGACGTCTTAAAGTATATTACAGTATCTTACATGATGAAGTCCCACAGGCCCTTTAACGCACTCTGTTTATCACTGACATGTCTCTTTTTTGTCTTTACGCTAAAAACGAGCACATAAATTTGCGTTTTGCTTTATAAAACAGCACACTGGAGCTTGCAGTGATATGTAATACATGTAAGTCCTCTGAACAAACGGTCATTATTGTGAGAGTCGCTCTGCAGGCCCCGCCGCCGAACATGAGCACCACCAGACGCGCTCGAGACACATAAACACATAACACACAGACAACACAGGCCACGGCGTCTACTTAATGTCATACGTTATGAAGAATACCGATGAATTGTAATATTTTAAGAATATTCTACTCACTGTATTTTGACTGCGTCCTTTCCAATGTTGATATTACACTGGCAGAATGCAATCCGCTGCTGTCCGCTGCTCCTGTGGGTTGCCAGATATATGCGCTGCTGCCTAGTTACGGCCAACAGCGCCGCGCGCTCCCGCAACAAACTCGCCTTCTCTGCGCATGCGCAACGCCCCTCATTACAGACGCATTTCTTTGTGAAGAACTGAATAAACAGCACGTTATTATCAGTTTGTAATCAGTGGGTTTCTGCTCTTAAATTATAAATAGAAAACACTGTAGCTGTACTAATATTATTTCTGTATTTGCCGAAAAAAATATGCTGCAGTGATAACGACAGCAGGATTGACAAATCCTGCGCATAATGGGTATGAGAAAAGCTCAAAATAAAGAAATTTCAAGGCAAATTTAAGCTTTGAACATTTTAGAAATAAGGAAAAAGTGATTCAAGAGGCACAATAACAATACATAAACATTTTAAATAAAAATAAATTAAAAAGCAATTATATCATACCCTATAAATACAATTATTTTTATTTTAAATTTAAATGAGATGTCATTAAATATATATATATATATATATATATATATATATATATATATATATAAATTAAATAATAAATAATTTTAAAATATATTAAATATCTATCTATCTATCTATCTATCTATATATACTGTATATATATATATATAGGTAGATAGATAGATAGTAATTAACAAGCATGATATATATATATACATATATATATATATATATATATATATATATTAAAATGAAATAATTAAAAATAATATATTACAATTACTATAAAATAATATTTATTGTGTGTGTGTGTGTATATATATATATATATATATATATATATATATGTTTGTTAATTACTAATGAATTATAGTTATTTAATAATGTAATTATAAAGTGTGTTTGGTAAATGTATATAAATATTATGTATATAATGTATTTGATAGAAATATATGTATATATATATATATATATTTATATATGTATATATAAATATATATACATATTTATATCAAATACATTATATACATAATATATATTATGTATATAATGTATTTGATATAAATATGATATGTATTGTATATAAATATTATGTATATAATGTATTTTATATATGTATATAATGTATAATGTTTGGTAAATGTATATAAATATTATGTATGTAATGTAAATGTATATAAATATTCAATGTTGCATTTTATTCAATGATACATGCGGTCGTGAGGTTGAAGGGGGTTTATTTGCACTTTTTCATAAGATAAACATAATACGTTAATACGTACAACTGTAGTGCATACACAGCTCATATTAAAAAAATTGAAAAGCATACTGAAAATCCAGAATAAAAAAATACATGAATATTCAGCACCAACAGAAATGTTCTTGCCATTCTACTGCTTGTGTCACTGGAGCATTGTACAGCTAAAGTTACTGTGTTTCAAACGGTCTCTACAGGTCTTCAAGTGCTTAGTTAGACATACATGTACAAAAAGAACACATGCCTCAGTTATCTGTCTGGTGTCTTTTAACAGGGTTGGTTAGTGTTGATCTGAAGTGAAGCAGACTTGTTTTTGGAACATGCGGATCAATAGTCACTAATACACAGTGTTAAAGTTCAGTGAACAACTGACGGAATTCAACTGTCATTACAGTTCAGTGTTCGGCTAACAGTTAATTCTAGAATAAACATAAAGCTACACTGCAAAATTATGCTACTGTTATGAAGAATAATTTGTAAGTGCCTGTAACAGTAACAGGGAATGTAGACTTAGTGGATAAAAAAAAAAATCTGGTCAGTTAAAAATGAAAGATCAATACATTTTTAGATTAGTCACGCAACTAAATTTGATATGTAACATTGTAAACAATGTTATTCTCAATTAACATTTTAGAAAGTCAGGTACATGTGCTTATAAACAACATTAGGAAAATTGAAAATGCTTCATATAAATTACTGAATGTATACAGTAAGCAATACAAGTGACCTGTGTCATGAACTAAAACATAACAGAGAAACAATCAAATATCTTGTATTGCCTTTGAAATTTAAGTGTCAAAAATAAGATAATAAAAATAAGAACAAATATTAACACCTCAACACAAAGCAAAAATTGGTTTGTACCTGCTGTCAGAAAGTGTTGTCGATTGGTCACTGTAAGAGTTGTAAGTAAGTGTAGAGAGGCAGAGTGCTAATGTACGCAAGTGTAACTCAAGAGATAAACACTGAGGTAAATGTATAGTCATCTGCCAACACATTAAAACAGTTAAAATATTAAATAAATTTACAATGGTTCACATTTTCAAGCCATGACCAAATACACAAACTAATAACATTCCCATTCTTAAACAACTTTGCAGTTGCTATCTTTAAAATAGTTTAAACGGCAGCTTACGTAAAACGTACTGTTGTTAATGTGGTGACAAAAACAATTAGTAAAAGGATCTGTCATTTATTTAGCACTACAACAGTGTTGCATTGGAACACAACCTTCACTATTTCCACAAAACACCCTGTGATATTTTGGATTACCAAATCTCTTACAAGTACTTCCAACGTATACCTTGTTTTCCAATTTCCACACAAATATATTTTTTCCCTCGTATACACACACATATAAAAAAAAAACACAGGAATTTAGTTGCAAGTGATTAAAATTAAATAATTTTCATCAGATGTGAGGTTGTCAAAATGTAGGTGGTGTTCAGTTGCAGACTTCCACAGGTGTTGATCCGAAATGTTACCAGATTCCACTAGAACGACCACCAGGTGGCGCAAGAATCCTTGCGGAAGCTCTCTTTGGAACATTATCATCAATCTGGGCACCTGCAAAAAATAAAGCTTGAGCTACACAGGTAACATATACTGTAATTGTAAACAAATACATTTAAATTTTATAAATTCATATATTTCACATTAATATAATTCTATATTATTTGTAAATATACATTTAATATAATTAAATATATTATATATGTAATATAGAAATACGATTTACACACAATTTTATATTAATATAAAAATTGTGTAAAATATATTTCGGATTTATATGAATTATATATACATATATATAGTATTTTTAGTTAGATCTACTGTACCAGACAAACTAAAGCTGGACTCATGTAGGTCTCTCATTCCCCCGTGGCGCGTGCAGGGTCGTGAGGTCATGTCCCCATCTGAAGGGCCCACTTCCTTCTTCCCTGAATTCTGCACTGCAGCTACATCTCCAGTGTAGGGCACACGCTCCACCCCCTTGAGTGCTTGACACTGAGAGAAGAGGGTCACAAACAAACAGTCGAGGAACTGCAATACACAGTCATAACAAAATTATATACTCGAGAAAGAGTTGTGCTTTGAGTACCTTCTCCCTCTGGACCATTTTCTTGTAGAGGTAGTCTGGGAAGGTTCGGAGAGGGTAGAACTTTCCTGATCCCTCAGCACAGGTGAAGATGCCATTTTCATAGACCACCCGACCGCGGCTGACGGTTACCAGCGGGACGCCGTGACAGCGTAGGTTCTCATAGAGATTTATATCTCCACCCTGCCACTGAGTGGTCACAGAGATGGTCCTACAGACATACAAAACCATGTAAAATGTGTCATTTCATTTTACAATACTGAGTATATGAAATATTTTTTAAATTTTCAGCTGATTTGAATTCAGTTCATTAATTTGGATACCTTGTTGATTCTGGATCCCAGACGACCACATCAGCATCGGCTCCGGGGATAATCCTGCCCTTCCTGGGGTAAAGGTTGTAGATCTTTGCAGCATTGGAGCTTGTGACAGCAACAAAACGATTCTCATCCATCTTGCCTCCGATCTATTAATAAAGATAGATAGAATGAGCTAAAAAAGTTTTTATTCTTGATGCATCTGTCATTTCCTGTCCTCTCCATGATTTTTTTGTCTTTGTTGTGGTTTGTGCAGCAAGTTAACTCTCTATAATATTAATATTTATGCTATATTAATATTAATACAATATTGTTATATAATTTATTACTTTTGTTATATATTATTTATATACACTACCATTTAAAGGTTTGGGGTCAGAAAGATTTTTTTGGAAGGAATTAATAATTTTATTCTGCAGGATGCATTATATTGACCAAAAATGACATTTATGTTACAAAATAAATATTCAAATAAATGCTATTCTTTTGAACCTTCTATTCATCAAAGAATCCTGAAAAAATGCAGAAAAAAAAAAATAAATAAAATAAATTAAAAAAAAAAAATATATATATATATATATATATATATATATATATATATATATATATATATATATATATATAATTTTTTTTTCTGCATAAGAATAGCATTTATTTGAATATTTATTTTGTAACATAAATGTCTTTAGTCATTTTTGATCAATGTAATGCATCCTGCAGGATAAAATATATGTACAGTGGTGCTTGAAAATAAAATATATATTAAAATATTAACATATAAAACTGTTATTTTTAATATTTCACAATATTAGTACTGTTTCTTGATTAAATAAAGGAATCCAAATAATTGGTGAGCAAAAGAGATTTCTTTTATAAACATTAAATAATCTTACCGACCTCAAACTTTTGAACAGTAGTGTAATATTGATACTTATTAGTATGCTCACATTGTGGCATAACTTTTTTGGATCCATCGAAGTCACATAATATAACTAATATTCATGAGCTACACTTTCAGCATCCTGACTGCAAGTATTAATGATTATCATGTGAATATTAATTGTATTGCATAACTTTCATCCACTTAATCCACCAAATTTAAGAATCTTAGGTTGTATCACAATTTGCATATGATTCGTACTTTCCCGTAAGTGTTTTATGAAGTATTATAAAAATGAGTATTATAAAAAGTATTATAAGTATTATAAAAATGGGAACATCAGAGTTGTCTTTAAGGTGTACCATTTTCAAAGTATTCATTCATGCATGAATTTTAGCCTAATATTGCCCACAACCATTAAAGAAGGGATTTACAATAATTCTGTCACTGTTAGAAACAGCTGCATCATAAGTTAAGTAATTAATTAAATTAAATATTAGTTTTTCATGAATCAATTTTTCATCAAGTTAATCATTACAGCAGACCAAGTAGGTGAAAGTCAGGTAACAAATGAATATTCATGATATTCATTAATATTCACACCTGGTTGGTCTTAATTTGTTTACATATAAGCAAATAAATAGAAGTGTTTAATGGAATTCCTACAGGTATTTTAACTGCAGCATCAAAACTGGTAAAAATCATCAACTTTGACAAGTACTGGCTATAATAACTGAAACATACCACTCCCCGCTCCCAAATAACACTCATGCGGTCCTGCACCCCAGGAACACCGTGAGGGATTTTAGTGAAGTCGTCTTTGCCCATCGCCTTCTGTTTGGTGGTGAAGGGTCGGTGGTCCGATGTCACGACGTTCAGAGTGTCACTAAATTACAGTGAAAAGACTTTTAAGTGACTATACAGGTATATGATTAAATGAAACTATTATATGGTGAATCCGCTTACTTTCCCAGAAGGCTGAGCAGGTAATTGGGTGTGTTGGGGTCGAGTCTGAGTGGTGGCACAGTGACAAAAGCAGCTGCGTGGGCCCAGTCCTGGTGGTAGTACTGAAGCCCGTTTAAGACAGCATGAGCGGTGGTGGTCTCTCCATGCACCACTTTCCCTGTCGACCAATCACGTTTCAGTATTCTGAGTCACATTATGTCATTCACTGGTGAAGATTCAGGTGTTATATGTTAAATTAAAATGGTGTGACTGTGAATTGGCCTTTGAGTGTCATTGCTTGGCTCTTACCTTGCATTTTAGCAGATGCTAAAACATCCCCTGCTGACATGCTGGACACATTCACAAGATATATGGGGCAGTGGGCCTAAGAGACAAAAAACAGAAACATTAATTCTGATCACATTTAAAGTACTTAAAGCAATAAATCTGTAACTCATATATTTCAAAACTGTCATTCGTCACATAGTAACGCTGGGTCAACATGTCAATCATGCTGCTATCTTGACATTTTGTTTATACTGCATATGCAATATACTGTATGTACATATGCTTCAGCTGTGAAATAACAGTAAAGGAAGTGACTCGAAGTACACTTTAGTTCCAAAGTCTGGAGTCAGTATGATTTTTTTTTTTTTTTAATAAATACTTTTGTTCAGCAAAGATGCATTAATTTGATCAAAAGTAAGTCAAGACATTTATGATATTGTAGAAGATTTATATTGCAAACAAATGTTGTTTTGAACTTTCTATTCACTTAAAAATCTTAGGAAAAAAATCCATCATGGTTTCCACAATAATCTTAAGGTTTTCAACATAAATAATCACTGTTAAATGTTAAAAAAATAAGGTTTTTGGAAACTATAATACATATTTTCAGGATTTTTTGATGAATAGAAAGTTCAACAGCAGAAAATAAAAAATCTTTTGTAACATTATATACATTGTTAATTCAATTTGTGATCAATTTAATGAAACTTTTCTCTACTAATTTATTAAAAAAAAATAAAATACTGACATCAAACCTTTGAATGGTAGTGCATGTATTATGGCATTACAGTTAATTATACTGTATGTTTCAATTAAGCCTGTCAAAATGAATATGCAATTACACATTTACACATGCAATTAATTAAATATACTTAACACTGTTAATTAAGTCAAATATAATTAATGCAGTTTTCACTTTATACACTTATGCACTTACTGCCATTATTGCAGTCTGCTAACTTAATCCCCCACATGTCAAACATGCAAAGTGACTCTGATTGTTAAGGTTTCTGATTACCTGAAAAGTGCGGATCAGCCCACTGATTTTTTTTCTGTTTGCAACATTTATAGGGCTGTAGGAAAATTGTCATAACACTGACTTAGAGCAGATCTCCAATACGTTTTCAGTTTTTTGCATTACCCATGTGTTTTAATTCTGAAATACAGAATCTTTGTTTGTTATATTAAACACTAATACCCTCATGTGTAGAACTACTGATACAGCAGCTTGCTTAGAATAGGCCCAATTGTCATCACCCATGTCCATGTTAGTATTTAAAAAGCATCACTCCTGAACCAATAACAGCACTTCTTGGCTGCCATTGGAGCTGTAAATAATTAGTTTAAAAAGAAACTGAATACATCAATACTCTTGTACATCATACTCACTCTGTTAGCGATGGTAATGGCTCGGTGGACGGCCTCTGCTTCCAGCTGCACATGGAAAATTCCCAAGGTAAGTGAGAAAACACAAAAGTCACCAGTGAAACCTAATGATGAACAGACGCCTAAGAGTATTAATAACCCATGGAAATGCAATATGGAGACGGGAAAGGCTAGGAGCCTGAAAGACAGTGGCAGTGTGACTAATATCTTAAAGGGAAACAATTTCATGGTCACAAGATTTGAATGGTTACTTTACCTCCTCAGGTCTGCTTATCTCAATGCCCTCCGGTCCACTAATACCCAGATCCAACGCTTCTCTGGCACCCTAGTGTGGATAAATAAAAACATGCGATAACATGATAAATAACGGCTACGTAGGAAGAAAGACATGATCCTACCTAGACAGTCACTGTAGTGGCATTATGCCAACATTATTCATGATGGTAGCCATGTTTCCATCACGCAAAGTAGCCACGTTTCCTTCAAATTGCGCAAACTGAAATTGCGAACTGAAAATACGCTTAATGAAAACACGTAAATTTCACAAAAACTCCCATATATTTTGCAAAAAGTTTTTACGCTCACATGAGGTGGTTTTTCAGCCAATTCAAAAAAGGAGTATTCCGCAAAACTGCAATGGAAAGTTTTTTTTTTTTTTTTTTTTTTTTTTGCGCATTTACAGGTCACATGATCATTCTTTACTGTACTATATCCTACAATAAACACTGTGGCACGTTTTAGAAGCATCCCAGAAGCAAAGCATTAAAGATACACGCATACGTAAAGATACGCGCATACGTCTCCTTCGATTAAAAATAATGGCTAGTGCGGTGGCTACAATATACGTAAACCTACCAACATCTGTCGCCATGACTTAGCACGAGAGGAAAAGATTACGTTTTAGCTGCATAACTTCATTTAATGGAAACGCTGTCAATTCGCAATAAGTTTTTTATTGACATTTATAAAATATTGCAAAAGTTTTGCGCAAATCTGTAACGGAAACCCAGCTAATTTTGGCCAATATAAAGGCAGCATCACACACTATTGTAAAAAAGTAAGGTCAGTAATTTCACATAACTGATAATTATTGATAAAAGTGAATAGTGCTACTTCTAATGTGTGAAGCTGCTGCCTGTATACAGCTCACTAGGTTTTGGAGTAAAATGTGTTTTACATTAGCGTTTTGCACCAGTTCCCTGATTTATACCTCAGCAACCAGCTCTCCATTCTCCGCATGGACGCGGGCCACAGCACCGATGTCCTTACAGTTCTGCAGGGCCTGAAACAGCTCGCTGTCCCTCAGCATGTACATGTCCTTATACGCCATGAACATCTGGAAGGAGTTCACCCCTTTGTCCCGCACCAGTGTCTCCATTTGAGCCCTAACCTGTGATGACAAAACAGGTCAAGTTACCTTCATTTCTAAACAACTTTATACAATAAATATTGTGTCAAAGCAGCTTCACAGTGATAAACAGGAAAAAAGCTGAATCATTAATGGAAACTCAACTATGGAGACAGATTAGATTCTCTAAAAGATAATAGGGAAAAAATGCAAAAGGGACATCTGTCTCAGAATGAAGACAAAAGTTACAGTCGGACTGAAATTTTAATTAAAATTTTCAGCACATTTTTTTCTGTTCCTGTAATTACAGAAAGAATGTATACTCAGCACACACAGACTTTGTACCTTTGGTCCCCACCAGGTCACTCCCACATGAAGAGCGTAATCACAGCAAGCCTTGGCATCAGCGTGAGAACGGCACTTTTCATAAGCGTCCAGCAATGATTCGTTCTTCTCTGGCAGCACATGACCAATCACCATAGTGGTGCCTCCAGCCAGAGCAGCCTGGAAACAAACAAACAACCGACTGACTGCTGCGGGATCCATACAGCATCAATACCAATCACTCGGTTTAATGGGCCAACAACAACATGAGAGCAACATGCTCACAAAAGCCTTGCATGAAATGAAACATTAAATAACAGCACTCAGAAAACATTAATCAAGGTTAAATTGGACCTGTATTTGAGAACTGTATTCAAAAGGTATTCGGAATAGTTGCTAAACCATTGCTTCATGGTGTTCTGGGTAGTTGTTTATAGGCATTTATATGCTTTTACATTTACATTTATTCATTTAGCAGACGCTTTTATCCAAAGCGACTTCTATGATGTTCTGTTCACAATTTCTATGACATTACATCCATTACTAGGGTGTTCTGGTGGTTGCTGGGATGCTCTGATTGCTGCTAGTGAAATGTAAGGCTGTTCTGTTGGTTAGGATGTACTGATTGTTTCTAGGCTGTTTTATGGTGTTCTGGAGGTTTCTAGGGTGCTCTGATTGTTGCTGCAATAGGGTGTGTAGGTGGCATTATGGGCTTTACTAGGGAATTCTGGTGTTCTGGTAGTTGCTGGTATGCTCTGATTGTTGGTAGGGAATTGCTAGTCTGTTTTTATGGTGTTCTGGTGGTTGCTAGCATGCTCTGATTGTTGCTACAATAAGGTGTCTGCGTGGTTTCTGGGGCATTTTGGGCATTACTAAGGTGTTCTGGTGGTTGCTGGGACACTTTGATTGTTGGTAGGGAATTGCAAGGCTGTTTTTAAAGTGTACTGCTGGTTGCAATGATTTTTGACAATTTCTAGGTCATTGCTAGGGTAATCCGATGGTTGCTAAGGAAGTCTGAGGCTGTTTAAAGGCATTCTAGAGGTTTCTAGGGCATTGCAGGCATTACTAGGGTGTTCTGGTGGCTGCTGGGATGATCATTGTTAGGGCACCATAAGGGTCTTCTGGTGGTTTCCAAGGCATTGTTAGGCTGATGTTAGGGTGTTCTGGTGGTTGCTGGGATGCTGTGATTGTTGCTGGGGAATTGCACGACTGTTTAAGGTGTTGTTTTGGTTAGAATGTACTGATTGTTTCTAGGTCTTTGCTAGGGTGATCCGGTGGTAGCTAGGGAATTGCTAGATTGATTTTATGGTGCTCTCATGGTTGCTAGGATGCTCTGATTGTTGCTACAACAGGGTGTTTGAGTGGTTCCTAGGGAATTTTGGGCATTGCCAAGGTGTTCTGGTAGTTTCTGGGATGCTTTGATTGTTGTTAGGGAATTGCAAGGCTGTTTTTAAAGTGTTCTGCTGGTTGCAAGGATTTTTGACAATTTCTAGGTAATTGCTAGGGTAATCTGGTGGTTGCCAGGGAATTCTGAGGCTGTTTTAAGGTGCTCTGGAGGTTTCTAAGACATTACGGGCATTACTAGGGTGTTCTGGTGGCTGCTGGGGTGTTGTAATCATTGCTAGAGCACCATAAGCATCTTCTGATGGTTTCCAGGGCATTGTTAGGCTGATGTTAAGGTGTTCGGGTGGTTGGTGGGATGCTTTGATTGTTGGTAGGGAATTGCAAGGTTGTTTTTAAGGTGTTCTTCTGGTTAGGATGTATTGATTTCTTTGGCCATTGCTAGGGTGATCTAGTGGTTGCTAGGATGCTCTGATTATTGCTACAATAAGGTGTTCAGGTGGTTTCTAGGGCATTATGGGCATTTACTAGGGTGTTCTGATTGTTGCCAGGGCATTGCTAGACTGATGTTACGGTGTTCTTGTAGGTGTTTTAGCCCATCTCTAAGAATAAGCCTATGAGGAGTTGTAGTTTTTTTTTTTGTTTGTTTGATTGTTTTGCCTGTTTTAAGTCAAAGACAGTTTGGATTATCCACCAAAATGTTATCCAATAATAATATGAATTGCTCATAATGCTTTAGCCAACAACACTAATTAATATCTGTCTGAGTATAATGTTTTACAGAAAAACACACAATCAGTAGAAGGCTTTTTTTCAGTACAAGGAAACAATGATTAACAGTAATTCAACCAAAAAATGGTCCTCTTTAAAAGCATCACTCAGCTGACACAATCCAGGCAGCCACATCCACTAAAGGGGCGTGTATTTGTGCACCATTGTCTTCCAGCACAATGGCACGAGTGAAAGGCTTTTGCAGCAGTCTTTGCAGCAGTGCTCCTGTATCTATGGAAACAGAATCTGATCTCCATTTGTCTCTGCGCCCGGCGAGTCTCATGGCTGTAGCGGGGAGGAGGGGGGAAGAGAATGCCACTTGTGTTGCCAAGGCTAACAATAACAGCGCCGATAACAACTCTTTATTTGTCATCTCAAAGCCCCCAGCACTCTGTGAATAAGAGCGTGTATGTATTTGTGATGGTGAATTGTGCCCTGCGGTTGACGGAGGCAGACTGTGAGTGTGCAATGCTCACTCTTGCATCCCAGTGTCTGCTAAGTGACCCATGGGATTTATTTAGGCAGGGCTGCTGAAGCGAGTGCATCTCTGCTTTTGAAGTATTTATAAAACAAGAACAAATGAATGTGACATTAAATGGATGTTACATCACACATCATTTTAGTTCAGATATTCCACTGTATGAAAACGCTTATCTGAAATAAGAATAAACTCATATTGCATAAAGTATAGTCATATAATGCAAGGAAAAACAAAACACATTTTTTTTAAAAATGTTTTAAGGCCCATTCACACCAGGGACGATAACTATAAAGATAACGATAAAGATATAGTTCTAAAAATCGTTCTCAGTATTAAAGAATAGCAGAGTGCACACCACAGCTATAATGATAAAGGCACAGAGAAACGATACTGTTGGAATCACTTTCAGAACGTTTTTTTCCAGCTTGATGAACGACACAAACATTGATACCCAATCAGAATCCATCCTGCTATAATGAGCTCGAGAATTTAAAGCGGCACGCGAGCGTGTGCTTAGAATAAACAGACAATATTGTTCGCTGGTGTGGACGCTAATATTGTTATCTTTATAGTTATCGATCTTGGTGTGAATGGGCCTTTAGAGTATAATACTCTAAGCAGTATACTCTTAAGTAGTTACTTCTGAGGAGAAGAACTTATTGAGTTGTTGTGAGATAATAGGCCCCTGGCAGATGGAGGGAGCCACCCAAGGTGTGGGGGGTCCGAAGTCAAAAAAATCAATAATTTGCTTCTACTTTTTCTCTATATGCCCCAACTGGAACCACGCTATTTCATCTTAGAAGACAAAGCTTAAGCCTTAAGCCATTTTGATAACCTCCCTTCCTTTACATTTCATTTTACATACCTAATGTACATAACGTGTGAGGAAAAAATTTGATATTGTGGCCACGAATTAAGAATTTGTTCCAACAACTTATTAATTTGTTGCACTGTTTTTGGTAAATTGTTGCCACAATTAATTTAAATTAAAACAAGGAACAAATTAATAAAACATGGCCACAAATTGAGACAAAGAGACAATATAAAACATAATATTTCGGGGCTTTTGACTGTTTGAGAAGGAACAGAAAATGATTTTGAGGGAAGAAAGGATATGGGATTGGTATGTGGTGCAAGTCCGATTCAAACCGACGTTTCCCACATGAGTAACACTGCACATGAAGAATTTATTAACCACTAGGCCACAGTTACAGCACAGAAAAAAAATAACTGGTGTATGATCAGATAAATTACTTGAAATCTGTATAAAATTAAACACATTTAAAATAATGAAATATTAATTTAGTTGGGAATCAAAACACTCATAACCACAGCAACAGTGTTTCAGTTAGGAGACATATGATTATCAGTCAACGTAAATCAGTATTTTACTTCTGTAATGTGACATATTTTCAAGTGAAACAAACAAACTTAGGGTGAGACTTGAATGAATTGTTAAAAGACTCAGGTTTTTGGAGAGGAGGGATTGAAAAATGTCTTGATGACATAACACGGACTGATAAATAATTCCTAATAAGACCAATAACATGTATTATGAAAGTAAGTCAGTTCTGAGTAAATGCTGACTTTCATACCTTGGTGCCGCTGTAGAAGTCATCCGCGGTGCTGCCGTTCATGAAGCTCTCATTCAGGTGAACACTGGTGTCTATGCCACCCGGGAGCACCAGTTTTCCTGTGGCATCTATAACCTTGGCCCCACCTGGGATCATCAGCTCCTTGCCCACTTGCTGGATAATGCCATTCTCAATGTACACATCCGCTTCTTGTGTGAAGTCATCGTTCACCACTTTACCTCCCTTTATGAGGATGCGCACCGTTGCTGAGCTGGAAGACATGGTTCAACCTGCGAGAATTCAAAGACAGAGTGTTAATGTGTATTATATAATAACCCTGTGGTGTCTTTACAACCCCTTCAGGGTCCATTATAACCAAATACTTCATATATTAATGATTAATAATTTTATTCAGCAAGGATGCATTAAATTGATTAAAAATGACAGTTAAGGTTTCTATTTCAAATAAATGTTGTTCTTTTGACATTTCTATTGAACAACAATTCCTGAAAAAAATATATATATATTATGGTTTCCTCAAAAATATTAAGCAGCACAACTGTTTTCAACACTGATAATAATAATAGATGTTTCTTAAGCACCAAATCAACATATTAGAATGATTTCTGAAGGATCGTGTGACACTGAAGACTGGAGTAATGATGCTCAGCTTTGCCATCACAGAAGTAAATTACATTTTAAAATACATTTAAATAGAAAACTGGTATTTTAAATTGCAATAATATCGCACAATATTACTATTTTTACTGTATTTTTATTAAACATATGAAGCTTATTAATTCATTTAAGTAAATTTTTAGTTACTATAGAAATTTCCATAAATGTTTCACTATATTGAGAGATTATACTGATACTTCCAGGATTCCATGACCATGGGAAGTGGGAAGCCTGTTTATATAATAATATACACCCCATACTTTTGGAATGACATCACATATCTCATTGGAGAGCTTGCAGCAATCCATTTTTCCATATTTGGGTTATGGAAACCAACTATGTCCTTACTTGACATTCAAACAGGATCAATCATTCATATCACAGCCCAAATGTTCCACAACATTAGTTTAAAGAGGTTGCAAACCATTACGCCATTCTAGAATCTCACTTTAGCGGGTAAACTGACACCAACATGTGTGATTACCGTCAGCTTGGCATGATTAGTCACATTATCGACTCCAGACTTTAACATGGTAATTACATGTGAACATGTTAATTATTCATGACACATTAAAGCAATTTCAGCACTGCAACCAAAAACGTTCCAGTAATGTTGAATCAATAAAACCTCAACATCTAACACACTACACAAACAGGGAGTGGAAATCATATTAAATGCTCAAAAATGATCAGAGCAATTCTGACCCAGATTTCCCAGCGCTGCATGTGCAGGGATGTGGGATTGTTAGCAGGAAATATATGTAGGCTAGCAGCTGTTGCTGCACATTCCCTGCAGCACCGCACTTCCTTATGATCTAATCCCAAGTGAAAGCGTGCATGCGAGTCTATGCTGCAAAGTGAGTCGGGGGCGGGTGGGTGTGGCATATTCACAGCATGGCGCTGCCCAGGGTTTCCTCCAGCCCCCTGTTCTGAGCCCCTGATGGTGAATGGCGAGTGTGTATGTGTGCAAGGAGGGGCTACTATGGAGCTGGAGAATAAGGGTGTGTCCTCAGACATCCTACTATAAAAAGAAACAGTACGGTGCATGAGCTACATCTGCCCTGTCCTCACAACACAGCCCGAAGAAACATTATTGGAGCATTTGTTCCTCGCCGTGACTCATGGAGGCCTTCCTTAAGAATGACCCACTTTTGAACCGTGCCATACTCCATGAGATCCAGATGGCACTCTTCTGGGTAGTATGAAGTGCATGAAAACTTCTGATCTGTCTTGTGGAAACAACTTTCATTCATTAAAACAGGACGGGACATTCAGTGCAGTCTGAACTATTAAAGCAGAAAGAACCAGTGCAATAAATGGAATATATATGCAAATTTTATTTAAAATATTATTTGAAATTATATAAATAATATTTAAAATGATATATTGCATTACACAATAAATACAATTTAAAGTTATAATATTTATATTATATTAAATAAAATGTAAATAACAGAAGGAATCTGTGCAATATATCTAATATACATAATTTAAAATATTATTTTAAATTGCATACAAATATTTTAAATATATATATAATTTTATTATTATTATTATTATGGAATACACAACATTTTATCATTTACTTTTTTATGCTGATCTGATAAATGCAGTAAAATGAAAGAAAGGAAATATATTTATATAACATTTATATATTTATGCAATATATTTAATATTAACATTATACCGTATTAACCTATATTATTTCTGAATTTTCATGCTAGAATGTTTAAACACTTTCAATTCGCAAAGCATGCAAACAGTCACGTGAAGTGTAAACATGACTACAAGAGGTATTTTATGAGCATGTACACATGCACATTTGTGAAATGCATTGCATCAGTAATGTCTATGTAATATGTAGATTGCATGCATGAGGCTTCATTTAGAGGCTGATGATGATGATGTAGACTCATCCCATTTGGACCATATCGAGGGTGTCACACAAAGGGGCGACCAAGCCCTTGCTCTACACAACACATTCAATATGTCTCAAGGCATCATGAAATGATGATTGTCAGAATTTCTAAGGATATTACAACGGCTTCATAACAGAAATATCAGATGTCGGGCGTGCGCTCGCGTTTATTGCTGGTGGGCTCGAGCTCTTTATGGACATACGACATTCACATTGATCGACTACATTATTAAATATTGTTACTAGCTCACATTAGGAATGATATAAGGGAAACACGAGACACAAGACTGGGAGATTCTTTCCATACCACAAAATTACACGATTCAAAGCCAAGCAATATATCTCCGTGCTAGTCAGTGAGGAGTTTCTGGAAATAGCTTACACGTGAATGCAAAATAGCGAGGCATAGTGCACTTACTTCCTTTGTTATATCCTTAAAAAGCGATTTTCCTTCACTTTCAGCACTGGTGAACAATAAAGCCTGTTAGACGGACAGACACACACACACACACGGGCAGATGCTTCGGTTGGTCCAGCCCGGTAAACCTTACGCTTGCAGCAGCATCCAGACAGTGAGAGCCGGCCGTTGACCAATCACAGGCGAGATACACAGCGACGGCCTCAGCAGCGACCAATGGCATTGCGGTGTGGGCGTGTCCTGTCGACAATGGTACGTACCATTTATACAGATTCACAGGGGATGGAACTGGATCATCATGCCAATGTGGCAACCGAGCAAACCAGACCATGAAATACAATTTTTTAAAAATAAATAAATATATATATTATGTATAATAGATATACAAAGTATTTAACCAAAATACCATAGATGTTATAAAAATATCAACATTAATAAAATATATTTATTTTTACTGTTACTAAATAGACACATGAATAAACTAACAATTATTTAAATGTGCATATATAGTTGTGTCCATATACTTATGCTTATAATAAATATAATTATTATAATTACAAACATATTGTGTCATATCCAGAATGAAAACATAATATAAAATCAAATATAAATTATATATAATACAGATACACAAAGTATTACATAGATAATATTCTCTAGCCTATATATTAAACCCTAGAAAATAATATAGTAATATACTCATGTTATATATGTTTATAATAAATATTATTTAAATACAAATACTTTGTGTCATTTCCTGAATGAAACCAAAAATGTAAATATAAAACTTCAAAAATAAATTATAGGCTACATGATACAGATATACAAAGTATTACATATATCCTAAATACCATACCATACAAAATCAACATTATTCAAATATTTATTCTATATTCATATTAATACTCCCTAGAAAATAATATACTCTATATAATACAGCCTAAAATACAATATATTAATATACATATTTGTGTGTGTATAGATAGATAGATAGATAGATACAAACCCAATTCCAGAAAAGTTGGGACACTGTACAAATTGTGAATAAAAACAGAATGCAATGATGTGGAAGTTTCAAATTTCAATATTTTATTCAGAATACAATATAGATGACATATCAAATGTTTAAACTGAGAAAATGTATCATTTTAAGGGAAAAATAAGTTGATTTTACATTTCATGGCATCAACACATCTCAAAAAAGTTGGGACAAGGCCATGTTTACCACTGTGTGGCATCCCCTCTTCTTTTTATAACAGTCTGCAAACGTCTGTGGACTGAGGAGACAAGTTGCTCAAGTTTAGGAATAGGAATGTTGTCCCATTCTTGTCTAATACAGGCTTCTAGTTGCTCAACTGTCTTAGGTCTTCTTTGTCGCATCTTCCTCTTTATGATGCGCCAAATGTTTTCTATGGGTGAAAGATCTGGACTGCAGGCTGGCCATTTCAGTACCCGGATCCTTCTTCTATGCAGCCATGATGTTGTAATTGATGCAGTATGTGGTCTGGCTTTGTCATGTTGGAAAACGCAAGGTCTTCCCTGAAAGAGACGACGTCTGGATGGGAGCATATGTTGTTCTAGAACTTGGATATACCTTTCAGCATTGATGGTGCCTTTCCAGATGTGTAAGCTGCCCATGCCACACGCACTCATGCAACCCCATACCATCAGAGATGCAAGCTTCTGAACTGAGCGCTGATAACAACTTGGGCTGTCCTTGTCCTCTTTAGTCTGGATGACATGGCATCCCAGTTTTCCAAAAAGAACTTCAAATTTTGATTCGTCTGACCACAGAACAGTTTTCCACTTTGCCACAGTCCATTTTAAATAAGCCTTGGCCCAGAGAAAACGCCTGCGCTTCTGGATCATGTTTAGATATGGTTTCTTTTTTGACCTATAGAGTTTTAGCCGGCAACGGCGAATGGCACGGTGGATTGTGTTCACCAACAATGTTTTCTGGAAGTATTCCTGAGCCCATGTTGTGATTTCCATTACAGTAGCATTCCTGTATGTGATGCAGTGCCGTCTAAGGGCCCGAAGATCACGGGCATCCAGTATAGTTTTCCGGCCTTGACCCTTATGCACAGATATTGTTCCAGATTCTCTGAATCTTTGGATGATATTATGCACTGTAGATGATGATAATAACTTCAAACTCTTTGCAATTTTTCTCTGAGGAACTCCTTTCTGATATTGCTCCACTATTTTTCGCCGCAGCATTGGGGGAATTGGTGATCCTCTTCCCATCTTGACTTCTGAGAGACACTGCCACTCTGAGAGGCTCTTTTTATACCCAATCATGTTGCCAATTGACCTAATAAGTTGCAAATTGGTCCTCCAGCTGTTCCTTATATGTACATTTAACTTTTCCGGCCTCTTATTGCTACCTGTCCCAACTTTTTTGGAATGTGTAGCTCTCGTGAAATCCAAAATGAGCCAATATTTGGCATGACATTTCAAAATGTCTCACTTTCAACATTTGATATGTTATCTATATTCTATTGTGAATAAAATATAAGTTTATGAGATTTGTAAATTATTGCATTCCTTTTTTTATTCACAATTTGTACAGTGTCCCAACTTTTTTGGAATCGGGTTTGTAGATAGATAGATAGATAGATAGATAGATATAGATAGATACATAATATAATGATATAAAATGAATAATTTAATTAATAATCATATATCATTTTATGGTAAATACTTGCAAAGAAAACAAACAACGTTTTCACAAAAAAACAATACATTTATTCAAGTGTTCTCCAGCACAAGTACATAAGGAGTCTATTTTTCTTCGTTCTGAGCACATAACGAAAGAAAGGGGGAGAGGTGGCGAATGATTGCTACATTTGCTGTATGAGCTGATTGCAAAAGAAGAGAAGGCCTGAAAAAAGTTTATATGACACAACAGAGGTCACAAATATCAACAGTGTCACTGAGATATACAGAGAACCTGTTAGGAGAGCAAACAAGAGGCTGTTACAGCCAAATATTGTTATATATATATATATATATATATATATATATATATATATATATATATATATATATATATATATATATATATATACCCAATAAAGCAAATTAAATTTAACAAAACAGAAGAAATAAAATAAAAAAAAACAAAAAAAAACTATGAAACAAAAGAAGATGGAGGGCTGGATATATGGCATGGAATGTAGGACTTAGAAGCAATTCTGCCTGGATATTAAGCAAGTACATGTTAACAGCAAAATTTATTACATTTTTTTTTTTTTAATTTCCCATTATGAGTACATGATTTCCCACAGATAAGCACCAACTACAGCAATGTCTATTCTAAAACAATATAAGAATCTTTCATCATTTATCATTATTTTTTTCAAGTACAAAGTTAAAATGCCTTTGTTAATATCTTTATATGAGAGTGTAAAATAATAGTGCTCCAATACTACAAGAAACAATAAAAAAAAAGGTCATTATCAAGACAAGTTTATTTATTTTCCAAATAACATATTTTTCTCAATTAGATAAAATGTTTAGCACCTTAGGAAACACCTACAATCCCTCTCTTAGTACTTAAAAATTAAAAAGAATTAAAAAGCAAATTGAAACAAACTTTTGTATGTAGGGCTGTGCAGTAAAGATGGGACTGTTAAAATCACTTAACGAACTCATTCTTTAGATTGATCCTCCATTCGACACACATAAATATGAATTACAAAAGACACCCTGCTGCTTTATAGCTTATGTCAATTAGCCTGTTGCCATTATGTCAATTACCCCCCTCTTGCGATTTGAGTGCTGTTTTGATTCTATGATATATATTAGCAAAGAATTATATTTGTACATCTCATAGGTCATTAAAAAAAAAAGCAACAGACAATTTCTATGTACAAAATGTACAAAAAGAAACAAATCTGGGCATCGATAAAATTGGGAAAATAATAAAAGCAACTTTGCTGAACGTGACAAATGTTAAGGTATGTAAGCAGTGCAATGCCTTAAATTAAAAAAAAAAAAAAAACAAAACAAAAGAGCCTAACAAGGATTTCATCAGAGCCCGTTTCTAACCAGATTCACAAATTTAGCCTATATAGCTTGCGTGATAACTAAATTATTGACATGGTCAACATCCACCATTGGCAAACATAATAATGTTTTCAGATCTACGCTAGGGACCAGACGTCGTTAACCCCATCCGACTACTTTTCCTACAGGGATACTTAACAAACACACTCACTTTGGGATTATATAGCGGTAAGAACCGTGAGCAGACACTATTTCTTGACGCGAGCGAGTTATGAGAAAGCGACTCTGTAGCACATGGAAACATGAGAGGGGTGCTATTCGAATTCGGCCCTTTCACCACCGGCACGACAGATGGATTTATTCTATCCTAGCTCATTCGTTCACATCTATTGGCACAGCCCTACTGTACACAACAAAGTATTACCTTATATAACGGCAAGAGTTTCACATCATTAAACATAACCAAAAAACAAAAAAAGAACAATTCACAAGAATCAAGGAGAAAGATTTCAAAAAATATCAAAGAAATAAAGAAGTATACATATATAAAAGTGCTCGATATTGTTGGTAACACAGCACAAAAAATTGCTATTAAAAGGTAGAAGAACATTGTGAAGCCGCACCTTTAAAGATTTGCACCTGACTGAGAATAGCCTGCGGACGCCGCAGTTGAAGGCTGATTCACCTGGTCGACAAAACAACCGACGCCATCCTTCCTGCGGCCGCCACGCGCGCTAAGAGTTGTACAGTAATGATTCTGGCCTGTGTGACACTAGAAAAAAAGTAGCTCACCACAGCCTTTGATTTCAAGGTATGGATGACAAAAACATCACCGCCCATGTGGCTGGTTTCTTGCGTTCGGATTGCAGGCATACTGAAGGAAGCAGACCTCAAAGATTGAAAGGCTGAGGCGTGGTTTTTTAAACTTTTTTTTTTGAAAAGAGCACCAGAGTATTGTACAAAAAGGCTGTAAAAGATATAAAATGAGATGTGGCAGACCTGGCTTGACCTGTGGTTTTTTTTGTTTTTTTTTTGTATGCTTTTATTTTTTACAAGGTTTCAGTCGTTCGTTTTACCTGGCGACGGTACAAAACGTGACCCCATGATCTTGTTTTTCGAGTAGTAGCACCACATGAGTTGCAATGTTTTTCACCACCTTGAAGCACCATATTGTCACCTATTACAGTAGTACCTTTATTACCTTCAGTTGTGTATAGAAACTGTAAACAAAGAGGTATTTGTGATCTGGTGTTTTGGATTGGTTAAGACAGAGCTCCCCTGACACTAAGAGAAAGACTGTTTTTCCCGCTCTTACCAAGGCTCAGACGCTGGAGGAGAGGAAAGACGTGCACCACGAGAATTAGATCGATTTGCGACCCGACAGTCGAAAAACTCAGGAGGCGAAATGTTTGGGCGAACTGCGATTTCTGTCTCGACAAATTTCCCGTTTCCGCCTTTGAGACAAAGGAGGCCATGTCTCAAGTATAGCTTGCACACATAAATCAAATACTGGATAACACTGCTAAAAAGTAAAATGAATAATAAAAAAAATTAAATAGAATTAAAAAAAGAGTCAATTATTCCAAACCAGAAGAAAAAAACCAAAACAAAACATGAAATACCTATTTTTTCTGATGTCGAACTTGCAAATAACATATAAGAGCTTGCTTTCGAAGCTCTTGGTATTACATCGGTTTAGATTTTTCTCATCTGTACTGGATTTGAGTTCAGACGCAGGCGAAGTATTCTTTGAGTGGTGCAAACAAGTGACGGATGACCGGGACGCTCCACGACCTTCCCAGCAGCCTCTGCCTGGCCAGACGACTCATGTTCGACACGTCTGTGTAATGGACAGGGAAGCCGAAAATCCTGATAAGAGGTGAAAAGGACAGAAAGTTACTTCAAATATATTCACAAGTGCAACAACTTTGTGATGTGAATAGATAGTTTATGAATAGTCTAGAACAGTTTATTGCAATTTTTGTTTTATCGATATAGAATATCATACAGGACACATTAACGGGCAGTAAAAATGTTTGCAAAACAATCTATTTCAAATAAATAATGCTGTTCTTTTATTCATAAAAATTCCACAGTTTACAGTTTTGAGCATATTAGAATGATTTCTGAAGGATCATGTGACACTAAAGCCTGGAGTAATGGCTGCTGAAAATTCAGCTTTGCTTCACAGGAATAAATTATATTTTAAAATATATTCAAATAGAATACATTATAAATTGTAATAGTATTACAGTTTTTACTTAAAGAAGTAAAGTAAAAAAAAAATAAAAAAAAAAAACTTTACTTCTTTAAGTGTTTACTTAAAGAAGTAAAAACTACTAGTTAGGAGTTCAGTGCTAAAAGCAGAAAAAATGTAATAAAAAATGGACCAAACATATCGATGACTCATTTTGTGCTCAGGGGCATAATACAATTTTGTTTAACAAAAAGCCCTTTTGAATAATAATGTCAAGTGGGAGATTATAAGTGGTTCAGCGCTAAAAGCTGGTGTAGACGGGGTACAAAACATTTTGTGTTCCAATCATTTAAACCCCATTTGAAGGTCAAACACATGACTACATTGCATGTGTAGTAAAACTGCTGATATGTAATGATATCCATACTGATATCACCTGTCAATCATCTACTACACTAAAACAAGGGTATTAAACTTCACTAGTTATGTATGGCTTTAAAAGAAAATTCTTTGTTAGAAAAATTCAGAGAAAGTCTGTATAAATATATATATATATATATATATATATATATATATATATATATATATATATATATATATATGTACGTATATCATTGGAATACTAATATTTTGCGATACTGTTGAATACTATCATTATTTTTGTTTTCTTTGCACACAAAAAGTATTCTCGTAGCTTCATAAAATTATGGTTAAACCACTGACACATGGACTATTTAAACGATGTCCTTACTAACTTTCTGGGCCTTGAACCTGTCAGCTGCATTGCAAAGCTCTTGGATTTCATCAAAAATATCTTAATTTGTGTTACAAAGATGAACGAATGTCTTATGGGTTTGGAACTACACAAGGGGTAGTAATTAAAGACAGAATATTCATTCTTGGGTGAATTATCCCTTTAACTGACCATAGGGCTGGGCGATTTTTCAGATTTTATCGAATAATTTGAATGTAATGTTTTACCACAATTTTTGCCACAGTTTATTTTTTATGAATCGAGGAATCAGAAATTTAGAAATTTTAGAAATTTTACCAAACGTTAGAATTAGACACTTTGACAACATGCCAATGATAACAGTAAAGAGAAAAGAATGATCCAACCGCAAGCCGGCGCACGTGATTAACCGCTCACGTGTGACTCACTCAGTGAAGTGCCATTCACACAGATTGTGCTTTTGTGTTGACAAAGATGTGACGCGGGCAGTGCGACTGGAAATAATGCAAGAAGATGGGAGTTTAACTTCTTTTAACTTGAGCGCCATGTTTTTAGAATGCCATTTCATGCATGAGACGCTGCAAGAGACACGAGCAACTATCAAACGCGTCCATGTTTACATAGAAAAAAACAATGGAAAAGCACCGCAATCGAATAAAAAAAAAAAAACGTAAACTACTGTATGTCTGATATTTCATTTATTTTTGTTTTCTTTGCACACAAAAAGTATTCTCGTAGCTTCGTAATATTACGGTTAAACCACTGATATCACTTTGACTATTTTAACGATGTCCTTACTATCTTTCTGGACCTGGGAACATTTCAGCAGCTGTGTTGCTGTCTATGCAAGGTCAGAAAGCTCTCGGATTTCATCAAAAATATCTTCATTTGTGTTCTGAAGATGAACGAAGGTCTTACGGGTTTGGAACAACATGAGGTTGAGTAATTGATGACAGAATTTACATTTTTGGGTGAACTATCTCTTTAATAATAGTCTACTGGTGTTCAGTCATTTTGAATTTGAATTACCTTGGCTTTTGAGAATTTTTTTTTTAAGTATTTACCTTGTATTATTTCTGAACACATAATATGTATAAGACAAGTTTGTACAAGTAGTTGTAGTTCATGTATCTTTTCTGCAAAGATATTTAACAAGTGATTAGTTTAACATTTACATCATGTCGACAACTTCACATGTGATGCACTTGGAATAGAATTTTCTTTAACTAGAGGATTAAAGTTACTTGAATCATGTTGTAGTTACAGTTTCAAGTTGACTAGTTCGTAAAAATCGAGAATCGGTCAAATGATCTGAGAAAAAAAAAAAAAAAAAAAAAAAATCGAGATTTTATTTTTTTGCCATATTGCCCAGCCCTAACTGACCACTTGTATTTGAATCTTCAAAAAGGATTTAAATACCAGGTGTAAATTAAGCCAAGTTAACAAACCAAAACAGGAAGAAAACTGTGTTTGTCAAGCCATTTCATGGTGTATATCAATGTTTACATCAATGTATATCAATGTATTTCATAAGACATGACTCATTGTATTGATATGTAGTCATATTCTGTTCTACTGAGTAGGATATGATTTCAGTGAGCCAGTAGATGACTGATGAGTCAATCAATATGAGATAAAACTCACTGTTCGCTGAAGCAGGCCCTCGAGATCTCTCTGTTGAACAAATGTCAGTGTGACATTACACATTTACATTTGGACTTATAGCTTTGAACTTTTTAAAGGCATTTCGTCATACCTCTCCATCTCAGTGCACCACAGGATGTCCTCTTTGTCATTCATGAAGACAGGGAAGTGCTGGTCTTTGCCCTGCTTTATGGAATTTGACCGAGTGGTGATGGTCCGCACTTTATCAAACTGTAAAAAATGCGAAAAGAAACTGATTTAAACTGCTTTATCCAGAAATCAGTCGAGGGTTGGTCTAAGAAGTACCTTAGCTGTCCTGCCATGCTCTAAACAGCCTTGAAGGTCCAGTTTATCAGTGCACATGGCGGTCAACGGTCTGAGAGGAAAAGGAAATACAGAGGTAAAATGATAAAGTGAGAGATTAAAGTATTAAATGAATGAAGAGTCCACGTCTTACTAACCTGTTCATGCCAGGCAGGTTACCCCAAAAGTAGCGAGCTCTGTGGGCAGCAGACACCTCCTTGGCATCGATCATCACTGGGTTGCACTATGAGACATTAACAAATAAATGTCAAAATAAATAAATAGATAATATAATATAATAATAATTTAAATAAAACAAATCCTAAACCTTTTTAATACTGACCCTAGCAAGCATACAAAGGGTTAATTTGTTTCTACACAGCAGGTCACTGTACCACTAGGTGGCAGGAAAACCTACTGGTTTATATTAAAGTCCCATTGACAGTACGAGACATGTTCAACACAGCTTAATCATCATGTTCAAACACCTCTAAAAAGCGAGAGATGTCCCTCTTGTCGCTGACACCCATGGCCACCACATTCTCAAAGAGCCAGAAGAACGGCCTGCCATCTCCCTCTTTAGGTCGGGCCTCATGTAACAGCCGGTAAAACTCAAAGAAGAGTCGACCCGTGCCCTCTGAAAGACAAAATACAAGAAACTCAATATGACAACTGTCACAAAACTGTACAAATATGTGAGCTGTGTTATAAATATATACACTATCATTCAAAAGTTTGGGGGTGGTAATATTGTAACGTTTTTGAAAAACACGTATGCTCACCAAAGGCTGCATTTATTTGATAAATATGGCAAAAACTGTAATACTGTGAAATAATCTTAAAGTATTATTATTATTATTTAAAGGAATTGTTTTCTATTTTAATATATTTTCAAATGTAATTTATTCCTGTGATGGCAAAAACTGAATTTTCAGAATCCATTACTCCAGTCTTCAGTGTCACATGATCCTTCAGAAATCATTCTAAAATGCTGATTTGGTGCTCAAGAAAAATGTCTTAATCTTATTATCATCAATGTTGAAAACAATTGTGCTGCTTAATATTTTTGTGGAAAGCATGATACATTTTTTCAGGATTTTTTGATGAATAAAATGTTTAAAAGAACAGCATTTTGTGTCCTTGCGGAATTTGAAAAAAAATAAGTTAGCAATTATTCATTTCTTTAAAAAAATATCTTATGGACCCCACACTTTTAAACGGTATTTGAAAGTATAAACGCTAATACTGAAGACTAAGGCTAGAACACAGCTGAATAAACTCCTACCGTAGAGACCTTTTCTTGCAGGATTCACTATGGACAAGTCATTGCACGGGCTTCCACCGATGACAAGATCAAAAGGACCCCATTCCTGAATCTGTGGATACAGAAGAACAGATTAGACCAAAAAAAAAAAAAAATTAGAAAGATTGATCAATATGAAATATTGTGGACATAGTCCAATAGGAACCTATATGGTACAAAGAGAAAAAAGACCATTTCAAATTATGATGCGATTACTGTCAAAAGTTATTGAAAATGGCCAAAAGTTATGAAGATTTCAGTTTTTGTGCAGTAGATAAGAGCTGTACTTAAAAAAAAATGCTGCTGCCAAGTTACCAAGATGGCTGCCAAATGTACAAACTTGCTTTAAAATAACTTCAACAGTAAACTGAGGTAAAGGACGTTACTCACGTTTTTACGGGTGACGTTTCTCACATCACCCACGTACATGATGCCTCCCTGGTGCCGAACGATGCCCACAGAGATGGAGTCCTCGCACACTTCTGAGGCCACGTAACGCTCCACCTGGATACCCAGATCCTTCAGAACCAGCAGCCCTGGTATAATCACAAACACCCTGAAAATCTACAACTAAATAGTTTTTGTGCTAATTATTGCACAAAAATTATCCCAAAAATCCTGTTGAAGTTGGAAGCTCGCTAGGTTTAAATGATTAGTTCATTCCTGAATTAAAATTTCCTGATAATTTACTCACCCCCGTGTCACTGAAGATATTCAGGTCTCTCTTTCTTTAGTTGAAAATAAATTAAGTTTTTTGAGGAAAACATTCAAGGATTTTTCTCCATATAGTGGACTTCAATGGGACCCAACGGGACTTCAAATGCTCTTTCAATGCAGCTTCAAAGGGCTCTACACGATCCCTAGCGAAACGATCGGTCATTTTCTAAGAAAAATACAAATGTATATACTTTTTAACCACAAATGCTCGTCTTCACTATGTTTGCGATGGCAGCTATGACTTCACGCATTACGTACTACATTAAGTCGTGGATGCAGAGCTAGTGCAAGACGAGCATTTGTAGTTAAAAAGTACATGCATTTTTATTTTTATTAGAAAATGACCAATTGTTTTGCTAGAAAAGACCCTTATTGCTCGGCTGGGATCGTGTTGTGCTCCTTTGAAGCTGCATTGAAGTCCCCATTGAAGTCCACTATTTGGAGAAAAATCCTGAAATGTTTTCCTCAAAAACCTGTATTTCTTTTCGACTGAAGAAAGAAAGTCAAACATCTTGGATGACACAGGCATGAGTAAATTATCAGGAAATCTTAATTCTGGAGTGAACTAATCCTTCAAAGGCTCGGTCACATGAGCAAAATGTCAGCTAAATTTTCCTGGCCAAAACTATCCACTGCCACTTTCAAATCGAACATTTTTCTGTTGCTAAATATGACAAATCTAACTGAACAACTTGCGAAATCTGTGTGAAGAAATTTTTCGCCCTCATGCGAAATTCCCGATTGTGTAAATTCCTATTGAAACGACTGGATTTCAGATGTAACTGCAACTTAGCAGCCAGTTTCTTGATGGATTTAAAATTATATAGTATTCAGTGGCCAGATAAATCATTCTTTTGTCCGCCAAATATGCATACGCCACGGCTTTAATGAACATGGACCATCTAGAGCAGGGGTGTCAAACTCAATTCCTAAAGGGCCGCAGCCCTGCAGAGTTTAGCTCCAACCCTAATTAAACACACCTGATCCAGCTAATGAGGTCCTTTAAGACTTATTTGAAAACTACATGGTATGTGTGTTGGAGCAGGGTTGGAACTAAACTCTGCAGAGCTGCGGTCCTCTAGGAACTGAGTTTGACACCCCTGATCAAGAGGGTCAAAACTGCGATCGCAGTTAATCCCCACAGTAAAATCACACATTAGAACGTGAGCGGTACAGCAGTATCGATGAGCGGCCAGTATAACAGTTAAGCTAAGTGCGCTTTAAAAGCCAGGATGAGTGTAACGTGATCAGCACTATTTTCTGCTGAGAGGATGAAAGGAAGGGTGGACATTCTTCACTAACCTGTTGCGATCCCATCAAAAAGTGACAGGACGCGAATGGGTTTTCTGTTCTCTGCCAAAACCGGAGGGTAGAGCCTTGGTGGTTCCTGAAAGAGAAGAAAGAACGATGAGAGACAGACAAGACGGACAGAGAGAGAGAGAGGCCTTTAAAGCACACTGCTCTAGTAATGAAACAGCACCTGTCTGTACATACTGTCTGTAACTAACAAAGAGGCCTTTACGTTAAACCAGTCCAGTAACAAGGGGTTATTGTTGAGCGCCTGTACAATAAACGCAGCATCACCGGCCAGTTTCATTAACCATTTTCATGTGATTAAGTGTAGCTGCTTATCTGTGGTCTTTGTTAAACGTCTTAGTATTCAATAACGCTAACAATAGCAAACGCTCGCTAACCTGTACTGTAATCCATTTAAAGAGTGGAGTGTGTAAGCTAAAACTCTGTGATGTTAAGATGTGTACTCAATGCACAAAGCACTGTGACTGTAACACTCTCTGGCTGCTCTTCAGCACACTGGCCGTTAGCCAAGCTGCTCTTTCACATGGTCTGGAAAGCAAATGGTTTAGGAGTCATATAATTACATAATAAAACTCTCAAACCATTCACGTTTATACTGTAAACCACACCAGTTTTGATTAAAATGCTCACAGCTGCTCAAACAATGCAGTATTTATGGCTGTGAAATGGAAATGAGAAAATAAAATACTTATTTTAGGGTTTGTAATCTTTAGATGTATTGCGGTGCTTCAAAATGATTTCACAATGTAACTCCAAAATCATCTCTACTGACCCTATGGTTACTGTTTAAAGTTTCCACATCTTTTCATCAACACATTTCCATGATTTCTTCATTACTTTTTCAGTCATTTCTGATTACTTGATAGGGCTTTTTATAGAGATTGCAGTCAAAAAGAGTCATTTATAGCCAATGTCATTTCTAGAGCTGAATATGAATAGAAAATCTATATTTATTTTATATTTCCAGGCTTGGGAATTACAAATTGAACATTTCCTGATATTGCCAGACTTTCCATGAGAATCCTGACTGTTGTTCACTCAGACAAGCCTCGGAACATCCCACAGGAAGGAAGTGAAGATTTGAACAGTGTATTTTAGACTAAAGTGCTTATGAAGCTGTAAAAATATATTGTACAGTACCGTTCGAAAATTTGGGGTCAGTAAGATTTTTTTAAGAAACTAATACTTCTATTAAGCCATAATGCATTAAATTGATCAAAAGTGACAGTGAAGACATTATAATGTTACAAAATATTTCTAGTAACAACTGTTTTCAACATTGATAATAATAATAAATGTTTCTTGAACACCAAATCAACATTTTAGAATGGTTTCTGAAGGATCATATGATACTGAAAACTGGAGTAATGGCTGCTGAAAATCCAGCTTTGCCTTCAAAGGAATAAATTACATTTGAAAATATATTAAAAACAGAAAAGAGTTATTTTAAAATGTAATAATATTTCACAATATTACTGCTTTTAATGTATTTTTGATCAAACAAATGCAGCTTTGGTGAGCATAAGAGATTTCTTTCAAATACATACAATACATTTTATTAACCCAAAACTTTTGCATGGTAATGTATATAATAATAACCCAGGCTGGAATCAAGTGTAACATTGGAAAATGACTTTTTTTGTCTTTAAAGAATCATTCAGTTGCGCATTATGTGATTAAAAATAATGTAGATTCAAGTAGGGATGCACTGAAATGAAAATTCTGGGCCGAAACTGAAACCGAAAATTCTGGATCCACTTGGCGGAAAACCAAAACCGAAAATGCATTTTAATAATAAATTATTTAACAATTGCATTAAATAATATAAAACTTTTTAATTTAATTCAATAATTTTAGCGATACTGAATTTAAAAAAATACAAGCCAATACAATAACCACACTTTTATTGAAAGTAAAACAATAAAATTATGAAAGAAAATATGTTAATATTAAATGTCAGAATCAGATTTAACTCATTTTCTTTTTGTTTAATTATTAAAATAATGTATAGTCCTACAAAGCTATTATTATCAGAGCATGTGAGCAGAGCATGCATTGAAATTTCGGTGAATCCCTAGATTCAAGGCTAATGCTTAACACAGTGAACGAGCGAGCTTTTCTGATAATATGATGGAGAGTAACAGTTGCTAAGGTAGGATTGGTCAGTGATGATTTTAAGGTGGGGCTTTTTAAGGAGAGTTCACACTGTCCTCAGCCGACATATAGGCTACTTACAAAGTCCTGGTCGTGATTGTTGGCAAAGAAGTGCTGCAGTCTGCATGGCCAATCTGCTCGGCGCTCCAACAGGCCGTACTGAGCCTTCGGCCCACACATATAGCAGTTCCACGGGTCTTCTTTAATAGCTGCCTGCGCCGCACCGGGCCCCACCAACAAATCCACACACTCCACACAGAAACACCTGCAGGAGACCGAAGATATAATTGAGGAATCAATGCAGGATCGATGTACAAAATGGAAATATAACTCACTGCCGACAGTCTGTCTCACCTGCAACAGTTATTGTTTCCGCACATAAGCACTTCTCTCCCTCCACAGCAGATAGTACAATAAGACTGGTAGCCATCGTCATCATATTGATACGCACATTCTAGGAAGCAGTTCTATAGAAGGAAAAACACATCAAATATTAATTCATTCGCATCAAAGAATACTGGGCATATGGGGTTGACAAATAAAAAACACTTGATATTGCAAAACCGTTCAAGAACAGAGGAGAAAGTTTTGTGGTAGGTTAATATATTTATTTGTGATTGTGTTTCATTTGTTTAAAGCAGAAATATATACAATATATTAGGAAGCAGGGCAAGGTCAAACCATTAAAATATTTAGGGCCAGATTTACTAAACAGAGCAAATTAGCGCAATTCCATAAAAACATTCTGCATGTGATTTACTGACAATGCACACATTAAAGAACACAGACGCAGCCAGATCATTTCCATAATGACCAGCACAATCTACCAAGAGTAGCGCAAATTACCACCTGCTTTAAGACATGCTTTTTTTGGGCGTTAAATAATGGCGCGAATAATAGTAATTTGACGAGCGCAAACGTTAGTAAATCACGTTGCGTGATTCATTTTAATACTCTCCTCCCATTAATTTTGCATCTGAAAGGGAAACTCCTACAAATGCATATTCAATAAGGTCAGGCGCAAAAATAACTGTGTCCACGGCTTTTCAGTGCTTTCTTCACTGCGCGTCTTTAGTAAATTTTGACAGTATTATTTTAACGCCAAAAGATGGTTTGCGCTGGCGCAAGCTGTTAGTAAATCTGGCCCTACTGTATATTTCATTTAATTTCATAATTTAATGCAACTGATGCAGCAATAGTAAAATTCTGCCCAGTGTTAAAATGATAAACATTAAGTGGTTAATATTAAAAAAAACTATTCACTAAATAAATAAAACAAATAAATCGTTTCATCAAATGTCAATTTAGTAATGCCAACATTACATTGTGCAGTACGAGAATTGAAAATAAATGTAAAAATTCCACAATTAAGCATACAATATATGATAAATTATTTAAAAAATAAAAAGCACAAATATCACTTGACATCTAATATACTTCCAATATACATAGCTTCCCTACATAATGCAATCAGTTCCAATAAAACTATTTATTTCAATACAATTACATGAATAAACTTTGACAGCAAGATATGTACAATATATATTTAAAGATGTCATTACAATTGTCATACTCTAACTTTAGCAAAACTTACAGTCAATATCTTTTAGACTCAAGTTGTCTCAGTACTTGATTTATTTATTTTTTTTAATGAATGTTTTGCTTTGCAAAAGATCATGTACAGCATAAAGTATGTGACATTTGTTTTCAGAAGTCACAGACAAAAAAAAAAAAAAATCTGCCAAAAAAGTAAATGCACATGATAAAATTACAATCAGGCAAACAAAGCAGACCTCAAGGAAGTAGGAAGCAGGAATTTCCTGGCTTTTACCTTACAGCTTTGGCACATTCCTCCAATGAAGAGTGGGTGCTCCAGGGAAACATTAAGGCTGCCACAGGAGATGCAGATGTCTGGAAGTGTTCAAAGTGAGAGAGAGATTTTAGCAGAGGCTCTAACACTGACAGACAGCCAGTTATGAAACACATCTCAATCTGTATGTGTAACACATACCTTCAATGTTTCTACATTTTTGACGGACTTCGTATACAAGCCTCTCTGAAAACCAACAGAAAAATAAACATTTAAAAACTGGAAAACCTCCCAGTGTTTCACACATTTGGCCCATTTTTAACTTGACATCTTGTTGAATGGAAATTCCAGTGGTTTACTTTTACATCACTTTGACAATTCAATTATTTAATAGTCAAAACACTCTTTTAAAAGCATGCCATAATTTTTATGAACTGATATAATGCTGCTAATTGTAGTGGTACTACATGTTAAATATATTTAATATGTCAGAAATAATTGATGATGCAAAGCTGAATAATTGAATATCTTCAGTGCTGAACTGGATTAAAAATTAATGCAAGGTTCGGAGTCAATTATTCCAGTTGCCACATTGACATTTGTTAATCTCAAGACATACTAGTTCATCATACTTTCTGACATTAGTTCAAAAGTGTCACCAAAACAGCAGTTATTAGCTTTGCTTCTTTTTCCTTTTCTGGATGTTTTACAGTGTTATAGTGAAGCATTAAATTCAATTAAATTTATCTAAATTTTACATTTCAATTTGTACCACACTGTACTAAACAGCAACAGTACTGTGGTAAAAAAAAATAAATAAATAATAAATAAATAACAATAAATGAATACACTACTGTTCAAAAGTTTTGAGTCAGAATGATTTAATATTTTTTAAAGAAATTAATACTTTTAAAAGTAACAGTAACACAGACATTTATAATGTTAGAAAAAATCAATTAAACAAATGCTTCTTTAGAACTTTCTATTCATCAAAGGATCCTGGAAAAAAATGTTCAAGTTTCCACAAAAAACAAAGCAGCACAACCATTTTTAGCACTGATATTAATAAGAGATGTTTCTTGAGCACCAAATCAGCATATTAGAATGATTTCTGAATGGCTGCTGAAATTCCAGCTTTACAGTCATAAGAATAAATTACATTTTTAAATATATTTCAATAGAAAAAAGTTTTTAATTTGTAATACTATTTCACAATATTATTGTTTTTGAACAGTACAAACTTTTGCACAGTAGTTTATATTATGTATACTATTAATATTTTTATGAGATTTTTATTGCACCACTTTTTGTTTTTTTTTATGAAGTATTAAGCAGGTGTGATAACTAAGTTGAAATATAAAGCCATTTGTAACTACCAAACTGTTGCAAGTGGAGTGAAACTCTTGGCTCTACATGTAACCCACAAAGGAGACGGTGCAAGTCTGCTCCAGTTTTCCTCTGTTTGATTGTTTAATAAAGCTCCCTGCTGATTTAACAGCTCGTCTCTTTATTACTACTGTTAGGTTTTGCTGCCTTAAAACATGGGAAGTAATTTTGACATCTTTAGCATGTATTATAACAACAAATGCACAATATGTAGGTGAAAGTGCCATTTAAAGCTATGTTTGAACATGTGCCACAATTCAATACACAACAAGTCTTTTTAAACGTGTAGGATTAGACAAGACCCCTGTTATAGTTCCAGACACACCCTCCTGTGTTTACTCTGCCGACTGAGTAGATGAGAGCGCTAATCCTGATTTAGCATGTGCGGGTGTGTGTTTACGAGCGAGAACTCTTTGAACTCGCTGACCTGGTTCAGTGAGAGTATCCGCTCACCTCGAGTCCGTTCGTCGATGATGTCTTTGACCTTGGGTTTCTCTGTGGCTGTGCTCTTGCGGGGCTTTTTTGCTGGTGGGGGCGTGTAGGCAGCCGCCTCTGGCTCCACCCACATCTCTGGATACACTTCTTTGTAAGGGTTACGCTCCTCTGAAAAAGGCACAATGGTACGTTTAGCTATTCGTTAATGGATAATGCAGTGTGTCTATGTAAACGTCCGGTGGCCAGGATTGTTTCAATTTAATCAGTAACAGAGCTTAATTCCTGGCGGGCTGGCATGTGTACAGGCTTAATGGATAAACATCTAGTAAGCATCTACAATAGATCTTAAAAGATAAAATTCTCCAAAATATCTGAAGCAAGGAACTGTGACCATCAGAAATCTCACCAGATTGCACATATCTGGTTAACAATAACAAAAAACTGAATTTCAACCTTAAAGTGAGCATTAACTCATTAGCATGGAGAAACTTGGAAATCATGGAAAAAAATACCCAAAAATGAAAAGTGATTAACAAAACATGACATTTTGAAGAATCTGCATGCAAACCTTTTCCATACAATATATATATCTATATAATGAATTCAGAGGATAAATCACATCAACCATATGGACCACTTTTATGGTGCTTTTTTATGTTTTTTTGTGATTTCTGGAGCTTAAAGTGATAGTTCACCTAAAAATAAAAATTCTGTCATTAATTATTCACCCTCATGTCGTTCCAAACCCGTAAGACCTTTGTTCATCTTTGGGAACACAAATTGAGATAATTTTGATGAAATCCAAGAGCTTTCTGACTCTCCATAGACAGCAACACAACTACCATGTTTAAGGCCCAGAAAAGTAATAAGGACATTGTTAAAATAGTTCATGTGACTTCAGCGGTTCAACCTTGATTTTATGAAACAATACTTTCAGTGTGCAGAGAAAACAAAAATAACGACTTTATTCAACTCTTCTTCATTTCCATGTCAGTCTTCAACGCACGTTCACAACAGCTTCATAACATTACGGTTGAACCACTGATGTCACATGGACTATTTTAACGATGTCTTTACTACCTTTCTGGGCCTTGAATGTGTCAGTTGTGTTGCTGTCTATGCAGGGTCAGAAAACTCGGATTACATCAAAAATATAATTTGTGCTCCGAAGATGAATAAAGGTCTTACGGGTTTGGAACGACATGAGGGTGAGTAATTAATGACAGAATTTACATTTTTAGGTGAACTAATCCTTTAACAAATTCAGTCATTATAGACTGTCATTCTAACTTGCATGAAAACTCCTTAAGTTTGTGTTCCACTGAAAAAGAAACTAAAGTCTCTGTTTGTGTTCTACTAAAAAAATAGCAGCACATGAAATTGAGTAAATGACAGAATTTTAATTTCTGGGTGAACTATCCCTTTCAACAAGCTTGACATTTTCCTTAGCCGAGCAAGCAGATATCAATATGAAACAACAGCAGTCTTACCTTCAGGCGGCTCTAGACCTTTAGGTCCTGTGGGTTGAAATCCCGTCATGGCCCATTCAATCATCTGTTTGTTTTGCATGTCTACTGACTTAGAAGTGTCAGTGTCGTCACTCTCCAGGCATGCGAGGAAGATTTTGCCTGCTCTAGTGCTGGCTACCTGCAAAGCACGCCATTCAAACATTTTCTTTAGAGAGATTTCTGCTTGCTTGAGTTATTAATATGAAATATAACAATAAACTAGAGAATATAAGATTTGTATAATCCACAATCTGTAGCACAAACAAATTCCTACCTGTAGCACCTCAAAAATGGCTTTCTTGTACATTGGTTGTTTATTGTAGGTTGGCTGGTGAAAGGCGTTGTGAAAGGAACTTAAAGGCAACAGTTTCTCAACACAGACCTACCGTAGAAAAAAAAGAAACAAAACATTTAGAGGGATGTTCCGGGTTAAAATACAACCTCTATCGACAGCAATGGTAGCATAATTTTGAGTACCAGAGAAAATTATGATTTGTCCCTTACTGTCAACAAATTCTGTCACAACAGTTCTGGGACAGTTCACCCAAAAATGAACATTTTGTCATTATTTACTCACCCTCATGTTGTTCCAAACCTGTATGAATTTCTCTCTTCTGTTGAACACAAAAGAAGACATTTTCTATCAAATAGTTGCTTGTAGCCATTGACTTCCAAAGTATTTTTTCCTACTATGGAATTTAATGGCTACCAGCAACTGTTTGGTTACCAGCGTTCTTCAAAATATCTTCCTTTGTGTTGAACAGAAGAAGGAAACTCATACAGGTTTGGAACAACTTTAAAGTGAGTAAATGATGACAGAATTTTCATGTTTTTTTTTTAACTATCCCTTTAAATTGCATTGTTTCCTGAAAATTAAAGTCATTCAATTAAGAATGAACTTGTTTTACACCATCTGCTGTAAGAGTGAATACAAACTCACCACAGAAAATTTGCCGTCACCAAACCACATGACCCATCTAGTGCCCTCAGCCGCCCGGCTGCGTCCAGTCATTAACCAGGATACAATCCGGCCGGGCCACCAGGAGAATCCTCGTAACTTTCCCCAGACAAGCTCACCAATGCCGAAACCTCGGCCATCCTGCAATATACATACACAGGACGGATCAACTTGTGATTTCAATCACTTTACATAAATGTAAAAAATGTGAACTGTTCATAGCATAACCTGTGTTTTTTTTTTAATTATCTTTAATTCTTTTTACTGTCTTGACTTTCATCCTGTATAGTAACTCTACGGTGATTGCTATAAATGGACAACCTTTAATCCTAACACTTGAACTGCAATTGTTGTAGTAAATTGCTCTTCTGGTGTAACAACCCTCACAAGTTGGCTTTGAACTTTTAAGTCTAAAGGTGTGGTAACAATTACCATCGTTCACCAAATTTTCGTGAACTGTGAGGGTGGAAGGTTTTCCTGCACAAATTTTGCAGCAGGTTCAATTTGGTCACGTTGATTCACAGAGATGACCAACAGAAAGCTGCTTCGTTTAAAAGCTGTGCTTCATCTCTATACTACTGACAATAGACAGTGGACCTATTTTGCCCACATAATTTCACAATAATGACCGCACCTTAAAGGGATAGTTCACCCAAAAATGAAAATTCTGTTATTAATTACTCACCCTCATGTCGTTCCAAACCTGTAAGACACTTCGTTCATCTTTGGAACACAAATTAAGATATTTTAAATTCCGAGAGCTTTCTGTCCCTGCATAGACAGCAATGCAACTGACACGTTCAAGACCCAGAAAGGTAGTAAAGACATCGTTAAAATTGTCCATGTGACATCAGTGGTTCAACCATATCTTTATGAAGCTACAAGAATACTTTTTGTGTGCAAAGAAAACAAAAATAATGACTTTATTCAACAATTTCTTCTCTTTCTTGTAAGTCTCTGACGCGTGTTGAAGACAGTACCACGCATGTGTGAGATGCTGCTGACGTAGAACCCAGATGCGCTCCACCTTGTTAACAAGCAGAGGAATGCACACGCATGCGTCCTGGTATTGTCGTGAACATGCATCAAAGACTGACATGGAACAGAAGAAATTGTTGTATAAAGTCATTATTTTTGTTTTCTTTGCGCACAAAAAGTATTCTCGTAGCTTCATAACATTACGGTTGAACCACTGATGTCACATGGGCTATTTTAACGATGTCCTTACTACCCTTCTGGGCCTTGAATGTGTCAGTCGTGGTGCTGTCTATGCAGGGTCAGAAAGCTCTCGGATTTCATCAAAAATATCTTAATTTGTGTTCCGAAAATGAAAGAAAGTCTTGCGGGTTTGGAACGACATAAGGGTGAGTAATTAATGACAGAATTTTCATTCTTGGGTGAACTATCCCTTTAAGGCAAAGAGCTGTACGAAAATAGTTTTAGTATAGTTTCAAATGACTCCCAGACTTCATATGAAACAAACCCTCCAGCAGAAGACAGGCCCCGCTGTTTAAACCTGGATTTCAAATCTGGTTAGCCGGATAAGTTCCTGGATAACATTGCTTAATCCAGGGATTTCTCTGAGAATAATTAGCCTATCCGCAAGCAGGTGTCAAAGTTGGATATTTTGCTTTGATAACGAAACTAAATAACCATTAAGCAGTCTTTGAAAAAGGAAAATCCCACATTTATCCCAAAACTTATCCGGCTAAGCCACAACTGCAGAACCAACCACCCAAAACACAGAATGTTCTACACAATATTTCTAAATGATCAACCCCAAGCCACCACGATCATGAGGAAGCTACTCGTACCTCGTACTCCGACTCTGTGTCAGTGGACTTGGGTGAGGTCTTGTCTCCGTCTCCTATAGACACGGGCTCTGGGGTAGTGGCAACAGTTGGAGAGGCTGGATCCGTAGGCTGCTGCTGCTGTTGCTGTTGGAATGGTGGAGGTTGTTGCTGGGGAGAAGGCTGGGGTTTGAGGTTGGTCTGAGGTTGAGCTTGAGGCTGTGGCGGTTGCTGTGTTGGTGGCGTCGGTGGAGGAAAGAGTAGTGGGACGGTGATTATGGAGCTGTCTTTTTGAGGCTCCGACTCTACCTCGCCATGGTCCTCCATTGAGTTCATCACAGACACCAGTTTCGCCTTCTTCTCTGCCTGTAACGTAGGGAACAGCGGGACAGGAAGAGGACGAGGTAAAGCACATGGAACAGCAGTGGCTTTCCTGAGAATAGCACAGTTCAACGCTTGAGTAATAGTGAATACTCGGTTTGTTTATAGTACTTTAATCCCACGTGCCAACACAAATATCCCCATCCTTTTGATAAAGCACAAGTGCCGCCCCTTTGAGTGTGATAAGTGGCAGAAACCTGTGAAAACAGTCCCCTTTTCATTGCAGTGAAAGCTGTGTGCGATCACTTCCTAACAATGAGTGCTCCCCCCATGGCTGAGATGGATGCGCGCTGGAGAGTTCAGCGAGTTTGTCCAACCTGACTCTAAGCTATTAGGTCAAAAACAGAGGACACGAGCCAAGCCATGACTTAAGCAGCTCACAGCAAATCCCCAACAGCTGCACCTCTCTCGTCCTCTCGTTCTCTCTCACTCGCACGTGAATCTCTTTCACAGCCGTACTTTCTCTGCTGCTGGGGTCCAGCTCCATCTTCAATTTCACTCACACACACGTGAACCTGGCAGAGTCGCCTGTGTGTGTGTGTGTGTGTGTGTGTGTGTCTGTGTATGGAGAAAACGGTTGGATCCATCCCCAGAAAGCTCTCCCTATGTCTCTCTTTAGCTCACTCCCTCCATTATGGTGGCTATACATTCATATAAGCCCACAAAGGGGGGAGAGAAGCTCTGGAGCCAAGAGCTCATGAGTGTGCATGAATAGACAGGATGAGTGTGGAGTAGAAACATGTGGCCTCAAATCAAGAAGCCCCACTGTAGTTTATAAATATCTGTATAGCTTCACTGGCTGCTTCGATGAGCTGGGCCATATGTGCCAGGCTGTTTGTCTTTGACGGCGGTTGACTGTAAAAAGCGTATTTAAGTGTATGCAAGCGGTTTTGTGCATATGTGCATGTATTTATCTCTGCAGTACTGGGCGGTATGATGGTATATACCAGTAATTCTCAACTGAGCCTAAGTAAACTTCCAAGGGAGCTGCAAGATGTCTAATTTTCAAATTTGTATAGCGCTTTTCATAATCCATGTTGTTTCAAAACCAACAAGCAAAGCATGTTTCGTAACTTAGCAATATTTCTCAGGTTGAAGAATACTGTTCTAAAAGCTCTGGAAATGTGGTTTTCAAACTGCTATCAAGTGTAACACTCAGGTCCTTAAGTGTATAAGATGATATAACAATTAATTTATCTAGGCACAAATTGCATTTGAGCCGCAATATTTCAATGGATATAAGCTGTTTGTTAGAATTTAATAGTAGGAAATTGCTGTCACATTGTACCCACTCTTCAATGTCCTTAATTCAACCTGGAAAACTGGGGTATGTTGTATAGAGGAAATATAAAGCTGCATCATTAACATAACAATGAAAGCTAATTCCAAGTTTCCTGATGTTTCCACCAGAATGTGTTATATGTCTCATTAATTAAAATACCTGATTCAACTCATCAGCTTATTAGTGTGTTAAATAAGGAGACATCTAAACAATCTGGGACCAGGAAAACTAGAGTCCGTAATACAGAGCCTTGGGGGACTCCGTACTATACTTAGCTAGATACATGTTAGATTTGATAGTTTCTAATTTCCACAACAAAGTATTAGTAACCAGAGTGGCAGCAACCTTTAAAAAGTTAAACTTTGTTTTACCAAAGTTGTTGTTTTTTTTTACAAAGTTACAAAAGGATGTCTGTAACAAATTTGGCGGATTTACAAGAGGAATTATCACAGCCTGCACAGAGACTCCTTTAAATATTGACTTTGACAATGGGGGACCTCAGAGTCACAAAAGTTGAGACCCACTGTTACATACAATGCAATGGTAGTAACATTGAGACGTTGCTATACTGTTGATACCATATTAGATATATTAATGTGGCAAATAGTTTTACACTGTTTTCATTCCCTTGTTATGCATTTTTTAAATTAATGCAGTACTTTTCAAGGTATTTAAATCACTACATTTACTACCAGACATTACCCCAGATAGCAAAATTCCTGAGGCCCAGATCAGGCCCACACCTGACACTTTCATCTGGCCAACATACCACGTGGAATGACGGTACTTGGGCGGTCTGCTCCTGTTTGCCAGATTTGGGCCACAAGTAAGATAAAGGAAGGCACAATGTCAACCATGAATAAACCAAAAAAAAAGTAGAACTGGCCCAAACCTGGGCCACATTGATTTTAATTCTGGCCCAGATCCAACACCTTGCTCTGGCCCACATACTGTGAAGAATGATGGCACTTGGGCGGTCCGCTCCTGTTTGCAAAATTTGGAACACAAGCAAGCCATAGGAAGGCTGCATGTCAGCCATGAATAAACCAAACAAAGCAGAACTGGCACAAATCTGGGCCACATTTATTTTAATTCTGGCCCAGATCCAACACCTTGCTCCGGCCCACATACCATGTGGAATAATGGTATTTGGGCAGTCAGGTCCTGTTAGCCAGATTTGGGCTCAAGTAAACCTTAACATTGCCGCATGTAAGACAACCAAATAAACCAAAACTGGCCCTAATGTGGGCCACAGTTGATTTTTATTCGAACCCTGGTCTTCCCCACATTCCTCATGTGGCCCACATGCTGCATGGAACGGTGGCATTTTGGCAGTGGTCCACAAGCAGGCCACATTTTAGCTAATAATGAACCAAATAAACCGTAAATATACATTATTTTGGCCACATTAAGCCTTAAGTGAGTTATGCATTAACAATACTCAACAAATTTTAAAGAGAAATTTAAAAATTTCCTCCCTAAATGTTCAAATAAGTTCCAGAAATGTGTCCTACTTGGTAAAAAAACATCCTGATCCAGGTTTTGCACAAGCAGCAATTCAAATGTCACAGATAAATATTCAAAGACACATTCCAATACTTTAAAATAAGTCCTTCACAAGTTTGAACCTAAATGGTTCTCACTCAGACTCTACCTACACAGTAAGTCTGTAAGTGTCACGGCTACGCTGTGTTAAAGAGCACATGATGAAGATGAAAGGTTACATATCATAAGTCTTTAATCCAACAAGAGTAAATCCAAACACAATGTAGCACAGCAACATTTAAGACATGAAGACGCAAGACCAAACAAACTCAAAGTGAACACACAGGAACTTAAGTACTCAGACCAAACAAGGATAATTAACTAGTCACACCTGAACAGAACAGTACAATCAACACAACAAGGGAAACAGTGCAAAAGGAAAACAAAGTCCAAATTAACAGAAACCTTGACAGTAACAGCTATCATTATAGTGCACTTCTGTTTTTATGCTGCACAGTACACGTATAAAAAACTGCTATTAAAGGAAAACGCCACCATTTTTCCATATTCTAATATGTTCTTCCTTCAATTTAGACGAGTTGATAAGTACCTCTCCCGTCTCACTGCATGCACTTAATCGCTCTAGCGCGCCGCGCAACTATGCTAGCATTTAGCTTAGCACCATTCATTCCTTAGGATCCAAACAGGGATGAATTTAGAAGCCACCAAACACTTCCATGTTTTCCCTATTTAAAGACGGTTACATGAGTAGTTACACGAGTAAGTATGGTGACACAAAATAAAACGTCGCGATTTTGAAAGTGGATAAAAAATGATAACTATAATGTATGGCGAAAGAGCACGTCGCAGCACTTTGACCTCGGCGCAGTAATATCATCATGCAACATCCAAACCAGAAGTGGCCCTCATCTGTTTTATAATATATGAGGCATATTTGCCATGTCAAATGTGGGACAAGTTAGACTCACTGCCACATTAGCCAGTGCTCCCTGTGCCATATCTTTGCCAAAACTGCCCCAAATATGTTTTAGGATAACTGGGCCACATTTGTGGCATCATATGCGGGCCACTTTAAGCTCACAGTCACATTAGCCAGTGCTCCCTGTGCCATATCTTTGCCAAAACTGGCCCAAATATGTTTTAGGATAACTGGGCCACATTTGTGGCATCATATAAGGTCCACTTTAAGCTCACAGCCACATTAGCCAGTGCTCATTGTTCAATGTCTTTGCCAAACAGGTCCAGATACAGTTTAGGATAACTGGGCCATATTTGTGTCATCATATGTGGGCCACTTTAGGCTCACAGCCACATTAGCCAGCGCTTACTGTGCCATATCTTTGACAAAACTGGCCCAGATATGGTTTTGGATAACTGGGACACATTTGTGGCATCATATGCGGGCCAGTTTAGACTCACAGTCACATTAGCCAGAGCTTACCATGCCATATCTTTGCCAAAACTGGCCCAGATACGGTTTAGGATAACTGGGCCACATTTGTGGCATCATATAAGGGCCAATTTAGGCTCACAGCCACATTAGCCAGTGCTCACTGTGCCACATCTTTGCCAAAACTGGCCCAGATATGTTTTAATATACCTGGGCCACATTTGCTGAAACATATGTGGATCACATTTGGTTTACACCCTGATTAGCCTTTGTCAATTGTGCCATATTTTTGCCAAAGGTGGCTTGAGTTATCATTAATGTAATCTTAGTCCAATCATTTCAAGCCAAGCATATAAACAGGATTAAATCAGAATATAATTGAAATCTGAAATTCTTATCTAAAGAAAATATTATCTTGAGCTACCCACGACTGATTTCAACTCACATGCTTGCGGCTCTGTTCCCTCGAAATGTACACAATTTACATTCCACACAACAAGCCGAACTCACCCTATATGATTGATGAAGAGTAAAAATGCCTGCTTTCATATAAAACCCACACATAACTTCTGACTAGCTTGAAAAACCACCTTAAGTTGTCAAAGCTATCATATATACTACAGGATTGTCAAAACGGAACATAAATAATGACAGAGGCAGCCAATACTGCAGGCAACTATGGTGTATCAAATTGTACAGTGACAGGGAGAGAAGAATGTCGACTCAGGAAGAAGGAAAGGGTTATTTATATATATAAAATGAAGAAATCGATAGAAAACTGACTTCCCAAAACTGGGGTAGGAAAGGAAAGCACTGAGGCTATAAGTGGAGATTTGCTTCTGGACGTGTTTTTTTTTTTTCCCCCCCAGCTGTAAATGCCCCTCTTCGGGGGCCTCACTGTAGTGAGTCTGGCTCTTGAAATTGAGGGAGGGGGAGACGAGAAGTAAGGAAAGGGGGAGGGTTCCAGGAGTACAGTACTTTACAGTCTTTGTCAGCCACAAACACACGGCCCAGCTCAGGAATAACACGATATATAAGCAGTATGTTATCCACAACAGAGAGCTTAAAATAACCAGTGTTGTTGTGTACAAGTAGAAAAAAAAACTAAGACTAAAGTTTGTGTCTATTTATAATAGTCCAAAAAAAAAAAAATACAACAAACAGCAACAATTACAGCAAGCTGTAATCACTTAAGCTTTGTTATTTACTGAATTAATACATTTATAAAGATTAAGATTATTAAAAAGCATGAATAGTTGATTTTTATTTAAGTATTTATTGGCCTAAAAATATACTTGATACTTAAAGATATTTGGCCTATCCAAAAGATAAAATACAAATTTAAAATGCTAAAAACACATATCTTGAGATGTATTTAAAGAAAATGTTTCTGAAACGAATTCGAGTCTTGCATTTCTAACTAACAAAGAATATCCTCCAGCCACTGAAGTAATGAGATGTAAATCTCAGCATCAGCACTAAGAAAACTTACTTTTAAGCCACTGTGGGACTAAAAATGTGTATGTACTGTAATGCTATCTATAATGCAGTGCTTTCACTTAAGCCACATAGAATAACACAGAAGCTTACGGAACTAAGTTATAAACTAACCTCTTCAGTTAAAGCTCTTATACACAGTGCACATAAATCCAATACTGAAAGGTAAGAAGGGTAACCTTGTTTTTTAAGCTCTATGTTAAAGCTGGTGTGCTGTATTATAGGACAGCACAGCCTTTAGGAGCGCTACCTATATCTGAAAGGAAACACCCATGGCCTTAAGCTGCTCTCCACATTACAATGATCAACCGAGCCCCTTTTCCAAGAAAGCTCCTCCGGTAAATTCTTTTTTCCAACCTTATTGTAATTTTTTATATACCATGACGATTCAAGTCAATTCCATGATCAGCTACTGCACATGGATGCCTGTAGGCCTATTATTTTCCATGTTAGGCATTTGAATGTGTTGCTGTTCATATCACATAGGAATGAGAAGACAGCATTACTTAAAAAAATATATACTTTTATGATTTATGATCATAAGGACGACCTGAGGCTAGTGTGAGAGATTTACGGGCCAGCTAATGGAAGTTTCATTTGCCCTATTAGACCAATACTGCGTCGTCACTATGTCATGCATTTGTTTTGTCATACTTTTATGCCTTACAAATTCAAATATTTGGTTTCTGTGATAAACTGAACATTGTAGTTGCTAATTGTGATCATTTAAGTATGTCAACAAGCTAACATTAGCAAGCTGGCTAACACGGATGAGTTTTTTGAGCAAGAATGAATGTGGTAAACCCAACAATGCAAGAATGATAGTCGTAGAAGCATTAGTTTGGGCTGAAAATTACAAACAAATCAGTATTATGTCACAGCGCATACTATACAACATAGCATCTTTATGGAAGAAAGAAACATAATAAATATTACTTAATATTAATATTCCAATACATGTTAAACTAATACATTAATATTATTTTAACTAAAAATGTTGGCAAAAAAATATAATATAAGCCTAATATTATTATAAATTTTAAGTGTATATGAATTTATTTAAAAGGAATAGCAAATTTTCTGAAAATGTACTCACCCTCGGGCCATCCAAGGTGTAGATGAGTGTTTCCTCATTACAGCCGATTTGGAGAAATTTAGCATTACATCACTTGATTACACTGATTCACTGCAGAGGATCCATTGGTTAGCAAGTGATGTAATGCTAAATTTCTCCAAATCTGTTCCAATGAAGAAACAAACTCATCTACATCTTGGATGGCCTGAGGGTGAGTACGTTTTCAGCAGATTTTCATTTTGAGGTTAACTATTATTTTAAGTTCCATAGTAATTTTGCAAAATTATAATACAATATATTAATTAAATATTTATATTCATTTATTTATTTTAACTGTAAAAAGCCAAACTTGTTGAACACCGCTGACGGACACTCAGTCTGCAGCGCATAAAAACACTAGGAAAAGTTTCCAAACAAACTATGTTTAATATATACTGTTTCCCTTAAACTTTGAACAATATGAGGAAACAGTTTGATTTAATTCAAATGCCGGCAGCACAGCAGTGCACACTGAAATTCCAACAGGCAGGGGATGAATGGCTACCGCCACTGTGTGACAATCGCATTTATTTTGATGTGACTTTGTGAGAGACAGAACAAAGGCTGTTCACTTTTTAGCCTCCCGAGTCCAGAGAATAGAGGATGCATTTAGTTTGCGATTGTGCTGGGTCCATTAAAGACTCGGTAATTAGTAGTGTAGCAGAGGTCAGGCATGCTAAATGAGTCTAAGTGCCTTAATGTTAAATCTTTTATAGCCTTCTCTTTATTTGTTCACTTCAAGCTGCTCCAAATTATTAATTTTAGTCTAAAATCTGTTATTTCCTTAAATTGCGAACGAATTGTCAAAAGCTGAAGTGCAAAAGTCTGCCTGCTTCAGGCTGTGCAGCCTTGACTCCGAGTACGAGTGAGCGCTGGCAGCGCACTAATCACACGCGGTTCCCGGGTTCACTCGGTTCATTCATATTTGCATATCCTTAAAAAGACACACACCGCATTTCCGTTTCAACACAAGCGACAACTGCTGCCAGTTTTACGTGTTTGCGGTACCGACCCAAATCTGACAGATGGAAAAAAGCATATTGTCTTTGTTTTCAAGCTCAAAAGCAAAACTTTCCTTTTAAAATAAGCCTGAAAGCATTGGTTTGAGCTAAAACATGCTACGTCTCTCCAACCTTAATGTATAAATAACCACAAAAGGCACACTGTCAGATCACGGCACACTTAAAAACCAAGTATAAACTTTCAAACGTGAACAAAGCCAAAGATATGCCCTATGCACAACATCCTGCAGAGGCAGTAAAACAGGAAATACATTCAGCTCTCTACTATCCCCCTGTGATAACATACAGGCTAGAAAAAAAAACCTTTTAAGCAAAGCATTTTGTCTTGTACTTGCAATGATTTAAGACCGGTCCGGCACTCTGGTTTTAAAGAGGTGGGTTTCCTTTAAGCTACCCGGGGCAGATGGTCCGTAACAAGTCTCCTGGAAATACCTGAAGTCAGCATATTCCTCCTCCAGCAAGTCTACTCAGACATGCACACTGTCCCCTGCGCTATCAACAACAAACAAGTCAGCCGACCTACCCATACACGCCTGCACTCGGCACTTTAAATCCAATGTGTGAGTCGCTTTTTTTCTTGCCCCACTCTTGGCTCAGTGGAGACCGCTTCAAAAAAAAACAAAAAAAAAGGGAAAAAAAAAAAAAAAAAACAGAAAGCATGAACATTTCTTTGTCTGGGAATTCAGGGTCAGGTGGTTCCCAACAGGAATTCTGGTTGGCTAGAGAGGACTTGCAGAATGTTGGCGGCTGTCCAGGAGGCTGTCTTGCAAGCAGCGCTGGAAATTCGCTGTAAACCTCATCTTCACCCTTATATCCATAGTACGGAGTTCATTTCCACTGCAGAGAGAGTAGTGAGGGGAGAGGGGGAGGAGTGAAGGGAACGGGATGGGGGTGGGAAAGAGGAATCTACTGTAGCGTTGGGCACTTATTAAAAAAAAAAAAAAAAAGAGAGACATGATCCCCTTCGCTCACAGAGAGTGAAAGCAGGCTGGGTTTTATTTCCCCCCCCACCCCTTAGGGCCACCCCTTCAACGCTAACAAAGCTCTGCTGACTGTATGCGGCTCAGGCCTCGTAGCCAGAGGAAGGAAACATGTCAAGGCCCCTTTCAATAGAGTTTCCTGCTCCATTGTTGTGTCCGGTGTGGAGCTGCTTCAAGAAAACATGACTGCACAGACCTTCGGAGAGCAAACAGTGAAATGACATGTTACGATCTGAGCTCTTCCACAATGTGCCTATTCAGAGAAAAAAAAATTCCCAGGCTCCCGATGGAGGATTCCTGCTCTCTGCGTGAAGAATGTGAAACGCCCATTTCTCTGGAATTTTACGACGTCCACTCATGAGACAACTGTTTGTCCGGCTAATTTGGCCATATTTCTGGGATCTCTGACACTTTTACGGCACATCCTCAAACACAGTGTGGCGAGGGCCGGGGAAAAAAAAGATGGGGGCGGGGGGAGCTTGATGTCGATTGGTCGGCTCCCTTTGGTTACCGAGGAAAAAGAACGTTATGTAACAGAGCAGTTCTCACTAGGGATGTGCGCTACAACTAATTTGACTGTCGTTTAAACGGAAGTTTTGTATCCGACTAGTCGACTAGTCTAAAATCTTGAAACCCCCAAAAAATGGCAAAAGAAAAAAACGGTGCGTGTCTATATAACAGCCTACACTTGAAATACTTAATCTTTGAATCACACTGTCAAATCCCTCAATGAATTCTGCTAAAAATAGGTCATGATTATGCCGTATGCTTGCCTCGCGTTATCTTAATTTTAGGCGGTCGTTAAAAAGAAGAAAAAAAAAGAAGAGCATACACTCAACATAAACCAGTGTATAGCTTATTTATTCAGATCGGCTGGAGCAATGCAGAAATGGAAAATTAATGAATAGACTGACAGAATTCTTCATCTTCATATAACGTTAGCTAACATATTAAAACACAAGTCAAAAACAATAGGAAACTTTATCAAGGAATAGCATTAAAACGGCTTTTAAAAATGTACTTCATGTTGGCTATATCGTCTAAAAACAAAACAATGCTCGTTTTACTTACTAAGACCATGCGCATTTGTTCAGTGAATTTAACGTTAACGTGGTCTGGTGAAAGACGGGACTAGAGGCGATTCTGCACTTGAAAAAGTGCGCTCGGCAGGAACTGAAGTCACAGGCATGCAGAGAGATAAATACAAGCAAGCAGACAGTTTAGAAAAGAGCCTGAAAATCCCGCTCCACCACCGAAGTGGGTCTTCGTTTAGAGGAATAGACCGCGCGGATGGGATCGCAGACCACAGCGGCGGCGGGTTGTAGTGTACATGACATGATTGACATTTGCTGGCTTTGGCTAGCCTCTAAGCTAACGCTACATGCCTGTATTGAATATGAGTACGCATCGCTCCAGTAGAGTTATTGTAAGCCAGTTTGACATTACACAGTTTGCACAAGCTTTTCCATTTCCATCTCATTCAAAATAATCCCACACCTTGCTGGTTTTTCGCGTGGTCATTTTGAGCTCGCCGCAACTGACATGAAGAAAACGCATGCGAGGTCTGAGGTAAAAATGTAGTTTCCGCCCAGATACACTTTTAAAAATATTTATATATTTAAATATTTTCATATGTATTCTTTGTCAAACGTATTATTTTAATTTGTTATTTAAAATGTTTTAAAATGTAACGTTAAAATGATGGTAATTTGAATGATAAAATCATGTTTTTTTTCTTTCTCGTGTAATCGACTATTGTTATCAGTGTCGACTAGTATGAGCTGTACCATTTAGTCGACTAGTCAACTAGACCCGCACATCCCTAGATCTCACCATGCAACACAGTAGGAAAACTGTCAACCACCTGTACCTGCAATGATATTAGAGATTCACTATTCCGATGGGTGTTAAAGGGATAGTTCACCCAAAAATGAAAATTCTGTTGTTAATTACAAACCCGACCTTCGTTCATCTTCGGAACACACATTAAGATATTTTTGATGAAATCCGAGAGCTTTCTGAACCTGCATAGACAGCAACGCAACTGCACGTTCAAGGCCCAGAAAGGTAGTAAGGACTAGTGATGTGCAGGTCTAGTCGACTAGTCGACTAAACGGTACAGCTCCTGCTAGTCGACACTGAAAACAATAGTCGATTACACGAGAGAGAAAAAAAAATGATTTTATCATTCAAATTACCATCATTTTAATGTTTCTTTTAAAAAATTTTAAATAAGTTAAAATAAAACTTTTGAAAAAGAATACACATCAAAATATTTAAATATATAAAAATTTTATAAGCGTATCTGGGCGGAAACTACATTTTTACCTCAGCCCTCGCATGCGTTTTCTTCATGTCAGTTGCGGCGAGCTCGAAATGACCACGTGAAGAACCAGCAAGGTGTGGGATTATTTTGAATTAGAAGGAAACTGAAAAGTTTTGTGTAAACTGTGTAATGTCAAATTGGCTTACAATAACTCTACTGGAGAGATGTGTAATCAATTGTAAGTAAATTGGCTTACAATAACTCTACAAGCACGCATGCGTTAGCTTGGAGGCTAGCTAAAGCCATTAAATATCAATCATGTCATACACTACAACCCACCGCTGCGGTCCGCGATCCCATCCGTCCCGTCTATTCCTCTAAACGAAGACGATTGGTGGTGCGGGATTTTCAGGCTCTTTTTGAAACTGTCTGCTTGCTTGTAGTTATCTCTCTGCATGCCTGTGACTTCAGTTCCTGCCGAGCGCACTTTTTCAAGTGCAGAATCGTCTCTAGTCCCGTCTTTAGCCAAACCGCGTTAACATGTTCAATTCACTGAACAAATGCGCATGGTCTGAGTAAGTAAAACTAGCATTGTTTTGTTTTTAGACAATATGGCCAACATGAAGTACAATTATAAAAGCCGTTTTAATGCTATTCCTTGATAAACTTTCCTATTGATTTTGACTTGCATTTTAATATGTTAGCTAACGTTATATGAAAATGAAGAATTCTGTCAATCTATTGATTGATTTTCCATTTCTGCATTGCTCCAGCTGATCTGAATAAATAAGCTATGCACTGGTTTATGTTGAATGTATGCTCTTCCTTTTTTCTGTTTAACGACCGCCTAAAATCAAATGATGATAACGCAAGGCAAGTATACGGCATAATCGTGACCTATTTTTAGCAGAATTCATTACGGGATTTGACAGTGTGATTCAAAGATTAAGTATTTCAAGTGTAGGCTGTTATATAGACACATGCACAGTTTTTTTCTTTGGAAAAAATATCTTAATTTGTGTTCCAAAGATGAGCAAAGGTCTTACGGGTTTGGAACGACATGAGGGTGAGTAATTAATGACAGAATTGTCATCTTGGGTGAACTATCCCTTTAACAGAGAGCTAAATTAATAATCTAAATCTGTTTTTCGTACCCCGTCAAACCCATCGGTAAAGGCTCATTCACACTAAGGACAATAACGATAACTATCACTATAAAGTTTTAATAATTGTTGTAATGCTATGAGAACAGTGGAGTCCACTCCCCAACAATAACAATAACAACACATATAAACAATATCGTTGGAATGACTTTGTTTCAGTGGTTGAATGATAAAAACATTGAGAGATCAGAATACACCTGACCTTAAAGAGCTCGAGCATTTTAACCATCAGCAGTGCATTATTATAATAAACTGAATGTTATGGTCTGTTGGTCACACTTTATTTTAAGGTCCAGTTCTCGCTATTAACAAACCATTAACTACGACTTTTGCCTAAATAAACTCCTAATTTGCTGCTTATTAATAGGTAGTAAGGTACTGTAGTTGTTAAGTTTAGGTATTGAGTAGGATTAGAGATGTAGAATATGGTCATGCAGAATATATGCTTTATAAGTACTAATAAATAGCCAATATGTTAAAAATAGGCATGCTAATAAGCGACTAGTCAATAGTGAGAATTGGTTCCAATACTGAAGTATTTCCGGTCGGTTAGTGTGAACTGTAGTTATCGTTCTTGTTGTGAACCAACCTTAATGCTCAAGTACCTCTTAATTTGTCCCTTAACTTATATTAAACTGGATTTTCTTTAAAAAATAAACCTGGGGACTGACTATCTGTATGATCGACAAATGACAGACAGGAGGAATGTTCTGAAAACCTGTTACGGTGCTACTAGTGGAGCAGAAATCACACTTCACGTTCAAGTCAAGACACATCACAACAATTTCAGCTCTGCAGGTTCATGTAACGTGTATAAAAATTCAACATGACTCAGACTGTTACACTAAATGATGATATAACCTTTGCTTTTCTTCCTGAAATGTCACATTCTTGATCTTGGATTATTCTAGATGTCTCCAATAATCAGTGAAGTAGATAAATAAGTTACAATTAAACAGTAAAAAGGCCAGCTGAGTTCTTAGGGGGGTGCGACTGGGCCAACCGCACCAGGCCCTATCCTTTAAGAGGGCCCTGCATCCTCTACTAGCAGTTGGACCCCCGTCCCATGCTAGGAATGACTCTGATCCTAACCAGAAGCAACCAGTGTCCAGTCATGTTGTTTTTTTGTCCACACAAAAATGCTCTGTCGATCACAACTAGGTATACACTGATACCGATAAGTTGATAAATATATCTACCAATATACCGAAAACATTTCAAATATTTTGTATGTAAACATTAAACATTAAAAACTAATGCAAAATAGAGTAAATAAGCATGCACAATTAAACATCCAATATTTATTACCGATAAACTTTAAAAAAAATCTCTAATATCGGTCGATAATCAAACAGAAACAAAACAAAACTAAACTAAAAAAAACTTATCTTTGGATCAGACTGCTTCAAATAGCCATTACCAATTTTAAAGGGGTCATATAATACGATTTCACCTTTTTAACCTTTGTTTGTGTGTAATGTAGCTGTGTGAGCATAAACAACATCTGCAAAGTTACGAAGCTCAAAGTTCAATTGCAAAGGGAGAAATTGTCTTTTACAGAATTAGCATAGCATTGCCTACAGCGAACGGCTGGTAAGGGACTACAACAAAATAATTCTGGGTTACTGATATCATAAACCCAGATAAACCCCGCCCCCGGGAACATGCAACGAATGGGGTGAGGCCATGCTGCGCTGCTTCAGAGAAGAGGAAAAGAAAACTAGGGGTGCACGTAAAAATCTATTCATATACTGTATGAATCGCTATTCTGTCTTCTAACGATTCTAATGGATTCACAAGTTTCAAAATCAATGTAAAGCAGTGGTTCTTAATACTGTTCCTCACGTCTCCCTTCTCTGCATCTCTCTCTCTCTCTCTCTCTCTCACTCTCACTCTCATTCAGATCATCAGCTCAGCGCCATCAATGAACTTTATACACTTATTTTCACATAGCTCTGACAAGCGTTAAACATGGACGCGCATGCGGTTGCCATACTGTATTAAGCTTTAATCAGGATAAAACCGTATATTAAAAGCTAACATAAGCAGTAGCATAATAACAGTGTATCTAAAAGTATGAGACAACAACAAACAAAAAACATAGGCCTACCATTAAGAGCCGTGGTTGCACAGGTTCTGCCCGATCCTCTTCACTAATATCCTCTGTGTCTCAATCAGGCTCAAACTGATAAGCAATATAGACAACGCCATTGTTTACAATACAATCGGAGCACATGCCGCTAAGGTGAGGGGCGGGACGTTCAGATGTGCACTAGAGGCGGTTTAGCCAATCACAACACACTGGGCCAGCTAACCAATCAGAGCCCATTGCGAATTTCTGAGGGAGGGCTTTCACAGAAACAGGAAATTGACCGGCCGTTTTTATGCTAGCTGAAAAGCATTGTACAATACAGGTAAGATATGTAAAAAATAATGCGTTTTTTTTAAATACGAAGCATGAACACATGCTGCTGTGCACCCCATAAACACAATTCGAAAAAATCCATTAGACCACACCTTTAACACCTCTGATTGGCCTCTGCATTCATAACAGACATGTCTGTGAATGGTTATAATGAGTAAACCAGTGGATTTTCAGTGTGAGAGAAGCCAGCAAGACGTCTCATGAAATAAATGGTACCTTCATGCGAGATCAAATGACTCATCAAATACACTTGGGCTTTCGCAGAGTTTATTCGGCACGCTGTCGTCCTGGCAAACGTTCCTGCTATAATAGAAATGCTGACAGGCTCCCTATCGCTCTTCCTCTGGGACAATGGTGAGCAGTGGTACTCACCTCCAACTTCCACTTGGCCAGCAACTCCTCCCTGGTCCTCTTGCTAATGTAATAAGGGTCACCGGCCTGGAAGGTTACTCTGGGCATGGGTCTTTGACGGAGGCTGACTTCCCAGCCCACTCCCCCACGGAGCCTCCCTCGAGCTCCCTGTTTAAATGGACAAAAGCAAAAAAAAAAAAGGAAAAGAAAAAATTAACGACTTTTTCTCTCTCTATTTTAGTGTGCTTATCTATCTATGCGATCCTAAATGAAGGAAGTAGGTGGTTTGTCCTTCGAATGATTTTGGAGCGTTTCGCGACTGGGCTGGTGGGGGACTCTCAAACTAAGGGTACTCAGTACGGAGAGGGTTCGAGCGGCCCGACGGCTGGTGGAAAACAGGGACCCTTATTTTTAAGCAGAGGACCAAGTGTATTTGATATTCCACCATTAGGGTACCATTTCTTTCATAATCAAGTGGCTGGAAAAACAGGCTCCACGTTAATGTCATCTTCCAGAGAACTTTTTTCAGAGATCTTGAGCAATTAACGGAAAAGGTTGAATTTTCACAGACAGAAACACGCAAACGTACACACATATATCACAGACAGGTGCACAACAGGAAGACAGTTTTACCTCATTCTTTTCAGAGTCCCCACCCTCGTCCTCCTTGTGCTCCACGTCTAGAGGGAAACAGCCACAAGAACAAGCGATTACCTGAAATGTTTCTGACAGTCCGGATTTGTCGCAATGGAAATCTGTCTTCATCAATCTGCAGTATGAGGCCTCAATGATATTTTTGCATCAACAGAAAATTTCACAAGGCTTTTATGTGGAAGAGTAAGCGTAAAATAGCTTTGAGCCAAAATAAACTATTCTCATTTGTGTGCAAAGTTTTTTACTTGTAAAAGAGTTTAAATAAAGAGCTGAGAAGCCAAAAGCAGCAGGAAGATGGACCATTTTAGCTTGAGGGCTTTGTGTTACTAAATTAAAGTCTTGGAGAACTTTAGAAACTGAGCATTAATGTCAGTCAATCACTATCAAAAAGACTTGTTGGGTTACTAAATATGTACTGTGAAAAGTGCCACAGGGCAATATGTACTTACACGCAGCATGAATGTGTCTTTGTGTGTGGCACCAAAATATTACCATTTAAAAATGTTACTGGCCAACATGAGCCAGCTGTTCTACATGTACTATAATTGGCTGGACTGAAAGCGTAACATATGATTGGCTGAATAAAGAAGATACTGTTTAAATAATGCATTTGTGAATTAAAATCTGTCAAAAGCTGTTATAAACATCTACATGGTAACAAAAGTGTGAAGATTTGTGAATGCAACAATCAGCATGTACATAAAAAATGTTGTAAACATTGAATTGTGCTTTGCATGTGTCACAGTTTTCAATAAGACATTACAGGCCAGATTTACTAACAGCTTGCACCAGCGCAAACCGTCTTTTGGCATTAAAATAGTACTGTCAGGATTTCCTAAAGACGTGCAGGGAAGAATTAGCGCTGAAAAGGCGTGGACACAGTTATTTTTGTGCCCTACCTTATTAAATATGCATTTGTAGGAGTTTCCCTTTCAGATGCAAAATATATGGGAGGAGAGTATTAAAATGAATCACGCAACGCGATATGCTAACGTTTGCGCTCGTTTAAATTACTGGTATTTGCGCCATTATTCAACGTCCAAAAAAAGCATGTCTTAAAGCAGGCGGTAATTTGCGCTGCTTTTGGTAGATTGTGCTGGCCATTATGGAAATGATTTGGCTGCGTCTGTGTTCTTTAATGTGCACATTGTCAGTAAATCACACGCAGAATTTCCCCTCCCATCGGAGCTTTTATGGAATTGAGCTCGAACTCTAATTTGCCCCGTTTAGAAAATCTGGCACAAGGTTTGAATTTTGTGAATCATATTATTTGAATGATTTTGAAGCTATTTTTGGTTCCAAAATGACAAAAGAAAGAAGAAAAACGCCAAAAAGTATCAGCTCATGCACTTTTTTTTCAAATATTTGATTGAATTTTTGAGTAAATATTGTATAGAATAAGCGCTCATTCATATGAAATTATATCGATCACCCTACTCTAGACATTAGTATCAAAATGAGCCACTGAAGAGCCCATATTGGTCAACCACTGCTTTTAACATCAATTAACTCAAAGAATAGCAGTATTTCCAAAAGCATAAAATCAAAAATTATTCTCTGCGCTACACACAAACTAAACCATTCCCTGCAGGCTACAATAACAACACACAGAAATGGGGTACATGATGTCACGAATACCAGCAACACTGAAACAACCACTTTGACTCATTATCATACTGGATTTGACATCTCTGACATTCAGCGTCTTTGCAGCGGGGGAGCCCCCATTGTCTTTGGCCGTTGTTTTGTGTCTCACACCTTTTTTTAAAGGTACAGGCAGAAGTATTTTTCAGATGGTGTGTCAAGTTAAAAATAGCCTGCTCTATTCCATTGTGCTCCATTTAGCTGTTTTTGAATTCAAAAATGTGAACAACCCTAAGAAACATGCTCAATCAGGGGCTGATGTATGAATAGTACACCATTTTTGTTCAAAAAATGCATAGAAAATGTGAAAAAAGTCTGCAGATTCAGTCTGAGCCTAATTTATGTGATAACTAACTAGTCAGAAACAGTAAAGTAATTATGGAAGCCCGTTTCTGCCACTGAATAAAAAATAAAACAAGGTAATTGCGACTTTTTATCTCACAATTCTGACTTTTTTTCCTCGCAATTGCGAGATATAAACTCGCAATTCTGACTTTTTTTCTAAGAATTGTGAGATATAAAGTCGCAATTGGGAGATAAAAAGTCAGAATTGCAAGATATAAACTCGCAATTCTGAGATATAAACTCGTAATTGCAACTTTTTTTCTCACAATTGCGAGTTTATATCTCGCAATTCTGACATTTTCTCGCAATTGCGAGTTTATATCTCGCAATTCTGACCTTTTTTCTCGCAATTGCAAGTTTATATCTCGCAATTCTGAATTTTTTCTCGCAATTGCGACCTTACATCTCACAACTCTGACTGTCTCACACCATAGGAAACCAGTCTCTGTGTAAGGCTTTGCAGTGCTTTGTTCAATTTGCACTATCAAAATGAACTAGATGAATGTTGCGTCTGAATATGATTTTTGAACAAACATAAAAATTACTCATTATTCTCCATTTCTGTGTTTTGCGCTAGCGGTTGGACAGTACCATTACTGCCGGGCAGGGTGTGGGAGGGGGGATGGCACGCACAGCTTTCAGACACAACATTCTTCCTTTCTTTATAGTTCTGAGTTTGAGGCAGTTATTTTAATAACAGCTATCAAGTCAAAAGCGTATTATTGTAACACTATTATTACTAGCTCATCGGCAGCTTTATTTCCAGAAATCGTAAAGCAGAATCCGACTGTCCTTCAAGAGCATAATACTTCATTCATCAGAACTTTTCTGAGTGACTTACGAGTAGATGTTGTTACTGATGATACCAAACCAGAACATCACTAGGCCTACTCTGTACGTCATGCTTTATTTCATCTAGCCATAATAATCCTATAATACAGTAGCCTAACTCATTTTATATTGCAAAGTTTAGCATCAACCCAAATACACACGGTTCAGCTATAAATCAGAATATTTTTTTTTAAACAACAGTGTTTTTGAGCAGGGCTGTGGTCCTCAAGGAACTGAATTTTGCACCCCTGAATTAGATGGCATTTATCTGGAATATAGGCTATAGGCTTCCTGTGTTTGTACATCTTCATAAACGTTTTCCTGAATATGCTTCTTAGATTTTACACTACCTAGTTTACAGCCAGAACTGCAACCAGAACATATAGATACATACAACATTATTATTACATTATTATTGTCTATAGCAATGATAATTTAATCACAACCACTTTGACTCTATATATATGAATATATATATGAAGAGTTCAGATGCAAAAACCTCTAAGTGCCATCTGAAATTTTCTTCTAAGATGAGGTACAGGTTTTCTCAGGTACAGGTTCTTTTCATTGTCATTAAAGTGAAATAACTGAACATAAACATAGGAGCCTGAGAAAAATGCTCATTTAGAGGCTTTTGCATCTGAACTCTTCATATTTAATTGACTAAATAATTTTAAAAAACTACTTAAAATAATAACTAATACTAACTAATAAATGAATCCTTAATTTATTTACAATTTTCATCGGGGCTGTCTTGCTTGGTCAATATCTTACAACATTAAATGCAGGAGATAAGATAGGCTAATTCTAGCAAGAACATAGAGATGAAAGCGCGCTTTATGCGAGAGTGAAGGAAATCTACCTGCGTGCATTCATATATCCACTCTCCTGTTACAATAATACGCTCTTTACTTGACAGCTGTTATTAAAATAACTGCCTCAAACTCAGAACTATAAAGAAATGAAGAATGTTGTGTCTGAAAGCTGTGCGTGCCATCCCCCCTCCCGCACCCTGCCCAGCGGTAATGGTACTGTCCAACTGCGAGCGCAAAACACAGAAATGGAGAATAATAAGTAATTTTTATGTTTGTTCAAAAATCATATTCGGACGCAACATTCATCTAGTTCATTTTGATAGTGCAAATTGAACAAAGCACTGCAAAGCCTTACACAGAGAGTGGTTTCCTATGGTGCGAGAAAGTCAGAATTGTGAGATATAAACTCGCAATTGCCAGTTTATATCTCAGAATTTAAAGCTCATATCTCGCAATTCTGACTTTGTTTCTCGCAATTGCGACTTTATATCTCACAATTCTGAGAAAAAAAGTCAGAATTGTGAGATAAAAAGTCGCAATTACCTTAATTTATTTTTTATTCAGTGGCGGAAATGGGCTTCCATAAGTAATAGCCTACGACTGCAATCACAGTATAAAAAAAATCAGTAACTTACTACTATTTTGGAATAACTTCCCCAACACTCATACTTTCTCCATGAACGCCGTTCATCTTGCGCACATTCCACACCGCCACAATGAATCCTCCCAAAAATTCTTGAAAAGTTCTGACTCCTTTTTTGCCCTGGCATTGATTTATACTCCTGACGTCTCCACATACAAAAGGATGTAGTTCATGCCTAAACAGCTTTGTCTTGGCTGGGTTCAGCAGGTTAGGTCGAGGTTAGCCAGAGGCTACGATTACCGGTGACCTGAAACATTAGCTGGGCTATCATGATGATTCATGATTCAGGAGTACTGAGACTCCCTTCTAACTAGGGGCTGTGGAAGACAATATTACTGGGAGCTCAACAAAGCTTTCTAAAAGCACACCCACAATTCCACTACTGCATCAATAAAACGTGGCCCCTCAAAAGCCTTTGGAATATTCATTCATTCATTCAAGTGAAAAAACAGCTACAAAACAGATTCGCTAATTTACTTTAGTACTGTATAGAGCATCTGATAGAATAGTTTATTTCCTAAAACCTTTCCTTTTTGCTTGAAGCCCAACATTAGCATGATATTCAGATCAAAAGTAACATTCACCATTACAAACTTGCCCACATCAAAGTGCTAGCGCTAGCACAGAGCTCTGAGGTAAAAAAAAAAAAAAAAAAAAATGATTAGCTTGAACTCTGCAAGTTAGAAATATGAGAAATTAAGGAGATCTTTTTGTTTATTTGCTAAATGTCAGTTCCTAAACTGTCACTGCAATCTCAGTGGCGATGTGTATCATGAAACATTTAGCTTTCAAATAATAGATTTGTGTAAACATACTGTTTCAAAAATGACAACTTCCTCCTTGGTGCATCTATTGACTGTAAGCTGCAAAAACGGCCCGCTGCAAAGCTGACAAGCATTCTTTTAGTTTAAACAGTAGAACAGTGCAAACAACACCAAGGTCAAGGGTTTGATTCTGAGAGAATGAATTGAATCACATCACATAAAAAAAAAACATCTCAATACACAGCCTACTACCAAATGCATAAATGTAAATTACTAACATTTTAAGTACACTTCAGCAAAAAAAAAAAAAAAAAAACTACGTTTAAAATCAAATCAAATCAAATCAAATAAAGTTGTCCCATACACCACCTATACTCAGATAGACATCTTTGGCTAATGTGCTGTATTTTAGGTAAATGCAGAAGTATAATGTTTTCAGATAGTGTGTCAAGTTAAAAATAGCCTGCTGTATTCCATTGTTTCAAAATAAAATCTTTTTTATTTTATTTATTTATTTTTTTGCAAATATTTATGTATTTATTTACAATGGAAGAGAGTATGCTATTTTTAACTTATATATATACATACATACATACATATATATATATATATATATATACATATATATATATATACATATATATATATATACACACACATATATACAGGTGCATCTCAAAAAATTTGAATATCGTGAAAAACTTCAAAAAGTGAAACTTTCATATATATTTTAGATTCATTACATGTAAAGTAAAACATTTCAAAAGTTTTTTTTGTTTGTTTTAATTTTGATGATTAGAGCTTACAGCTCATGAAAGTCAAAATCCAGTATCTCAAAATATTAGAATATTTATATTTGAGTTTCATTAAATGACCATCCCTACAATATAAATTCCGGGTATTTCTTGTTCTTTGATACCACAATAATGGGGAAGACTGCTGACTTGGCAATGGTCCAGAAGACAATCATTGACACCCTCCACAAAGAGGGTAAGTCACAGAAGGTCATTACTGAAAGGGGTGGCTGTTCACAGAGTGCGGTATCAAAGCATATTAAATGCAAATTTGACTGAAAGGAAGAAATTGGGTAGGAAAAGGTGTTCAAGCAACAGGGGTGACCACAAGCTTAAGAATACTGTCAAGCAAAGCCGATTCAGACACTTGGGAGAGCTTCACAAGGAGTGGACTGAAGCTGGAGTCAGCACATCAAGGGTCACCACGCTCAGATGTCTTCAGGAAAAGGACTACCAAGCCACTTCTGAAACAGAAACAATGTCAGAAGCATCTTACCTGGGCTGAGGAGAAAAATAACTGGACTGTTACTCAGTGGTCCAAGGTCCTCTTTTCAGATAAAAGTAAATTTTGCATTTCATTTGGAAATCAAGGTCTGGAGTCTGGAGAAAGGCACAGAATCTAAGCTACTTGAAGTCCAATGTGAAGTTTCCGAAGTCAGTGATGATTTGGTGGTGTTGGTCCACACCAGCGCGTAAGTGTCTTAATACTTGTTCGTAGATCTGTTGTTTAAATTATTTACTTGCTGCTAGGAAGGAATACTTTGTTTCCTACCTACTTCTATTCTGTATTTTCGTTGTGGTTTATATTTTTGATTGCACTTACTGATAATTATAATAATTGCCCCTCAGCTAAGAAGGAGCCTGTGTCTTTTGCATTGCTCCTTTCTGCACTTAAGTGTGAAGTGTTAGTTTCGATTTGAGCTATTTGCCCTGCTATAGGCTATTGGCTGTGCTAATTAGAAGGCGGCCACAGCTGTTTTCACTGTAGTCTCTTAAACTGTGTATTTATTTGATGTGTGAGCACTAACGCTTCAGCCCTCATCTAGCAATGACACCGGCAACACACTTAAGTATCATTTTTATCTTCCCTTCACACACTCTCCTTTTCTGTCCTCTTTCTTTCCACCTTTATCATGTGTTTCCAAACCATTCCGGTTGTCTCTCAACCACGTTCTACCACCACACGCAGATGGCAACGCAATCTTGCTAACCTGCGCCCTATCTCTACATCTTCTACTGCACCTCTTTCTTTCTCTGTGGGTCTCTGGAATTGTCAGTCAGCTGTCAACAAAGCTGACTTCATTTCTGCTTTTTCTTTACAATCCACACTCAACATCTTGGACTTGACTGAGACCTGGATTTGTCCTGAAGACTCAGCAACCCCAGCTGCTCTGGCTAACAATTTCTCTTTCTCTCACACCCCACGTCAAGTTGGCCAGGGTGGGGGCACTGGTCTGCTCATGTCAAACAATTGGAAATACTCCACCCACTCTCCCCTATGCAATTACAACTCATTTGAATCTCATGCGATTACTGTAACAGCTCCTATAAACCTCCAGATTGTGGTAATTTACCGCCCACCTGGGCAAATTCTAGGCACCTTCCTAGAGGAGCTGGATGGGCTGCTGTCCTCTTTCACAGAGGATGGCACGCCACTCTTAGTCTTTGGCGACTTCAACATTCATCTAGACAAGCCTTGTGCTACAGACTTCCATTCTCTCCTTGCTTCATTTGATCTCAGACGCCTTACCACTACAAGCACGCACAAATCAGGCAACCAACTTGATTTAATTTACACACGCAATTGTACTGCAGACAACATTTTGGTACAACAACTACATATCTCCAACTATTTCTTCATTACATTTAAACTACATTTTGCTACCTGTGTGCCACCAACCCCTATACCAGTTACTTTTAGACGAAACCTACGCTCCCTTTCTCCCTCCCATCTTTCCTCTGTAGTATCCTCCTCTCTTCCCTCACCTACCCATTTCTCATCTCTGGATGTGAATGCAGGTACTGACACTTTATGCTCTACTTTAAACTCTTGCAGGGCTCGACAATAAGGACTGCCCGAAGGCCCGGTGCCAGCGTGAAGGACGTACGGAACAGTAGATGGATTTGTCACTTGCCCGATCGGGCCACTGCAGCGTCGTCATGAAATTTTATTATTTGCATGCGTTTTTAAGCCTTGTTAATTTAAAAATTCAAGCGATTAAAAAGCATTTGGGTGCAAAAGACGACTCTTTTCAGTACTTGCGCGCTGTGTTCTGTTCTGTGTGAACAGCGCAATCTGTCACGGCATATTCATGACGTCTCTATACTGACATGAAGCCAAAACAAGTAGACAGTACCCATTTTAATAACCCACTAGCCTAAGGAAGATCTGTTTGAAGTCTATCAAAGCTCCATCACCCAGGCACATCACAACACTTGAGCGTCGAGAGGCCACGGGCAAAACCTGAGAGCTTGTTTTCTTCACAAGAGCCATCAAAAGCCTGCCAGTGAAGTACTACACACACCCAGCCAAAACAAAAGGCCTTGACCCGTGAGTCCTCTTCACATTTATAGCCTGTGCAAATCCTCTCTTGCCGCATCTTTCTGTCTCTTCCTCTTTTCTCAGTCACTCGATGGGAATAAGCGACCCTGTCTGTACGGTGAGGAAGGGGTTCATTCCACTGAGACTTCCAAGGTCACTGGGTTTGTGAGTGTGGTTGGCACGCTGTGCCCATTGAGCCTCCGGCGTGCCAGTTTGAGCACATGCCAGCCTGCATGTTCAGAGCGTTCATTTCCCCCTTCACTGGACAAAAATCCGTCCTGTGCCCTCTAGGTAGAGGTATCAAAATGACACAGGTACTGCCGAATTTGCCCATTCTCTGTCAGTCAAAGCAAGAATGATCTTTTGACTCACTATACAGAGTTCATGGTTCAATAAAATCTTTGGTGGGATTGAATTAATGATTGGCGTACAGCTTCTAGGTGCGATTATCTTTTAGTGATTAGTATTGATTAGCATTAGTGCTGGGTTAATGAAGTCTGGCAAACAGATGTAGTGACTTTAAGGCAGCTTATCTGTTCATGGGATTCTACTGTACTCGGCAAAACAGACAAAAAACTGCAAAAACTGATCACACAGATCGGGACCCAAGAGCCTCCCTATTTATGCCTCTAGAACTGAACAACTGTATACATTCAATCCAGACACTAGACCAAGAACACTAGAGGGTTCCTTATAAGTAAAGATCTCTTTAAATGTATTTTTGTTAAAGGCATAATTCACTAAAAAAAAAACAAAATAAATAAATTAAATCTTTTAATCAACCAATTAGTATTACATTTTTTTTTATTTATTTTATTTATTTAGTGCAAATAAATCCCATTTATGGTCAGATGTTCAAAAATCTACAGCCAGTTCTTTTTTCTTTAAAAAAATAGGTAATTTGAGGTAACATAACTAAAAACTGTAGATATTTTTTAATTATATAAATATTATATAAAATTAATATTATATTAATATTAAATATAATATTTATATATTTTTATATATTTTATACATGATTATTATAATTATTTATAAAATATTAAATAATTAAACAGTATTAAGAATCAAGTGTATGTAATCTTTTGAACGGGACAATTTTTATAAATCCAACTATTATTTTCTCTTGTAGACTATACGTAAATGTCTTTTATGTGAAATATCTTATTCAGGTCAGTGCTAAATAAAAAATAACATACATTTTGTGTGATCCCTCTTATTTTGGTAAAATAATTAACATTTTGCAGATTCTGCAAGGTGTACGTAAACTTTTGACTTCAACTGTATATACACATACATATTCTGTACACATCCTGCATGTATTGTAAAAAATGTATCAAATTAATAAAATTTGAAGAGTTCAGATGCAAAAGCCTCTAAGTACGTCTGACGTTTTTCTTTAAAATTAGAATTTCTTTCTGGCTACTATGTATAGGTTATGTAAATACTGGTACTTCTGAATGGGTTGAGGCTGGGATTTAGCGCATTTGAAGTGAAAGTACTTGATGAACATATACTATGTGTGGACAGCATTCACTCAGTATCGTCATCTCATTTTTGACCAAGATGGCTTTTAGAGGCTTTTGCATTAGAACTCTTCATTCGTTAACTTTTCAGTCTTTTGTATTTTTTACCTACACTTTTTTGTATTATTACACCTCAGTGTCTACACTTTGCCACATAGACTGTTAGATAATTGATAATAAGTTCACACTAGTAAGAGGCTGACAAAAGGCTGCATCAAGGACAGATAGCGGCCACAAAGGTGGAGCTTGTGAACACCCTTCTGAAACACCTAAAAATGGCAACTGTGACACCCTGTGGGACAGTCCCTGAGCCCGCAAGCCTTCATCAAGTGTGTCATTTGGGGCATGTGTGGGTGAAACAGCTTTCAATGGGACAGTTCACCCAAAAATGTGCTGTTTATTTACTCAACCTCAGGCCATCCAAGATGTAACTGACTTTTTTTTTTGAGTAGAACAGTAAAGAAGATTTTTAGCTAAAACCACAGTCCCTGGTGATTCTTAAAATGCAAGTCAATGGCTACCGTCAATTTGAGAGTCAAAAAAAAACATATCAGACAACACAAAATGAATACCTGTGGCTCCTGGTGATATATTATATTCAAGGACAGGCTTTAAGATGGTTTAGATCCTACCTGTCTGATCGCTACCATTTTGTTTATTTAAACAGGGAGTCATCTCAATTAACACCAGTAAAGTATGAAGTACCACAAGGAACTGTCCTAGGTCCTCTGCTATTTTCAATATACATGTTGCCCCTTGGTAACATTATTAGAAAATACGGAATTAGTTTTCATTGTTATGCTGATGATACTCAACTATATATCTCAACAAGACCAGATGAAACTTCTAAATTATCTAAGCTAACAGAGTGTGTTAAAAATGTAAAAGATTGGATGACCAATAATTTTCTCCTATTAAATTCAGATAAGACAGAGATATTACTTATTGGACCAAAAAATAGTACACTGAATCTCTTGGATTATAATTTGCAACTAGACGGATTACTGTTACTTCCTCTACAGTCAAAAATCTGGGTGTTATATTAAACAGCAACTTGTCTTTTGAAAATCATATTTCCCATGTTACAAAAACAGCATTCTTCCATCTTAGAAACATTGCCAAGCTACGAAACATGTTACCTGTTTCTGATGCAGAAAAGCTAGTTCATGCATTCATGACCTCTAGACTGGACTACTGTAATGCACTGCTAGCTGGTTGTCCTGCATCTTCAATAAACAAGCTACAGGTAGTCCAAAATGCAGCGGTTAGAGTCCTTACCAGGTCAAGAAAATATGATCATATTACCCCAATTTTACAGTCTCTGCACTGGCTACCTATTAAGTTCCGTATCATTTACAAAATATTATTACTTACCTACAAGGCCCTTAATGGTTTAGCTCCTGCGTACCTAACTAGTCTTCTACCAAGCTACAATCCATCACGCTCCCTAAGGTCGCAAAACTCTGGACTTTTGGTAGTACCTAGGATAACAAAGTCAACTAAAGGAGGTAGAGCCTTTTCACATTTGGCTCCCAAACTCTGGAATAGCCTTCCTGATAACGTTTGGGGTTCAGACACACTCTCTCTGTTTAAATCTAGATTAAAGACACATCTCTTTAGGCAAGCATTCACATAATGCATCTCATAATCTTGTACTGCAGTTATATCTGATCAAACACACATTATTGTTCTTTAGCTTGGATTGAACAAATCATTTTTGCTTGGTTGGAACAGCAGCTACGCTAATTATGTCTATATTTGTTTCTCTGTTTCTGCCACGGGGGTAACTAGGATTTACACAAGCTTCAGTCTGGATCCAGAACACCTGAGAAGAGATGATGCCAACCCCTCAGAGGACCTCAAATGATGCCTACCCTCAGACAACATACAGAACTACCATATTTCGCCATAAGTTAAATATATTAAGTTTCTACAATATATTAATATATTGTAGAAATTTAATTTCCTGTAAAGCTGCTTTGCAACGATTTGTATTGTGAAAAGTGCTATACAAATAAACTTGAATTGAAAAATTGAATTGAATATTGAGGTCTATGCAAGAAACTGAACATTTTTCACAACATTATTACCTGTAATCTATGATGAATGATGAACCAGTTCACCAAATTGGACTGAATCGAGCAGCTCAAGCAGCACAGATCTACAAGTTACTTAATCATTCTGACTTTCTGATGTGCCTGACAGTCACTCCGACTCAAAATGAGCCAATATAGAGTATATGATTATGATCCTATGATATAAGTTCCCCTTTCAGTCGGTCACTCCGAGTCACGTCGGATGACCGACGAAATTGGGATCTCGCCAGAGAGACCAATCCACTTCGAGTGTAACTAAACGAGCCAATGGACATTGGCATGCGATTATTGCATCCAGCTGCCGCTGATCACAGCGTGAGCATAAGAGGCAGCTGATGCACCGCATCAATTATCCTTTCGCTTCGGAGCCGAGCGGTAGTGGTTAAAGCTACTGCTCTCCCTTCCAAGAGAGTGTTCTGCGAGCGAGTGCGGGCGTTACGGCGCGGCAGCGGTGGTCACGGTGTCCGGGAGAGAAAGATCGTCTTCCTGCTGACAGCCACACTAGGAGTGTGCGGTGGCCAGCTCCCCTGCGTGCTTCAGCACTAAAAGAGCATTTCTCTGAAAGAGCAATTTCTCTAAAAGAGCAACACGGGTGATCGCGTCTTTTTAAAGATGTCTTTTCACCCGTGCGTTTCTGGGTGTGGTCGTTTCCTGGCGCCTCAGGACGGTCACGATCGCTTCCTCACGTGTCTGGGCATTCAGCACGCTGAGGTGGCTTTCGTGGATGGTTCATGTTCTTCTTGCGGGGACATGACCATCTCGGAGTGCGACTCTGCTATGTCAAACATGGCAGAGTCCCTCTGCCTGCCGTGATCCGGCGTGCACACTGGATCTGGTGGAGTCAGAGGTGATTTGAGGATTACGGTGAGGGCTTCCCCAAGTGGAGCTCCTCACCCCTCAAGCACTCCGCAGCCGGTGGAGCTGCCGAAGGAGCGCGCTGGCCACGCGTTTCCTTCGGTGCCCCCTCTGACGACCAGATGTCGATCACTGCATCGGAGGGCGGGCCCTCTCTCTCCGGGGATGACGACCCGGCTGCGTTGCCCCCTTCGGGTGTGGTAGCGTTGTCCGTGCCAGACCCAGAGATGACGGCTATGCTTTCCCGGGCCGCCGAGAATGTCGGGCTCGTGTGGAATCCTAAAAAGCCACCGTGTCCCGATCCTTCGAGGCTGGGCGAGTGGTTCCTCGGTGGGGGTGGCGCTGGTTCTCAGCGCCCCCCTCCGGTGCCATTCTTTCCGGAAGTGCATGAGGAGCTGACAAGATCGTGGGGGGCACCTTTCACTGCCCGAAACACATCTTGTAGTTCTTCCGCTCTCACCACCCTCGATGGTGGAGCCGCTTTGGGGTATGCGGGCATCCCCTCGGTGGAACGGTCTGTGGCCATGCAACTGTGTCCAACAGCCGCTTCCACCCTGCGGGGTGATCCGTGTCTCCCCTCACGGGCCTCTAAGTATTCGTCAGGTCTAACTGGCAGTGCTTATAGAGCCTGTGGGGAGGCGGCTTCCACCCTCCACGCTATGGCGTTGCTGCAGGTCCACCAGGCCAAAGCACTGAAAGACCTGCACGAGGGTGGTCACGACCTGGCGGTTCTACATGAGCTGCGTGCTGCGACGGACCTCGCGCTACGAGTGACGAAGGTGACCGCACAGTCTCTGGGTCGTGCGATGTCCAGGAGCGCCATCTCTGGCTGTGTCTCGCTGACATGCAGGAGAAGGTACAGTTCCTGAATGCTCCCGTGTCACAGACCGGCCCTTTCGGCGACGCTGTCGAGAGCTTTGCCCAGCAGTTCTCGGCAGCCCAGAAGCAGACTGAGGCAAACACATCATGCGCCGGAGGAAACCTGCTGCTTCCACTCCGGCTGCAGCCACTCAGCCTGCTCGTCGCCGTGGGCGCCCCCCTGCGGCCGCTCCCGCGCAGCCGCAGCAGCCTTCACCAGGCAGCGTCGTGGAGCCAGTCGCAGGCAGGACGCCCAGCCCGTCCAGGCCCCCGCCAAACCTGGCGGCAAGCGCAAGTGCAAGAGGCCCTGGGACGGTCGACCCAGAGATGGAGGAGACTGCTCATCGGGAGATGGTGACTGCACCACTTCCTCCCCCGGAGGAGGGCCGGGTGGAGTATCTTTTGTTCATTTTGTTCCGCCGCTGGCCCAGCAGCCAGCGGTACCCAAAACATCAGTAAAGAGCGGTCTCCTCAATCTCCGGGTCTCAAGAGGAGGAGAGTGGTGATCCGTGCATCACAGGATCGCTTCCCTCCTCCTCTCTCGCCAGCAGGCAGCGGGTGGTTGCCCAAGAGCACCCCTCCTGCCCATTCGTGGAACCAGGTAAGGGCAGTAGCACTCCAGTCCCCGCTTCAAGTCGTCAAACGCCGGGCTGTCACAAGCCTCAAGCCGGGTTCCTGTGTCTCCTCCCACGCGAGGAGAAATCAGGTGAGTGCTACACTACACACCCAGACCCCGCCCCCTGCCGTCACAGGCCAGGCCGTCACAGGCCCTGGGGCCGGTCCCTGTGTTCCACCTCGCTGCCCCACCGCGGGCATGTCGGTGGGCCCGTTGGCCCCGCTGGTGCGGTCTCTCGGAGCCTGGTTAGCGCTCCCCAGCCCGTCCCGGTGGCTCCTGCGGACCATCAGACTCGGCTATGCGATTCAGTTCGCCCGGCGTCCCCCCCAAGTTCAGGGGCATCCGGTTCACTTCAGTCAAAGCCGTCGATGCCCCTGTCTTGCTCGCGGAGATTGCAGTCCTACTGGCGAAGGATGCAATAGAGCCGGTCCCTCCAGCCGATATGAGGTCGGGGTTTTACAGCCCTTACTTCATTGTGCCCAAGAAAAGCGGTGGGTTACGACCGATCTTGGATCTGCGAGTTTTGAACCGTGCACTTCACAAGATGCCGTTCAAGATGTTGACGCAGAAACGCATTTTTGGATGCGTCCGTCCCCTAGATTGGTTTGCAGCAATCGACCTGAAGGACGCGTACTTTCATGTTTCGATTCTCCCGCGACACAGGCCATTCCTGCGATTCGCGTTCGACGGTCGGGCATATCAGTACAAGGTCCTGCCCTTCGGGCTGTCCCTTTTCGCCTCGTGTCTTCACCAAAGTCGCAGAGGCGGCCCCTTGTTCCCCTGAGAGAACGGGGTGTGCGCATTCTCAACTACCTCTACGACTGGCTCATACTTGCACAGTCTCGAGAGCTGTTGTGCGCACACAGGGACCTGGTGCTCAGGCACCTCAGCCAGTTGGGCCTTCGGGTCAATTGGGAAAAGAGCAACTCGTGCCAGTGCAGAGGATCTCTTTTCTCGGCATGGAGTTGGATTCGGTCAACCAGACAGCACGCCTCACCCAGGAACGTGCTCAGTCGGTGCTGAACTGCCTCAAGACTTTATCAGGCAGGACAGCGGTCCCACTGAAACTCTTTCAGAGGCTCCTGGGGCATATGGCTGCAGCTGCGGCCATAGTTCCGCTCGGTCTGCTCCATATGAGACCGCTTCAGCACTGGCTCCATGGTCGAATCCCGAGGTGGGCGTGGAAACGCGGTACTCACCGGGTTCAGATTACACCGGCCTGCCGCAAGACCTTCAGCCCGTGGTCAGATCCTTCGTTCCTTCGGGCAGGAGTGCCCCTGGAACAGGTATCCAGGCATGCTGTGGTATTCACGGATGCCTCGGCCACCGGCTGGGGTGCCACGTACAACGGGCACGCAGTATCAGGGGTTTGGACGGGCCCCCTTCTGCGTTGGCATATCAATTGCCTCGAGTTGCTGGCAGTACGCCTTGCCCTGTGCCGCCTCAGAGGGCGCCTTCGGGGCAGGGACGTTCTGGTTCGTACGGACAACACTGCGACCGTTGCCTATATCAACCGGCAAGGCGGTTTGCGCTCCCGTCGCATGTCGCAACTCGCCCGCCACCTCCTCCTCTGGAGTCAGAAGCATCTGAGGTCCCTTCGTGCCATCCACATCCCAGGAGTGTTCAATCAGGCGGCCGTCGAGCTGTCTCGAGCGGCACTTCCTGGGGAGTGGAGACTCCATCCCCAGGCGGCCCAGCTGATTTGGAGTCGGTTCGGAGTTGCTCAGGTAGACCTGTTTGCATCTCCAGAAACCACCCACTGCCAGTGGTTCTACTCCCTGTCCGAGGCAACGCTCGGCACGGATGCACTGGCACACAGCTGGCCCCAGGGCTTGCGCAAGTATGCGTTTCCCCCAGTGAGCCTGCTAGCACAGACATTGTGCAAGATCAGGGAGGACGAGGAGCAGGTCCTGTTAGTGGCTCCATATTGGCCCAACAGGACCTGGTTCCCGGAACTCATGCTCCTCGCGACAGCCCCTCCCTGGCCGATTCCTCTGAGGAAGGATCTGCTTTCTCAGAGATGGGGCACCCTCTGGCACCCGCGTCCAGACTTGTGGAAACTTCATGTGTGGTCCCTGGACGGGACGCGGAGGTTCTAGGTGACCTGCCCCAGGAGGTAGCGCTCACTATCGCTTCAGCACGAGCACCGTCCACAAGACGGGCCTATGCGCTGAAGTGGAACCTGTTCGTCGAATGGTGTTCCTCTTACCAGGAGGACCCCCGGAGATGTTCGATCAGAGCCGTGCTTTCCTTTTTGCAACAAGGGTTGGAGCGTAGGCTGTCCCCCTCCACCCTTAAGGTATATGTTGCTGCTATTTCTGCCCACCACGACCCCATAGAGGGGAGGTTGGTGGGGAAGCACGATCTGGTCGTCAGGTTTCTTAGGGGGGCCAGGAGGTTAAATCCTCCGAGGCCTCCCTCCCTTCCCTCTTGGGATTTGGCTTTGGTGCTAAGAGCCCTACAAACTGCTCCCTTTGAGCCATTGCAGTCAGTCGAGTTGAAGTTTCTTTCTATGAAAACCCTACTCCTGACTGCATTGGCCTCAATCAAGAGGGTGGGGGACCTGCAGGCATTTTCGGTCGACGAGTCGTGCCTTGAGTTTGGACCGGCTGACTCCAGTGCAACACTGAGGCCCCGGCCCGGCTATGTGCCCAAGGTTCCTACCACGCCCTTCAGGGACCAGGTAGTGAGCCTGCAAGCGCTGCCCCTGGAGGAGGCAGACCCAGCCCTAGCTTTGCTCTGTCCTGTACGCGCACTGCGTCAGTACGTGGATAGAACTCAGAGCTTCAGGACCTCAGAACAGCTCTTTGTCTGTTACGGAGGACAGCAGAAGGGGAAGGCTGTCTCCAAGCAGAGGATGGCCCACTGGATAGTGGATGCCATTACCTTGGCCTACGAAGCACAAGGTGTGCCCTGCCCGCTCAGGTTGCGTGCTCACTCCACTAGGGGTGTTGCATCGTCCTGGGCGCTGGCTCGTGGTGCCTCGCTAGCAGACATCTGTAGAGCTGCGGGTTGGGCGACTCCCAACACGTTCGCTAGGTTTTATAGCCTACGTGTCGAACCGGTTTCCTCCTGTGTTCTCACCTCAAACGGGTAGTGGCACTGAGAGGGCCGGCTCAGAGTCGGCTTGCGGCGTCCTTACGCCTAATTCTCCAGAGAGTTCCTTAACCAGGCAAACCCTGTTGAGTCCTCCAGCACTCCGGCGTCCGGACGCGGCGGGGCGTCCGGCGCCAGGCCTTCAGCCAATGAATTCTTGAAATCTGGTGCGAGGCTAGTGCCCATATGAGAGACCCTGTCGGGATCCCATATGTGTATTCCACGGTATTCTTATTAGAGCCATGTTTCCCCTGGCGGACCACGTTCTGCCATCTCTAAAGATGCAGCCTGAGCCATCTCAGAGACTTCCATGTGCAATAGGGCCCTTCGGGGTTACTTCACATGTTTGAATGTCACTTAACCCCCTCTGGGAGGAGGTGACTCCGCAGTGTGCCTCTTCCAAGTGGAAGGGCACGCTTCCCAGTGTTATCCTAGTCCTACTGTTTGGGTTGCTCAAGGAACACCAGTAGTTGACCTTCTCTGTGTAGAGCCCGGTCCTATTGTCTGCCTTATAGGAAGGGTCAGGAGCCCAACACAGGGCACTGGAAGGGGCAGCTCCTGTGGCGCTTTGGTAGGGATCCCAATTTCGTCGGTCATCCGACGTGACTCGGAGTGACCGACTGAAAGGGGAACGTCTCGGTTACGTATGTAACCCTCGTTCCCTGAAGGAGGGAACGGAGACGTCACGTCCCGTCGCCACAGTCGCTGTACCACCGCTGAGCTGCCGGGTCGCCGGCTCGGCTCCTCAGCGAAAACATAATTGATGCGGTGCATCAGCTGCCTCTTATGCTCACGCTGTGATCAGCGGCAGCTGGATGCAATAATCGCATGCCAATGTCCATTGGCTCGTTTAGTTACACTCGAAGTGGATTGGTCTCTCTGGCGAGATCCCAATTTCGTCGGTCATCCGACGTGACGTCTCCATTCCCTCCTTCAGGGAACGAGGGTTACATACGTAACCGAGACGTTTTTGACAACTCATTCAGCGTTCAAGTTTCGCCAACAGTACACTGAACTGAAGAACTGAACAGTTCTGACTCAGACCGAAGATCTGGTGAGCTGCTGATACGAGCATCAAGGTGAGCTGATTAATAGGGCTGGGCAATTTTTCAGGTTTTATTGATTAATTTGAATTTAATGTTTTGCCATGATTTTATTTTTTATGAATCGAGGAAATCACAATTTTGAATAGAAATATTATCAAACGTTAGAATTAGACTGTTTGACAATATGCCGGTGATAACAGTAAAGAGAAAAGAATGATCCAATTGTGAATAGCGTGACGCGCTCAGTGAAAATTTGAGTGCCACGTTTTTAGAATGCCATTTCATGCATGAGACGTTATAAGGGATGCGTGCAACAGTCAAACGCTTCCGTGTTTACATAGAAAAACCAATGGAAAAGCAGGGCAATCGAATAAAAAAACCTGTAAAGAACTACTAATGTAAGTCTGATATTTTATGTTTGCATCATAGTGACAGGCTGAAACCTGCTTTCATTGTTTTTACAGAACATTTATAGTTAATAATAGTCTGCTGGTGTTATACCTTCAGTCATTTTGAATTTGAATTACCTTGACTTTTGAGAATTTGTTTAAAGCATTTTCCTTGTATTATTTCTGAACATATAATATGGACAAGACAAGTTTGTACAAGTAGTTGTAGTTCATGCATCTTTTCTGCAAAAATATTTAACAAGTGATTAGTTTAACATTTACATCATGTTGACATTCATGTGTGGTGCACTTGGAATAGAATTTTCTTTAACTAGAGGGTTAATAAAGAAAAAGTTACTTGCATCATGTTGTAGTTACATTTTCAAGTTGACTAGTTAAAAATCAAGAATCAGTCAAACATTCTGAAAAAAATTGAGATTATATTTTTTGCCATATTGCCCAGCCCTACTGACTAAAACTAGTTTATTCACTTTATCATCAGGAGCCAAGCATATTCATTTTGTGTTGCCAGATATGCTTTTTTTGACTCTCAATGTAAAGGTAGCCATTGACTTGCATTTTATCAATCACCAAGGACCACAGTTTCAGCTAATAATCTTCTTTACTATTCTACTTAAGAAATTAAGTTTACCTTTATCACCAATAAAGTCACTATCTTATCATTCCAGTTTGTTTCCCTGAGGCTATTTTTGGGTGAACTATCCATTTAACATGGCGGCTCCAGTGAATCAGTCAATGTAACTAGCTATCAGTTTATATGTATAGGACTCTTATTTTGATATGTGTTTGTTCTTTTTTTTGTCTTCATCGCCTGAGTTTATTTCCTGTTTCCTCTGTGTTTAGCTGGTTGTCGTGATTATTGATTACGTTCCCATCTATACCTTGTTGTACTCCTCATTGTATTGTGTAATTAATCATTTTAGATTACATAACATTGTCAATTATTGTCTAAATGCATGTGTTTAGCTTATTTTTGGATAACAAACAGTGCTAACAAACAGCACATACTTTGATTTTTTGGTATATGATGTTTTATTGGATTTCCAAAGCATTATAAATGGACTGTCTGGACTTTATACCATTTTACATAGGTCTACAAGCTGGCGTCTATCACCATAAAGTGGGTTAAGGGAGACTGATGTAGGATCAGTGTGTAAGTGCCGTGGGCATTGTGCCATGCACCTGGCATGGCCCCCACTGAGAGAGTGGCCACAACACAGACCTGCTGTCTCTGCACGCACTGCACCCAATCAAGGCAGGCTGCCAGGAGAGACATGGCTCTGTCTACCCGGCCTTCACTTTCTGCTCTCATCAAGGTCAGTACCTGACCCCACAGTATGGAAAGGGAGAGAGAGAGAGGTCTGATAATTGGCATCACAATGGAGCGCAGTGCTAGCTCAAAAACACTGATGAACCTGTAGTGCCACTGCAAAAAAATAAACATATTTTAGCTGAGCTGTGAGCTTGTGAATTGTAATAAGTGATGAAATGAAAAAAACAGGTGCTGTGCAATAATATAATGCCAACTAATAGTCAACAAAGCTTTCTATTGCATTGTCTTTTATGCCAGAACACAAATCAAATATACAGCACAACAGTTTAATTCACAAACAAATCACTTGATTTGTGCCATTTCAGACTGAATTAATGAGAATACTCACTAATGTTTTTAAAGCAATACCAAACATTAGTAGTTTATCTCATAACTTTTTCCTAGTTAACACATGAATGCTACTCTTTCAAAAAATTGTTAAATAATGTTAATAAAATAAAACATTATCAGGGGTTAAAGCAAAAAAAAAATCCTGAGCCTGGGGGGGGGGTAGTATGGCAACACATGACTGTGGCAACTTTAACATTTGAAAGGATACTATGGCAAAGTTATTGCTTTCCTTATTCAAACTGATTTTTTTCATGAATATATGGTTGACCTGAAGAATGAAATCTGTATCATACACTTGGAAAATTATGAGCTATATCACCGCTTATTGACACAAGGGGAGTGACAATACACTTAGCTCACAAGATGAGACAAAATATAGATACTTGGTTCACTATAAAGAGACAATATTTTAATATTATTTTAAAGAAATTTTCAATGACAAAATATTTGTCTTTTAATTACAAAAAGTAAAACAATGCAGTTGTATTTTAAAATATTTTAACTAATCTAGGGCTGTAACTAATGATTATTTTGGTAATCAATTAATCTACTGATTATTTTGACAATCGAGTAATCTGATATGTTTTAGTAACACAAACAAACCTAAGTGAAAACCAGGCTTTAGTACAACTATTTATATGTAAACTAACGATGAGGCAATAATAATTGCCTCAAATAAAATATCAAAACCAAGTAATTACATGGTTTTATTGAACAACACTGTTAAAATACATCATGTAATATGCCTATACAAAAGATGAACATAACCAACTGAAGTACATTATGTGTTATAACAAGTACATGCAGAGGGCGCCAACGGCCTGTTTCACTTTACAGTGTGATTAAACGACGTTTAAATCCATTAAATGTTTATATTTGGCTACATGCAAATTCAAACACTTTTATTTTAATATCACGATGTACAATAAATAGCATATTTAGAAATAGGTTGATGTATTCTCCTGTGTTGGCAAAGGTTTATAAATGATTTACGTTACAAATCTAGTGAGAATGCACACTGTTTTCCCAAATGAACATTAAGCAATTCAAATTCACAGCATATGCAGAGGAAGAGTTTAGCCCCTTTCACACATACAGTCTTTACTGGTAAATTACCAGAAAGTTCTCATTAAAAGATCATGTGTGAACAGGACCTTTTCAAAAATCCCGGTAAATTTGTTCTGGCAATCATATCGTTCTTATGGAGATGACATGATTAGGGCTGTGACGGTCGCCGTGACAACCACGTCACGTTGTCTACTGCCACCGGCAGTAGTGCACATGACGTCACAGACTCTATAACAAGCATAATACAAAGTTTGTATACAAGTGTAATAACAATAACAATTGAAAAAGTCTATGCTAATTCACAAATTACCTAAAACGCCATACACGGCGTTTCCTTTAGATTGGCACGTTTGAGCGCAGGAAAATACAGTTTATTCTGCATTCAGCAAATTTATTTCATGCTGAGCAATGGACCTTGTTGGGAAACCAAATACTACATCGCCGATCTGGAGCCATCTCCATTCATGTCAACCATCCGCGTTTGTACAAGTGTCTCCAAGTTCACGTGATCGCAAACTGGTCAGGTTGGTATTGGTGAGGCTTTCTCCAAACTGGCCAAATACAAACGAGACAGCGGTAGATGCTAACATGAAATGTGGCAACATACTCCGCGATTCCCATTCCACAGAGAGCGCGTGCAGAACGGATTTAACACGCCCGCTTGTTTGGTGGCGGAACAGTGAACCGTGTCTAAACCGGACACGACAGGTGTCACGCCGCGTCGCAACCAGACAGGTTGAGTCTGTCTACACAGGACATTTGAACTTTGTCAGTATGTAATAAATAGGACGAGGCAGTTTATTATGTGGGATTTGTCATGTCGCATCCAGTGTAGACTGCATCACTGATTATAATGAGTTCTATAGAATTTTATCTTGTCGCGCCGCACCGCTCGCGTCCGGTAGACAGGGTATATTTAGCTTTCTTATTTAAGGCTACTTTCCTATTTAACTATTATTTATTGGATATTTATTTTAGTGATTTGCAGGCTACATGTTCACTGATGGAAGTGCTAAAATAAACACGTTTGTTAACAGATGATCGAGCCTAATTTTTTTTTTTTTTTTTTTTTTTTTTTGCGTTTCAAAATTTTATATATATTAATATCACAACACCGCGCCACCGGCGGTAGTTGGTCCATTACCACCGCGGTGGTAAAAATCTGCCACTGTCACAGCCCTAGACATGATTACTCTGAGCCGTTTACAAAGCACCGCTGCTTTTTAATTATTTTTTCTATGTAAATATGCGCTAGATGGACATCTTTGACCATTGCGCCTCGGAGCTTTTTTAACGTGTCATGCTTCTCCATTCATCAGGGCTGCCACTCTGCAATTGGATACTATTATGCGCGTCTCGTGTTTATAAGAGCAGAACATTCTGATTGGCTAGTAATGTTAATTTGGTTGAGAGTGAAAGCTGTGCTCCTCTCATACCATTGGTAGGTGAACTCATGGACTCGAAAGTGATAAACAAGTTTTTTTTATTTTTTTTTAAATGTAGGATTATTTTTTTCCGCAGCCAAACTCTGCACGCCGGAGATCCGGCACGGTGCCGGAGAACTTTAAGCCCTGCATTATTTAAATATAAACAATGCTAAATCTTACATTACATAAAATAATGTTAAATAATGTTAATAAAAATAAAATTATAGGCACGTGTAATTATTATGTTCAGCATTTGTTTACATGCCGCTCTGATCGGTCTCAATCAGGTTTGAAAGTTCTGATCAATTTTTAGAAATACTAAAGAATAGAATATAACAGTTATGATGTCAAATTGACATTAATATTAAAAAAATAAATATTGCATAAAATATATAAATGTATTTGTTAATTTTTGCAGCACTGTTAATAACTGAAACCTTTGTATTTTTATTTATTTTAGCGCTTGCTTGTGTATTTCTTAAAAAAATACTGAAAGTTCCCGCCGTGAGTGAAGTTCTAGATGTTCAGAGTGTGCTCCGTACTGCTTATGTTTTAATATTAAAACAATAAAATATAAAATAAATAATAAAATAAAATAAAATGCTTAAATATGTATGCATAGTGAAACTTAAATTGGTGCACTGAATTGCACTGAATTACACTGAATGCAAAGATAAACATTCAGAACAGTTTCGTGGTGATAAATGGTAACTAAACTAATTTTTTTTTGGAAAAATATGGATATGTGGCAGGGGTGGTTGGTGCCCCCTTTGGAAAAACGAAATCCTGTACGAAACTCTGCTGGAGAGAGAATCTTGCCAAATCGCTTCTGTACACGGTGTGGGAGGCTGGTGTCTTTTGTTTGCTAATTTTATTTTTGGGAGTGTAATTACCCTGATTTATATATTAATGTACTCATTTAACAATAATTATTTGTCCTTCAAGTCAATAGTACCAGCAAAGCCTCCAAAACCATTTTACAATCCCACTTGTTTAGTGACTAAATACTGCATTTTTTTTTTTTACCATCATGATGACACCTTCTTGGCCTCGGGCCCATGAGTGGCTGAGTGAGCAGACAGCTGTGAAACATGATGCTAAGGAAGGTTGAGCATAACTCACATTTAGTCGGCCGCTCCAGTTTCCGTCTCCCTCGTTTCTTGCGAGGCAGAGTTGGCAGTGTCTCCTCTTCGTACTTCTCGGAGTCCTGGCTGGAGACAAATCCGTTCTCCAGGGATGGGCTCAGGCTTGAATCAGAGGCCGACTCGGCCTGACAGCCTGATTGGCGTGGGAGCCCGTTTTCCGCAGCATTCTTGTCCAGCGTGGGGTGGCGACCTTCACACGATTTGTCCTCATGCCTCTCAACATCTCCATTCTGTGACTGCAAAGACGACTGGAGCTCCACCCCTTTGTGCTGCTTAGCCACGCCCACCAGCTGATCCACTGGCCCATAACACTCCACCTGCTGCAGAAAATTACATAATCCGATTGAACGGTCATGCACCTATAACCTATTATTAATCAGAAGCTCTGATGAACAATAGCAACTCCCTGCGGCACAATAGATTCAATATTTTAATTACATGTGCCCTCCAACACACAACAAACCAAATTTACCATAACAATCCTCTTTTTATGATTATAAGCTTCATTACTGTACCAGTGTCAACATGCAAAAACAAAAAGCCCAAAAAACAGAACTCCATATTTTAATAAAATTATGCACCAGAAGGGAAAAATGAATAAATACAGAAATAAATATTTATTTTCCCCTCAAGTACATACATAGTGTAATATTTATATTATAATATTTTTAAAGTACCATTTAAATCGAATAATCAGATGTCTTTCAACAAAGCAAATAGTAATTAATTTGACTCTTTCAAATCTTGTGAGTCTTTTAAGTGATTCATTAAAAGCATCATTCATTCATGAATCAGACATTGTTTGCGCTGTATATTTGTGTTTTGCGTGCAGCCAGTAAAGACATGCAGGGTTTTGTCCGTGACGCTGTAAATTCAGTGCTAACAGTGCAGGAAACGCTGAAATCTTATTTTGAGGATTTCATCAAGGTAGAGGATGAGGATTTTAATAAAACTGTTATTAAAACACCCCCTCTTTTAATATAAACTGCATTTCCAGAAGGGTTCCTGATAATAACAGCCATATACCTTTACTTACTTCAAAATGGTTATGAATCACAGAGCACAAATTAAAGAGAAAGACCCAATTTGCAGTAAAAAGTCAAATCTTTCATTTGCAGTCTAGGCCTCGTCTTTCGTCTGCTCAGTATAAGGCCATTTCCTATGTCCTTGTGTTGACATCTAAACTATCTATCTGAACCATCTAATCTAATCTGAAACTAAGAAGGCACGGAAGCTCTTCCTACACATTAAGTGTAATGTGAGTACAATGTTTCTATGCGTCTGTCTACAAAGAAACACAAAAATAGCACAATAACAAACTACTTCTAATAATACTGCATTATGGGCATGCAGAGTAGAGCTTTAAAGCTTCATAAACTACACAATTATCATAAAAGTGGCTCATATGATGCCACATTTCAAGTCCTCTGAAGTCTCTGCTTTATGTGTCTTCATGAGAAGAAATTTACGTCAGATTGGTAAAAAAAAAAAACAAAAAAAAAAAAACCTTGTTTTGGGTCAGATCTTTTCAATAAATCAGATTATCCAGTTTACATAACCAAACTAAATGCTTTGCAGTGTTTTTAGTTTAAAGGGTTTTTTAAGCTTAAGTATTTTTCTTATATTTTTCTTCTAATCAGCTTATGGTTTTCATTTTTATTTTCAATTTTTTTATAGTTCTTTTATTTTTTTATTTTTTTTTACAATACTAACTGCTCACAACACATTTAATGATCTGGTAACTACAGATAAAGCTCACTGAAGCGGCAGATTTTAAGCAAGTAAGGACTTAAATTTAATCTGTTCCTCAAATAACTCTATCAGATAAACAATTCATATGGACCACTTTCATGGTGCCATTTTTAAGCTTGAAAGCCTAATTTCCAATTTATTGTAATTGCATGGAAAAGTACGAATAGCACATTCTTAATAGTTTCTTCTTTGTATTTCAAAGGGAAAAAAAGACTTATATATAACATTTTATGTGCAGTGCATCCCAGATGCATTAGGATTTTTTCATGCTCACTGCAGCTGCATTTTTTTAAACAAAAATACAGTAAAAACAGTAATATTGTAAACTATTTTTTACAATTAAAATAACTGTATTCTATTTTAATATATTTTAAAATCTATTTTATTTCTGTGATAGCCAAGCTGAAATTTCAGCAGCCTCTTCTTCAGTCTTTAGTGTCACATGATCCTTCAGAAATATTTCTTAATATCATCAATGTTGAAAACAGTTGTGCCGCTTAATATGTTTGTGGAAACCGAGACACAGGAGTCTGTGAAGTTCAAAAGAACAGCGTTTATTTGAAATGGAAATCTTTTATATTAGAGCTGTCTTTACGGTCTCTTTGATCAATTTAATGCATCCTTGATGAAAAAAACATTTAATTTTTTTGAATGGTAGGGTAAAAATGCCACCTCAACTGCAGAAAGGCCCTGTGCTGCATGTCTATACATCCTGCACAGTCATTCATCTACAACCTTAACATACATCGCTCATCGGCTCTAACCACCTGCTTAGCATGTGCGCAGGAAGCCAGACTGACACGAGAGGCTGGCGATACAGAGACAAACAGACTGAGAGCCCGTAGAGAGTTGAACCTCCAATCTGACAGTGGCATTTCTCTTTAGAGGAGCAGCTGCCGCTTCGCCTCGCTGCCTCAGGATGTCAAAGTCATTCTCATGAAAGAGAGATCGAACAGTGATCTGACACAACACAACCGTTACTCTACTCTTGTGACAGGAAAGACATAATCTCCCAAACAGCTGCTGGATTGTTCGTTCTCAATCAGGAGCGTTTGTGCCGCTGTCTTGTGTCGTGATGATGACAGAAGATTTAAAACAGTCAAGTTGTTCAACAGCATACCTTTGAGGAACTAACTTGTCGAAGCAAGACTCTGGAGAATTTGACTAAAAGCAGGGTTACAGCGTCGTGCCGTCCACAAATGCTGGATTCTGGGTTTCTACGTTCTTAGTGTTTATTCTTTCCGTTTGCTTCATTTTTCATTCGACATTACAGAGGGGAGGTGGTATGGGAGGAATGTTGTCCATTTGTCTGAGGAGAGTCAGTTGGCGCTGTGAGAAAAGTGTTTTTAAGACCCCTGAAGTCTCTTTAAAATGTACATATAGTACAATGTGTTACTGTCCATTAGCATAACTATTACTGTCGCTTGTAGTTAGAATTAAACGCAACTATTCACACAGAAATGATACGATACTCATATCTTCTGACTTGTTGAGGAGAAGTATAATATTGTTTTTTTAGTGATTTATGGACTTATTTGTGGACTTATCTGATGGGGCCATTCAAGAGACCAAAATATCATTCAGATGGGCTCTTGGGATAGAAAGCAGGGCTCCAGACAAAAAAAAGTCAGTAAGGAAACAAATCAGTCTGATTTGTGAGTAAATCTCAGAGCATTGAGGAGATCTGACTTAAAAGAATGATTGCTTCCTGAACAGGACATCATTTCTTCTCATAAAATATTTAGTGTAAACTTGTTCCAATTTGATGTTTGCATTCTAGTAATCCCAATATTCGTGCAATACATATTACTCTGTTTTGTAAGAATATTTCTGTCTGCTTGGGGGGGAAAATATAAATAAAGTCATATTTCAATACGTCACTAACACAATGTTTCACTTACTGTACATATCATTTAACCATACATTTTTTGTAAAATATTTAAATGTCTTTTAGAATACCATTATTACCTGACCACCTCAATAATATGTAATGAATGTGTACCTTTAATGAACACAAGTACACAAAAACCTGAAATATACATCACAGTTTGGTTTCCAGTTAATTTCATTCAAATCAGTCAAAAATGAAAAATGGCTGTTTGTGAATCTTTTTGACCAACTCATTAATTCTGAGTCATTTTTTCACATATTGGACATTATGACTTTGTTCTCTCTACAGAGATGATGTCTAATGAACCGCATATGGATGCACATAATGTTTTCTCAACTGTCACTACTGGCAAGTAGATTTTACATTTTTGTTGCACATTTATTTATTTATTCATTCATTCATTCATTCATTCATTCATTCATTCATTTATTCAGTCTGGGGCCTTGGCAGGGCTTAATTTGTGCTGGAACAAGCCGGATCCGGCACCTCACTCGCCAATGAAAGATGTTTGTGCTGACCTATAACGCGCATATATTTCATGAAAAATCTTCTATTGTTAGCATGCTTGCCGCACATCTACATCTATTTTCAGTCTTGAAATAACAAACTTCAGCGCACAAAAGACTCAATATGTAACGGCCCCTAATAGGCTGCTCTCACAACACTGAATGCACAGATCCATACTGTTACACATGCGTTTTCTTTCTCAACTGTTTACATTTAGGAACCTACTGTGCTTACGAGGATACTCGCCAGGATGGCCATTTCGACGTCATTTTGTGTGTATTTAGCCGCTTAAACTCAACAAACTACGAAAAATAACTCAATATAATACTCGCGAGGCGGCTTCATATGCACGTGTTTTGGACGTGACTGTGAGCGCACAGAACAAGCCTCTGGAGTGTGCGAGTACCGAATGGCTTAAAAATACTTAAAAAGATGTGCAAATTATACATTTTTGTGACAATGCAACAATGACCCAGTTAGTCAAATGACAGTTCTGTCAACTGTCCCGAAATACAAGCGAACGTCTTGGACCAGTGTGCAGCAGCTCGTTGTAGTGCAGACGAGATGCGCTGATGTGAAGCCGCTTTGAGAGAGTCAAAGAGAGAAGACGCGGTACAGCTGAATCACTCACGCTGTTTTCAAATGACTGATTTAATCTGATAGTTTGTGTGGATTTATTTACTCATCTAACCTTCATGCTATATTGAATAAATGTTTGCAGGAATTTCCCTCATTATAATCTTGAAAGCTGTGGGAATGTTAACTGCGTTAAATATTTTTAATGCCGTTAAACTGGAAAAATTAATCGCCTGCGTTAACGCGCTAATTTTGACAGCACTAATTTTGAAGAATACTGGTAACCAGTTTTGGTGCCCATTCCAATGTATAGTCCAAAAAAATAAGATCTTTTTTAAAAGTTACTTCTTTTATGTTGCACAAAAGAAAGAAAGTCATACAGGTTTGGAACGATGTGAGGGTGAGTAATTGATGACAGAATTTTCATTTTTGAACGAATTATCCCTTTAAGAACAGCACCCTCTTAACCACATAGCAACCACCCACCTCACCCAAGAATTACAATGGCACGTTTTGCATGGAAAATGCATGCCCTTAAGTCCAACCAAATACAGAAATGCCCGGAAAACCATGAAACAATGGCTCTGGCTGCAGTCCAGTGATCAAAACAATGTGGTATGCTTTGATATTAGCATCTTCCTTATGTGACCTAGAAACAAATCCCCCCCATGTGTATCTGCCGCACAAAACTTTGGAAATAAGAATGGAGAGGGGTTGTTTGTAAGTCCAACAACCGTGTCTAAAAACAGTACTGTGGAAACAATGCTACTACCGTTCAAGATGAAAAATAGAGTCGAATTTCAAAGTTCCGGTCATCACTCTTGATGCGTCACTTAGAGCCTCGTCTTCCCCAGACGGCGTCACGATTCCAGGACATTTCAGCGAGGCAGTCAAACATAGAGTGCTAACAAAGTCCTCCACATCAGCAGTCAGCACCTCTATGAGAGATGACTCAAACATTATTCTATCTGTCTTCACATGGCTTACATTTCACAGAGTAAGACATCGCTCTCCTCGCAGGACCACAAGTACCTGTTGAAGGAATGGGATAGGAGGATAATACAATCAGAAAGTCCTCAGGGGAAGGCAGGAGAGGATGTGGGGCAACCGAACATCCACATGCCCTGACATGCCCTCTCTGGATTAATTATGCAAGAGCAGGGATTATTTTCAAAAAACAGGAATACTGGCTCCGGAGAAAAGGGGACGTTTACCAGGGACTGGACATGGATCTGACTTCCTACATTCACTCCCTAAAATTTACAGGGCCAAGAACAAAGGTTTTATGACTTCTCTCTAGAGACCAGTGAGTAGGCTAATCTATAGAGGACTTCAGTGGGGTCCCATTTCCCGATTGGCCTCCTCCCTAACAATGGCCCTGAGTGGTTTGTCAGGAAGGTGCAAAACAAGTAAGAACACAAACACTTAAGCTTGCTATGCACTGTACGACTTTTTAAATGTACAACGGATTGTACAATGTGATCTCATAGAGATAGACAAAGCAGATGTAATGTGTGCAGTGTTTCATACCAAACTATATGATAAATTGTAGCTGCAATTTATCATTGACAAAGCTGGTCGCACACTTTACGAAAAGCACTGGATGCGTCAATTTGTACTCAAGTTCTCAAGCTCACGGACAGATCTGGCAGATTGTGTGATGTGTAGAATACTGCATGCCAGATTGTACGATAAATTGTAGCCAAGACATCCAGCCACAATTTGGTGTTGACAAAGCTGGTTGCACACTTTACAAAAAGCACCGGACATGTCATTTTGTACTTGCGTTCTCAAGTTCAAGACGTCAATCCAAAGCTGTGAATCTAATCACCATACAGGTAAACGTTCACTTCACTTTACGAAAAGCACTGGACGCATCAGGGCCTGTTTACAGCTGGTAACTTCAAGCATTTTCTCTGATTGGATATCTATCTGATTTGTTAAAACAGTTCCATGTACACTTGGCCACATTAATGTGTCTACGCAAAACAGATATAAATCTTCAATTCCCACACTATACTGTATGCAAATTTAACAAAGTTCACGTCAATGAAAGCAATAGATATACACTGCTTTTTATTCATCATCAGCTAATTTCAAGATCAAAAAGCAACAGCACTGGAAAAATAAGTTAGTCTTACTACATGAAGATGACTGAGTGTTGAGCGTTTGCAAATTACTTTCAGTTTCATTTCTACTCATGCGCGGCGATGCATGTTGCATTAGCACTGTCATATCTTACTATAACACGTCATATAGCCTATAACATTTTGGGAAGAGTAAAATTTACATATGTGGTTTCAACAACCACATGCATTTTCACTTGTCCAGTTTCGTTTGGAACGCGGCCCAGACCACATCTTGAAGTGGTTTGAACGATCGAATTTAAATTAATCTCGAAAGCGTTTCAGATTGCATTTACACCTGGTCTTTTCATGATCGGATAGCTATCTAATTAGAGAAAATTCATGAAGTGACCAGGTGTAAACATGCCCTCATTCTGTACTCACGTTCTCAAGTTCAAGACGCCAGTGCAAAACAGTGAATCTAATCACCATAAAGGCAAAAGTTCACTTCAAGAATATACAAAAAAGCGGCATCCGTGAATTTGCTGTTTGTGCAATCTATATTATGAAATTTCTCTATATGAAACATAGGGTAGCGCTTTATTTTACAGTCCTGTTCCATATGTACATACTATGTACTTACTACAGTGATTTCAATAACTGGGTTATAATTAGGTACTAACCCTGAACCTACCACTAAACCCATGTAGTTACCTTATATAACCCAGTAGTTTCTTAAGCAAGTATATTGTAAGTACATGTACTGTAAAATAAAGTGCAACTAAGACTATTCAAGCCACAAAAAGACAAACGTATTACAGTATGTATGCATTAACTCAAATTTTACCTTTTTATATTTATGATCCCAGAAACTTGTCTCAGACAGCAAAACCGTGGCCAAAATTGCTGACCATACCAAACTCATCAACACAATGCTGAGGTGTTATTGGTTGTCACCAGTGGTTTTTAGTTCTTTGCTATGGGGTTGTTAGGATTTTGTTAGGCCCAAGTGAAGAGATCACCTACAAGATATGGCTCAGGTCTCTATAGGAGTCTTTGTCTGTAGTCTTTGTCCAGGTGCAAATCGCAAGTGTGATCAGTTTTTAAAAATGTGTCTGGTGCCCCAGTGTCATTACCAGCAACCACATGTTTGCCTGTTTACCCGTTCCCTACCACTGCCAAGACTAGCGCCTGGTGGATAAACGAAAATAAACCAAATCCCAAGGGAAGTTGGGTGTTTTGTGGTTTGGTTGAGTGTTGAGAGCTCAGTCTCTAGGATACTCACGGGGAGGTGCTTGCGTTTGCGGCCAGGCCGTCCAACCTTGCGGACAGGAGTGCAGAGCGAAGGCATCTTGTCAATAATCACGGTGTCCATTCTAGAGCTCTCATTCTAAACAGACAGAAATGAACATCAATTAACCATTATTGCTTAACCAGAGCCTTTTCTGGCTCGTATTCAAGTTCTCGGGCACTTGGCAATTTTAAGATCAATGGATAATAAAGAAAATATGTATATTTTTAATTTTAGCTCATATTGTAATTTTCGTGTTTCATAGTGTTTATTCCATTTCAAAACTTTTAGAATATAATTTTAAAAAACTGCAGCTATTTAATTTCTATTAATTACTGTTTAATTACTACTTAATTTTAAATTCACTGATTTTTTACTATGGACACACAATATAGTGACACTATATCAGTTATTGACTGATAATGAGAATTAAAATGTACAATTATTGGATATCATTGGCTATTAACAATTATTGGATATTTACATTACAGCTCAAAAGTTTGGGTGTTGATAGAATTTTTTTATGATTTTTATGCTCTTTTAAGTCTTTTATGCTCACCAAGGCTACATTTATTTGATCAAGTTAAAGCAGTATTATCATGAAATATAATTACAATTTAAAATATGTTTTGTATTGTAATTTTTTTCTTGAGATGGCAAAGCTGAATTTTCAGCATCATTACTCCAGTCTTCAGTGTCACATAGTCCTTCAGAAATCATTTTAATATGATGATTTGGTGCTATAAAAAAGTTTATTATTATTATTATTATCCATGTTGAAAACAGCTGTGTAGCATTTATTTAAAACAGAAATTGTGCATCCTTGGTGAATAAAAGTATTCATTTATTTAAAAAAAAAATCTGATCCCAATCTTTTGAACAGTATTTGTGTTTTCTCAGTTTTTTACATTTAGATTACATTTGCTATCATCTAATGCTGATTGAAATTTAATCTTCAAAACTCTAATTTAATGGTAAATGTAATCTAGTGAATCTTAAAATGTAATAAATCTCTATAATGCTGTAATGCCTAAATTCCCTTTAAAATGACTGATTTTAACAATAAATTTAGCTATTTATTTTCAATGCATTTAAACAAAACAGTAGTTTAATATTGGCTATTTATTAGTTATCAGCCATAACATGAAAATAATTATCAGCTTATCAGGACAGAATTTTAATATCAGTTCATCCTTACATTTTACACTATGTATTCCAAAATATTCCAGTACTTAAATTAGTTGAACAAGATTTTTAAATATCACTATCTTTCACACCAAGGTTATTTAGATAATGACAAAAGCCAGTGTTTGAATGGAATCTTCCTTTTAGCCGAGCTAAAGTGTGGGGTGATACAGCCGCGGAGAGATACCGAACTCTCTTGGCTCTCTCCTGACACAGTTACAAAGACATTGAGTGGTTCATTCTCTCCCCTCATTCACTTTCTCTTTGTTTAACACAACCGTGTCTTCCCTCCTCAACAATAGCCACTCTTCGTCCAGCCAAGCACCCTAGGGTGGACGGGAGAGAAAAGATGATCCTAATGTAGCCGCTGCAGCTTCAGGGCTGGGCTGAATCAAACCACCGGCTGTAAATCAGAATGCTAATGAGGATGCTGTCCCTGTCTGCCATGACTACTGAGAAGTCCAGCATGGCCGAAAGATGGCGGGACACCACTGGAATTTCTTATTATTGATGCATAATGAAGCTGTACACATAACATCTACGATAAGAATTAGAAAACGATACCTAAAAATGTACAATTGAATTCAAATATAATATACATTTCAACATTTTTTTTTTCATGCAAATATATTAAAATTTATCTAGATTTAAAATATGATGCATATTTATTTATTTTGTTATTTTTTAAATATATCTATTTACTTAAAATCAGAGTTCTGGAGTGTTGGCATTGTTGTGTCTTTCCACATATTTTATGACTAAGAAACCCTCACACAATGTTCTCATTACGATACAAATAAGCAAACAAAATGTTTAAACAAACAAAAACAAAGGGTTTGCACAGAAATCGACGTTGCCTTATGTGAACTCTAACACCGTCTACATCTTTGCTCTATTTCTGTCGGCAGCCGGTTATTTAAGGCAAGAACTGTTGCCAAGCAACAGGACTACAAGCGTAGCGCGGGTCCATGGGTGCAGGGGCGGGGAAGAATGAATTCCCCTGTAAATCAGGCAAACAGCAGCGTCTCCTACACAAGCCAACACCCACGTCACTAAACGCTCGTACGAAACAGAGCAGACACTATCTCTGATAACAATTCACTCATGTTTACTAATTATGTTCACCGGAGCTTCTACGCTGACACTCGATAGCCCCGCAAGTCACTGCCGTGGAAATGAATCATGTCAAATTAGAATGATGTACTGAATGAAATATTGTACTGATGGATTTGAGGGGAGAGTTAAAGGGACAGTTCACCTAAAAATGTTATTCTGTGGAACATAAAAGAAGGTATTCTGAGAAATGTGTTTTCATTTTGGAAGTCACCAAAACTGTTTGGTTCTTCAAAATATGTTCTTTTAATGTTCCGCAGAAGAAAAAAAGTCATACAGGTTTGGAACGACACGAGGGTGAGTAAATGATGACAGAATTTTCAATTTTGGGTGAGCTACCCTTTAATTGTGACATGAAATGTGTCAGACATCTGGAAAACGGAAACGCATAAAAAGAAATTATGCGAGAAAATTAACGAATATGAGTTCTTCTGGAAAACAAACACTTTTAAAAGTGTTCCATGGGGTTTTATCTGTGACCTCATCAACAGAGGAGTAGATACCATTAATAAATGAGGGGGGAAGGTTACTTCAGCTTTTAGAAAATTGTAACTTTGCCCTGTTTCTTTATTTGCACAATAGTAATTAAAAAGATTTGTTTTAGTTGGCAGCAGTGGTAATAAAAAAATGGTTTTGATCACGCAAAAATGACAGCTTTAAGGCCAAGTTGGAGCAGCTGCCAACCGGCTCCTTTGGCAGACAAATTTAATGAATAAACGAACGCATACTTGTTAAAAAGTTCTGTTTATCATTTGCTCCTACTGGCCGAATGTTATACCGCACTCACGTCATTGCATAACCACCGTAATTACTAGATGACAACCCAGACGTTGTACTCTGAACTGTTCACATCCTCAGAATTACGGCAACAACAATTCTAACGCCAAAACTAACCTGTTTAAGGGCAGATTTACTAAACAGGGCAAATTAGCGATGGGAGGGGAAAATTCTGCGTGTGATTTACTGACAACACACACATTAAAGAACACAGACGCAGCCAGATCATTTCCATAATGACCAGCACAATCTACTAAGAGCAGCGCAAATTAGCGCCTGCTTTAAGACATGCTTTTTTTGGGCATTAAATAATGGCGCAAATACCAGCAATTTGACGAGCGCAAACGTTAGTAAATCACATTGCGTGATTCATCAATACTCTCCTCCCATAAATTTTGCATCTGAAAGGGAAACTCCTACAAATGCATATTCAATAAGGTCAGGCGCAAAAATAACTGTGTCCACGCCTTTTCAGCGCTAATTCTTCACTGCGTGTCTTTAGTAAATTCTGACAGTAGGCTACTATTTTAACGCCAAAAGACGGTTTGCGCTGGCGCAAGCTGTTAGTAAATCTGGCCCTTAATCTGAGTCGTTATTCAAATGCCTTCTTAATGAACTTGTAGTTTATTTAACATTAGATAATTATTCAACTCTGTGCTGCTACATTTAACTATATCGTACGTCTTTCATTTATTTTCAGAATATTCTTAATATTCTTGCATTATTAAGACATTAACAATACGCAATGATAGGATTACCATTAAACAGAACATTATATGATATTATTAAACAAACATTTTTTGTGTTTCTACATGACGCTGCAGCTGTGAGGGAGGAAGATCTCAGAAAATTCTGAGTAGTAATTATGAGCTCTACGAGGACATGAAGGACTTTTTACAAGCCAGAAACTCGTAATAATGGTAATTCCAACATGCCGTGAACGAACCTTTATGCTAGTTAATGTTAAAAATGCCAGAATCACTAACATTAATTTAAGGATTCCATGTTGCATGATTTATAACATGTCACCGCCACTATTCAAATCATTGCAACAACCCTGTTCACCAGTATTATGTATAAATATAATGAAAGTTTTTTGAAGTAACAGTAGTTTTAGTTTCAAGACACATTGTCATTTTCTATTCAAAGCCAAAGAGCATTTACAAAATTCTAGTTGTTGCATATGCAAAGTTAGCGTAAGGCTTTTCGAAACACAAGACACTTCAGTGACAGATGTGGTAACTAGCCTTATTTCAGTCAGCCCACAGCAGCCCGAACATAAAAATGTCCAGGGACTCATTAACCTCTTACCATTTGATTTCCGTTTGTGTCACAGTTGAAGTCGGAGCTCTTGAATGCGGCGGCGGTGGTGACTGCGTTGGACGGCATCGCCAAATGAGTGACTGTTGAACACAATGCAAAAGTCGAAAAAGATCAAAACAAAAATAAAAGAACAAAAAAGTACAAAAAAATGATGACCCTCCTTCTTTAGGATCCCCTGTGGAAAGGAACACCATAATCAGAAGAAACAGCACTCGAACGCAACATTCAGAATGAAAAGGCACATCCAGAAGATTAGAATAATACAATCATTCGTTAATAATAAAAAGTTGCCCTAAAATAAGTGAGATGAGGTGCTTTCAAGCTTATATTAGCAACTGGACGTCTTAATGTCTGTTAAGTGAGTAAAACATCGATGTGTATGCAAATATTAGGGAATAAGATGTCACATTCAGGTAATTACACGTAATTTTTCAGTCTAATACACCAGAAAATAACATATTGATGAGTTGACTCAAAATGTACGCATTCCCCGACTGCTACACGAAAACCTTCTCTGGGGTGAAATATGAACTCTTGGTTTTATGGTATTTCCTATTTTCTTCCTCTGAGCAGTTTTAAAGGGATCTGTACATTTTATTCTTCACTCCCATGTATGTGTGCTTCAATGCGCTTTCTCCACAAGTAGGACACCAAAGTCCCATGAAATTAGATTTAGAGGACAATAAATTAGGCGAGTCTATCGTTAAAGGAATAGTTCACCCAAAAATTAATACTCTGTCTTCTGAATCCTTTACTAACTGTAATGTCATTCCAAACTCATACAACTTCCTTAGTGGAAAACAAAAGAAGAGGTTTAGCAGAATGTCCATGCCGCTCTTTTCCAGACAATGAAAGGAAATGGTGACCAGGGGCTGTGAAGCTCCAAAAAAATGACAAGAAGCTTCATAAAAGTCGTCTGAATGATTTGTGCGCTATATCCAAAATCATAAGTTAACTTTCATTGTGAACCAAACCTAAATTTAAATTGTCGTCTCAATCACGTATATACATATTTGTTCAAATAAGATTAGGAAACAGGTTTCACATTTATGATATCAAACGTCATCGGATCTTGTAATCAATTAAGATGCATCAAATTTAAATATGTATAATGAGATTTGAAAGTATGTTCCTACAAACTTATATGGCTTCAGAATACTTAAAATATAGTGTCTTATAGTGCCACTGGCTTGTGAATGACATGACGGTGTGTAAATGACAGTATTTTAATTTTTAGGTGAACTATTACTAACGCTTACCTAAAAATAAATAAATAAATAAAATCACAATAGTAACCATACAGTAGTTTCTGCCCATAACCCACAGATACATTACAGTGACTAAAATCAGGTAACCTGATATTGCTATTTTCATTAAAACGGAGGAAAACTCTTACAACTGGACATCTCATATTAAGTTATTATTATTTTACAGTAGTAACAATAACTGTAACAATGGGTTTTTAGTAAACTCTAGTAGTCTCCACTGTACATTAATACAAGGGTAATGGCCAGAGTTATTAATATTCAATAACCGGTGAGATGTGTCACAGGTATCCAATCACAAGGTGTTAATTGATCACGTGTCTATCATAGTCTATAACTGCATAAAAAGCTCTTTTAATAATCCGCCTACTCGGATTATTCGGCCTTTATAAATGACAGTCATTTCCAACAGGCCAAGGCGGCTTGAAATGAGACCCTCTCAAAACCTAGGTGAGCTGCCTACCTAGACAGCACTTTTGGGCATCTTAAGCGTGTCTTTTGAAATTTTTTGGGCATCACAAGCGCTTGCGGAACAGAATGGTTATCAAAAATGCTGTCTATGTAGGCAGCTCGTTAGGTTTTGAAACACAGCCATTGTTTCAAATCGAGTGGACAGACGCTACGATTGCGAGGAGCTACAAATGAACGGTCATCAAGTTCAAGAGCATATCGCGGTGTTTAAGTCGCACATCTGTAAGAGCAGGAAAAACCACTGGCCACATCGAGCCGCCCCCCTCCGTATCGCCCCGAAAAACGGCCAGCTCCACGGCGGAGACTTATTTCGATGGCGGCTTAAGGTGCTAGACAAGTGGATCGCAGTGTTATTTACCCGCTTCGCCAAGTTCCAGGCCTGACCCCTTTTTTGTTTTCGCTGACTCCCGGATCCTCCTTCTGCTTCGCTCTCCCCGTCCTCCACCGCCTCCCCAGCCGGCCAGCTCTCCTCCAGATGCTCCGCTCACACTGACTGCAGAAGCCGCTCAGACAGCAGCTCCGCGCGGCAGTCTCCAGCTGCAGACCCGCAGCACCAGCAGCCGCAGGACCGCAGCGACACGACCGGACGTGAGGGGCGGAGCTTACGCTCTTAACTGAGTAGCGCCACCTTACGGTTTTTAAGGGGTAATTTAGATTTTATTACATACGATACGTTATACTTTATCTATGTATGCATTTTATTATGATATATTAAGCATTTTAAAAACATTAATCTTGTGTAATTTAGTTATTTGATTCATTATATTATGCGAGCTATTTCCTATTTGTGAAATTAAAAATAATGTTTGAAACTTCCGGGCATTTTTTTTTTTTTTTTATGAAATCTACTTTAATCACAAGATTCAAAATAAATGTTTACTCCAAAGTCAAGAACACGTGCCTCATTCATTTTTCTATATGAAAACTAAAACATTTCAAAACACACACATAGCAGCAGCATAATCTTAATCAAAATGTACACAATAATTAAATTGAAGTTTATAAAACGAGCTATTCACTTTTAATCCCATTTTGTCATGACAATCCTGCATGAAAATTTACAAAATGAACAATACACTCTTGGGCACATTTTGTCATGACAATCTTGCATAAATTCTAATTAAAATGTATCAAATGAACAATTCACTCTTAGGCCCATTTTAAGACAATCCTGCAAAAATAACTCCCCTGAACACAAGATGAAATATGAAGAGCAGTCTGGAAGCTTCTGATTGTTTCAGGAGATTGTTGAGGGCCTTTTCCTTGTCCTCTTCCTCCATTATAAGGGGAAAATAGGCTCTTCCACTGGCCCCCTGAGCAGATGTCTGTATGGAGCCATTTCACAACTTCTGTCAGATTACTGGGATCTCCTTCACTACAGAATATTAAAGGAAAATGTAACTTTAATATTTCTTATTAATGTGTTATTAATAGATAGATAGATAGATAGACAGACAGACAGACAGACAGACAGACAGATAGATAGATAGATAGATAGATAGATAGATAGATAGATAGATAGATAGATAGATAGATAGATAGATAGACAGACAGACAGACAGACAGATGATAGATAGATAGATAGATAGATAGATAGATAGATAGATAGATAGATAGATAGATAGATAGATAGATAGATAGATAGACAGACAGACAGACAGATAGACAGATAGATAGATAGATAGACAGACAGACAGATGATAGATAGATAGATAGATAGATAGATAGATAGATAGATAGATAGATAGATAGATAGACAGACAGACAGACAGACAGACAGACAGATAGATAGATAGATAGACAGACAGACAGATGATAGATAGATAGATAGATAGATAGATAGATAGATAGATAGATAGACAGATAGACAGACAGATAGACAGATAGATAGATAGATAGACAGACAGACAGATGATAGATAGATAGATAGATAGATAGATAGATAGACAGACAGACAGACAGATAGACAGATAGATAGATAGATAGACAGACAGACAGATGATAGATAGATAGATAGATAGATAGATAGATAGATAGATAGATAGATAGATAGACAGACAGACAGACAGACAGATAGACAGATAGATAGATAGATAGACAGACAGACAGATGATAGATAGATAGATAGATAGATAGATAGATAGATAGACAGACAGACAGACAGATAGACAGATAGATAGATAGATAGACAGACAGACAGATGATAGATAGATAGATAGATAGATAGATAGATAGATAGATAGATAGATAGATAGATAGATAGATAGATAGATAGATAGACAGACAGACAGACAGACAGACAGACAGATAGATAGACAGACAGACAGACAGACAGACAGACAGATAGATAGACAGACAGACAGACAGACAGACAGACAGATGATAGATAGATAGATTTGAGACATACCTCACAAGCGTATCCTGTTATCCACTTGGAAGGGCCTCTTGTAGGGTTTCTGCACGTATGATACATGTATCTTGGTTAACTTCAAATTGGTCAGAAGGGGGTGCAAATGTAATGGTGGGCTGGAGGAAATGTCAAATGTCTTTCAGAGAAAACTCCAAAGTTCTCCAGAAGAAAAAGAGTCCACCATCTCCGTTTGATTGGAATGTCACACTGGAAGATACAAACATAGAGAAATCTTTAAATATCAACTGCTACAACATCATAAAGGTCAATTACTTTAACTGATAACTACTTACAGATGTAAAATCAAAGGGTGCTCTCAAGACAAGATGTACTGGAAAACAACAACAACAAAAAAAGAATATTCACCCTGTATATGGCACAAAAAACTTCCTTGTTCCTTATTTAATGACTAAATAATTACAACAATAATTGGTTGCAAAAATGTACTAAAACAAACAACTCAAGATATTCATACCTCCACACAGACAACTGCCTTGTTGAAGTGGATTTGAAGATGACTTTTTAATTTGACCAGCTTGGCTGGCTTAAACACGCTGGTCAAGCAGAAAATTGCTGGTAATTGCTGTAATACTTGTTGCAATGCTGTGTCACCTCTCTGAATCTTTATATGTCTCTACAAGAGATGAAGCCACACACAATTATCTCAATCAATGATAACAAATGGGATTCAAATAACTAAACTATAAGGTAATAATAAGGTAATATTAACTCACAAACAATGCATGTAACAGAGGAAAGTAAAGCAAACTATTTATTTTTATGAATAAAATTCTTCAAAACTTCACCGCAAGGCCCATTTACAAAATGCATCCGAAAATTAATCAAAAGTTAATATATACTATAAAGTAGGCTATGACAACAAATTCAAGCTTCAATATAAGATAATAAAGCCAAGCACACATTGTCATTAGCAGATAAATGCTTAACGTAATATATATGATAATTATTAAACATATGATAGCAAAAACATTACAGACTACTCACCTGTGCTCTCTCGTTGTCAATAACTCCGCCCCTCACTTCCGGTCCTGTCTCTGCGGTCCTGTGACTGTGGTCCTGTCTCTGCAGTCCTGTGGCTGCGGTTCTGTGGCTGCGGTCCTGTGGTCTGTGGCTGCTGGTGCTGCGGGTCTGCAGCTGGATATATCTCGCTCCTCGCGGGTCCTAGGGTTTGTTTGTCAGAGAGAGGATTGGCTGGCCAAGATGGCGGCGATGTAGGTGGTTGTGTGTTTGCTCTTCAGGGAAATAAAGGTGAAGTGGTGATATAACCAATTGCTTTGACTGGTGATAACGCAGACATAATAAGTGAAAAAGTCATATAATTCCCCTTTGACATCTTTATGCATGGGAAAAAGAGGAAAGAAGAAAGTTAAACAAGCTTGGCTTGATAACATGGCGTCTAAGGCGTCTGATACGGTTGATCAGTTTGAGGATTCAGCATCGGCCGCTAGTAGCACTGGACTGAAGTTTCAGCGAGATACGGAATCACATTGGTTTGACACATGTCCAGACTTTGATAATGAGGTTATTGTCGCTGCCCTTTCTGATACTCCTCAGAAGCCAGCTGCGAAAAAATCGAAACGCGCGGATTCTAACGTTAGTGGAAATACTAATGAGGATGTCTTGGCTGCAAAACATGAACTGGCTTTAAAGCACAACAAGACTTTTCAAAAGATTTCTGCGATCGAAACTACCACCGAAGCAACCTCGAAACAAATCAAGAGACTGACAGCGACGGTGCAACAGCTCATTGTGGATGTCGGCGTTCATAAAGAGGCTCTTAATCATCTGGAATCAGAGGTCCACGAAAACAAATCATTGAAAGCAAGTGTACAGGAATGTAGCCGTTACAGTTGGAGATGGTGTCTAAAGTTGCATGGCGTTGCGGAGAAAGATGGAGAAGATGTCCGAAGCATGGTTCTTAACATATTAGAGAAGATCGCTCCTGGAATTGGAGATGGGCTCCAGGACAGTGTCGATGTCGCTCACCGTCTGGGACCGAAACGAGTGGCTGGTACTAAGGCCAGATCGATCATAATCCTCTTCTCACTGCGTCGCATCCGTGACATGATTTGGGGTGCTGCCAAAGGCTGCAAATTTCTAACTGAAAACAGACTGCGTCTTTCGGAGCCTCTGTCTCCTGACGAAAGAACAGCGCGGGACAAGCTATGGCCCCTCGTGAAGAAGGCATGCGAGGAAGCTTCCGCAGCTCTTTCGCTTTGATTGATGGGAACCAAGTCTTCTTTTCGGATGTTACTTAAGCTGAGTTACTGACTGCACTGGATACCTTTCTCATGCAATATTCTGAAACGCGTAAAACGGGTAACAACACTATATCTGCATAAAAATTATAAGTTGTGTGTAACATGGAAGTTAAGTTTGATCCTCCTTAATTGTTGTTATCCTTTTTATTAATCCTGACTTTTTTTCTTTTTCTTTAATTGTTTTTCACCTTGAAGCCAAGATATTTTATAGGTTATGAACCACCTCTCCCTTTACATTTAGGGTAAAACTATAGAAAGCTATTCTTTTGTTGTTTTTGTTTAAATTGTTGGGTGGTTCTTCTTATGGAGTACAAGTTCAAATCTTTGTCTATTGTAACATTGAATGTTTGAGGTGTGCGTGACAATCTGAAAAGAAAAGCTGTCTTTTTATTTTGTAGAGGGAATGCATCAGTCAGGGAGATATGACTGCTACTATGAAACAGGGAGTCATCTCTCTTATACCTAAGCCTGACAAGGATCCTTTAGTAATCGATAAATGGTGACCTATTTCTTTGTTAACATTAGATTATAAAATATTAGCCTCGGTCTATGCAAAAACATTAAGTTATGGTTTAGAAAATGTTAATCCAATTTGGATTCATGAAAGGTCGTCATATATCTAACAACATAAGATTAGTACTGGACTTGCTGGATTATTCTGATCTAATTCATTCAGATGGTCTCATACTCTTTCTTGACTTTTATAAAGCTTTCGACTCCATAGAACACAAATTTCTTTTTCGTACTCTGGAATTATTTGGATTTGGTAAAGCATTCATAGATACTGTATCCATGTTTTATAGAGGTATTAACAGCTCTGCGATCGTTAACTTTGACACTTCTAGGAGGTTTGGTGTGTATCGTGGTGTCGGACAGGGCTGTCCGGTCTCCCCATTTTTATTTCTTTTAGCCGCAGAGTTGCTTTGCCTGGGAATTGACCAGAATGAAAATTTGGAAGAGATTTCGATGTTTGACAGGGAGATCAAAATTGCCCAGCTAGCAGACGACACTACCCTGTTTCTGAACCTTCGTCCTCAAAAATGTTATTTTTATTGTGAAACTCCAAGGCTATTGTCTGCTGAATATGTTGTTAATTTCCTTATGTTGAGTGCAAAGTTCTTCATTCGTGGGCAAAAATGGCTTGAATCTCCTTTGTCTTTCCCCCTTTTCCTTGCTGAATTTGACTCTCTTGTTCTGTCTCTTGGACTTGCAAATAGCAGGGGGAGTGCCAAATTTTTTATGTATTATGACAACTTTTCTTAAAAGATGCTTTTCTCTCTATTTATTTATTTGAATTTCAATCAAAAAGCCTAACTGGACCTTCCAGTGAAAGTGACAGTCTCTTCTCTAGAGATGTAGGCAGGGCAGGACTCCTCCAATCATTTAGTCCACTTAATTTAAACCCCGCCCCTGCAAATCTGCCTTAATTTTTTAAAGCAACACCCACATGTCAACATCCAATCAAGTCCCGCCCTATTTTTTTTTTCTTTTTGTTAAGGTGTTGGTGTGTTCATGCCATGTCGCAATTACCGTAATTTCGAGATTCCAACTTGTAAAAAGTGTTCACGTCCTCATTTACACTAGTGCATTTTCGTTTTAGAACGATGTGATGTTTTTGTTTACACGGTCATCAAACATAAGCGGAGCTAATATGGGCAGCCATGCCATCATTTTCAGAAGTCTCCATTTTGATCCGTTTACACTGAAAGTCCACATGAAATCAAAATTTACAATATTTATTTTATTAATGCACATTGCTAGTCTTAAGGTCAACAATTAATCCGTGCAAGTTAATCTTCTAAAAAAAATAATTTGTCTTGGTATTCCTTAATCAAAATCTGATCATTTGCTTCCACTCTGGAATGGCATGCCTTCTCTGATGGCTTGGGCGGAATATGCTTAACCACGCCCCTCCAACCGTTCGTTTGCTGCAAAAATAAAACCCCGTCCTCTACTCAATATTCCGTTTCAGTTGGAAATACATCACCATACTAAAACAAAGTCAGCAGCAACTTCCGGTTCACGCGGACTTGAAACGTAGCCCCGGATTTTTCAAACTAAAATGGGGTCTTCAGCGTTTTCGAAAGTCTCCGTTTTCGAGGGTCGAAAAAGCTGGAGTAGTGTAAATGACAGGCGTAACTGTAGCAAAAGTAATGCGTTTTAAAACGAAAATGCACTAGTGTAAACGTAGCCTCATAATTACACCTGATAAACTGGGAATTCTCTGAGAGATACGACTTGTATCACCTGATTCCGAGTCTGAGGACATGAACGACACTAAGTAGAAAGTCATATATTGTCATCTCGAAATTACGGTAATTACAACATGGTGTAAATGCAGCATTACGCTCGGATTTATAGCTGTGTTCACACAATTACAACACGCATGTTGTAATTACCGTAATTTCGAGATAACAACACGTGACAGTCTACTCAGAGCTAGCACTTAAATGAATTTACAGTTGTCAGGTGGTACAGCGGTCATGTGGTCCAAGTCGTAGCTCTCAGAACATTCCCAGCTTGTAAGTTGTAAGTACAAGATCTATATTACGCCCCGCGTCTAGGGAACGAAAGGGGCATAATGGAGATAAGGTTGGTAATGGATTCCCAAACAAATTAAAGAAGAAATCACTCCTGTCGGGGACCAAACAAGCACCCCTACGCTCTGTTTCACAAGATAAGGAATTTTAGTCACAATAGCAGGTGTTAAACATTAGTTTGGCTGCCGGCCGGAGGAGGAATCCAGGAGCTCCGAACCCGTTCGTGTTTGCACCAACAATGAGTTCTCAGACTGCTGGCAAGCGGTGTTCTTAAAAGGCTCCACCTTAATAGAGCGACCAATAAGGCGCCGACACCACAGCATCATGCAACCTATGAGAGAGCAGACCAAAGAAGAGAACAGGAAAAAGAAAAGAAACAGAACAATACAATACAAACATTTTACCAAAAGAAATGGTCGTAACAATCTACAAGGATGTGAACACTTCGGCTTTGATAGTTTGCAATAGAAGCGTGGAATTCCAAGTCCGAGGATGTGGACATCGAGTAGAATGTCATGTTTTATCTCTATAATTGCGGTTGACATTACGATAATGACAACATGGTGTGAATGCAGCCTATGTCGCCTTCTGATTCATTGCGACTGACTTTTTGGGGGTTCTGTCACGTATGTTCATACATCAACAGAATATGATTATCTTTTTTATATGTCCACAGTTGCGTTTTTTTAATAGACGAATTAAGGTATCACTATGGAGCCACAGACATAACATGCGGGAGAGAAAAAAAGAAGATATTATGACCATGAATTATGAACAATTCCCACAACTTAATTTTTCCCTCATTTTAATTTAGTTATACTGTGTCCATTTAACTAAAACAAGGGCACAAATTAATAAATTGGAGGAACAAATTAGTACAATGTGCCTACAATTTAAAGATAAGAGAACTAATTAATAAATCCTGGGAATTCATTAATAAACTGTGGGGCTCTGTTCATCGCCTTATTTTCACATTAGCTGGAATAGGCCTGATTTGAGCTAAAAGAAAAGAAAAAATAAAAAGAAACACAATTTATAGATGTAGCAGCTGTACTTGCATAACTAGCTGCCCCGGGGCATTACAAAGATGGCCGCCAAGTGCATAGACTTGCCTTAAAAGTGATTTATAAGGTCTGTTATTAAACCAAGTCCCTTGACATTTCAGGACGTTTTTATTTTCAGTAAATGTACTGAGTGAACTGGATAAGATAGTTCGGCCAAAAATGAAAGTTCTGTCATCATTTACTCACTCTCAAGTTATTCCAAATCTATATGAATTTCTTTCTTTTGATGAACACAAAAAGATATTTAATGGTAGACAGTTAATAGTAGCCATTGCCTTCCAAAATACTATGGAAGTCAATGGCTGCCATCAACTGTTTGGTTAAAACATTCTTCAAAATATCTTCTTTTGTGTTCAACAGAAGAAGGAAGCTCATTTAAGTTTGGAATGACTTGAGAATGAATAAATGATGACAGAATTACATTTTTTTTTTGTGTGTACTGTCCCTTTAAACAGTCTCGTGTTGTCATATTGGGTTCCGAAAACTCCCAGAAAACTAAAAAATTGCTTTAATTGCATCTTTTTTTGCACACAATACAAGTGATTCTGCCTAACTTTTACTTCGGTGCTGCACTAAAGAGAGTATGTCATATGGACTTAGAATGACATGAGATTAAAGAGTTAGGAAAGGTACAATTTTCATGGTTGTCCACAGCATAATGGTAAATAACTCATACGCTGATTTTGTAACTCAATCGGGGCCGCTGCTTAAATTCACATGTAAATTGTATGGGTGGCCCCGTCATCACAGGATCCCCTTGACAACAGATCTGAACTCAATCCTAATGGAGCTGTGATATATTATTCTGTGAACACACACACAAACACTCACTGTACTTTGAAGTTTTTTCATATATTTTACCCTTTAATAGTATACAAAAAGACATAGGGGTGACGTAAACGCAAATATGGACGTAAACCATTGCAATCAATGATTGTATACAGCAGCAAAACCATCAAATGAAATAATTAAACAGTGTTTGTAGCTTCAACTGACAGTTTGGATTTTCAAAACACAATAAAATCACAAGTTGCCAAAGAAATGAAAACCTGATGGTGCGGATTTTGTTTTTCATATATTGTTTCGTCTATCTTTGATAACATAGGAGGTCCTCCGTTGGAGGCCCATCTGTAACATATAAATTCGCAATGATGCTTGAAATTGATTTCAAGCAGGGTTCCTTCCGCTTAAACTGTATTGTGTTTCAACCATTTAAGGCACCCCGTTATTTTACCCTCTCGGTGGACTGCTTCGGTAAATTCATAATCAATAAACTGTGGTTTAACACGCACAAATACACAGAACAAATACCTAAAGGACACACTACAGGTTGGCAAACAGTTTGGCACAACTTTTAAAGGCAGAACAATAATTTTTTTCCAAAGATCACAGGTAAATAATGACTGCATTCCGACTAAGTCACATACTAAAACTCTAAAAGGGCTGGCTTGCACATGTGCAGAATATTTTATTTTATACAGCACTTTATACAGTACATCTAGGCACACACCTACATCAGAAGATTGCATTCATATTTGTAGCAAATGTTGGAACATAATCAAACTTTCAAACTTGCCATCTGAGAGTATTTCGTACGTTATCATTGCAAGCTGCACTTTGCAAATTTAAACAATGACAATAAATTCCCAACTACATTGTATATTCCTTTCCTTGAAACACAGAACAAGCATTATGATCATGTAAAATCTGATTTGAAAAAGTAAATATATATGATTGCAATCACTATAACAGAAGCAACACTTTTTTCCAGTTTAACACACTGAATGAGACCTCACTGTTCATATTAGCCATTCAAAAGACTTCCTTATGCAGAATTACAAGCATTTTAGAAAAGTGAATGAATCGTTTCATCTAATGACCCTCATAAATGTCAAAGAATCTTAATATTCTACACCAAAATTCACTTCAAACTGTTGCTCAGTAGATTTATCTAATTTAACATTCAAATGTTAGCAGTCATAAAGAATTTTTTTTAAATAATGGTTATTATTTCTTATTTGAAACCAAACTAACAAAGAACAAATCACAAGTATAACACAATTACATACTTATAATAATTAGATAAATGTAATTATTGAACCTGAATTCCTTCTTATTCAAGTACAGTAAGTCAAACTGTCTTCCTCATAACAATAAAGCTTTAAACTCTAAGCATATCCTTTTCCTAAAACCGCCTTTCCATGACTGATGCGCAACACTACCACATAAGAAAAATCCTGCTTTTGTAAATCATAATTATGACATTAAAAGCCAAAATTATGACATACTATGTCATAATTATGAGATAATCCAAAATTGAAATTTTGAGATAAAAAGTCAAACCTTTGTCAGTCATGAATTTTTCTCATAATTTTGTCATATTTTTAATGTTTTATCTCATAATTATGACTTAGTATGTCACAATTTAGACTTTTTGTCAGTTAAATTCACATAACTTTGACTTTCTATCTCATACTTTCGACTTTTATCTTATATTTATGACTTAGTATGTCAATTTTGAAGATTTTATGTTATAATTCTGTTTTATGTAATGAGGTTTTATGGCATAATTCTGACTTTTTATCTCAATTTCAACTTTTCGTCATAACTTTGACTTGTATTTCATAACTATGACTTGGTGTGTCAATTTTGGCTTATTTTGTCATAATTTTGTCTTTTTATCTTATATGACAGTATGTCAATTTCAATTTTTTATCTCATAGTTATGTTTTTTAATGTTAGAATTTTTGTGTGCTTTTTGCTTTTATTATTTTTATGCTTTTATGACATAACTATGACTTTTTATCTCAATTTTGACTTTTCATAATTATAACTTATCTTATAATTTCAAACTGTCATAATTATCAGTTTAATCTCATAATTTCAATTTTTTATGACAGTTTTGACTTTTTATCTCATAGTTATGACTTAGTATGTCGTAATTTAAAATTTTATGTGAAACTTTCAACTCTTCATGTCATAGTTATGTTTTTATGTTAAAATTATTTGTATTATTTTTTTACGCTTTTATGGCATAATTGAATTACAGGAATTTTTATCTCAATGTTGACTTGTCATAATTACAACTTAACTCATCATTTCAACTTTTTCTCATAATTATGACTGTTCTCATAATTTTGACTATTTATTACATAGTTTCAACTTTTTATCGCATAGTTATGACTAAATATGTCATAATTTCACATTTTTTGTCATAATTATGAATTACCACAGCATTTTTTTCTTATGTGGCAGAGACAGGCTTCCATGCAATGATCCTGTTTTCTACACTCAGCCATTCCATAAAGTTTTTATGACCTGTGCTAATCTTTGACATTTGACCTTCATGATGTCAAAGTAAATTCCACCTATTTGTTCACAAGCGTTGCTACCGCGTTCCTCTCTCAACAGTCCCTGAGCACTGGTTTCATTTATATCACACGAGTATACACAATAACTGAACTCAATAAAGCTTTTGAAGTAACTTTTACAGAGACGTGTGCACTCAAAGATGGCTGGCTAAGCTGGTTTATGGATACACGGAATATACATCCGTATTCCATTAAAGTCCCTTTATTCTCTCCAAAAATACAGAGAGATACATATGTGATACTCTAAAACTAAGAGGCAATACCGAAGCGCTAAAACAACGGCCACAACGACGGGCTAAACTTAACACGGTAGCAGAAATCCCAGACAAACGGCAAGCTCTACGATACGTCCCTGATATATGGTGGTTCGGATGCGTGTGATGCAGAAGCAGCAGTTTGATGATCAGAAGACTACAAGGAGCAACGGAGCAGGCATCACTCGAGTTGGTCGGAATAAATGTCACATGCAGAGCAAATACGAGCCCTCTCCACCTATCCAGCAGAGCCACTCCATGCATTAAAACACAAAAAATCATCACTAGTTATACAAAAAAGCTTTCTGTGTGGGGAACATCTGGAAAAATAGCTACAGCATAGATCGATTTGAGTGACGTCATGAAGATGCACAGTGCGTTCGTTTCAGAGAATAGTAATCACAAAGTCATAAAGGTTTTTTAAGAAAGCACAAACAAGCCATTCTCATGGGTAATGTGATAACAATGGGTTTATACAGATAGACATAGAGCTATATATATATATATATATATATATATATATACATATATATATATATATATATATATACTTCCTAATAAATACAACTTGCTCTGTGCAAGGTGTGATGAAGAGTTTGTTTCACATAGTGAAACCCAGTTGGGGAAGAGCATGCATTTGTCTATGTGCGAATCCCAGAGAGCTTTTGATGTCGCTGGTTCTTTCCTGGGGCTCAGAATGAAGGGGTGGAGTGCCTTTTCCCAGAATGCTTCAGTGATGACACTGGACAAAACACAAACTTAAGGTTAGGAGATCATGACAGCTCCATAGTACATTGCACTTTTAACTTCTGCATTAAGGGCAGGACTAGACAATGTTCTCATTTATACTTACATGAAATATTCTATATTCTTTTACTCTGACTCAGCTAGAAGAAAGAAAAGAGGCCTCAATCAAACCGAGAAACTACGGTCAACTAATGACTACATTCTATAGGCTGGTAACTGTGGAAGTTTAATATCTTTAAATAATTAGGGATGCACTGATATTAAAATTCCAATAATAGGATAATTATTGTCATGCCATGTCCAAGAACCAATAAATTAAGATTTATACTATTTATACTACTTTGTCTATATAAATAAAAAAACTGCTGCAAGTGAATTTAGGCATCACAATATAATGTACAGTATGAAAATAGATATTCATTTTTCTGAATATTAATAGTGTTATTGATTTTTGTGTTTTTAAAGAAGACTTTGAATGAGCACTAGATGACAACAAATATGTGGAATTAAATATTAAATATCAGCCAATGTATATACTGCTTTTCAAAAGTTTTTAAAAATATTTTAAATGTTTTTAAAGACATCTGGGCTTCCTTTGTTTGAAAAAAACAGTAAAAACAGTAATGTGGAATTGTGAAAAACTGTTTTATATATTAATGTTTTTTTAAATGTGATTTATTACTGTGGCGGCAAAGCTGAATTTTCAACATTCATTAATCCAGTCTTCAGTGTCACATGATCCTTGAGAAATCATCACCAATATACTGATTTGGTGCTCAAAAATATTATATATTTAAATATTATATATTTATGTTGAAAACTGAAAACAATTGTGATGCTTAATATTTTTGTGGAAACAACTTTTTTAGGATTATTTAATAAATAGAAATCTTTTGTATCATTATGAATGGCTTTTGTCACTTTTGACCAATTTGTGACCTTGCTGAATAAAAGCATAAATGTCTTTAAAATATCTCACCTGAAATGTCTGAATGATAGTGTACACAAATTTGTAAATATATATATATATATATATATATATATATATGTGTGTATATATATATATATATATATATATATATATATATACATAAAACCACTAATATCACCCCATAAAACTCATATGGTGCCGATATATCATGCATCCCTATAAATAAAAGCTTGGAAGCTTATTAAAAGGGAAATGGACTTTGGGCCTTTACTGTTTTAATCATTATATCTGTTGTCATTCTGAGAGAACAGAAATAAAGGAATAAGTAAGGAGTACGTGTAAAATGGCAAACAAAGCCATTTTGGGACTCACCCTTCTCTCTTCCATTTCGCATGTTCTCCTCCTCTTCTTCTTCCAAACCGTCGTCCACTGCAAAATTTACAAACATTACAATTACCAATGAAATCATGAAGTGGGTGCTTAGAGGAGAGAAGTGAGTGTACAAGAGTACAGGAGTACCTGAGTGAAGTTCTTTCACTAGTGACGACATAGTGTTTGTGATTGAGTCTGCAGCCACTAAAAGATCATTACGGAGATTTCTTGGTACACCTGGATGAAAGAGGATCGTTTTCAGATCACAATATCCAGAGCTATAATATATCAATCCAAAATTAGTTTAGCGACTGAAATTTCAGTCTGTTTCTCATTCAAAGCTATCATATGGCATTAGATGTCTTGGAATACAGCCAATTACAGTTATATAGACTTCATTTATGGAAAAGATCGGTTTGGACATTCATCCACTAAATATATTCTAATGATATTCTAAACGTGGTCTAAGCACTGTCTAAACATATTCTACACATCTACTAAACATCTTCTAATCATCTTGCAAAGATCTTCGAATCATCTTCTAAACATGTTGTAAACATTTTCTATACATCTTCTAACCATCTTTAAAGACATGTTCTAAACATCTTTCATTCATCTTCTAAACATTTTCTAAACATCTTCTAATTATATTCTAAACATGTTCTAAGCACATTCTAAACATGTTCTACACATCTACTAAACAACTTCTAATCATCTTGTAAACATCTTCTAAATATGTCCTAAACATATTTTAGTCACCTTCTAAACATCTAATCATCTTATAAACATGTTCTAAACATCTTCTAATCATATTCTAAACATTTAAACATTTTCTGATCATCTTCTAAACATGTTCTAATCATCTTCCAAACATATTGTAAACATTTTCTATACATCTTCTAACCATCTTTAAAGGCATGTTCTAAACATTTTCTAATTATCTTCTAAACATCTTCAAATCAGCTTCCAAACATCTTATAAACATCTTCTAATCATATTCTAAACATTTTCTAATCATCTTAGAAACATCTTCTAATCATCTTCTAAACATGTTCTAAATATTTTTATACATTTTCTAAGCATCTTTAAAAACATATTCTTGTAAACATCTTCTAATCATCTAAATATGTTCTAAACATCTTCTAATCATCTTGTAAACATTTTCTAATCATCTTCTAAACATGTTCTAAACATTTTTATACATTTTCTAACCATCTTTAAAAACATATTCTAAACATCTTTTATTCATGTTCTAAACATCTTCTAATCATCTTCTAATCTTCTTCTAAACATCTTATAATCATATTCCAGACGTCTTGTAAACATTTTGTAAATATTTTATAATCTTATTCTAAACATCTTCTAATCATCTTCCAAACATATTCTAAACATCTTGTGTGGAGGATAATGTCAATGAAAAGCTTCAGACTCCCCACCCTGAGAGAAGGCATCCAGCACGTCATCTCCGACCCCTGCCAGGCAGTCCTGTGGTGTGTGTGTGGGGGTTGAGCCGGCTGAGGTGGAGCGGATGGGCATAGGCATGGTGCAGCTGGCACTGTGGCTGGGAGATGAGTGGGGCGAACTCCCCGTTTGAGACTGTAGGAGGGAGATGAGGGAGGAGAACGCAAAAATTACACTAGATATGTAACAACCAGAACCTCCACTGGTCCCTCGCTCCCCAAGAAGCACTGATAAAAAGCTACTACTGCAGACACACCTATAGATATCTGATCTGTTTCTTTAGGATGTGGCGCATACATCTTTGGCCTGAAAGCTCACTGAGCAGCATGCAAGTGCCATTAAAGGAGCAAAAGGATGGTAGAAAAGGGCCGCACTGTCCCACAGACGATGCTGGGCCCAGGGCCTGTGGCCCACTGCCAGGCAGCAGATGGCTGGCCAGACTGCAGTCACATTAGACGTGAGGTGCTTAGCCCTGATGAAAGGAGAGCAGGTCTCTGATATTTGGCAGGGAGACATGCGGCTCGTGGTCTCTCCCTGGGTCACAGGAACAAAGCAGCGGGACTTGACTGGAAATGGGAGCTTCATGTCCTCATTATGAGGAGCAGACGTGACAGAGATCGCCCACAGAGACGGTCTGCGATAAGCTCATGAGATAAACTCATGCTTTACTCTCATTAAGCAACTTTCACTTATCAGTCATTTTTAAAGTTTTGTAGTACTAAATTATTGAAAGAAATAGTAATTCTGTAATCATTTGCTCATCCTTATATCATTTCAAATCTATATGACTCTCTTTCTTGTGTGGAACACAATGGACTGATGCACCAAAAATGACAAAAAAAAAAAAAGTGGGAATGCACCATTACATTTTTTTTCAACTGCTTACACACAAAATCTTTTTCACAAACAACAATGGTGTACCAGTTCTAACGCCATGGCAAAGCTTGAGAAAGGCATGCTAACTGTTCTGTCTTTGGCTGCACTGACGAGCACAGAACACTATTTATAGTCCCAGCCTCAGAGGAGACAAGACAGCAGTGGATTTATTGATTTATTTACTGCATATTACACTGCTGCCACACAGATCTAATATAGACATGTCATTTCTTTCCCAGCTGTTTACCTTTACATACAGTTTAACAGTTTAAGCACAATAAGACATGAAAGAGAACTTAGTTTAGTACTCACATGCCATGTAACAGTCGGTTTCTGTGCTGTGTGCGCTCAAAAAAACGTATATCAGAAGTTTAAACTAATATGGTTTAAAACGCATGATTTCAGTGCAATAGACATGATAATCAAAACCTAACAGATGGTTTTTAGCAGAGTATCTGAGGTGCTAGCTATAAAGGCACAGCCCTATAGACCCTTTTTCTGTTAGTAAACATTGTGACGTTTTTCTATGGGCGGAGCTTAGGTGGAGGCAGAAAGATTCCCGTGACTGCTTCACTAACGCTAGCTATGAAGTTTGTTAGCTTGTTTTTTTAACAATTAGTTGAGAAAATCCGATTTTACCTGCATATGTAAGGTCACTCATCACTCACCGTGATTGTTATTTAAATAAGTTAACTTTAACGGACGAAATCAGATTGGCCGACCCTGGCTCACTCAAAGGATGGACGATCTGACAGGATTACCTCCGGCTGAGTGACTCATATCTATAGAGAAACCTAACGTGTAGTACAGAGAAACTCACCTGTGTCTATCTAGTCATGAAGATGTATATATACTTCAATTTCAGCAGGCAACTATTTTTACAGCTAAGTTACATGAGAGTGAACTGGGCCAAAATACAAAAAGTAAGTTAAACATTCAGTGTGATGGACATACTATTTGAAGATGTATGTATCATGTAATGGCCAAATAGTTATTTTAAAGTATATACCTCTTGTAAATGATGTAAGTTAAGTTTACGGTGACATTACAGTACCTTTACAATACTTTACATACAGTACATTTAAAGTAAGATGTGAATATTTTCTAGAAATAAAACTTCCAGAAACTATTTTTGAACTTTCTGTATTTGATTATTCTTTCTTACCAATTCTTAGAAATCCCAGCCACTATCAATCACAACAACGTATATTACATTTGATTAAGCATATAAATCGTCAGGTTGTTGTTTTACACACATGCAGACATTATTTCATACACGACATAGTCGTGAGATGCATAAGAAATCTTTAGACACGTAACACAAACCATAATCCATAACAACAACAGACAATAGTTTATTTAACCTTTTCTGATAAGAAGTGTGTGCTGCAACGCAAGCATTTTTTATGATTGTTTCTGTCCAGTTTGCTCGTTTTACCGTGTATAACCACAGCTGTCGTCATTTTTTGGTCTGGAAGTGGCAGCAGGTATGCGATAAAATTTCAAATTGGAGCCTGTACTACGTCGATTCTGGCACCCAACATCACAACAAGATGATATTTTATGCTCCTTATGTAGCCGAATCTGTGTTAGGTTGAATTAGCCGCCTCCAGTTTTCCCTTTGTTTTGCCTCCAGCTAGCGCTGTGACTTAAACGTGACGTCGGCACAAAAAAGGTCTATTCTGGAAAAGGGGGCGGGGAGCAGCAGCTCATTTGCATTTAAAGAGACATGCATGAAAACAGCGTGTTTCTGCTTCCACTCAAAATAGGCATTTTCAAAATGAAATAAGAAATGATCTGTGGGGTATTTTGAGCTGAAACTTCTGGGGACACCTGAGATATTAAATATTGTAAAAAGGGGCATAATAGGTCTCCTTTAAAAAAATTTTCAAATGAATATATAACCTTGTATGAAAATACCATATGATCGTTAATGCAGGATTTGAAAATGTTCTACAAGACGTGAGCGCACAAATTTAGAAGAAAAAGTGACGCTTTCCTTGACAGTTCTCAAAAACTGCTTTTTTTTTCAACATCGCGTCATTACGTCACGAGAGGGAGTCGCGTGCCGCGCTCTGTTGGTATTCAGTAAGAGCGGGCGTGAGTCAGTGTGTTTTCGGTAGTTATTTTTATTTCAATTTATCATCGTCATGGTAAATTATTGTGTTTGTGGAGGTTGCACTAACTCCAGCCTGTCAGGACATCGAGTCCACAGGTTTCCTAACAAGAAATAGGACGGTATCTTCCGGGCCTCGTGCGTTTGTGCAGCTGAAGAGACGGGACTTCACTAATGCTTCTGTTTCAAACAACGCGGTGGTGTGTAACTTAGCGATCACTTTATACCGGAAGATTATCATCCCGGCGATATGATGTAGTTCAACATGGGATACCGAAGCAAGAAGCGAGTGAGACTCAGAGCTGGAGCGGTTCCTTCCTCGGGTCCCGGTGCACTCCCTGCAGCACTGACTTTCCTCAGCTGTGACCATGTCCTCGCATTTACCACACAAAACACTAAATGAAACAAAAAAGTGTTTATCTCTCTCTCTCCTGTGGTGATGACGTATTTCATGTAACGTTAGTGTCGGATATTAACGAGTGTGACACGCCTGATCAACGCTTATTAGTTTCTGTTACTGGTAAGTATCAATACTCATAGATGACCAATACTAGCTTTGCTATTGCCTGATTACATATCGCTAGCTAACGTGTGTATATCTGTAAGCTAACACTGGTCTCTTACCAAGACACCTGCCCTGTTCTCCTCACACATCAACTCAATTTGTCTCCTCTGACCGTTGTTCTGTCTGATCCTGGCCTGTCTCTGCTCTCTTGGCTGCATAGCAGGCTCATAATTGTATCTGTGGTCCATCATACGAGTGTAAATAAACATTTAAAATTTCCTCAGCGTCTGAGCTGTCATTGTGATCCATTGTTTTCCTATGGTTAAAATGGACCGCTCTCCCTATCGTTACGTCACTTCCGGTTTTGGCGGTTTTCAGATGCGGAAGTAAAATTCTCTCACAAAAACGACTCCAGAAGCCTTAATAGCGTATTTTAAATTATATTTTAAAGAAAATCTAGTTCCTACATTATTTTCTATACATCGACTCACTGGGGTCTCTAACCTGGAATATGCCCTTTAAAATACATTAAGATACAGATAACTATTTTCATGTCACAGCCAATGACTGATAAAGTAATTTTGTCTAAATAAATGAAAAATGAAGCACTAATAAACAAACATTTTAAATGCTGCAAGTGAAGTTAGGCATTATAATATAATATAATATAATATAATATAATATAATATAATATAATATTCATTTTGATATTTGCTACAGATTGCATTTAACAGTGTTATTAAATTATTAGTATTTTTAATGATTAACTGTGAGTGTTACATGATGGCAAAGTCAAATGAGTCATGAATTAATTTCAAAGTATATTTGTATTATTTTCATTCTTTCCAGAGCTTGGTGAAAAAAATCCCATTCATTTTCATTGTATGGAAAAGAGCAGCTTGAACATTATTTATAATGTCTCATTTTGTGTTCCACAGAAGAAAAAAAATTAGGGTAAGTCAAGTTTTTATTTTTGTCAGCGATCCTCTCCATTTTCAGTGTTATGCAACCCATTAATCTTTTACTTGTCAACTTTTTGAAAATGTCTGTTTTGCCATACACAGTACATATGTCAGATCAAACGTTTGCAGCTGTGACCCCGCGTGTTTACTCCAGAATTGCAGAGCTGTATTAAAGGAACACTTACTGCCTGTTTCTGCTCTTCATCCTGTCAGCCAGAAGATGAGAGAGGACAGTGAGTGAAAGCAGACACGTCAGAGAGACAGCGGTGGGAGAGAGAAAGGTGAGCAAACAAATGAAGTTTTCATACATGCTGTGGGAAATAAAGAGCAAAATTGTTGTCCAACAAGTTTGGTACCTTCAGCAGCCTCATGAGACTTTCCAGCTGGACCATCAGTTCTCTCCTGCTCTCCTGCAGGGCCGACATGCGCCTCTCCAACTCGTCTTTTCTGTGCCTGAACCAAACGACAAACAAAATGAATAAATGAATCACCATATGAATCATAAAAATCAATGACTGCCAAATATACGCGACTTAAAGGGCACATATGATGGAAAACAGGATTTTCTTTGCTCTTTTGAAATAAAAAGCTCCTTGTACTATGTTCATAATGCAAAGATCCCTCCACAACCCACTCATACAATTTATAAAAACTAAGTGGGAAAAAATGGCTCCTGCTAAAATGGTATTGACTTCAGAACCAGGATATTCACATATACCATTCTTAAAGATACAGTACCAAAAACAAAGATTTTACGGGTTAAAATAATAATGGATAAGGGTAAAATGTAAAACTAAATTACGAAATCTTGATTAATATTAAAAAATCATGACAAAAGTGCAGAATATGACCCCTTTCCACTCAAACCTTTCATGAAATCGATAGTACTGCTCAGAAATTCACATACGTAATGTGGCTAAATGTCCAAGAAACTAAAACAAAGACAAAACATAATGGAAATGTGCTCATTCACTCATCTAATGAGACCAGCAGATTATTAAGAAAACTAATTTTGCTCCTATATGCCCTCTGGTGCTCATAAAAGGTACTCTGTCTAAATGACTTGAACAATGACTACAGGGAGTGAAATCCCACCCAGTCTATTTAAAACCTGTTATGTTCTTAACAACCTCAAATGTTCTGCAACGCTCTGGTTAACTGAAGTTATGGGTAATTTAATGTTGAATGCTTTCTCTTTACAACTCTGATTAATACTACATCCGTTCTGTTGTTTTTGTGTGTGTGTGTGTGTGTGTGTGTGTGTATGTGTGTGTGTGTGTAAAGGCTGTGTGTGAATGTGTTTGTGTACCGTAGCAGTCGTAGCTCTGCCAGTAGAGTGGGGTTCTGCTGGGCTTTCTCAGGAGTGGGTTGAGAAGCCTGTTCATGTTCTAGACGTAGACGCTGGATTTCCTGCAGTATCTCCCTATATGCACCGAACACAGGAACCAAAATGAACTTCACAGGTATCTATTGAAAGCACTCAATTCTAATGAACACAGTCTCTGCAATCACTCTTCTTTAACAACAACAACAATAACAACAACAAAAACAATAATAATAATAATAATAATAGACATTTTTTATAATTGTTAAATCATTTAATTGATAATAATAATAGTTAAGTATTTTATTTAAATATTTAATGTTTTTATTTGTTGAATATTATTTTATTATTAAAAATAAAACATTAAATATTTTAATTAATAATATACTATATAACTATATAATAATAATAATCATTGTTGTTATTATTATTATTATTATAAATAAAACATTAAATATTTTAATTAATAATATACTGTAAATCATTATTGTTATTTTAATATTATTATTATTATTATTATTATTATAAATAAAGCATTAAATATTTTAATTAATAATATACTGTATAACAATATAATGACAATAATAATAATCATCATCATTGTTATTATTACTATTTATTATATATATAATTTAATTAATTGTAATTAATAAGTATTACCTGAAAATAATAATTAAATATTTACATTTTTGTTTGAATAATTAAACATATTACATTATTATTATTATTATTATTATTATTATTATATAATTTAATTAATTGTAATTAATAAGTATTAATTGTAAATAATACTTAAATATTTAATTTATTTTTGTTTGAATAATTGAATATATTACAATAATACTACTAATTATTATTATTATTATTATTACTGCTAATACTATATCATTTAATTAACTGTTAATAATGTTTAAATGTTTAATTTAAATATTTAATGTTTTTATCAGTTGAATAAGTAAATATATTACATGATTACAGCATTTCAATTATCGTTATTCTTTTATGGGACAGTAAATATGAATACATAATAACTTATTTTAATTTAGCTTGAAGAGATGTAGTTCCATCGCAAAGCAAGAAACATCCAACTCTTTAAAAACCCCACCTGTTTTTATTCTCTAGTTCTGCGATGAGCTGCCTCTGTTGCTTATTAGCATCAAAGTTGAAACTTAGATCAGTTGGAGGGCATTGCTGAAAGACAAAATAATTAGTATTACTGATTATGAGCAAAACTAATTAGAAAAATGCCAATAAATGAACACATAAAAATATGCTGCCTAGTCATGGAGCATAAAAGCCAGATGTACACCAAAATGAATATTCCTAAACATGCTGTTGATTTTCAATAAATTCCACACTGTAAAAAAAGTGTCCTCTGAAAACTTCATAAAAAGGTGTTTGTTTTCTTTCCGTTGTAAAGTACTGAGGTGTAATTTGATTATGTTTGTGAATTGAGTCTCACAGTGGAGTTGCTGGCCTCTGCCGCCAGACGAGCAGCATATCGTGCGATAAGACGATGTTCTTCATCCAGTCTGCTGGGACTCTCAAGGGTGCTGCAGTCCAGACAGACAGACAGACAGACAGACAGACAGAATAAGAAGAAATACATACAGCAGGAAGAAGAGAGGCAAAGAGAGTGATGGAGCATGAGACGAATTATGGCAGATGTGAATTCCAGAAATCAACATGAGTAATGAAACATCTGAGATGATAGATGACCATCAGGAAACAGTTTTGGGGAAGATACGCTAAAACGTGGCTGCTCAAGATATAAACTATTCATAGTTCAAAGCAGCCATGATACATAATATAATTTATTATAATACTATTATACCTAATAATATAATATAATATGATATAATATAATATAACATAACATAATATAATATAATATAATATAATGTTCATTTAATTATTGCAAGTTTATATATATAAATATCAAGATATAATATAATATAATATAATAAAGTCAAGATATAATATAACATAACATAATATAATATAATATAATATAATTAATATAATATAATTAATATAATATAATATAATATAATATAATATAATATAATATAATATAATACAGTTACTCTGAAATCATGGCTTCCAAAGCTATAAGCTATTCATAATCTACAGGTCATGATATATATTATAACATTAAAATAATTTTATATTTTATCACTCTAATAAAATCTAGTCTAATATATGTTTACTCATATTTTGTAGTGAATTTTGAGTAAATATTTGGTAAGTGTTATTTTAATTACTCCAATTTTCTAGATATTTATTATGCACAAAGTCAAGATAATATAATATATATATATATATATATATATATATATATATATACATATATAATATAATATAATATAATATAATATAATTACGTAATAATAATTACGTATTTTCCAAATTTTTCTAGTGAATTTTGAGTAAATATTTTGTTATTGTTCATTTAATTACAGCAATGTTATGTACACTTATAGTACACAAAGTCAAGATATATAATAAAATATATTTTTTCCAAATTTTTGCAGCAAATTTTGAGTAAATACATTTTAATAATATAATATAATATAATATAATATAACATAATATAATATAATATAATATGATAATTTGTGTGTTTTTTTAGCACATTTTGTAATTTTTCATATAATTTCAGCAATTTTATATAGATTTATTTTTTTTATCATTACATTAGAATATTTATAATATATCAGTATTAGCATTTTCATCCACCTAAATGGATGGATGCAGAGCGCAGACGTGTGCAGTGAATGCATAGGCTCTGGTGGTGCGGCTGGCTCTTATGTTATAGGGTTTGGCATATGGCCGCAGCAGATGACGGAGCATATGTTTTTCTTCCTCATTAAGTGCTCTACAATTAGCAGTGAATCACGTGTGCGTATGTGTGAATGTGTATGTTCCACACAAAAACACACATTTATCAACATGCACACGCTGCTTTCATCAATCAAATGTAACACAAATATTATAATAGTCTGATAATACAATAGGATAATAAATGAGTTGTGCTGTGTCAGTCCCTGTGGCCCCGCCGTCGTGACCTGCCTGAACTCTCGGTCTCAGCGGAGTGATTCATTAAGAGGGTTGTTTTCATGCCAGACGTCTCACAGACAGACATGGTGTTTATAATAATCAGTGTCACGCTGAGAATGATCCACTGGAATCCACTTATTAATATGGCACCCCGACAGAGACGGTTAGGCCCTTATATTGACACTTAAAGGTGCTCTAGGTCATTTTTTCTCATTAAAAAGAGAAACACAAAGAAATGAGGAGCACTTTCGACAAATATGTTTAAAATTATGTGTACTTATTTAAGATAAATACCAGTGCATAGCAAGGGTGTGGGTGAATAACTGTGTCCTAGAAGAAACAAATGGGTCTTTCACAATATTCTTTAACTAGAAAAATGCCACTGCAAACTTAATAATAATAATAATAATAATAATAATAATAATAATGTTATTATTACATATAACATTATAAAAATATTAAATTATATTAAAATGTATTTGAAATATTAAATATTACTAAAATTTAAATAATTATTAATAATATAATAACAACACCACCACTACTACTACCACTAATAATAATAATAATTTATTATTATTATTATTATTATTATTATTATAACAATATTCAATTAGTAAAATTGCAATTGAAATATTAACAAAAATATATAAAAATATTTTTGTTATTATTACATATAACATTACAAGAATATTCAATTATATTAAAACTGTACTTGAAATATAAACAATTACTAAAATTAAAATAATGATTACTATTATTTATTATTATCACAGCAACATTACATTACAGTAATATGCAATAATTAAAATGTTATTCCAAATATTAAATTACTAAAATAATAGTAAATAATATAATTATGACCATTTATTATTATTATACAATATTCAATTATTAAATTTGCATTTGAAATATTAAAAATCACTAAAATTATATTAATAATTATTCTAATTATTGTTATTATTACTATATTACATTGAACATTGCAATAATACGCAATTATTAATTAATTATTAATACATTAATACATTATTATTATTATTTAGCGCTTTTCCTGTGCTCATAAAAGTGCATCTAAACAAAACAAAGCAAACCAACACAATAATATAATGAAAACAATCTAAATTTTATAGCCAGACCATAACAATGGAGTCCCATGTGTGTGATCCACCAGCCACACAATGACTACAAGTGGAAAAAATAAAATGTAGTCCCTTATGAATAATTAAAAATTGGTGGCACATAGTCTCCATGCTTCCTCTATACAGTCCTCTATACAAATTTATTGCCAAAACAAAATTATAGCGAGAAGTGCCAGCGTGAACATCTGCCATTCATAATAAACGTTAACAAACAAACTACTTCATATAGTTGTTAGTTTGTCAAAATAATAGTTTCAGTCATAAAAGTACATAAACCATAAGGGTCAAAGAAAGGTCAGGCAATGGCCATGAAAATCAAATTCTAACATTTTACATTTTACATATAAAATTTAAAAAAAAAAAAAAGAATGTGAAATAAAAAGTATACTCTGACCCCTTCCAAAGTGGATAAAGGACGCAGAGAGAGCAGATCAACACTCTCTGAACGGCGAGACTGTGATAGAGGTGGAGTCTGTGATTTCATATCCAGTGACAGGTGGTCAAAATTCACTTAACTTCAAATTAAAAACTCATTCGGAGCAAATGGAAAATGATATTTCAGTTCTGGCAGCAAGACTGGCCATGACCCAGCAGACGATAAATTTTACACAAGGCCACTTGTCCTTGAAGGTCCGACCCGGTAAATGAACGCGTGCTGGAGAGGTGCACCGTCAGCAGAGAGACTCGCTCGCGCTCATTGTCCCACCTACAGCTCTGATGCTCCTACAAGGCCACGCAATTACACCCAAAATGAGTTAGAGACAGAAAGAAAAACTTCTTATGAAGGTTCAAGGCCCGAAAAGTTTCACACAGCTGATGTTTTGAGAACTTCGAGAAATCAAGGGCTGTTGTAATATTTTTTACATTTTTTTTTCATAACACACAAATAAATAAATAAAATTCTTTCAAAAATCTCATTTATAATTTTTTTATTCTTCTTATTATTAAAAACTACTGCAGTTATTTTTCTCGTGCCTCCTCTTTAATCAGGCTATTAGACGATGAGGATTGGCCGTAAGGTTTATAGACGTGGCTGTTTGCCACCTGTGCATCACCAAGATCACATCCCAGGTTTGTTCAAAGTGTCACGACTGAAGTGGAACAGGATGATGATTTTGTAACAGTGTGCATGTGTACATAAAGCTGTCTGTTTTATAAATTGCATGAGCAATGTCATTTAGGAAAGTCATCTTCATCAGGCTGTAATGCAAACAAAATCATCACGACTTACAACACAGCAGACTTCAGCAATGTCAAAAGTTCTGGTATTTCAGCACTAAGATAATATATTTAAAAGAAAAATGTTAAAAAACAAACTTTTACAGTACTTTGGTAATACAGAGACTCATTTTCCACAGCCAAGCACTGACAGACGACTGCTTCTTTCAAAACGTATCACTACCATTCAAAAGTTTGGGGTCAGTAACTTTTTTTTTAAGAATCTGATGCTTTTATTCAACAAGGACACATTAAATTAATTAAAAGTGACAGAAAAGACATTTATAATAAAATTTTATTTCAAATAAATGCTGTTTAGCTTTCTATTCATCAAAAAATCCTCGAAAGTATATCAAGGTTTCCACAAAAATATTAAGTAGCACAACTGTTTACAACATTGATAACAATAATAAGAAAATCAGCATATTAGAATGATTTCTGAAGGATCATGTGACACTGAAGACTGGAGTAATGATGCTCAAATTTCAGCTTATATATAAAATATATTCAAATAGAAAACAGTTCTTTAAGGTTGTGATAATAATTCACAATATTACTGTTTTTACTGTTTTTGTTCAAACAAATGCAGCATTGGTGAGCATAAGAGACTTCTTTCAACAACATTTTACAGATCTTTTCAAGCTTTTGATAACTCTTTATATACAACAGCAATTAATCATTTAAAGTAATAAATAGTGCTGTCAAAATTAGCGCGTTAACACAGGCAATTATTTTTTTCAGTTTAACGTGTTAAAAATATTTAACGCAGGGGTGGAGCTAGGGTTGGCCACCCCACGCACAACTGCTGCTTCTGTCTCTTTTTTCTTGACAAGAATTGAGTTTATTTAAATGCAGAGCGCCTTTACGACCACATCAAACAGGAGACTTTTCAGACAGAAACGGTACAGGTGACGAGGAGCTTCAGTATAACAACAGTGAACTGCAGTCAGATGAAATGTTGTCAGATGATGCTATATTTCAGTAAAAATTATTTTTCCTATCTTGTCAGCCATTATACTGTTCTCGTAGCACGTGCTCTTCAATTGCACGCACAAATACAGCAGTGCACGTTGTAGCCTGTATCATTTCATATTAAAGCGCGAATGAAACTACGAGCATGCGTGTCAGATCTGCATTATGTTCAGCAGCGGCAGCTCTTAAAGTAATAGCAGCCAAATAACCTAATAACCAGCTGCTGTGATTTCTGTTAATCAAAGAACAAAAGAAAAAAGAGGAAATCAATAACTTTTGTAGCTTTAAGGATTCATCTAATTTATTATTTAATTCATTTAATTTAGAATTTAGCGTTTGATAACTTTATTCAATTTCTGTATATTTCCTACTTGCTGAAGAGCACAGGTATATATGACATTTGTTATAATGGGTTTATGTGAAGATTGTTTTAAGTTCACATAAAATAGAAGTTGTTATTTTTTAAAGTCTAATAAATGTTAAAATTGATAGCTCTCAATTATACTGTAATGTTAGTATAGTCAACATTACATATAGTCAATGGTTAAATATTAGGAAAAAAACTCCCCTTCAGTCATAAAAAACGATGCCATTAAACAAATATTAAAAACATACTGTATTTCTGTTGTTTCTACACTAATTTGAAGATTGAATGTGAAATTATTGCAATATAACAGTATATTAAAAAACTTTAATTTTAGGTGGTATTAATCTTGATTCATTTCAGAAAAAAATGTGCCATTAATTAGTTAATTTTTTAATCGATTGACAGCACTATTAATAAATAATTAATTAGTATTTATATTAATATTTAACTTTTTAAATCTGTAGAAAAAAAATAAGTAATTAGGATCGTGAAAATTTACTTGTGTTGGTATAAAATTGTATCTTAATCACTAACCACCCGCAATCTAATTGAACCTGTTGCTAAATGGACTGAAACAGAGTCCCACTGAAATGTTCTTTGCCAGATCACAGTAGTCTGTTGCATCCTCCATCTAACGAAGAATTTATTACCGGCCTGAAAGATCGGGAATTGCATTCATTACAGATTTTGTTGATGCACTTGCAGCTTTACCTGATTTGCATAATTCCTTTAGTGAATGTGGTGCTAAAACAATGCAGATAGCACGTGCAATTAAACCATCACCGGATCACCTTGGGCTGTAACCCAGCCTGAGATGCACCAAGGGTTCACAGACAGCAGCCAATTTCTCGATTGAATGCTTTAAGTAATCTGCGTAATTTCACCGGCATTGGTATCGAATACTGAAAATCATTACGACTCTGACAAACGTAATCAAGTGTGGTGGGTTGAACCCAGCATAATTACATAAGAATGCTAAGGAGCACTTCTTGTGTCCCTAACATCTCCATTTTGGCAGATTCCAGTAAACAAGAGTCGAGACGAGAATTAAGTGCATTATAATTCCACATAAATTTTGGCGCCGCAGGCATTACTGGCACTTGACATTGTACTCACACAAACAATGTGCTGTAACGTAAGACTGTGATGTTGGGTGAAAGGTTCAAGCGGAGCGACTGATAGTCTGTGTCTTTGATTTCATAACCAGTGGCGCGTTATTGATGGAAGCAGAGGTGAAACTAACATCTACAGTCTCCCTCAACCACAGACCTCATTTAAATGCGCAGCATCTCCGATCGCCTGAGGTTAAAGAGTCGCGTAAAGTCAGCTCCTTTTAGACTGACTCTGATCATTACGGTGAGGGACTTCATGTAGGGTGAAGTGTTTACCCGTCCACTAGTCCACTGCCTCGACGCTGGGCTATATTTAGAGCAGAATACACACAAACCAACCCCTCTCTGTGCAAAACATGCCACATCTGGTCTATTTAAGTGATTTGCTTAGAGACCCGATGTGTTTTAGTATTCACCTGATGTTAAGTACTGTCATTGGCCTGACACAATGACAACAAATGTTACAACTTACTTTCCAATATGTGTTTAAATGGAGGCGTGCGGCACTAGGAATCCTGTGAGGGATGGGCTGCTTTGGCAGCGGCTTTAAATAAACAGGGAATGGTGGATCTTATAAAGAGTGGGACTGAATCTGATGGAAATGTTTGCACCAGAGCTCACCAGTACAATAAAATACAAAATGTTGCGGAATAAACTGTGGGTTTCTGCAGGTATCTTTTCGAAAGAAATTCATCAAACCAGGGTGTGAATTATGAGGGGCTATGGAGGGTCTGATCCTACTAATGAAGCTTTGAATACAAAAGAAGTCAAAATAAAAGACAAGGCTATTATAGTCAAAAAATAAAATCATAAAAACATTTTTTTACTTACAATAAAGTCAATTTTAACTGAAATAGCTTATTTCATTCCAGCTAGTTGCTAAGGAAACATTTCTTATTTTCATTTAGTTTAAAACTGAGATAAAATATATAAACTATATAAACATTTAAAAAGTAAATAAAAAAGAAACCAAAATTACTAAACTTTTTACAAAAATTAAAATTAAAATAAAGATTAAAACATAAAAAACTATAAAAGTATATCAATTATACTAAAATAACACTGAAAAACTGGTTGGTGGGATTAAAAATATATTTTATTCTACATGTAAGTATACACCATATGTTTCATCAGGGTTTTCAAACAAATTTGTCAGAATGTACAACATATATCAAATTATAGCAACAGTAATCTGTTTAGTTAATAAAAGGAAAATGAAAAAACTGTCAATGATACTTTATCATTTACATATCATAAAAGTTTCATTTCAACAGCTCAAAAAGTAGAGTATGGCACTAGCAATGCCATGGTCATGGGTTCGATTCCCAGTGAATGCATGAACTGATAAAATATATATCTTTTATGCATTGTAAAATAAAAATAAAAAAACATATACCAAATGTGTGAATGTAAATAATAAAAACACTTTAGTTTAAAATTAAGATACCGATTAGCTGCTGATTAGCTTACAGTGCTAGAGACAATTTTGGTTGTGCAAGAAAAATCACATCAGAAACTTCTGCCAAAACTTTGAAGTCAGTCCCTCTGAAAGGTTTTGTGTAATTCACATACTGCATCAAAACATCTCTTATAAATGTCACGTTATGAAATACTGCTGGAGTGATGGCATGATCATTTTTCAGCTGCTGAAAACCTTTGCATGAGAACTTGCCATAAGAATGTAAAACAAACTGTTATAACTGTTGTACCACGTTCATCTAACCATCATTTTCTTCATAAATCGTCACATAAATTAAGCAATCAAGAATGGCACAGAAATTTAAAGGGACAGTTCCTTCAAAAAATTTAAATTCTGTCATCGCTTATTCACCTTCATCATATTCCAAACTGTATGACTTTCTTTCTTCTGCAGAAGATATTTTGAAGAATTCAGTTTTGGATCAATAAATAAAAAATAAAAAAAAAATTCAAAATTTCTTCTTTTCTACAGAAGAAAGGATCACACTTTATTTTAAGGTCCAATTCTCACTATTAACAAACCATTAACTAACATTAACTTTTGCCTCAATAAACTCCTAATTTGCTGTTTATTAATAGTTAGTAAGGTAGTTGTAAAATTTAGGTATTGGGTAGGATTAGGGATGTAGAATATGGTCATGCAGTATATGTGCTTTATAAGTACTAATAAACAGTCAATATGTTAATAATAGGCATGCTAATAAGCAACTAGTTCATAGTGAGAATTGGTCCCTAAAGTGTTACCACAGCTGGGAAGATTTTCAGTGAATAACAACTTAAATTTCTTTCTGTTCCTCACATAAAGTTATTGTATGGCACCAGAAGATGCAAAATATTGTGCTGAAGACAAATTGACTACTTTGATGATGCTTCTTTCCAAATTTGTTGTAATTTTTTTGGTAATTTTGAAACTTTACATAATCTATCCTAATTCACTTTCATTCTATGGAAAACAGCAGCATGAACATTCTACCTAAAACCTGTTTTGTTTTCTATAGAAGAATGAAAGTCTCAAGTCTTTAGGACAACATGAGGATGAATAAATGATGAGAGAATTTCATTTCTGGCTGATCCGACCCTTAAATTTTACAATGCCAGAAAGACCAGTGTTAAGTGACTATAAGCAAAGGCACTTGTCTTGGAAACCTGGGCATGTGTCAACAGCACAAAACAGAAAAAGCCAACCTGACCAGCTCTCTATTTACAAGATAAGGCTTTCGTTCCATTAGAGTTTATCTTCCGGATCACCTTGGGCTGCAGCCCAGCCCGGGAAGTGCAGAGGGTTCGGAGACAGCAGGCCAATTTCTCGATTCACTGCTTTTAGTCATCTGCCTTTGAAAGGCAAACATTCAACCTAATTCTGCAGCAATGCAATAAACATGGAAAATATTCCGCCCAGAGAAAGATGCTACAATCTTCTACTCATCCGCGAGCAGCATAATTTCAAAACAAGCCATTTTACATAACAGGCTTAAGTGGAGGAGCTTAAAACACACACACACACACACACACACACAATCAGCATGCAGACAGAAGCCTGTGTGGAGCGCTTACCTTTTTGAAGGCGTGGGCGCCCCGGAGGAAATGAGAACCGTATCGTTCATGTCGTTGGCCACTGGCCTCAGCTGACTGCAAAATCACAGAGTTTGAGTCAAGCCTAGACACAAACCTATACAGATGACGCTCTGAGCTTCGCAAGCATGAGAGGGACATCAAACCGCTCTAAGAGGTGATGTTGTTTTTGAAGTACACCGTTTGAGCACACATTAAACTTCCTCATCATAATCGCCTTACAGATGCACACGTTTTAATTTAATGCTATTTGCCCAAACTTAATTAAGTTAACAAGACGACAAAAGGGTTTGGAGGAATTATAATTAAAGCTGCAGAAATCCGAGAAGGTTGGGAGAAATAGGAGGGGGTGACACTGCAGAAGGTAATTTGTGAGAGTAAACAGTGCCACGGGATCCATCTGGACTCGATGCCCGCCAGTCCTGATGAACACACATGACGGGACTTTTCGCTTCATCTGATAAGAGTAATTCCAAAATTTTGATGTTATGAACCATTTTTTGTCAACTCACTATTTTTGGTTTTGGCAAACTGGTGGCTAATTCCTATTAGCTCACAAAATCTCATTTTTACATTTTCATACAATCTGCTTAAGACCCACTGATGGTTAGGTTTAGGGGTCGACCTTCATGCTTAATTTATTTCTGAAAATTGCACGTTTCCATACAAATAACATCATAGAAATTCATACAAAATCACCACATTAAAAACTTCCTTTTCTTATATTACACTGGGTTTTTTTTTTTTTTTTTTTTGTGAGATTGTAAAGAAAACAGATTATTGGAGTACATTTTTCAAGAAAATACTATTTCATTCTTTCTACTTCAAAATTGTATGTTTAATTCAATGTATTTCTTACAGTGTCTTTGTAATTAATTGAGAAATCAGTTTCTGAGTGAAAACTGTTTCTAGAACAATTTTATTTAGTCTAGTTCTTTCATGTTTATTTTTCCTATTTTTTTTTACCTCTTGTTTGATAAATTTTTCACAATTTTTTCCATCATTTTTCCAGCTATTTATGATTAATGGATAGTTATTTAAAAAAAAAAAAAAAACAATCTGTTAAAAAACATGAAAAACTTCCCTTCCTTATATTACACTATAATTTTTATTTTTATTTATTTTTTTGTGAAATTACAAATAAAACTGATTATTGGAGTACATTTTACAAGAAAATACTATTTCATTCTTTCTAGTTCAAAATTGTGTTTAATTCAATGCATTACTTGCAGTTTCTTTGTAATTAATTGTGAAATTTGTTATTGATTTCTGAGTGAAAACTGTTTCTATAAATTTTTTTAGTCTAGTTCTTTCATGTTTATTTTTCCTATTTTTTACCTCTTGTTTAATACATTTCACAAATTTTACCATCATTTTTGCAGTTATTTATGATTAATGAATAGTTTTTTTTAAAAAAACAATCTGTTAAATAACATTAAAAACCTTCCTTTCTTATATTACGCTGTATTTTTTATTTTATTTTGTTTTATTTTTTTGTGAAATTGTAACAGATCACTGGAGTACAATTTACAAGAAAATACAGTTTCATTCTTTCTACTTCAAAATTGTGTTTAATTCAATGTATTACAGTTTCTTTGTAATTGTAAAATTTGTTATCAGTTTCTGAGTGAAAACTGTTTCTATAGCAAATGTTTTTCAGTCTAGTTCTTTTTTTAGTCGTTTATTTTTCCTATTTTTTTTTACCTCTTGTTTGATACATTTTCTCAAATTTTCAATCATTTTTCCAGTTATTTATAATTAATGGATAGTTTTTTTTAACAGTCTGTTAAAGCACAACTTGATCTATATTAATTTATATAAAATCTATATTAACTACAGAAATTTCCGTAACTTTTCAGTGCCTTCCTAGTCTCAAAATCTTCATTTTAAATTCCCTGATATCCCCAGGATTTCCATGAACCTTGCTCATATCTAAAGTACTGCGATCCAAAATACAATCTCTTCAAATAAAAGGAAACATCCAAAGAATATCGTTTCTTAGTTCAGTCGCTCAGAGGTTCGGCGCATTTGCATTACTGAGACGTCCTAATGTTAATGTTCCCTGAGGCTGCTAGCATCACGTCACACGACTCGTGAAACGCCGTCATGTTGCAATCCAAGCAGCCGAGCTGTGGCATCCTTCTGAGACCTTGAAGGAAATAGTTACCAGCATCGAGCAAAGTGATCCAACACATGGCAAGCAAATCCCCAACAACAATGCTAGACATTTACTATAACTGCATGCTAAAAACACAAAAGACTCATTTTTAATTAGGAAAGCACTTCTGTTCTATGCAATTACTCACTCACCCCCCGCAAGGCAAAGAGTGGCCGTCTGTCAAGCGGTGAGACGTAAGCGGTGACCGCTCTGTCCAGCTGCCTGTCCTGTTCTGTGCTCAACTGAAGGAGCATCTCAATGCACAACACTGCTGCTGTCTCCAAGGAAACCTGACAGTCACGTGACACGGTGACGATCCAGACACACTCTTACTCTCTCCTTTTCCCTCTCTCTCTCTCTTTTCCAGCCTCCCAGCTCCTCGGTTTAGACGCACGTACAGTACTTTCAGTCACTCATAAATACATGCTATATTCTTCCCCAAAGAACATTTCAAATTCTCCAATCTTTGTTTCCAGCCACCCACATTAGTCATAATCCAGAGCAAACAATCCCCTCTTTTCCAGCAGAGAGCTTCATTTACAACACAATTACTGTACACAATGCAGCCTACACTGAAACAATAGTCTAATACAGGGGTGTGAAACTCAGTTCCTGGAGGGCCGGAGACCTGCAGAGTTTTGTTCCAACCCTGCTCCAACACACAACCTATGTTGTTTTCATATAAGCCTGAAGGACTTGATTAGCTGGATCAGTTGTGTTTAATTAGGGCTGCATCTAAACTCTGCAGGGCTCCGGCCCTCCAGGAACTGAGTTTGACACCCCTGGTCTAATACTTTAAGTGCAAATCTACATATTTTCAAAATTGACTAGTTGGCAGTTTGTCTGAAATAGCTCTGTATAATTAGACTGGTTTAGACACCTAAGACATGCTTCATACAGCCATTTCCATTTACTTTTCAAGCCTTTTCCAGCCAATCACAAAGTTTTGAAAGAGCTGATGCAGCTACTCCAATGCATTTTGTTAAAAACCTGTGAGTCAAAAAAAGTGATCATCTACGACCACTAAAATAGACCGAGTAGTAAAACTGTTTAAAGGGGTCATGAACTGAGAAATCAAAATTCCCCTGATCTTTTGACATAAGAGGTCATTGTAAAACAACAACAAAAAGTTTCAGAACTCAAAACTTTGTTTTTAGTCTAAAAACAGCTTATATTGTCTGCCAAAACAACAGCTTTTGGAATATATACTCTATGATGTAATAGTGTGGATAAGCACTGCCTTCGCAGAAGAAGATCAATGCCTGCTTCTACATCACTGCCTGTTTAGCCCCGCCCACCGATTTGCGCATGTAGTGTTTATGAGAGAGGCGAACACGCAGGTCTATGCAGAAACCAAATGATAAAGATGGCTCTGAAGACAACGAGACGTTGTGAAGTGCCAAGCTGTGGGAAAATAGTATTTGGATCCGACAGTAATGTCGCACCACACAAGTGTGCGTAACTGTTTTCATTACGTGGTCACTGTTGCTTTGTCTGTTATTACAGATGGTTTGATATGTACTGAGTATTTATCTGTTTTTAACCTAAATCATTGCAGCATCCATCTATGAAGGATGTAGGCTGTCAAACATACCCATCAGTTAGCCAATCACAGCAGTGGGCGTTTACGTCCGAGTCTACAATCCGCCACGTCTATTCAAACAGAGCGCTCTGATGAGGGGGTCAAAACAGGACAGAAAATAGCCTATTACTTCTGAATTCTGATGTTTTTTGATGTAAAAATCTTGATAACATTATAAGTGGACCTCAGAGAACAGTACAAGATAATAAAAAAGGCAGTTTGTGACCCCTTTAAAGGTCTTTCCTGGCATATGGCATTTTGGCACTGATGTGTGAATGGAAGCAATACGGATAAAAAATGGAAAGCCAGTGTGTGTGTGAATAGCACGTTTTACATTTACTGCACAAGGTAATCTGGCATATTTACTAAATATAATGGGTTTCATGAGGGAAAAAGGCTGGTAGTTATTGTCTTGAAATTTTTGTTGAGGAGGTGGTGAATTTGTTGCAAAATCAGTTGTTTGTAAAGATAAATTTAGAGACGTTTTATTATAATTAACACAGAATTAACTTAAAATGTTTATTGAATTATGCATTTACAGAACAATACACAATTTATATATCTAACATTAATAGCAAATAGAAAAAAAGATACACTGTGAACTTCAAAAGTGAATATTTAAAATAATTTATAATATTTTAATGTAATAATATATAAGTTGGTTTGACTTTAGTGAAATGTCAAAATCCAATTAAAATCTAATTAAAAGTCTATTTATTCAATAACAGACTTATATATTTCAGTATTTCTACTTCAAAATTTCACATTTAATGTGTTACTTGCCATTTCTTTGTAATTTTTGGTAAAATTTACCATCAGTTTCTGAGTAAAAATGGTTTCTACGCCAATTTTGTTTGTTTTATTTATGTTGTTTTTTTTTTGTTTTTGTTTTTTTTTTCAGTGTAAGGGAAGGGATCCAAGGAGACCATCATATTTATCTATGGTATAAGTTGGGGTAGTATGGGAAACTTTGATGCCTTTCTAATTAGATGTATCTCTCCAATCAATGTGCATATGGTGCAATATGATCCTAAAAATGTAACCCACTGCTAACAGGTGCCACCCCATCACCCTCAGTCACTGGATCCAGATTCTTCGACTCTAATTTGAACCTCAAATGCTACATCTTAGCTAATCTCCAACCACTCAAATTCATCAAGCAGATCAAACCAGGATGAAACCGTATCCTAAACTTTCATTAGCAGACTCCTCTAGATTCAAAGCTGGAGACTGACAAGTCTTAGATGTCAGACGTGCTACGAATGTAGATTTATTCATCCTGATGTTCTGCCCTCAGTGGAGAGGAAGGCAAAAATCACACTCACATCTTTTTTATGAGGTCAAATGAATTACATCAAGGGCCGTTCACAGGCACTCTTTTCCTCTGGTTAATTACAGTGAAGTGAGTACTTTCACAGAGCCCGAGCTGGAGAAATATGGAGCATCTAATATCCCGTCTCAGCTGAAAGTTATCAATGCATGTCCTGCCTTCCAGCCGGTTTATGCCTCTGGTTCTGGGCCCACGCTGCACATCTGCAGCGAAACAGTGTTATATGACCCTGACTGTTTATATATAACTGTCTATTTCAGCTACATTACATTAATTCATACTGATTAAGCAAATAAAAGAAAGAAACGGCATATGCACATTTGGTAAACAAGTTTCTAATGAAATAAACTTGAAATCAAAATTGACCTTATTGACTTTTTACATTCCTATTTGTCATGATTCATTTTATTCCAAACAAGGTTTAGTACATATTGGTATATTTCATTTTTCAGATTTTTTTTTTTTTTTTTTTTTTCAACCATAGTTGAAACAGGAACAATTGTATTTGGGTCAATGACATTGTAATAAATAAATTATAAACTTTTGGTGCACCTCCCCAGACATGAATTAATATATATATATCAATTGTCTGGGGAGGTGCACTAAAAGTTTTTTTCACAGGTTAAAAATGTTAACCATGTTTTTCACATATTATGAATGAAAAGAGGATAAATAAAGACTATGCCACACTACTTTTTAGAATAATTATTTTTTCTTCATTATGATATCAGGACAGTTGTATCAAATTTCTGACAAGATTTTTTTGTGTATGTTTTACAAGAAAATACTAAAATAAAAATACTACTTCTACTACTTTTTACTTCATGTTTAATTCAATTTGTTACTTGTTTGTGACATTTACTAGCAATTTCTGAATTAAAATTATTTCAATTTTTTTTTGTTTTGTTTTTCAGGTTTTTTTCATGCTCCCAAAAATTTCATAATGAATTTTAATCCAGAAATTAAGAACATTTACATCATAGAAGAGGTGTAATCAAGTCATTTTTTTCATGAATTGTTTTTTTTTCAAATGATTTATTAGATATGTGAGCGTCAATCAATGACCTATTACCATACATACAACCCACGAACATTCTGTCAGTGGTTCAAGAAACGATATGCTTTGCGCCATTTTGTTTCATTTATATCCACTGCAAATTAGTCACAGACATCTGTCCCTGCCTATGGTTCAGCATGTCCTAAAGAACTCCATCTGTCAAACAGGAGAAGATCTGAAAGGCATGCCTTCATATGCCATCAGCTGTCAGAAAAACAACACTCCAGCAGTTCATCACAGAAATTCATCTCACTTAAAACAACAACAATAAGGCTGTCCACAGAGTTCCTGGGTCTGTCTGATTCACGGGGCTGAGCAGACATGATTTTGCTTTTCTCTGACTCTGCCACAACCAATCAGAACGAGGGGGCCTGCAGCTTGTGACAGTGGGATGTGGAGGATCATGTTGATGGATGTCACCTTGAGGTCAAAGCCAACAGGAACACTATGCTGATCAATTGTGAGGGGCAGTAATGGACAGTCAGACATGTTTGACACTGATCTGTCAGCTACCCAAAAAGCAAGAGATGGTCATGACAGGGCATAGCTCTAATAATGAGGATCCTGATTTGTATTATTTTCTGTTCCTAACCAAAACTGATGCAACTGATGCCATGTATCACATCAATACGTGATTGTGGCGACATCGCTGCAAAATGATAATACTTTGTTTCTTGCACATTTTGCGACACTTTCAAGGTGAAATCGGTTCAGTTAGTGATGCTAAAAGCCTGTTCATTTTTTTCTGAAACAGATGAATGTGAATCTGACAATGTTTTATTACGTTGGATGTTGTATTGCATGCATCGCAGCAGTTTAGTTTGAGTGGGGCTAAAAGGTTAATGCTCTGTCATATTTGAAAATAACATATCACCTCTATGCTAAACATAACCGATAGCGTTAACAAAAGCAAACATGAGTTAAAAATGCATTTGCTGAAGAAACCATCCTTTTTTTATCTTGCTTCGAGTCTTTTAGCTGTTTTTTGAGCTCTTTTTTAGTGACTCGTGACTCTGCATAGCAAATGCAATGCTATACCAGGTGCGCTACCGAGCACATTTACTACGTCAGAAAAGTCATACATATGGAGCTGGTATTTTGTTGCAAAAAAAAAAAATTATATAGTATTTTGCAAGGAACCACTTGTCTGTCCCCTTTATTCATAATCTGTGTGAAAAGGAATAAAAGTTGTTGGTGTTTTACTGCCTCTAGTGTTCATTTCAGCTAGAAACTCTAGTGAATTGTATTTATAGGTACATTTTCTGCAAAAATGTAGGCAGATGCATGTACAGTCAAACCAAAAGTTATTCAGACACCAGATATAATTTTTGATATTTTTTTACTAGTGGGTGCAGGACACTATAGTTCATTTATGTAAGTGAGGATAGCAAAATAAAGTAAACTGTGACATATTATACACAAAAATTCTTCATACAGTGGACTACCAGTAAAATTGATAAAAATTTGGAGCCAAATATTTGATTTGACACTTTGACCTGACCATGTTTTGTAACATACCTTTCTATCAAAGTTATCTGACTTTAACCAGATGAATTTGTTCTGATACAGTTTTATCTCTTGAGTTCTTGTCATATTTTATTACCATTTTCTAAACTATAGCGAATAAACTGTGATAATGTGAGATATTTTGCAAGTGTCTGAAATTTTTTTGGTTTGACTGTAATTCATTTGTGATTATCAAGATGAATTTGTTCTGACACAGTTTAACTCTTGAGTTCTTGTCATATATTGTTACCATTTTCTAAACTATAGCGAATAAATGTTGATAATGTGAGAAATGTTGAAGGTGTCTAAATAAATTTTGGTTTGACTGTATTTCCAGTGAGCCCAGGTTAGTAATATATGTATTAGCAAGTACAACTAATAATAGAATATGACAACACAGATGAGATTTATCACAGCAGAACCACTTCCTTCAATACTCAATATAGGAATGCATAAATCTCTGTCTGAGCTGAGGGAGACGCTCAATGAAACAGACTATAATATCTGTTGGAGTCCATAAAAGTGGCATTGTTACATTCCAGAGTCATGGTAAACAGCAAACGCTGGAGGCTTGAGATTGATTTAGCACTAAAGAGATCGAGTGGCCCACAGGCACCTCAAACTACATTTAGATAAGTTGAGAGGACATTATGTGACAGAAGGGGAGGAATCAAATAACTGAGTATTCAGAGTGCACGTTTAATGTCAGAATGAACCTCTTTCTTACTTTTTAATACATGTTAATGGACTTATTGTAAATGATTTATCTGTGCACATTACAGGGGAAAAATATATGTCTTTGTAGTCTTTAATCAAAATGTGCTAACTTGCTCAACCTCTGAAATGATTTTCCTTGTCACTTACATAATTTTCTCATTTAAATCCTGATTGATTCTGAAATATGTCACATTACAGAAGTTAAATGGGTTGTGAATGCCATTTCATGTCTTTAAATGTGTGAAAATGTGCTCCGCATTGTAATCAAGGTCTGATATTAATCTAATTCAACACTTTCATATCTAATTGTTGCGTGACCAATTAAAGAAAGCATTATCCATAAATAGGAAGCGTTATTTGAAAATAAATTTCTACAAGTCTTTCACACGAGGACTATTTGAAGCTGATGCTATTCGAGTGGTACAAAGGGATATTTCAAGAGCACTTTTAATTGCTTAGCAATCTGAATTTGGGAACTAAAAATAGTCGACGCTGGCAGCTGAACACGAGCTGGCAAATGTGTCCTTCGGTCACAGTGAGTTCAGAGCCAATTTCATCATTAAGTCTGAATCTATTCTAGGTGGTAATAAGACGGTAAAATTTAAACTCTCTTCTCATCATTGATTTACACGCAAAATTGCATTTAGAATTCAATTTAAAACAGATCTAAGAAAACATATTTAAATGCATATTTGATCTATCTCTAGGGATGTCACATTTTGAAACAGGATGCACGTTTTAAAACAAATGGAGTTTAGATGTTGAATACAAAGTACAAGATCTGTATTCATAAACCATTTAAAAGCACAGATTTAACGTAATGCCTTTGAACCTGGTAACTTAAAGATATTCATAAAGTATATAGGCTAAATATCTATAACTTTTCATGGCACAAAACCATCAAAGTCAACACAAAAAATTAAATGCTACAGATTATGCCTATAATATGAATAATAATAACTTTAATAATAAATTTATTGTTGAAGCCAGTGAATGTTACACAAGCGCTGCTTCATAAGTTTTGTGTAAGTGTGAATGTCCCTTAAAGGGGATGAATTTATAACCACATTTTTATAGACAGTTTTTCTGTGCTGAACTGCCTACAATCTTCTCTGCAAAACTGCATTTCTTAATTCATTTCCTTTAGGGCATTGTCAATAATAATATTAAAGATAACTAAAAAATGTAATAAAATCTAGACTAATTTTCCTCAATAAGTAAATATAAGTAAATAAATGGAAGTCAAAAAAACTTGCATGATTCTACATCCAAGCCACTGGGTGTCAGTATAAAGTCCATGTTCATTGTTTATTAAGCAGAAGTGAATTATTGCAATTTTAATGTTTATAGTTGACTCTATAGACAACGTTGCGTCATTCGTAACATATTTATTTATTTTTTTAATGTGGCATAATGAGTGAAACAGGGCAAAATTACACACTTCATTACATAATTTTATCCATCAATAACTGATTAAATTGTGAAAATATGCATTTTATACCAGAACGTTGATTGGCGGCTTGGGGGAAAAGGTTGAAAGGTAAGAGGTATTCGTGATATCAGTTAAAAGTCATTTCAGAGGCAGAGAAAATTATTACATTTAAAAACATAAAAAAATGAAATAATGTGCAACCTCGTTCAATATGACCAAGAATGTTATGTGCATTAAAAAAGTAATCAATTTTGGTATTGATTAAGGTGACTAAAAAAATAAAGAAAAGTCCAAAAATATGTTCAGCTGTCTTGTTGGCAGCCATCCACCATTATTTGCTTCAGACAGAAATGTCAAAGGGAATATCTGAGAGAAACATTTGGTTTAGAAAGCTTGTATATCTCTATAAAGATACAGAGTGGGGTCCTCAAGGGGTTGCGCCTCTGATACTATCAGCGGCCTCCATTAAATTTAAAACTTCATCTGTTTTAGTGCAGCTATTCTCTGCCAACACAGAAATGCCACTGGAGCATGACTGTGCACTTCAGCCATTATTTTAGTCCCCACAGAAGACCATCTGCCTGCATGGGATCTAAGGATTGGTAAATCTTATTTTTTACTTCACATTTTTTCACTTCATAAACAGCACCATGCACTTTGTTTGGACTGCTGTGATGCTGGTGACATGTCTTCCTCAAGGTCAGATATTAATGCTGATTATCAATGCACAATACTGAAGTCCAGGAATTAAATTTATTAAATTATAATTTTTAGCATGTAAAATAAAATACTATTTGTTTTGTTGTTGTTGCTGTTGTTGTTGTTTTATGAATAAAAAATAAAATAAAATAAAATAGTAAAATAAAAATAAAATAAAAACTGTTTTCTAATTCAATATATTTCAAAATGTAATTTATTCCTGTGATGGCAAAGCTGAATTTTTAGCATGCATTACTCCAGTCTTCAGTGTCACATGATCCTTCAGAAATAATTCTCATAAACATGCATTATTATAAATGTACTGTTTATTTATTTTTTAATGTTTGGTTACCCTAGTAAAAAAAAAATCCTATGCCATAACTTATTTAAAATAGTTTATTTCATACTAAGTATAATTTAAATCTCTTCACATATTTAATGACATATCACTTAAGACTTACTGATATAAAATTATAATTCAACTTTATTTGGAGTATTTCTTTATTGTACAGTGCACATTTCTTAATATTATGCCTAAAAAAAAAGAGGTGTGTTTATGGTCCGGTATTCTGTCACGGGTGCCTACTGTGCTGGAGCGAGCAGACGCCGAGACGTAGGAGATTTCCAAAGATATAGGGCCCTATTTTAACGATCTAAGTGCATGGTCTAAAGCACATGGCGCAGGTGCACTTATGGCGTTTCAGAATCCACTTTTGCTAGTATAACGAGGGGAAAAACGGTCGGCGCTCCCGGCGTGTGGTCTAAAAGGGTTGTCCCTATTCTCTTAATAAGTAATGGAGATGTTTTTGGGCATAACAAGCAATAAACCAATCAGAGTCTCATCTCCCATTCCCTTTAAGAGCCAGCTGCGCTCGCGCCATGGCGGATTCGCTATTTAAACGGCCATTTATTTATGTAGCCTACACAATAATATTCTTTTACACTGTAATCCTTTCATTTTTAATATTTAGCATGTTTGTGTGCTGCTGCGCGTCCCTGTGTGTAAGTGAACATGCGTTGTGGACCTGCCCAGAGGCACATTTTCTACAAACGCACTCTTTAAATAACAAAAAAAATATTGCGACATTGACTTTAGACTACGTTTGAGTTGGTCTATGGCGCAGTCTATTTTCAGTTCCTCAAAATAGCAACGCGCCAACAATGCGCCTGAACACACCTCTTTTTCAGACCAGCACGCCCATGGGCGCACAAATGGGCGCAAATGTATTTGCTATTTAAACAACGCAGCGCAGGACGGGAAAATGAGAACTGTGTCGGACTGAAACTAGCAAAAACACTTGCACCGCGCTTTGCGCCGGGTGTATGATAGGGCCCATAGTCTTTATTCATTCAAATAAAGCAGAGCTTTGAATAGGCAGGAACACACACATAGCATGGGGGTAAGACAAACAATACCGGATGTTGGACATGGAAAGACACGGGGCTTAAGAACACTAGGTCATTAATTAAACACAGCTGAAGACTAATGAACTAATAATCACACTAAACGAGGGCAGGAACAGGAAAACCCAAATTTGGGCATAAACACTGGGACACGGGGAGCACGTGGGGAGCAAAACACACACACAGACAGTCCAGACTCCTGACAATAAGACTTTAAGTATACCAGTTTAGTATACTAAATTGTACAATTGCAGGGTATTTTTATTAAGCACATTAATATGTAAATATATTTGTAGTATACTCCGTACAAAATGCATATCAAATACATTTTAATATTTTTTCATTAGGGTATTTCGCACATTTTCATCAATTAAAATTATATGTCATGATAAACTAGACTAAAATTTCTGAATATAACAGAATATTGAGTAAATTAAAACATCACAAAAATTATGACTAAAACGAATTATCACAAGGTGCAGTCTTACATTCATATTGAAACATGCTTTACTGCTGTTCATTTTCCTCACCAACAGTTCAAACACTCCAAGCATGATATTATAAAATCACGCGATTGTTATCCGAGCTGTTAATACTTTCTGTGGTTCATAATCAAATAACGCTGGTACTTTATCAGCAAAATAAATGAACACAGTAAATCTGCTACACTTTCCCTCCAGAGTAGGGCACATATGTTCTGCAGTTTTATGGTCTTCATCAATCCCCAAGTTCATGTGTCAGTTAATGAAAGTACTTATAGACCAGGGCCTGTTCCTTAAAGCGAAGGTCTGGCAAGATTGATTCACCTCCCCGATATTCATAATTCAGTAAACGAGAAAACTGTACCCATATATTTCTACACACAATATCTTTCTTCTTGGCATTTCCTAATTACATTTCTTTCCTATGACAGATCTGCAGATCAATATTTGCTCTCGCTATAGAAATAAGAAACAAATACTGTGGAATTTCAGACAAGAGGACGTGATTACAATTATAACCTGACTGTTATATAAAATGCTCAAAGAAAGTCCCATCTGGATCAACTTTGTGTTCTTATACTGTAACAAAAGTGAGTTGTTTGTTCAGTTACTGAGAAATGCAGTGAATGAATGGTTTGAAATGTATATGTCGTACAGAGCTGAGATAGCAGAGAGAAATTTGATTGGATAAGCACTCTTACGTGGTGTGTGCGAGGTCCTGAGGTCTTTCCGCTGCCTCTGGGAACACAGGGTGAGGCGGCTCTCCGATCGGCATGCAGCCCAGAGATTTACTGATGGCATGGCTGAGCTTCTTTGCTGGAGACTTCTGTAAAATGAGTGAAAAAAAATCCACAAATGTTAAAAATAATTACTAAATACAATACCTTACATGTACCTAACTAATAAAATCGAATGCAATTCAAATTAATGCAGTTTTGTGGCATAAAGGGAGAATTAATGCATATTTGATCTGTACATAAAAAGTCACAGACTTACTTCTCATGTGAAGCTAGAATATTTTATATAATTTAATGCAGAGATATATATGTGATATATTTCATTTAAAGTTAATGAAAATTTTTCTTTGATTCAGCAAAATCCTTGCTGTGTGGTTAGAAAAAAAATCTTTATCGAGGTGGTAAGAATGAGGGGGGAAAAACTCTTATAATTGGATTTGGGAGGCAGTGCGAATCGTTTCCCAAGCTGTAATTTCCAGCAGTGTGACTGAGCTTTGGAACAATGCTTGAGTATTAAAAATGTAATCAATATAACTCACTCGCTGAAAAACATGACCCCTTGAAATCCTGAATTAGAGAAGAATGACGTTTAACAGGAAACAAAATACTTGTTGCTCATTCATCCCTCACCCATGGCCAAACAGTTTTGATATTGAACACGTACTGTTTAAAAGTACGTGTTTTTTTTTTTTTTTTTTTTGAAAGAAAGAAAGACATTTATAGTGTTACAAAATATTTTTCTTTCAAATAAATTTTGTTCTTTTGAACTTTACACTGGCATTCAAAAGTTTGGGATCATTGAGATTTTTTATGTTTTTTAATGGAGTCTCTTATGCTCGTCAAGTTTGTACAAAAATACAGAAAAAACTGTAATATTGTGAAATATTATTTCCATTTCTAATATTGGTTTCCTATTTTAATATACAGTAGTCAGCATTTGAAGTGGATCAAACCTTTCATCATCGTTGTCCTAAAACAAAAACAATACCCGTTCTTGTCTTAGGACAACTTTGATGAACTTTTTTGATCCACTTCAAATGTTGACTACTATAATTTAAAATATAATTTTACTCTGTGATGAAGTACTGTATTTTCATCAGCCGTTACTCCAGTCTTCAGTGTCACATGATCCTTCAGAAATTATTCTAATATGCTGATTTATTATCAGTGTTGAAACTGTTGTGCTGCTTAATATTTTTTTTTTGGAACCTGTGATACATTTTTCTTAGTTTTTTTGATGAAAAGTTAAAAAGAAGAGCATTTATTCAAAATAGAAATCTTTACTATCACTTTTACACATCCTTGCTGAATAAATGCATTAATTTCTTAAAAAAAAGAAACATTTACTGACCCCAAACTTTTGAATGGCAGTGTATATTGTAACACAAAATTTCTATTTTGAATAAACACTGTTCTTTTTAACATTTATTTATCAAAGAATCCTGAAAAAAGTATCACAAGTCCCAAAAAATATTAAGAAGCACAGCTGTTTCCAACATTGATTATAAATCAGCATATTAGACTGATTTCTGAAGGATCATGTGTCACTGAAGACTGGAGGAATGGCTTGATGTGTATAAGAAACTTCTTCAAAAAACATAAAAAATTTTACTGATCCCAAACTTTTGAACAGCAGTGTATGTTCATCAAAGGAACCAGAAAATAATTATTTCACAGAAACATTAGACAGCAGCACAGCATTGATAATAATAAGACGTGTTTCTTAGGAACCAAATCAGAATATTAGAATGATTTCTGAAGGATCATGTGACACTGAAGACTGGAGTAATGATGCTGAAAAGTTAAAATGTGTCATAAAAAATTCATCTTGATAATGTCAGATAACTTTGATAGAAAGGTATGTAACAAAACATGGTCAGGTCAAAGTGTCAAATCAAATTTTTGGTCCCAAATTTTTATCAATTTTACTGGTCGTCCACTGTATGAGGAATTTTTGGGTATAATATGTCACAGTTTACTTTATTTTGCTATCCTCACTTACATTAATGAACTATAGTGTCCTTCACCCACTATTAAAAAATATCAAAAATTGTATCTGGTGTCTGAATAATTTTGGATTTGACTGTATATATATATATATATATATATATATATAGATATATAGTATTATTATATTATTCCATTAAAACAGTACATTAAATACTACTAAAATGTATAAATAATATTATTTAATATTTAAAGGGCATGTCCAGAAATTTCTTTTGACAAGAATTTCCCTTTTAATGGAGAACTATGTCGAACCTTAGACCGCATAATTGAGTGATTATGACTTAAATTTTGGTCTATTCCTCTAAAAAGCCATTGAACACACTGAATATAGTATATGAATATGAATATATAAGTATTCTAATGATTTACCTTTTTTTTAGGGCATTTTAAATCACCATTGACTTTTATTATAAGCTAAACAACAGCTTGTACTGTATATTCTGCATAACATCTCCTTGTGTGATTCACGGAAGAAACAAAATAATACAGGTTTGGAGCGACATGAGGGTGAGTAAATGAAGGCTGAATTTCTATTTTTGGGTGAACTAACACTACATACCCATGAGGAGTGCTCCTTCATCTGGTGCTGGTTGCTATGGGGGCCGCTAGCATGACCACGCCAGAAGCAGCTCTGACAAAGCTGGTAGCCATGGCACTGCTGGCAGCGGTACCGGAAACCCATCATGCTCTCACTCCGGCAATACGAACATTCCACTGGATGGAAGACTGCGGGACAGCAGCACAAAAAGGGCGTTTTAAACGAGCCGTATTTTGTGAGTGAGGTGTCCAGACGCAGTGGGCGATGGGAAATAAGATACAAATAACCCACGTACCATTCTCTACATTAGCGAGTCGGTGCATGAGAGGTAGCCATACGAGGCACTGCGGGGGTGGATCTGCCATCAACACATCCAAAAACGTATTCAGCAAGAGCTTCTTCTGGCAAAGCACAGATAAGACACTCTTAGTGACTCCCAGACAGGTTGAATGAGATCCTGATCGTTTTAAAGGGACTCTTGCTGCTGTTTGAAGCAGATTAGTGTACTCACCTGCTGAGGGAAGCATGTTCTCACAGAGTGGTCCGTGTAGCCAAATGACGGGCCCTCGAACACCGCCGTGGGGAGCTTCAGCACTTCCCTCAGGAACTGGTCAAATTTGGCAAAGACCATCACTCCATTTGAGTCTGATATCTGGGAAAATATATCTGACAGAGACAGGAGTGATTCTGAGTTATCCCTAGTAAAAAAGTAATATATACATTTATTCCATATTAAGTATAGTTCAAATCTATTAACATATTTACTGACATCTCGTTTGAGACTTTCTGATATAAATATTATAATTAAACTTTATTTGGAGTACTACTTGTGCACAATGCACATTTCTTAATATTAAGCCTACAATGTGTTTTAATGTCACTATTGATGAGGACTGTATGATCTTTGAATAATATCGTCTTTAAATGCAAGATATTCAAAGTGTACCTGAAATATACTGTACTTGCAATAGTTCCACTTTAGCACAGTCAAATATACTTCAGTGTGTCTTTAGTTGGACTGCAACACTACTTCCGCACAATTAAAGTGCATTAAGTACAAAATCAGTTGTTCCTATTTAGCAGATTTTAAGTAGAGCAGTTTAGTATACTAAGGCCCGGTTTCACAGACAGGGCTTAGACTAAGCCAGGATTAGGCCATAGTTCAATTAGGACATTTAAGTAATTTTTATAAACATGCTTAGAAAAAAAACATTACCGATGTGCATCTTGAGACCAAACAAAGGCACTGATATATTTTGAGAACAGTCAATGCAAATTTATTTCAGTTGAAACAGCTAAGACTTACATTTTAGTCTAGGACTAGGCTTAAGCCTTTTCCATGAAACCGGGGGTAAAAGTGCAATTGCAGGGTTTTTTACTAAGTACGTAAACATGTAAATGTATTTGTAGTATACTTGGCATGAAATAAACGTATTTCAAATACATTTTAGTATATGTATTTTTCACTTGGGATGTCATGGATGAATATTTAGGAATAAACTATTCAGAATGAATGCTTAATTTACATATTATTTGTAATGCATGAGGATATATAATAATTAGCATTAATCATTATCAGTTATCAGAATTAAAATGATAAAATGATGCTCATTGTTGTGGAGCGATAAAAGAAATGACAAACTTGCATCACTTAAATATTCAAATTGTAACTTTTCAAAAAAATATATATATATAATCCATGAAAAGGAAATCATATCTGGGTAAAATGCATTATTATTTCACAAATAAATTACAAGCTAATGTGATGAATTTTGATTGGTGTAATTTCATCAAACAATGCATTTTGCATCAAAACACAGCATTCTGACCAGAACTGTCTATACAGCTAAAATACACTTGTGGGATGAAAACAAATTATTATTATATTATTAGTGCTGAGATACCTTTTAATGACTTCAATAAGTATTCAGAAAATATTTTAAATTGGAATGTAATTTTGAGTTCGGTACACATTATGTACAGAAGGGGGAGCCAAACTCTCAGTGAAACTTTTTGGCATAAAAGCCCTGGTTGTGTATTATTTGAAAATAAAAGCTTGTGTATATTGCTCCATTTATTTCATATTATAAAACATTGTATGAATTTACAGTCTTTATAAATTAAGTAATGCTGACAGTTTATTGGAGTAAAATGTAACAATTTAGCAAAAAGAAGAGTACAAAATGACTACTTGCATAGATTCAGTGCTAATCAACAACAGTTTAGCCTTATTCAGCATATGAACTCCACTTTATGACAGAAAATATCTATTGTGTCTTTGTAAAATAACTGCTGAATAGCTGTATTATAGACAAGATACTTACAACGTAATTTGTCCAGTATTTTACCGCCACACATCGTAGCTAGCATTGCCTTCATAGCAAACACCGTGAGTTTCCCATGGCCTTCACTGAAACACAAACAACACATTAACAGAAGAAGTTCTGTTATAGCAATCCTAAGCCATAAGATCCTTTAAATTACATTTAATGTTTGGACTAGACCAAATGTCATACTCTTATAGATAATCTTTTGGAAATATATGTGTAAACAGAACATGTTTGACTACATAATGTTGATAGTGTTACAAGGCCCACAACACCACAGCCAAAACTTCTTATTATTACTTTACCCCAGAGTTTTAGTAAGTTTGAAAATAAGTAGATACTATATTAACTACGTTTTTCTGTAGCTGTTTTCGTTTACAGTATATATTGTAGCTTTTTCAGCTGCTAGCTACCTTTTCCAGCTAGCAGAAGTGTAGCATGACAAAAAGCTGCATCACCCTTTTTGTCACTTTGCGCACAGGAAGCTAAAATGTCCTCTAGCTCATTTTTAGTGTTGGAAAGTCTGATTCATTTTAGTGAACTGGTTCATTTGAATGATTTATGTAAATGTTCAAAATTGACTCACCAATTCATTTGATTCATTCAGTCCCTGTGAATCCTCTTCTTTGTGTGTGTGTGTGTGTGTGTGTGTGTGTTTGTTACTTCTTGACTTTCATTAGGTGTTAGTTGTATTTGGCGTAAATTTGAAATATTAAAACATTCATGCAGCCAACCATATCTGAGATTGCTTTGGAGCTGTCGTGTTTTCATCTGCGACAATTATGGCTTATCAGAATCACCTAAATGCTGGATTTTCAAAAGTATGTGAAGTTTGCGCAATAGACTTCAGTTGCATTGTTGGAGTAAACATTGTAGCAGTAAATTGCATAACGTTCTTTAATGAATGATTTATTGGTTTCACACCAGTCTGTTATTGTGGGGACATCGACAAATTCGGTTTTCCAGCACCTTTTGCATATTTAAAACCTTTTGCATATTACCCTTTCCAACAATGACTGTATGAATTTGAGATTCATCTTTTCAGACTGAGGACAACTGAGGGACTCGTACACAACTATTACAGAAGGTTAAAACACTCACTGATGCTCCAGAAGGAAACACAATGCATTAAGAGCCGGGGGTGTAAACTTTTGAACAGAATGAAGATGTGTACATTTTTTCTTATTTTGTCTAAATATCATATTTTTTTCATTTAGTACTGCCCTTCAGAAGCTACAGAAGATACTTACATGTTTCCCAAAAGGCAAAATAAGTTAAATTTACCCTGATATTCAAATTCAAAAAGTTTTTACCTCCAGGCTCTTAATGTATTGTCTTTCCTTCTAGAGCATCAGTGACCGTTTGAACCTTCTGTAATAGTTGCATATGAGTGCCTCAGTTGTCCTCAGTGTGAAAAATCATACAGTCATTGTTGGAAAAAGTTCAAATGCACAAAAGATGCTGGAAACCCAAAGAATTAGTGAGACCTGAAGGATTTTTCTGAAGAACAGCAGGCAGTTTAACTGTTCAGGACAAACAAGGGACTCATGAACAACTATCCCTAAACAAAAAAACACAGCTGTGGATCATTCAGGTAACAACACTGTATTAAGAATCAATTGGATGTAAGCTTTTGAACCAAGTCGTTTTTATAAATTCACCTATTATTTTCTCCTGTGGACTATACGTAAACATCTTTTATGTATGATCCCTCTTATTCTGGTAAAATAATGGAAGCGATAAAATGGAAAATGTATGGAAAATTTTGACCACAACTGTACATGTCAGTCTGATATCATCTTATAGCTCATCAATCTGGTACACTCTACATAGGCAGCAACACTTATGCAAGAAGAAAATTTAGAGTAAAATACTCAATTTTGATCATTTTAAACTATTTTTATCACTGCCTGCCAGTACTGAATCAGTTGTAAGTATGATTATAATTTCCATTTCTTTTTTTTTTTGTTTATTCTTCTCTGTCAGTTAGGTCATCACAAAGCACATTAGCAAAATTTTGGTGAAATCTGCATGCATTGTCTATTGTCAATAGTGTGGCTAAGTATGAGGCACAGATCACACAGAGGACACTTTCAAACCAAGCAGCTTTCTGTGGGTCAGAGCGGTGAACCAACGTGACCAACATCAACCCGTTGCAAAATCTGCATGGGGAAATCTTTCACCCTCAATCGAAATTCCAGATTTGAGTGCATTTCTATTGAACTGACTGAATTTTGCTTGCGAAAATTCACCAAAAAAATGGTAAATGTGACTGAACTTTTAGATTTATGCCAAAACGAAGTGCGGTATCTTAGTAAAAATATAATGAGGTTGCCTACCTTATTAGTGTATTTACAATGTCTTGAAATGCTGCCTCCGTAGGCAGCTCACCATGTTTTGGAATGGAGCCTATGCCTTCCAAACACTCACTCTTGTCACGATGCATATGACTCACAGTCCATCAGGTTTGCAGGGACATACTGCCACAAGGGACCCCCTGAGAGAAAAACAAATCTCCCTCACTAACAACACACCTGTCATAAGTGGCCACGATAAAGTTTAGCAGCAGGCCGATGGACTGGTCCACGTTTATCTGGTGGGTGGTGGGCAGCCGCTTGTTGAGCTGGTAGAAGATGGAGGACAAAATGGTCTCCAGGCGTGACACATTAATCTCCGCGTTGTGGTCTAACGTGCTCAACCCATTGTCACGGAAAGCTTCGATCATGTTCCACACGTCCACTAGATGAACTACGACAGGAAAAGCACACCAGTGACATCATTAAAAATACAGAATGGATATGTTTTGTTGTTTTTCATATATAATAACAAATTTGCGTGATATACAACCAAAGTGACTTCACAAAATGGTATTTTAAAATAAATAACATGGAAACAGGACTTACGGTTGCATCGTTTCTGAACAAATCGTAGCTTACATGCCGTCCTATACGTTGAGAGGCGAATAACATCAAAGTTTTGTGCCCCTGGTGAAAATGAAATGCATCAGTTTTGTTACTTTCACATTGGCAAGTGCCTTAAACCAATAGTTTGCCCCCCCCCAAATTCAAATTTTGTCATTATTTACTAGGGTTGAGAATATTTAGGCATCCGATTCCGAATCACGATCTCAATCCAAAACTATTCTTGAATTTATTCAGGCAATTTTATTAAATTGTTTAGTACTTTTTAAAATAATCACAGATTAATAATAAATATTATTTAGAAAAAGTATAATAAGAATCATAATCTAATAACTAAATATAGCCATAAGAGTAAATATGACATAAACAGTAGCAGGTTTAATAGTTTCCATTCACACTAATGCACAGATCTATTTTAACGTATTAGATGTTTTGTCTTGTCCTTAAGGCTTAAGGCATGTTTTTACATTAATTTTGCATCATAAAAGCATTTCATGTATCGAATTTACATTGTATTCCAAATGGCAAAAATTACGCCTTTGTAGAGCATTTGGATAAGAAAAACTGAAATATGGGTGAATCAAACAGCTCAATTTCAAGCAAAGCACATGTTTCTCACTGCACATATCCTAAATCCAGAATCACTGAAGAGAATATCGCGATGAATCAGAGAATCAATTGTTTTTCTCCCACCCCTATTATTTACTCACTGTCATGTTGTTCCAAACCTGTATGACTTTCTTTTTTAAATGGAACACAGAAATGTTGAAGAACGTACTGGCTGCTCTTGTCCACATAAAGAAAGTAAACACACTCGTAAAAATGAAGGTTCCAAAAGGGGGGTTTCGCAGCAGTGCCATAAAACAATCATTTTGGGTTCTCCAAATTATCGTTCAGAGAACAGTTATTAAAAGAACCATTTTTTCTTAGTGTAAAGAACATTTTAATAATTTAAAGAACCTTTTTGTACTATAAAAAACCTTTTGCGCAATGGAAAGTTTCCACGGATTTTAAAGGTGTCATGAATTATTAATCATTATTTTGTACTGTTCTCTGAGGTCCACTTATAAAGTTATCAAGATTTTTACATCAAAAAACATCATAATTTAGAAATAATAGGCTATTTTCTGTCCTGTTTTGACCCCCCTCATCAGAACGCTCTGTTTGAATAGGCGTGGCGGATTGTAGACTCGGAAGTAAACGCCCACTGCTGTGATTGGCTAACAGTTGTGTATGTTTGACAGCCTACATCCTACACAAATGGACGCTGATCTGATTTAGGTTAAAAATGCATAAATACTCAGTACATATCAAACCATCTGTAAGAACAGACAAATCAATAGCGACCACATAATAAAAACAGTTACTCACACTTGTGTGGTTCATCGAATATAGTCGGCACAGCATAGTTTTTTAGTTTCAATCTTTCTGAAAAACCTGCGTCGAATATTGCCTTATTTGTAAATGAATCCGCAGTAAAATGAAGTGAACAAAGGACCAAGTTCTTACTGATGTGGTCTGGCATTTCATTAAAAATAAAGTTCATCGTTTGTTTTCTGCGTAGACCTGTGTTCGCCTCTCTCATTATTTACCTACTATGTGCGCGAATCGGTGGGCGGGGCTAAACAACCAGTGATATAGAATCAGTGGGCAGGGCTACACAGGCAGTGATGTAGAAGCAGGCGTTGATCGTCTTCTGCGGAGGCGGTGTTTAGCCAAACTATTACGTCATAAAATGGCACATTCCACAAGCTGTCGTTTTGGCAGATTGGCTTCAATATAAGCTGTTTTGATTTCAGACGTTTTATAGCACAATGACCCCTTATATATATCAAAAGACAAAGGGAATTTTGATTTCTCAGTTCATGACCCCTTTAAAGGTTCTTTGATGGAGCCATACATTCCACTCCTACTCCTGGTTGAACAGATTCCTATAGAAATTACTAGATTTCACCTATGAAAAGTTCGCAGAGAATCTGTAAATGTGACCTTCAAAATTTCATAAAAGCAGCCCATGTTATTTGTCCACCTTTTGTGTCCCACAGAAAAATGAAAAAAAAAATAAATAAAGTAATACAGAACGACGCAAGGGTGAGTATTTTTGAAATATAAAATGAGTATTTTTGGGTGAACTATGCTTTCAAAAATGTGTAATCTATGACTTTCACAAAAAAAATATTCTGAACATACAAAGCAACTGTGAGATTTTATACTGCAGGTTTACTTGGACCATCAACCTAGTTCTACTGTTTTCTCAAAATCAGTTTTGCCTTCCAACCAGAGACAATAGTTTGTGCCAGTCACATTGCCCTGTGGCAGTGAAGGGCGAATAGATTTCGACAAGGCCTCTGTGTATGTGTGTGGTGCATTGTGCAGAAAATGTTGTTAACTCTGAAAGCAACTCACTCATCTCCATGAAGAGCTGTCTCTTCTCCACCATGGACTTGCTGCTTTTACTTCCCTCTTCAATCATTCTACACAACACAAAAAGGTCCATTTAATACCACAGCTTAACCACGGCCTCATTACAAAGACACAACTTACAATAACAGCAAAATAGCATTTGAATATGTTTGCAAATATTTAAAAAAAAATTCATAAAGAAATTGATAGAGAAATTGCAACAGCAATACAGCTAAAAAATCAACTGCAATACAGCTAATAAATAAACTGTTTTAATGAAGACTTCTATATCTATCTATCTGTATATTCCACATTTCTTTAATCAAGAGACTTTCAGAACTCTCTTGTACAATCTTTTGCAAACTCATGGTGCATATTGTCAGTCCACAGGAAACTCCTTAAGACTCTATTACTCACCTGTCAGGTTGGCTGGGACTCAGATAAGGTGATGCAAAGGAACCAGGAAGCTCCTATGTAAGGAAAAACATTTTGATGTTGACATCTGGGGAAATACCCCTCCCCCCAATCCAACCCACACACACATACAAAAATAAACCCTGGAATAAATCCCCCGTTCACAAAAGGGCATTTGAGTTCTCTTGCTCTGTGTTAGTGCTGATTATCTATGACAATAGTGTCTGCACAGACTGCATCCTGTGAGCTAATGAAACAAGAGCTGCTAAGGAGCCACTTAATAGTGACAAGAAGAGGACACATCGTAGAGGCAGTGAAGGAAGAATTCGGAGTATAAAAAGGAGATACATGCATATTATACATTAGAATTTGCTGTGAGTAAAAGTAATGTGCAGAGACAAGAGTGAGATGAGAAATGAGCCGCTAAGGAGTCACATGAAGACAATGAAAATTCTGAGTGTAAAAATATATAGCCTACATAATACTGGATGCTATAGTAATGTGCAGAGTTATTACTGTTGTGTAACTGTAGTTCTTTCATCATCACCACAAAACGTTATATCAGCCGTCAACTCATATTTGGAGCATATAACTCATATCTGGAACAGATTTGGAGAAATTTAGCATTAAATCGCTTGCTCACCACTGGATCTACTGCAGTGAATGGGTGCCGTCAGAATGAGAGTCCAAAACAGTTGATAAAAACATCACAATAATCCACAAGTAATCCATATGACTTCATATGATGAAGTGAAAAGGTGTGTGTTTGTAAGAAATAAATACATCATTAATGCATATTAATGTTAAACCATCGCATAATCCATAACGCTTCCTTTAATGACAAAGTCTATCCCCTGTTGTCCTCTCACATCAAAATCCACTGACCCATGTGTTTACAACTGTTTGCACTTGGAAACAGTACTTGATCTGTGCATATTTCTCTCCTGATTCAGGTGAGATGACTTTGTATGGATTATTGTGATGTTTTCATCTCTCACCCATTCACTGCAGAGGATCCATCGGTGAGCAAGCGACGAAACGCTAAATTTCTCCAAATCTGTTCCAATTAATAAACAAACTCATCTATATCTTTCCATGGCCTGAGGGTGAGTAAACTTTCAGCAAGTTTTTATTTTCGGATAAACTACCCCTTTAATCATTCACTCAACAATTTGTCAATAAACAAGCTGTTTACGACCTGAACTAGACTTTTTATATACTTTTTTAATGTGAGTCTAATTTAGAAATAGATTTGTAGAAAGAAATGACAAAAAGTATTTTCCCAAAACTGCGGAGCATTACTAAAATCAAGTGACTGATTGAGTGACAGACTCAAAACAGCAACTGAATTCGGAAAAGACTGCATTAGTGTCCGCCCACTTTTTCAGAAGTGTTTTTTCCATACATTTTTTACCGAAAGGGATTTAAACAAAAAGTCTTCATTGAAGCGTTATAAGCCATGAACCAAGCCAACTAGCTACAAGGTGAATCATAACATTAAAAATGTTTACTTGAAGCAAAAAAGTATTTAAGACTGTGTACTTAGCAGCTTTAGTGCAGAAAAGAACTACACTCCCATGAAGCATTGCGAATGACAATCAAATTAAAAACAATGGTGAAATATAAAATGATTTGTTTAAAGTTGTTGGTTATGTTTATAGAAACAATATATTTAAGCTTATTGCAAAGCATGCACAAATATACAAATATTTAACTATTTTAAAAGCACAGGGACTTTTAAAACATCAAAAGAGAGGGCGTTCCCTGCAGAGACCTATTTGATTTTCTAATTGGTGTAATTTTCATTCAGCATCTTGAGTAATGTAGTTTTTAAACCATGAATTCTGCTCTTAAACATTTATTTTAAAATAAGCTGAAATAAAGTGAACAAATGGCTTAAACAAATAAATATACGCCATCGGTGAACAAAGATTTGCAAGTTATCATTAAAAATCAATTTCCCAATGGAGAAAATACTGAGTTTTACTTCCGGAACCCAACTGTTGCACATCTAAAATTCACTGGTTTTATTATAGACAAAAATATTATTTCACATCACTGAACCAACCCATACAGATTCATTTATTCAAACAAAACTACATTTAATTGGTTAAATCAGATTTTAGGTTTTACAGTGCTTTTCCAAATTTAGCTAGCAGCTTGTTCATATAAACTGAAAATACTATTGGATCTTAATGACAGGAAGCCAGCAGGAGACACTTCAGTGAACCAGTTCATAAAAGTGAACAAGATTCGTTCACTTAAAAGATTCGCTCAAAAGCACTGATTCGTTCACGACTAGAAAGCATTATGTCATTCCTGACCGTCAAAGACACTGCTTAGGTTATGACTTCTGGCTTCAAATCGTTTCGTTAATCTAATCGCATGATGCAAGGCTACTACTAAGTGAATATCAGGCCCACTAAGGTAGAAGTAACCCACCTCTATAATGACTCGCGCTTTGACGAGACTCAACGTGAGGATTTTTCACTAACCAACAGGAATACATATTGTACAAACACTCGCGTATTTAAAATAGTAATGAGTTTAAGCTTTAATGCATATTACGGCCATATTATCTTATTTTAACTCCCTATATACCTGGTATGTTAAATAAAAAAGATTCTATATGGTGCACAAAAGATGATATTCTGAGGACATGTTTGCGCGTTTGTATTTGCGTCTGAATGTGAGAGCATCATCTTACCAGCGGGAGGAAATCACGCAGCTCGCGCGACCATCATCAGCATCTGATCAACGGGCTCGCACTCGATTCCTGGCGCATCACCATCATCTTCATCGCTGTTCGCTTTCGTTTCTCTTTTTTAATACAGGCTGACAAGTACAGACCCAATAATCCGCAGTTTGCTCGCGCTGCGCTCCCCCATCGTCTTGTTTGTGCCGTGGTTACCGTTCCGTTTGATTCGGTCTTGTAGGAACTGCAGCACAGGCTTCTCTGAGCATCATCCGACAGCAGAGGACAGCAGAGCACTCCTGCCTTCCCATCACTCAGCTCTTCATATGCACGATTATTACTAAGCCATTAGCCGACTGTTAGTTTTATGTAATGCTTGCTCAGATATGCTGAGTAACTGTTCATGTACTGCGTGTGTATGCTTGTTATATCTAAGTCAAAGAGACAGATATTATTTTGCATTTCAACATTAACAGAACATTATACAAGTAAAACTATATGCCCATACAGTCTTATTAGTGAAAAATAAATATACTAAAATGTATTTGAAATACATTTATTTCATGTTAAGTATACTACAAATACATTTACATATTTATGAACTTAATAAAAATACCCTTTTTTTTAGTACACTAAACTGGTATACTTCAAGTCTGTTAAATTGGAACACCTTATGCACTTTAATTGTGTGGAAGTAGTCCTGAAGTCCAGTTAAAGATATACTGAAGTATATTTGATTGTGCTAAAGTGGAACTATATCGGTAGGCTTACACTTTAAATATCTTGCTTTTAAATACCGATATTATTCAAGATCATAGAATCCTCATCAATAGCGATGAATGGTGAACACATTTTAGGCTTAATATTAAGAAATGTGCATTTTGCACATACTTGTATAGTACTCCAAATTAATTATAATTTTTATAGAAGTCTTGAGCGATATGTCAGTAAATATGTTAATAGATTTGAACTATACTTAGTATGAAATAAATGTATTTTAAACATGACTTTTTTACTAGGGTAGGCCTACTACAGCAGAGAAACAAAGCAAAAGCGATTTTAAAAAGTTTAATATACACTGTAGGGGGTAAAACTAAATTATACTCATTAAACAAATCAAATAATTTCCGGGCTTTATAACTTATCATTATCTTAAGGCCTCACAGGTCTAGTTTCTAAAAAAAAAAAAAGTTTGTTTTATCCAATTAAATATCTTGATCAAAATTTAACCAAACTACATTGAAAAAAAAAAAATTCTCAACAGCATATCATTATTACAAATTTGGCAAGTGTTTTAATTAATATTAATTTTTAATCTTAGAAATTCCTTAGCTAAGTAGATACATAATTTTAAATGGTGCTTCTTTACATTTTGGCAAACAGAATAGAATAAAATTCCTCTAAAAAAGTCATCTGGAAAAAAATTGAATTGACAAAAAATAGCATATTACTATACCTTAAAAGTGCAAATATTATTTGCACTTTTAAGGTATAGTAATATATATATATATATATATATATATATATATATATATATATATATATATATATATATATATATATATATAATTAGTTAGCAATAATTAGTTGAAATCAATGGAATTACATAAAAAATAACCCATGACTGCATTTGTTTTACTGCATTTTATTCATGTTGTTTCTTGATAAAATACACTTTGCTTACAAGTGCTGATTACAATTACTATATTACATTCACCTTTATTTTACATAAAATATTTGACTTTTAAAACATAAAATAACACACATTGTGGAAGCCACTCTAAGTTCTGGGATATAGCAACACCTCCTGTGCTAAGAGTCGTATCAGTTCAGGGTTCCGCAGGGGAAAACATTGCCTCATTAATGAAAAATCCAAGTGTTTTGTAAAATGTCACAGGCATATAAGATTGGCAACAGAGGCAGTGGTAAGTCATGCGTTGCAACTCTATCAAAAGAAATGAAAGCAGTAAATAACCAACAATAGTTAAACGCTTGTTTACAGCTCTGACAAATTAAAACATTTTCAAGAACTGGAAGTTAACCCCAAATATCATTTGTTTTTTTTTTATTCAAATCAGTTCTAAGGCCTGATATAAAATATAATGAAGGTATCACAGTTATATTCTATGAGTCTCTTGTATGTTTAAATGCTGCATATGTATATATATATATCATATATATATATATATATATATATATATATATATATATATATATATATATGTATGTAAATGAAAGCGACAGTTTGACAAAAGTCAATGAAAGCCAGTTACCTTGAAACAACCTCACACCCAAAGACATTCAGCACAGCCCAACCACCACGCTAGTTAATTTTATTCATACAACACAAACACTATAACCTGATGGATTTTTCCTGTAAAAAGCTAGACTTTCAGTAATCAATGAAGTGAGCTGCACGTTTCACACAGATATTATTAGTCAATTAAAAATCCACTGTGAGGACACATCAATTCATCGCAGGCAAAACTAGCCACACAAAAATATCAACAGATCACAAGGGCCCTGGTACAAAAAAAACGTGTAAAAAGTTTATGTACACCTTAGACAAAGGTATACTAAAATGAGACAGCCAATATAAAGATATAGTAAATACCCTGTTTCTTAAACGTTTTGTAAAATGATTTGTAAATAGACTTCTTTTTATTAAAATATATTACTTAAAATATATTACTTTGCTTAACTAGACAGACATTAAAAACAAAATCTGATTATCTAGTCCCCATAAATCGACTTTGGTATATTACCAAGCAAATCTTATCTAAAATTCTTTTACATTTCTATTGCCTGGAAGGCAGATGATTAAAAAAAAGCCTAATTCAAAGATGCAACAAGTTTTTTTCTAACATACATAGACCTATTGGTATCAAAATTGATCTGTTTAGCAGAATTGTTTCAGGACAGAAATTGAGCAATGACATGTAATGTCGAAACATGATTAAAATTATGATGTGTTGGACAGTATTTCACAAATAAAAAGTTATCAGAAACAATCGGATATGTTTAGGCAAGATACAAGAATGCTTTGTAGAAATTTTTGTACATCTAAAAGAAAGTCAGTATTTACAACACTAAACAAAAAAAAAATCTTCATAAAATCTCCCTTCTGAGTGTTTAACTTCATTGCTCATATAATTTTGCTGTTGATACTCTGCATTATTTTCCTGTCCCTAAAAACTAAGGTTACAGAGAGTATCTGCTATTCCAATTAGAGCCAATGTCACTCATGTGACGTAAACAACTCAAATGATTAGACACAGGCTATTGAAATGATTAAGACCTGGTTTTGCTCCTGAGAGGGTACATTAGATTGTTTAAGTGCTTTAATTCTTACAAATCATCATTATTTTAAGATACAGACCATTAGCAAAGTCATTTTCTGAACATAAAAAAGTGCAACCCCAATAAATCCTCTTTTTTTCTGAAGAAAATGAGATGTAAGGGACTAATGCTCTTAATTTTATAAATATTGTAAATATACAAATTATTGCTATTATCAGTATAAACCTGTTCTTACATTCTTCTCTCGAGTAAAACCCACCAATCTAAGAGAAGTGTTAGCCTGTTAATGTATTTGAGAAAACTCCCTTCTATCCCATAAATAACTTTGAACAGTACCATATAAACCTAGTAACAAGGCAGGTTAATGTATTAGGTTTACATATTCACAGTAATTCTGCAGTAATTGGTATTTCAGTTGTGTGGTTCTTTGCTTGTGTCACAAAGGCTTATACCAACCAACAAATAGCTTTACAGGATATGCAAAGACTAAATGTTGATGTTTCCTGTGTCTAATCCAGCAAACTAGTGTGAATTATGCGTACAAGATCCGAAATTTGAAGGGTGGAGGGGAATCGTGATTTTTAACATCTACAAAAATAGTAGTATATTCATTTCCATTTCTAAAATTATATTACAAAAATATAACAGAAATAGAACAAGCCTTAAATATTGCCACTAAGGTGCTCAATGAATGAGAGGAAGTATTACTCGGCACTGCACGTTTTTCATACCTCATCTTCTAGCATGTTATTTGTTTGTGCTGTAAAGAAAAACAAAGGGGTGAATTCACTAAACAGTTGCGCGCTGCATTTCAGCGCAAAAGCCTGCGCCATCTTCATTAGCATCCGCAATCCAGTTTAACCAGGCACATAAAGCGCAGAAACGCAAATAATGGAGAAAAGAATGGGTACATATCCAGACATACAGTGTAGTCGAGCACTTTCGGCACTTTAAAGAGCCGATTCAGAGTCTGGATTGCATTAGTGCAGCCATATTGAACAGTCCCAGTAAAGCATGCCAGATCATGGTAGTCTGCTGTATTCGCCACAACTAAAGGCGTAGCACCGTGTAGTTCTAGGAACTTAGTTTTAGGAACTAGCCAGCAGGGCCGGCAGCAGGAACTCTGAAGCGGCCAACAACGACGTCTTTATTCGCGCATTTACAAACATCAACAAACGGTGAATAGAGAATGCCGTGTTCGTAACTGTTTTTGTTGCGTGTCCTGGGTTTCGTGATAACGGAGATGTAGTAGACAACTTGTAGTGTTATCATCGAGGCTGAGAAAAGAACAACGCGCCAGACAACAGGTAAATGCCATTATAGCTGTTTTCCATGTTCGTGGAGTAAATATTTTTACGTGGATTTTTAAAAATGCCAGGTAGCTGGTGTTTCATATGCATTTGGCCAATCAGCGTACACTTACGTCATTGGTAGTTCCTATAGAAATGTTTTAGACCCTAACGTTACTCTGAAGTAGGAGCTAATTTAGTTCCCCCAAATGAAGTTCCTAGAACTAAATACGTTCCTAGTTCCTGCGGTGCAAACATGCCAAAAAGCGGGAACTTCCTGTAATAGTTCTAGGAACTATGAAAAGGTTCCTCCGATGCGAAAGCACCTTAAGTACTCAGAACTGACTTGCTGATCATGTTACCTGATTTGCATAACTCCTGAATCTGCCACTAAAACAAAGCAGAAGGTACGTGCAAATAAACAGCACTATTAGCGGGCGCAATTCATTCTTAAGTGAATTCCCTCCATACAGTACAACAGCTTTCCTATCAAAATGACAAGGGATACATGAACACTGCTGTACTGTCGTAACATTTCTGTTACCATCACTGCAGTGATTGCTTCTTTTTGAGTGAATGAACGAACAAGTCGCAGTTTATTCTCATGATCATTATCGTACCACCAAACACGAGACACATAGTTTGGATGGACCAATGCAATCATCATGACAGAATGCGCCACATCCCTTGCACATAATCATGGCCTTCAGCCGACAGTAGCACTTTGATTGGACATCCTCCATCCCAGAGTTTTCTATGAAGGCTTGCTCAGGTGAGGTCTCACCCTGACTGTTTTGATCCAGTATGTGTCCGGCAGGTATGGCAGTGACAGTGACGGAAAAAGACATCAAACCTCCAGCGGCCGTTTCACCATCACCGCTGCAGGACACAGTGGGAGAAGTTGGAGTGTCAGGCATGCTGTGGTTCAGTACATGAGGGACAGACATGCTGATAGTGCCACCATACTGAGGTCCATTATGGGCTTTCTGAGACAAGAACGTGCGTTGGTGACAGTCACCTAACTGATATGGCTCTGTTTTACCTTGTATACTGCTGCACGTATCAAGCTGCGCTCTTGAGCAGGTTTCTTTGGTTCTAATAGAAGTGCTGCCTTCTTCTTTGTTGGACAAACAACTCAGTGATGGAGATTCAGACTTTATATCAGAGCAGGGTTGAGGTGTCAAACTATCATCTGGTTTATTTATGACACATCCCTGCTGTTCAACTTTGACCCTTGGGAAATTCAGGTGTCCTTGAGACCCTGCAAGTGATTCCGTCTTCCCTTTCAGACTCTCCTCTGCTTCGGTTTTCTCCTTCTTCAGGTTGGCGAGGGCAGAGCTTGTATTACTGCTTAGGTGGGGCCGTTTGCTGCTCTCGGATCCTCTACCATATGTGGAGATGTTGAGGAGGTAGTGTCCTGTCATAGCTGGCTTGGATACCCTTTTCCGTCCAAAGATGCCTAGATGGGTATTCTGGTCATGGCTACCTTCAAGCTGACCTAACTGACAGGGCTGAAATTGGGAGCTGGTGTTCTTCTGCTCGCATTTGTGCATTAGTGGATGGAGCATCTGGTCCTGAGTGCCAACTTTGACCAACTTGTCCACACTTCTGACTTGCATGCTAAAAGGAACTTGGTTCTCAAGTTTGTTGGCATCTTCTTTGTTTGTTGAGCTCAACCCAGCAGTGGTGGTACCAAGATTCCCTTTATCTATGGAAGAAATGGCCACAGATTGAACCTCCACCTTGGCTAGTGGCTTTGGGAGGATCTTTTCTAAGGGAACCTCTTTACCTTGAAGAAGCTGGGTGACCAGAGGATTATTTGCTGGGATTGAAGAGCTAGGCTTGTTCACTGATGCTCCTGAAAAAGGTGTCTGCTGTGGTCTCTGGTTTTGTGCAATTGTGTTCGAGACAGTCACGTTTACTTCTTGACTTGAAGGTGCTAGCGTCCCCCCAGGACTGAGGAGGTTATGCTGATCCTTACCCGTTGGGTTCAACGTACACCGAGTGGTTTGCAACCCCATAGAAGAGCGATTATCTTTTAAAAAACCCTGGCTCGCACTGAAGGCTTGTGAAAGACCAAGGTCTGTGTGTCCAGTGGAACCTGAGGAAGGAGAGGTTTGTGAGAGAGTCACTGTGCCTTCAGGAGCTGGAGATCCAGAGCTTAGCTTTATAGGCGACACAGATTGACTTCTGCTGCTTGCTGGTGAAAAATCTTCTGACAGGGACCGAGCTGGAGAGGGTGTCGAGGTACCTCCAACTGAGCCGGTTCCTATTGAGGAAGACGACCCGGCTGCTGCTGCTGCAGCGTGCTGTGCACGTGCTAACTGGGCTTTTGCCTTGATGTCAGCTAGAGTGCGTGCACCGGTGCGACCGGGTCGAACGCTAGGGGGTGTCAACGGAACGGGAACGGGAGTCCTTGGAGACACCTGCTCAGTAGACGCAGGGGCAGAGAAAATTCTTGACACCGGGATCTGCAAAGAAAGAGTTTGAGTGTTACTATGAGTGAAAATTCCAAAACTTGATTTTTAGATTTTCTAAAGTAAGAGTAAAGATTTTCTTTGTAGAAATTCCATATCACGATATTAGGGTGCTTTGGGTGGTTGCCTGGGCATTGCTATGTGGTTGCTAAAGTGGTTCTGAGTGTTTTTTAGCATGCCTAGGTGATTTCTAGAGTGTTCTAGGTGGTTGTATACAAGTTTGATTGCTTAGGAAAGCAATAGAAAAACCTCTCCTCAACATGTCACACAACAGACACACCTACATCATTCATATAGGTTCTGTAGTAAAAACGATAAGTAACATCATGTCTATACTGGGCGTGACCATTGTCAACAGATTAAAGCTGTCTTCATTGGAAACATCAAAGCAAACATTCCATATCCAATTATCATTCATGTCGGAAAAAGCACAAATTATTCTAATGGGTTCCATGGGTTCTGATGCATCGCATTACTCTCATCTGGCATAGACAGGGTGTGCAACACTGCTTAATACTTAAAGGGACAGTTTACTCAAAAATGAAAATGTTGTCATTAATTACTCACCCTCATGTTGTTCCAAACCCGTAAGACCTTCATTCTTCTTCGGAACTCAAATTAAGAAATTTTTGATGAAATCCGAGAGCTTTCTGACCCTGCACAGACAGCAATGCAACTGAAATGTTCAAGGCCCAGAAAGGTAGTAAGGACATCATTAAAATAGTTCATGTGACATCAGTGGTTTAAGAAATTGTTGAATAAAGTCATTATTTTTGTTTTCTTTGCGCACAAAAACTATTCTCGTAACTTCGTAAAATTAAGGTTGAACCACTGATGTCACATGGACTTTTTCAATGATGTCCTTACAACCTTTCTGGGCCTTGAACATGTCAGTTGCGTTGTTGTCTATGCAGGGTCAGAAAGCTCTCGGATTTCATCAAAAATATCTTAATTTGTGTTTTGAAGATGAACGAAGGTCTTACAGGTTTGAAATGACATGAGGGTGAGTAATTAAAGACAAAATTTTCATTTTTGGGTGAACTATCTCTTTACGGCTAGGGGTTTGTTCAAAAGAAAGAAACCTAAAACTTACTTTGAGAGGAGGTACTCTCTGTTCTAATTTTTCTTTAGCTGTCACTGTGGATGACGCTTCTGATGAAGTGACACGGGGCTTCTTCTCTGTTCTGACCTCTGTATCCTGTTCACTAGAGACTTTTCTTTTTAGAGGCTCAGATGTGACAGCAGTTACTGGAGATCCAGCCTTATTCCTTTCCATTACTGTTTGTCCAGCCTCACAAACGGGACTTTCATCTTTAGTGCTCTGTGTCTCCTTTCCTTTCAAACAGGTGACCACGGCTTCCAAAGGAGATGTTGGGGTCTTACATGTGCTCTCATTTTCCAGTGTTTTTTCACTGCTAGGTTTGGGCTCCACTGCTTTTTGAACAGAGGCCTCTGGAATCATTTCTTCCTGTGCATCCTTCTTCGTGTCTAAGGATAAATGTGATTGCTCTGGAGCAGGAGGTTTGACCAGTTCTTCAGTCGAGACATGTGTTACTGTTGATTTCACATCTCTAGATCTCAACTCCATGTGGATGACCTCTGTCACTGGGTTTACCTTCTGGGACTCTTTGACAATCTCTGGCCTTTCTGATAGGACCGTGCTTTTAGCTGGTTCAGGAACACTCCTATCCTCTGTCAGCTCTCTGGATTCCTCTATACTCAGTCCAGATCTGAAAAATAAAAGCAAGAGACAGAACATTAGGAAAAAGGACCTCAAAAACAAAACGTCACCTATGATACATTAAACTAGTGAACCACTAACCAATTTTCCATACATTTTCAGGCTTCACAATGCCAAAATAGGGCATGGAAGGGGAATGCAATCCTGTTCCTGGAGGGCTACATTATGTTACACTACATTTATGCATTTAGCAGACGCTTTTAACCAAAGCGACTTACAGTGCATTCAGGTTATACATTATTTTATCAGTATGTGTTCCCTAGGAATTGAACCCACGACCTTTTGCGCTGCTAATGCAATGCTCTACCACTGAGCCACAGGAACACAGTTTAGCTCTAGTGTAGCTTCAGCCTTAATTAAGCAAACCTAAACCAGCTAATCAATGTCTTCAGAATCACTAGAAACTGTTGGAGCTAAACTCCCCTGACCTAGACCATACTCTCTGATTTCCTTTTTCAGTATTTCCATAAAGCGTGGTGGCTGACTTACTGTTCACCATAGTAGCTCTCAAAGAAATGCTCTTTCCAAAGCTCCACCTTCTTTTCCTTCTCGATTTCTTGCCGCATTCTCAGTCTCAGCTCTGGTGTGAACTCACCTAAATCACACAAATATTGAAGATAAATTTATATATACCACACTAAATAACGTTTTCCCACTGCAAAATGTTTACTCTTGTTTGCTTTTTTTAAAGAAATATATAGTTATTTTGAAAAATGTTTAAGATTAGGTAAATTCACATGACTCTTGTGATATTGAAAGCCTAGAGAAATCTATATTTTTCCACAGCACATTGACTCCTCATGATGGCTGCCACATTGAGATCACATGACCTGCCAAATACTACTGCCAAAATACTACTTTTATTTCTGTAGCCCATCTATTATCAGACAATTTCAGTTGCAGAATAAACTGGGTGACAAGTACACCATATGGAGTATTTTTATTTACTTTATATACTTTTAGAGAGGTCACACTATTTTAAGCTCCAATTCTCGCTATTAACAAACCATTAACTACTACTTTTGCCTCAATAAACTCCTAATTTGCTGCTTATTAATAGTTAGTAAGGCAGTTGTTAAGTTAAGGTATTGGGTAGGATTAGGGATGTAGAATATGGTCATGCAGAATATGTGCTTTATAAGTACTAATAAACAGCCAATATGTTAATAATAGGTACGCTATACTAAAGTGTTACCTTTTAGAGTATATTTGCTTCTGTGTTATAATGCACTGCTGTGCAAGAGCAATGCCAGCAAAACAAAAAATTATGCGGTGCACATTTAAGTTTTTAACTACTTTTAAATCTTTGAGGAAAACAACTGACCCTCTGACAACCTTTCCTTCCAAGATTGTGCTGCTGATGTGAAGAATTCATTGTTCAAGGCAGAGCTGGTCACCTTCAGTGCACCATCCATACTAGCCTGCAAAGTATTATCAATAACAATCAGAGATTCATGATCCACAAAATCATACTGTATGTTCAACACTGCAGGGTTCTTTTGTCTTTCACTACCTGCTGGTCAACCTCTGGCAGCATCTTAAGTAGCTTCTGTTGGCACTCTGTAGGCAGCATTGAGAATGTGTGCTTGTTGATGAGTGCTCGCAGGTTGGTGTTGACAAGGATGGAATCTGGTGTCTCAACATCTATCTCACACTTGGTACGCCTCAGTTGTCCTGAAAATCCAAGGCGGTGGGATCAGTTACGGCATCTCATGTGCTGACACAAATTACAGTGATCTGTGATGATACTCACTGGCACTGAGCCGACTGGTGCGCTGAGACACCTTCCGGGCACCAGTCGTGTGGCACACATCTGCTTTGACAGAGGAGGACGAGCTGGAGGTAGAGTTCTGTGGACTGGCAGGGCAGCGCTCTGTCTGTTTCAGCTCCCAGGCTAGAGCAAACAGAGACATGCTATTTAATATTTCTTTTGTATTTATATGAATATGAAGTATCAGTCAAAACATAACTAAACAGCATGCTTTAATTTGATTAAAATTCACATTGAAAAATTGTACTGTATGTACAGGATTTGGAGGAGTCGTGAGCCATGTCTTTGACAGTCTTGAGGAGCAGTCGTGGGCTGGAGGCATTGGGGATTCCACATTGCCGCCGTTGATTCCTCTGCTGTTGCTGTTTCAGTGCCTACAAATGAAATATGACAAAAAAACGAGAATGTCTATAAACCCACAGCTTACATAACAGCTGTTACTGCTGTGTTGCAAATAGAGAGCGCAGGGGGTCTCAACTGCTCAAGGTTTAAACTAGCCAACAGTGGTTAATATCACAGCAGGTCAGGGCGGTATGACGGTGTATATTGTACAACAGTAGAAATGTGTAATTCAATAAAGATTTTAATATAGCATGGTAGATATATCCATGTGGTATCTGTAATGCTTCAAGGGATAGTTCACCCAAAAATGAAAATTCTGTCATTAATTACTCACCCTCATGTCGTTCCAAACCCGTAAGACCTTCAATCATCTTCAGAACACAAATTAAGGTATTTTTGATGAAATCCGAAAGCTTTCTGATCCTGCATAGACAGCAATGCAACTGACACATTCAAGACCCAGAAAGGTAGTAAGGACATCGTTAAAATAGTTCATGTGACATCAGTGGTTCAACCTTAATGTTATGAAGCTACGAGAATACTTTTTGTGTGCAAAGAAAACAAAAATAACAACTTTATTCAACAATTTCTTCTCTTCCATGTCAGAATTTGATGCATGTTCACAACAGTACCACGACACACAAAAAGTATTCTCGTAGCTTCATAAAATTAAGGTTGAACCACTGATGTCACATGGACTATTTTAACGAAGTCCTTACTACCTTTCTGGGCCTTGAACGTGTCAGTTGTGTTGCTCTCTATGCAGAGTCAGAAAAAAACCTGGGTCAAAAATATCAAAAATATCTTCATTTGTGTTCTGAAGATGAATGAAGGTCTTACAGGTTTGGAATGACATGAGGGTGAGTAATTAAGGACAGAATTTTCATTTTTGGGTGAACTGTCCCTTTCACTGTATTTACACATGAGAGCAACAAAAAAAACACAAACTCCTGTTTTTAATTTGGTGTTTATATACAGTAAGTTTGCCCTGTAACTAATTATTTTAACTTTTCCATCAGTTAAGTTCCAATCACAAAAATAGAAAATAATAAAATTAGATTAAGTACCTTTCATTTGTTTTTAATTCACTGATTATCCAAATACACATTACCATGCTTGTTATATACAGCGGGTAAAATAAGTATTGAACACGTCACTATTTTTCTCAGTAAATATATTTCTAAAGGTGATGTTGACATGAAATTTTCACCAGATGTTGGTAACAACCCAAGTAATACATACATACAAAGAAAACAAAACAAATAAGTTCAGAAATTAAGTTGTGTGTAATAAAAAGGAATGACACAGGTAAAAGTATTGAACACATGAAGAAAGGGAGGTGCAAAAAGCCATGGAAAGCCAATCAGAAATTAGAAAGCAGTCCTGCCCCTTTTCAGTGGAAATGAATATTAGCTGGTTCAGTCCCAACACCTATCAGGATGATGAAGATGAAACGAGGATGGACATTTCAGCAAGACAATAATCCCCAACACACAGCAAAGGAAACTCTCAATTGGTTTCAGAGAAAGAAAATAAAGCTGCTAGAATGGCCCAGCCAATCACCTGACTTGAATCCAATAGAAAATCTATGGAAAGAACTAAAGATCAGAGTTCATAGAACAGGCCCACAGAACCTTCAGGATTTGCAGACTGTTTGTGTTTATGTGGAAGAATGGGCCAAAATCACACCTTAACAATGCATGCGACAAGTTTCTCCATACAGGAGGCGTCTTGAAGCTATCATTACCAACAAAGGCTTTTGTACGAAGTATTAAATAAATTTCACCAAGCATATTCAATACTTTTTCCCTGTGTCGTTCCATTTTATTATACATAACTTAATTTCTGAACTTATTTGTTTTGTTTTCTTTGTATGTATGGATTACTTGGGTTGTTACCGACATCTGGTGAAAATTTCATGTTAACAGCACCTTTAGAAATATATTTACTGAGAAAAATAGTGATGTGTTCAATACTTATTTTACCCGCTGTATATATAAAGCCTTTTTTGTTGAATGCTTAGCAAAAACTACCATAATGTGATGTATAAAATATCCCATGAAAATAAGACCCTTATGTTATTTGCACTAATTATTATTTATAACCTAATAAATAAGCAGAAATAATAAATGTAAGTAACAGTACCTGTTTGAGGGCCTTCTTGCTGTGTTTTTGTGATGGGGACATGAGTTTGCTGCTGGAGACTGACGGAGAAGAACAGCGAGATTGTGGGGAGGATGGTTGAGATTGCAGTTTTGCTGGCACTGAGAATGATAGAAGAGCAATACATTAGTTGCATGTTTGCACATCTGTACCACAAACACATTTATACTCACATACAATCGAACAGGCATATGCACAATCTTAATTAATCAGATAGACAACCAGTTTGCAAATACATTGAAAAGAGCAATATAAGTACATGATTAGTGCAATCTATATTTTAAATATTAAAGAAATTAAATATTTTTAAAAGTGTATTTTTAAATATTTGTTTTATTAGTGTTTTTATTAAAAAAGGTTTTAATTTGCACTATCACCTGGAAATTACATTGCTATTATGTTGTTCCATGACAACTATAAATTCATAAATTTATAAACTTTCCTTTGTGACATATTTAAATCTGTAGAATTCGCAACAACATTATTCAGTACATAACAGAAAACCAAATGTTTGAGCCTGCAAGGCATAACACACAGATTATATTAATATTTATTATATTATTATTATATTTAGCAAAAAATAACCACGTACTGAGATCAGAACATAAGCCGTAAAAATGAAAACACAATGTGTTTCACTGGCAAGGTGGTTTTTGCAGAGTTAGTTTCTTTTTCTTTGATACAACAATCTTCATTTTCTCAATCCACAGTTTCAAAGTTTCACCAGGATATTTAGATGAAAGTCTAACTTACAGTACTTTGTTCTGCATGAATTCACTCTGTTAGAGTGTATTATTCTCAAATATTTAGTTTCTGCAAGAAGAATTTAGGTAAAACTTGCGTTTGTTCAGTTAGCTTCGTACTACTCTCTCATATATATGAGGAAGTGGTATCAAAAAAAAAGTAGAATTTCCTGTTTAAAGAGTGTTTTGCATTCAAAGAATATTTTGACTTGAACGGGGCACACCTAACCTTAGATGTGAGGTCATTTATACATATCAGAGTCAGCGTATGAGTTACACATTCATGGTTCAGAATGTAATCTACATACTCCATCCCACACCACATAGCACGATTCATGATATCTAACAGTGTTATGATTAACTACAAATTTATATTTCTTCAGTTATTATTAGTTATATATTAGCCACCTGCTGTGGCCTGCTTAAGCTTGACACAATAAGCTTCACCCTCTAAAAAAAACTTTTGGACGAAACCTTAAAAAAAATTGTTCTCTATGAGATATTTCAAGAGGCACAGTCATAGCAAACAGACATAAATTAGACTTGAATTAAAATGTAATGTATGGCTGTTTAATTACAAAAGGCAATGGACTTTTCCTTTTGTCTTTGTTTCTAACATGCTTATCCAGTACAGTATGAAAGCTGTACAGCATTAATATTTTAATATATTTCTAAATAAGTATTTAACTGTACAATGCCGTTCAAAAGTTTGGGGTCAGCAGTGTTTTTTTAAAGAAACTGATACTTTTTTCAGCAAGGATGCATTAAAGCAAGGACACATTTTTAATCTGTAAACACATGTATAATGTTACAAAATATTTTTTTAATAAATGCTGTTCTTTTGAACTTTCTATTTATCAAAGAATCCTGAATAAAACTGTTTTGAACATAAATATACATAGATGATAAGAAATGTTTTTGAGCAATGAATCAGCATTATGATTTCTGAAGGATCATGTGACACTGAAGACTGGAGTAATGATGCTGAAAATTCAGCTTTGCATCACAGGAATAAATTACATTTGAAAGTATATTAAAACAGAAAACAATTCATTTAAAATGTAAAATTATTACAAAATATTACTGTTTTTATTGTATTTTTACACAAATAAAGAAAGCCTTGGTGAGCAAAAGCGACTTCTTTCAAAAAAAATAAATAAAAATCTTACCAACCCAAAAAATTTGAATAGTAATGTATACTCCATTTAAAGTAAGAAATTATATGTTAAATGTTAAAATACTTTGTTCTATTCCAGTTTACAGAAACAAGCCATTTGTATGTTAATTCCCACCAAAAGTGGAAGTAGCACTTTGGTAACATCATTGCTCTGTTTCAGATGTCCAAGACAGGTTCGAGAAACCTGTTTGAAAATTACTATTAATTCTGAAATTCTATTTGGTGACACTAGGGGTGCAAAAAGTATGGCTATTCAGAAATCATAAAATGCGGTACCTCTCCTCCTCCACCTTCCTCTGCGCCCATCTTTGCTGTAGGTAGTGGTGCTGGTATTTTCTGTGCATCGGGTGTCAGACATGTTATCACTGCTGTCCTCTGAAGCATCTTCTGACAGTTCCTTCACCACGTCTCCAATGTCCTTCTGCTCACATTCAAACACAAACAATACTCATCAGATGCCCAATACTCATTTCCATTAAAACAGCTCATTTGAATCTGATTAAATAGTGATTCATACATTTAATAGATCATTGGGAGAAGTGCGGCCTGTTATGCTAACGTTAACAGAGCATTAAACCAAAGCAATAGAAAACCCACATTTCTATTTACTTTTATTTGTAATTTGGCAGACACTTTTTTTCCAATGAAACTTACAGTACATTCAAGGTAGACATGCTAGCAGTGCATTAGTGTCTGTTTTCTTTTTTTATCAGTGATTTGTTCTGCTGGAAGTATTTTTTCCATTCATATTTCCAATAGGGATTTTTGAAAAACGTTATAAGCCATAAAACAAGCAAACCAGCTACGAGGTGAATTACAACACTACAAACTTTTATTTGAAGCAAAAAGTATTTGAAAATCCAACAAAAAAAAACAGTGGTACAAGATTGTGTACCTAACAGCTTTAGTGAAGGAAAGAACTACAATCCTACGAAGTACGAAGTAAATGACAATCAAATTAAAAACTATGATGAAATATGACATAAATCATTTTAAATTGTTGATTACGTCTATAGAAACAATATTATTTTTGTTTATTGCAAAATATGTATGTATATATACATATTTATGTTTTGGCACAATTTGCTCACTGCAACTCTGATTGGATGAATTTTCTGCACAGCATCATGGGTAATGTAGTTTTTCACAACATATTCTGCTGTTAAACTTGATTATTTTAAAAATAAGTTGAAATAATGTGAACAGATGCACATTTACCTTCAGTGTATAGACTCCCATTCTACCAGGGACCTTGTAGAAGATCCCTTCCTCTCCACGTGAGTTTGTATGGAGCATGGCATTGAGACAGGCAAGAGGTGATGTCCCACTGAAAAAAGAAAATAAATTAAAAAATCAGCTGATTAAATCAATCACCATCTTCACACAACTGAAAAGCTGTAACAAAGATTACAGTTCAGCCGTTGATTTCCAGATATTTGTGTATGTATGTCAATATAAATTTAAATGAAGTAAAATTATTTTATGTAAAAATACTGAAAACATGCTACATTTCAAGAAGTCTGAATGACTGAATATGGCTAAAAAATGACTAAAAATGTCTGGCTTTTGATCTTGGCATAACAAAAACATATTAACAGTGTTATTAGTTGTGTCTTCCATTTCTAACTGTGCAGCAAAATGAACAATATACAAAATTCAGGTAAATTATACTGTAGTGCAAACTACTACAAACATTTTATATAATATTTTAATATACATATAATTTTAATGTTTGTGTAATATACACAAACATTAAAATTCAGTATATTTCCAGTTTTAATTTAATTATTATTATTATTTTTTTTTTACTATTTAGGTTAAATATATATTTTTTTCAGTTTTAGACAGTTTAGTTTTAGTTTTTATTTACTTGCAGTTAGTGATTTAGTGCTTGAACTTGTACACATATTTCAGTTAGTTGTCAATGCAACATTTTATCTTATTTCACGTCAGATTTATTTCAATTCACAAAAATGTTTTTTAAAAGTTTTAATTAAAGATAATAACACTGAGGGAGTAATGTTTTCTATATTTAGTTTTGTACTATTTGTCTTCTCAAGAAAACTACTGAATGGAGGTTTAGTCTACAGTATTAAAAAAATAATCACAATGACAATAAAACAGGCTTATGGAGGTTAAACTCATTTAGTATAGCTATTATGAAGCATCTTCAAACAGAGCAAATCTGGCAGAAGCACAACAAGCCACTAGCCATTTCTGAGGACAAGCACTATGGTCAAAGCCACAGCCATTAGATCCTCGGTCTTGGGAGTCCCTTTGCATGCCGTGTCAACTGGGGACATGTTAATAACATGCATAGGGATTGGCTAATGGATTTAAGTTAGTTGGAGGGGAGGATGTACTACTGTATAATCTTACCTTCTGGAAGACAACAGAGAAATTAAACAAAAAAAGACATATGTGAAAGATGTAAAAGAGATAAATTAGATATGTGGCCACATAAAAAATAAAATAAATAAAACCCCAAAACATTATATGATGTGGTACAGTTCAGAGGCAGCCTGCACAATCTGGACTATAAAGTGTGTGTGATAAAGAAATGGATATTTTAGTAAAAAGATACTCTGTAGAATGACCTCACCTTATCTCCTTAAGCCTTTCTCTCTGAATCACTTGCAGGATCTCTTTATGACTCATCGGTGTGTTGGGGTACTTCTCAAGCACCTGCGAACAGTATTACGGGAACAAGTGAACAATTCAGCAGTGACTCACAGTGACTCAACCGCAGAGAAAGGATGAATTAGATCTGATGGTCAGTTAAAAAGGAGGTTTGGTTAAACAGTAATGACTTCGAATTCTATCATTAGTCGACCTCACCGAAGCAGACAACCCTCTCTGTGAAACTGACCTACTTCTGATTGGGTCAGAGAAACATGTTAGTTTGGGTGAGAGAGTTACATTCAAAAGCGGTCGTGTTTCAGGAGTTTGGGAAATGCGAACGGACTCCAGACATTCCAAGTGATCTGTGGCTTTTAGCCACACATGAAGTCAGCTGCTGGATGGAGGCCCAAGAGCTGCTTCACCCCTGCTGTGTCACACTGATGATGTGATCTCACAATCTGCATTCATTTCAGTCGTTCTTTACTTTTTTTTTTTTGGTTTATTCATCCATGCATTTGCTTACATGAAACCCAGTTTCTTAGACACAAGGCACATGCAGTGGCCCCAAAATGTATCTGAACACCCGTGGTATTTTAGTATCATTGATACAGACTTTATTTTTATGTTTTCATTTTAAGATAAAGTTTTCATAATTTTGTTGTTTTTGTCATTTTTATGTGTTTTTAGTTTTTTATTTGTGCACCTCAAGTTGAATGAAATGAAAATAAGAAATGTTGATTTGGCAACCAGTTGGATTGGAGTGTTTTTGAAGCTGAACTTCAGTTTCTGTAAGGATTTATGCATCACTACCAGGACTCATTTAACATTCAATAATGACAAGCCATGGTTCACAGCAAAACTCAGACATCTTCGTCAGGCCAAAGAGGACGCCTACAGGAAAGGGGACAGAGTCTTGTACACTCAGGCCAGAAACACACTGAATAAGGAGATTATGGCGCTAATTCACTGCGTGGTACGACTCGGCTCGGTACAGTTCAGAACGGCATGGCACGGCTCAGTTCAGCTCGGTTTGCGTTTCCACTGCAGTTTAGTACCGCTTTAGAGTGGGTGGGATTATTCACGTGTCGTTATAGTTTCGCCGCCTCTACTGCCCTGAAACAACGGTCTACTCTCCTGAAAAACTTTTTAATTCCACGTTGCTCCATCAAACTCTCGCTGGATCTGCTCCTCGGCTATCAACGAGAGGACAGTCTGTACTTCCTCAACAGACAACAAAACAGCCATTTTTTGGTTGTTAAAAGAAAGGTGCGCTCATTCAAAACAGTAGCGTTCGATCCTTCGCTGGCTGTGCTGATTTAAATCTAGCGGGTCTGTTGTGTCTCGTGCCGCAAGTTCAATGACGCAAGCTGTGACGATTTTCTCCGGCCAATCAGTGATCAGCAGAGTTTACACGTCACGTTTGGTAACGGTACGGTTCGCTTGGAACCTCGACCGAGGTGGTACTAAAAAAAGTACCAGGTACTGTACCCAGTGGAAAACCCCCCAAAAGTGAGCCGTACTGAACCGTACCATGCAGTGGAAAAGCGCCATTAGAGTGGCTAAGAGGAGCTACGCTAAAAAGCTAGAGCACCAGTTTTCTGCCAATGACCCTGCATCGGTGTGGAAAGGTCTGAAAGCCATCACCAACTACAAGACACCATCCCCCAGCACTGAGGCCAATCAACAATTTGCTGAAGACCTGAATGAGTTTTACTGTAGATTTGAAACTCCCAGTCTAACACCTCACACCCGCTCCGAACATCTCTCCACACAACCATTAACACCTCCTGCAACCCCCCTCTCCCCCACTCCTGCACTTCAGTTCAGTGAAGATGATGTGCGTCAGGTCTTCAGAAAAAACAAGAGAAGAAAGGCACCAGGCCCAGACGGTGTCAGACCAGCCTGTCTGAAAACCTGTGCTGACCAGCTGGCCCCCATCTTCTCACAGATCTTCAACAGATCACTGGAGCTGTGCGAAGTCTCTGCCTGCTTCAAATGGTCCACCATCATCCCCATTCCAAAGAAACCCAAGATAACAGGACTTGACGACTACAAACCGGTGGCTCTAACGTCTGTGATCATGAAGTCTTTTGAGAGGTTGGTGTTGGATTATCTGAAGGACATCACTGGACCCTTACTGGACCCCCTGCAGTTTGCTTACCGAGCAAACAGGTCCGTGGATGATGCAGTCAATATGGGACTGCATTACATCCTGCAACATCTGGACAGACAAGGGACTTATGTGAGGATCCTGTTTGTGGACTTCAGCTCCGCTTTCAACACCATCATCCCAACACTCCTGCAGACCAATCTAACCTAGCTCTCTGTCCCTAGCTCTATCTGTCAATGGATCACCAGCTTTCTGACAGCTAGTGAGAATTGGTAAATTCACACCCAATTCCTGCACCATCAGCACTGGTGCCCCTCTGGGCTGTGTTCTCTCCCCACTGCTCTTCTCCCTGTACACCAACAACTGCACATCTAAAGACCCCTCTGTCAAGCTCCTGAAGTTTGCGGACGACACTACAGTCATCGGTCTCATCCAGGACGGCGACGAGTCTGCTTACAGACAGGAGGTTGAGCAGCTGGCTGTCTGGTGCAGTCTTAACAACCTGGAGCTTAACACACTCAAAACGGTGGAGATGATCGTGAACTTCAGGAGAAATCCCCCTGCACTCCCCCCAATCACCATCATGAACAGCACTGTGGCTGCAGTGGAGACATTCAGGTTCCTGGGCACCACCATCTCTCAGGATCTGAAGTGGGACACTCACATAGACTCCACTGCTAAAAAGGCCCAGCAGAGGTTGTACTTCCTTTGCCAGCTGAGGAAATTCAACCTGCCACAGGAGTTACTCACACAGTTCTACTCAGCTGTCATTGAGTCTGTCCTGTGTACTTCAATAACTGTCTGGTTTGGCTCGGCTACAAAATCAGAAATTAGAAGACTACAGAGGACAGTCAGGTCTGCTGAAAGGATCATTGGTGCTCCGCTGCCCACCTTCGAAGATCTGTATACATCCAGAGTGAGAAAAAGGGCTCAGAAAATCACTCTGGATCCCTCACATCCAAGCCATCTGCTTTTTGAACTTTTGCCGTCTGGTCGGAGCTACAGAGCACCAAATACCAGGACAGTCAGGCACAAGAACAGTTTCTTTCCCCAGGCAATCTACCTCATGAACAGTTAAATATTCTCCCACTGTGCAATAAAAATATGTGTAATAACCTGATATTTATTTATCACCCTACATCCTAGTACATCTTTCATCTTATTTCTTATTCTTTTATACTATTTCTATTCTATTTTACCTATAGCACACCTGTACATACAATTTATTACTGGTTCTTTATTTCTTTCTTTATTTTTTTATATATATATTTATATATACATATATGTGTGTATTTTTGTTCACATCTTATTTATTTATTATCTGTGTTGTTGTTGTTGTTGTCTCTGTGTACTGGAAGCTGTGACACTAAAACAAATTCCTTGTATGTGCAAACATACTTGGCAATAAAGCTCTTTCTGATTCTGATTCTTTCTAAAAGTTTTTCCATTTTTAGTTGACGCTCCAAAGAGAAGACTGCAGTTTCTACCATAAGATTGAGTTTTTTTTTTTTTTGTTTGTTTGTTTTTTTCTATCTACTGTTGGCTCGTACTCTGTTATATTGTATATTTATTTGTTGATTGATTAATAAAAAAAGAACAGTGAGTTATTACATTTTAATTACACAAGGTCAAAATTTAACATCCACATATAAACTGTTCACAATAAACAGATATGGTTAATTTTCATTTCATGCCGACTTTTAAGTTTTATTAAATGCTTAGGTAACACTTTATTTTAAGGTGTCCATAATACACAGTAATTACCTAGTTAAGTACTTAGCAGTAGCCGTTGTACTTACATGAAACAAAATGTACTTACCACGTAACTAATTTATGGAACAGCCTGTACTTTGTAATTATGTAGATGTAATAGGCAGCTACTGTTACACATATGTAACAGACCGAGTCTGTTACACAGCTACTTATGTAACCAAAAATGTGTTGCAGACTTTATACAACATAGTTATAAATGTAAGTACACCGACATAAGCTACTTAAAATAAAGTGTATCAAGATTGTACTTAAGTGTACTTCATGTGTATCTATACTGTACACCTTATCCAGCTGCGCCTTAGTTTGATTTAACCCACAAGTACACAGCTTAAATACATGTAATACCTTTCTAATTACATTAAAATTACAGAATATTACACAGGCATATGCAACTTAAAATAAAGTGTATCAAGATTGTACTTAAGTGTACAAGTAGCTGAGTTACAGACTCGGCCTGTTACATATGTGTAACATTAGCTGCCTATTACATCTACATAATTACAAACTGTAATCACAGGCTGTCCATAACTTAGTTATATGGTAAGTACATATTGTTTCAAGTACAACGGCTACTACTAAGTACTTAATTAAGTAATTACTCTGTATTATGACACCTTGAAATAAAGCCAAAGCTTATTTACTGTAATCTTCGTAGTTCAACATACTGCAAACGTATTGTTATAACGTACTTTTTTAACTTTCTTTCATTACAAATTAGATGTGTGGGTGTGCTGTTGTTATAGATGTCAGATTCATGGTTAACAGATTCAATAAAAGACCCGACTGAATATTGGTTCACAAATCGGACTTCACAAAACATCAGAAGCTGTAAATATACGTGAAACTTTAGTTTGAAGTCCTGGAGGGACACTTGTATCTCTAAAGACATACACTGTTCAGTTACAGTGTATCAACTTCGTATGTCTTATATTACAGCCTGGGGTCTAAAGTTAACGTTATATTCAACAGCAATGCGGAAAGCTAATTTAGGATATCATACAAAAACCTAAAGTAAACAAGCTCAGTTTGACAAGCAAAACATACTAAAGCGAGCGATGATTATGGTCTTCTACTGCAGAAAACAAAAACTAAGTCAAAAGTACAGAAATATTGTTGTGTCCTCAGTAGGTTAATGACAATACTAGGTTGTTTATGCGGGTTTAGGTGAGCTAAGCTAACAGGCTAACTAGCGAAGTGTCACTAGTCTACATAAGCGCGCTAAGCTGCCTCGCTCGCTAGCAACTGACACGAAAGCCATGCTACAGACGCTTCATGAAATCACCACCCAGATCAAAAGTTCCCAAATGGTACGTAATTATGAAGAAAATCATTTCAAGCACGCCTTATGTCACGCTTGGTAGTGTATGGATCTCAATGCACTTTGACAACACCAACCGAAATTAGGCCCCGAAATGCATACGCGATACTTAGCCTACACCAGCGGGTCATGAACTCATAAACACAGTTGTACAAGTGGGAGCACAAAGCGAAAACAAGCTAAACAAACGCTCAAGAAGTCTTGGGTTTTACCGTTTTGGCGGCCTCTGCCCATGTCCTCCCCTTTTTCCTCTTCTGTCTTTCCCTCATGTCTGCGGTCGGTCGCGCAAAATCGACCTGGGTGCTGTAGAAAGACTTGATGTTGCTTTAGTTACCGTGCAAGACCTGCCATCTCTGCCATATTGGGTTTTTACTGTAAGAGACTAATCATGTGACCCTCTTGAGAAACGTCATCTTACTGTACGATGACAGTTTTGGGGAAACCACCTACCTAAGGCTTGTCTCTGTCTATTGTTTTCATTTGTATAAACGTTTCAAACTATAAAACAGAGACACATGCTTACTCATAGTATCAATTTAAACTGTTTATACCGGTCAGATGACTAATGCATTTAACAGATGCTATTCATAATCGTGGATTTAAAACAAGAGCTTTACTTTCATGTTAGATTACAGTGGTCAACAGGTGGCTAACATATAATAAAAGGTTATATGTATTTTTCAATATTTACTTTTCAATGCATTTAAGTCATTGCATTAAATAACACAATACAAGCCATTTCATTAAAACTAGTTTCTGAAGTTTTGAATTATAAAACAACATTAAGGACGAAACTATTTCAGCACTTTGTTTAGTGGCACTTAAGAGAACATGAACACGTTTAGAGTTAAAAGTGCACTCAAGCATTCAAAAGTGCTAAAATGTTTTGTACGTGAAATTAATAGCACTTTTGATTAGCATTTATGTTATCAAACATATTGAGAGATAGAAGACTCATAAGAATACTCATATTTTGTCTTTGCATTCTACATGCACCGGTGCAATGTTGACACCACATGACCAACCATTACTCGTTTTTACATGAAGTGCGATGTATAGTTGATAAAATATTATAACAGTTTTGGTTATTAGATGAATTATGTTTAGTAGATTTAAAATTGTTTAATACAGTTACAGCATTTGATAGGCTACAGCTATCCACTGTAATTATGACAGATATATTTACTACAATGAATTCCATTCACTTAACTGTAGACTCAAGTGAATTTACATCTCAAAGTGAATTTAATTGAACACAATTTGATTTAAATAATTTAAAAAATATATATATATATATATAAATATATATATATATATATATTTAAGTTGGTTTAGGTCTAATTAATTTAGTATGTTTAACTTATCCTTTTTTTTTTGTCAAACTAAGTTTTCTATCTATCTATCTATCTATCTATCTATCTATCTATAATAAAATGAGTGTAGGGTGCTCCAAGTTGCAAAATACAGATTTCATACAGCCGCTTTTAATGTCTCCATAAATCGCCGTTCAGAATGTGACATTTTTCTGCATGAAGGGTATCCACAGGATATTCAGTGTGCAAAATAAATAGCAGGACTTGATTTTATTCACCAGGAATTGATTTGATTTTGAAAAGTTACATACTGTACCATTAGGAATATACATGCTTGCTAAAAACAGTTTATTAGTGGCTGCATACTTAATATTACTCAATATTCCAAACAGCCTAAGTGGCATCGATTACTTAAAGTTATTAACTGATCGAAGATAGCAAAGCTAGTCTATTTTTTTTTTTTATTTTTTTTTTTTTTTGTAGCATAACATGCATCCACTAAATAAACGAGAACATTCAACAAGAAAGTAAATAAGGGCACTTTTGATTTCAGGTTGACCTTAAGTGTCCAAACTACATAAAAGTATATGTATGTGCATGAAAGGTTAATGCTTGCCCCTTGGCCTAATCTTGTGATCAATCTCCCAGAGCACTGAAGCTAAAGTGACCTACAATGGTATGTAACCAACAGTCATTATGTGCTATGGTATACTAGCTTCCTTATTCAAACTCACCTTTTACATGACCTTTAATGCTTTTGTGTTTCAGATACTGTTAGTATGGAGTTGTGTTTTGATATCCACATTTGTACAGTTCAGGATTTTATTTCTTCCTTCTTCATGCCTTCCTATGAATAAAACCTCAGCTACATCTAATCTAAACTAGTTATGTGGTAAATATTGAGATGTGGTTTGTTTATGATAAATTTATTTGCGTTGCTGTTCAAGAATGACATCACAAGCTTAAACAGGATTCACTAGCTTTTTCAAGTATACAGGAGACAATTGTGCTTAAAACGACTAAGCTTTGATGCTAAAAAACCAAGATGAAGAAAAAAGACAAATGGCATCGTTTAAAGCTCATGAAAACAGTGCAAAGAATAATTAAGTACTTTCTATGCTTCTATGCTTGCAGGCGTAACACACTGTACAGGCTCATGGCTGGTAGGCTGCCGCACAAGCACCCATTGCTGAGGCTGGGCATTGGGGCCCAGAGGCCATAGAGCTGGCTGATGAAGAAGCAGATTGACTTGGCCCTTGGTACCTTGAGGAGGAAGAAAAGAGCAAGGTTTAAATGCGGACAATTCATTTTAGCTTTCTGGGTAATGTGCAGGGTACTCACCACGATCTGGCTTTCATGACCCGGGATGCGGTCGTCCTCTTTCTATAAAGGCCAAAGTCACGTATCAAGTCTTGGGTCCTTATATCTGACCTCTGAAGATCCAAGGGCACCATGGTGGGTGGAGAAATGTCCAGCTCCAGAAGCATAACGTTCTCAGCCTGGGACAACAAAAGATTTCAAAAGATTATTAAGTAGATTAAGAAATCCATACTTTTATTCAGCAAGGGCACTTTGATCAAATGTTACAAAAGATTTCTGTTTCAAATAAATGCTGTTATTTTGAACTTTCTATTCATCAGAGACTCCTGAAAATTTTTTTATCATGGCTTCCACAAACATTAATTGCTTTAACATAATAATAAGAAGAAGAAAAAATGTTTCTTGAGCACCAAATCAGCATATTAGAATGATTTCTGAAGGATCATGTGACACTGAAGACTGGAGTAATGATGCTGAAATAACAAATAAGTGACTTAGAAACAGCAGTGCTGAATAGGGGTTGAAAATTATGACATAGTTGTATTTAAAAAAAAATCATAACTCAAAAATATTACATTATATACTGACATTATCACTTTTAATATGCCAGTAAACTGTTGCAGATGCAATTTTTAAATAAAATTCTGGATCTTCAGAAAAGCTTGTATTTGTAAAGTGCTGAATTCTCTGGGGGGTTGAATAATTTTGACTGCAACTGTAAATGCAGCCTAGGTAAGCATAAGATTTATTTAAAAAATCTTACCAACCTCAAACCTTTGATAATGATAATGTATGTTTTGTTGCTAAATTCACTAAAAATGTTACTATTACTTTAAAACAGTAATATGTTTTATTAAGTTAAAATGACTTTATCTCTGTACAATACCAACCCTGTATCTAGAAGGAGACCCAGTTGCCACAGCAGCTTGAGCATATTGACTAATTGGTCTCTTGTGTCCCACTACAGAAGCTGGCCTTCGTCGGACGAGAGGGGAGTTACTGGAAAATGAGAGAAAATACAATATCATCAGATAAGAACATCATACTCGTTTTTCTCTAATGTTAGGTTAGGAAGAATGTTGTTCTTTAATGTACTTTTCTGAAGGGAGAAGAGGTAAGACTTTCCACTGGTCTTCCTCGCTATCAAAGTGGAGACGATTTATGATCTTATTCTTTTCTTCTGGAGGAATGAAGTTCTCAATGATGAGATTTCTGGTAAAAATACAAAGGGACAAGTGACAAAACCAAAACCATCACTGCATGTACAGGAGTTTTGTCTTTTTATAGCTTATTTCAGAATTAAACTGTGAGGACAGGTGGGACATACTTGAATTTCATCTCTCTTGTCAGCTCATTCATTGTCTGCTCCAGTTCCTGCCTCATTGTGACATGTTCATTGATGATATCTCCAATCTCAGACCTCACCAGCTGCAGCTTACTGTAAAACTGAGATTCACAACCAATGCAGTGTTGACTGGGGTGAAAATAAGACTAAAATATAAGCACTAAACATAACTGCTGTCTGCTGTATTAAAGGGGGTTAGTTGGGCTTTTCCTATGAGCATCAAACACCCATGTTACAAACATCATGTAAAGAAGTGAATAAATGATTTTGCTGATTAAAAGTAATTGAATTGATTGAAAAAACGCAAGCTAAACTTTTTAAGCAGGCAGTCTAAAGGTCTAAATATCAGTCTAAATATATCATTAATAAACAGTGTTGGGAAGGTTACTTTTGAAATATAATAGGTTACAGATTACAAGTTACTCTATTTAAAATATAATGAGTAGTGTAACTATTTGAATTACTTTATTAAATAATGTAACTGATTACATTTGATTACTTTTCTAAAAAAAAAATTCTTAACTGTTAATTATTTTCAAACATTTAAAGCAAGGCAGGGTTAACAACTTATTCAACACTGATTACTGTCAGACTTTCAAAATCCTTCATCACTTGAATTAAGATACAGTAATTTAATTTTAAACCACCTCTTTTTAGATTGAGATCATTCTGAGGTTAAATACAGATTTAAAATTATAACAAGATATATTTTAATATAGCTATGATACTGTTTTTGAAATCAAATCTTTGCATAGCTATGACAGGAAACACTGGCATCCAACAATGCCTTGAAAAAAATAGTTAATTTAAAAAAATAAAGCATATACATAAACCCACATAGGAAATAGAACAGCTATTGAATAAGCATGTGTTGTACTCTGTGTCCTAAACACAGAGCCCTAATATTTTAGAGCAGTCAGTGGAATTTTGGAAAGAAATCAATCATATCTGTACGTGAGTGAAAATATTCAGACATAACCCCCTTTTGTAATCGTAAACATTTTCCTAAGTAACTATAATTTAATTACAAATTTCTTATCAGTAACGGTAACAGATTACAGTTACATTTATTTTGTAATTAAATTACGTAATTCCATTACGTGTAACTAGTTACTCCCCAACACTGTTAATAAATATGTACAATGAGCCAGATATTATCACAAAATAACCCAGGCATCAGGACCTTGCTTATTGTGCCTATTGTACATTATAAGATTTATGAAAACTTACCAAATAAATAAATATCTGGCCATAAAATATTGATTGCAAAAGTCAAAAGTAGCAGGAGATGTCAATTATACAGTTTAGCTCTCTACCTTTTTGACTCAAGGCCCTCCTTTATCCAAGATAATAATTAAAGAACCTCCTGTCCTCATAAGGTGATATATAAATTTAAACTAATTTTAAACACTAAATTTAAATACGTTTAAGACTTATTGGGGTCTTGGAAGTTTTCTGAGACCTCCTAGTGGGTCCTGGCCCCCAAGTTGAGAGCCACGAAAAGATATTTCACCACAGAATCCCACAGTGATCGACTATATTCGATCAACATATAATGTAATGTGCTAGACTAGACTTACATTTCGTTCTGCTTCAGAAACAGTGAGTAATGTGTGTGTATATGTGTGTGTGACCTTACATACCTTTTTAAGTTTCTTGGTCTTAAATTCCACCTCTTGCTGTAGAGTGGTGAATGTCTCTTTCAGTTCAATCGTCTCTTCATCTTGTTCAAACATCAGCTGCTGCATCTCTCTTTCCATTCTATCCTAGAAGGATTTATCACACATACATAAGAGATTCTGATTCTTAAAGTGTTTTTATGTTGCTGTGTATTATCATTTCATTTTGTACTACAGTCACCTGCTCAGCAATCTCCTGCCTCTTCAGTTCCAGCATTCTCTGCTGTTCATTAGTGTGGTCAATGATGTTTTTCCCTCCAACCAGAAGCTTACTTTCCATAGCCTACAAAAAAACATGGCAGCAAGTATATGATGTGGTTTATAAATGATATAGTGTATAATCTGCACAAAGAAAAAAAACGTGGAAAGAACTAACCTTGTATTTTTCAATCAAAATTTCCATAGATTGTTGCTCCTTCAGCAACTCTTCCACAGTTTTTCCTTTCTCGTCTACGGTGCCAAGTTTCCTGCTAATATCAGGCTTGTAATTGGCAGAGGTCTTGGCCATCTGCTGCTTCCACCAATAGTCCTCCACACTCTCCTCCTGAACGGTCTCAACGACCCCCACTTCTCCATCCCTCGGAGTTTCCACCTCGCCGCTACTCATGCTCCTCTTCATCCTCATACTGTTTCTCCTCCGTCTCCTCCTTTCTTTCGCCAGCATCCCTCGTTCCTCGAGCTGCACCTTCAGCCGGGCTATTTCCTCTTGGAACTCCCGAAGCAGGGCTTCTTTGGGGTCCTCATTGATCTTTGGCTTGTTCCTGATGTTCTTCGCTCTGTTGGCATACCTCAGTGTGGTGAGCGTCTCTTCGTAGTGGCATGAAGCTGGTCCAATGGTGGCCACCATAATGGTTTTAGAGTTGCCTCCAAGGGAGTCCTGCAACAGCCGGGTGAGTTTGGAATCCCGGTAGGGTACGTGGGTACTCTTCCCATCCACCAAAGCTGAGATAACATTTCCAAGAGCGGAAAGAGACAAGTTTATTTTCGCAGCCTCTTTAAACCTCTGTCCCTGGACGCCGGTTTTGCTTTGCCGCTCACTGCCGGCAAGATCCACCATGTTTAACTTTCCAACACGAATGTGGTCTTCACCATCAATACCCATTTCACTGCATTCAATAGTTATGACAAAAATGGCATGAGATCTTGAGCTACGCTCGTTCATTTTGGTAAATCCAACAGATCTTGATTGGTTCCCCAAGTTCATGACATGCTCAATCTCCTTTATGTTCTTAGTCACCACAGAGGAGAGATCTTTGACATAAACACCCAACTCTCGATTTTCCTTGAGCTCCAGTTTTTTATTGTTGTCCTTGCAGAGGAGGTCTCGTATCTCTTCTTGATATATTTCGATGTAAGACACTCTCACGAGATACTGTTGGTTCTGAGACCTGGATATGTGAGTGAAAATGTGCTGAAATGAATTCGGGATGACTCCCCTCCTCTCGGGGTCTGTGGGCACACCTTCCATTGTATATGTTTTCCCAGTGCCAGTTTGCCCATAAGCAAATATAGTTCCGTTGAACCCGTGCAAAACAGAGTCAATAAGAGGTTTGCATGCATAGTCATACAGCTCGTTTTGTTTTGAACTCATGTCATAGACGGCATCAAACGTGAATGATTTTAAGAGGCTTCCGGATGATTTGGGATTACGCAAACTCACCTGTCCGAGTCTGACATCTACTTCAACAATTCTTTCTTGGTTCGTTGCCTCTTCCTTCTTGTTTAAAGGGCGGCAACGCACCACCACCTTCACCGCCTCTGATTTCTTGCCAATCGACATGGATCGCGGTCGCAATAGGCTGTTTCTCTTCATAGTTTTTATGAAAACGCCTTTACGTCTTTAATATTCTTCTATGTTATGTGTGAATGCGAGGAAGGTTGAAATAAAATACGCACATTCGCATGCACGCTACACATACGCATTTGAATGCGGCAGATTTATGTCCATCCTATGAAAACAGGAGTGCAGAACATCTTTGTCCAACGCCATCATTACATTACTCCATGCACCGAGCCCCGCGCATCTCCTGCTCCAGCGGCACACGCCCTGCTCCTCAGACAATAGACGGAGCGCTCACAGGCGGCGTGCTGCTGATAGGTAGACTAGCATGTTTTCTCTCTGCGTGAGGTGCTGACGCATTCGGTGTGCGGGTTATAATCATTCAATGATGAGATTACTGGTGATTAAGTCATTAGAAGTAATAGAGCACAAAAATGGTATATGGCTAAAAGAGCTTATTATGGTCAAAAATTGTGACTAACCTTCATAGTTCAGGGTTTGAGAGAAGTCAATATCCTTTAATAGCTCAAAAGCTTAATTTATATAGAATAATACACTTAAATTTACAGGGGAAATGTTAGCATAAAAATATAACGATGATGATAATAAAGGCTAAATAATAATAATAAATGATAATAAACAAATAAAAATAAAAATAGTAATTTCCCCTTACAAATAGAAAATTATTTTTCTTTTTGATTATTTTCCCATGTTCTTCACAGACCACACATACATGTAAGCTCTTTGTATGTATGTGTGTGTGTGTGTGTGCGTGTATATACACACACACAAGCACACACACACACACACACACACACACATACACACACAATGATGATGAAATTTTAAATGAAATTTTATAATGTTATTCTATATTATGTGATATATTCTTTTGTAGTAGCCTATATATAGTATATGTATATAGACAGATATATATATATATATATATATATATATATATATATATATATTAGGGGTGACCCCGAATAGTCGACGATTCGATGCTTCGATAGGAGGAGCCTGATTCGACTCCCAATCTCACAGTCGAATATTCGCGGGGTGTTATGATCACACCATTTTGTCTATATGGGGGTGCTCAATATCTGATTTCACATAGAACTACCGGATTTCTCCCAATAAGTTAATATACAGCCTATTAAGATAATGCTGTAAATATGAATCTGAAAAGAAATAAGCTTTAGATAAATATTTTAACGTGCGTGAATAAATCCAACCACCCCTATATATTTAAGTTTCACTTTCCATAATCCGTGACCGGCAGATGAGCATCTTGGTGGCAGGGATTTAAATCTTTAACAAGACTAAAACTGACACAGGCAGAGTGAAAGACTGGATTTTTTCGATCAGGTAGGGTACAAGTGATTTCAAAACATTTCAGCCAGTTTATATATATATATATATATATAGTATTATTTATCTGGTATAAGATGAATTCGGTTGAGTTGCGGTAAAGCGCTTCATTGTAGTACTACGGTGATTATCTCTTCAGTGCGCAGCGCGAGCAGTACAAACAACGATGCAGAATATTAATAACTATGACTGGTACTGTCATATACATAACATTATAACGAGAACACTATTATAATAAAACGCTGTTAATTTTTAGATTTTAGTTGCCGTGTTTCTGCACGTTGTTTCGTGAAGAACGCGTCCACAAAAGGAGTTCATTCAGAGCCGCGCAGACACGTTCATGTGCATTCGGGGCATTTTGTGCAGATAGCCTATAAGTCGTAATATTAACATTATGTTGTATAAATAACGAACCGTATTCTATATGAGATAAATAAGTTAAATCCCACTGATTAAAAACCTGCTATCAAATGCTTCATTCTGGTCATCTTCAGCGCGTGCAGCTCAAAACAGAAATGCATAACATTAATAACTGTCATATACATAACGTTATAATGAGAGCACTATTGTAAAAAAATGTTGTGAATTCTTAGGGTTTCGAAGTCTGACTTGACTCTTGCATTTCCCCCCGCCTCCAAACATATGATTCGACTATCAGTCGACTATCGGCAAGATTCGAAAATTCCGAATCGACTATGAAAATCCTTAGTCGGGGACACCCCTAATATAGATTGTCGGTTTTACTGTCCCCATCTGTATATGTACTAATTAAATTATTATAATAATGTTAGAATGTTTATATAGTCTACTCTAATGTTAATATCTCTATTTGACCTATTAAATTATCACATGTCTTGAATATAAAACAGGGTGGAATATTCACATATACAGTCAAACCAAAATTTATTCAGACACTTCACCATTTCTCACATTATCACAGTTTATTCGTTACAGTTTAGAAAATAGTAATAAAATATGACAAGAACTCAGAGTTAAACTGTGTCAGAACAAATTCATCTTAATAATCACAAACGAATTACAGTCAAACCAAAATTTATTCAGACACCTTCAAAATTTCTCACATTATCACAGTTTATTTGCTATAGTTTAGAAAATGGTAATAAAATATGACGAACTCAAGAGTTAAAGGGATACTCCACCCCAAAATGAAAATTTTGTCATTAATCACTTACCCTCATGTGTTCCAAAAACCGTAAAAGCTACATTCGTCTTCGGAACACAAATTAAGATATTTTGGATGAAAACGCCTCTAGGTTAAGTATGTAACCCTAGTTCCTCGAGGGAACGAGACGCTGCGTCGAAACGCTCTGGGAACGCCTCCAGTGTGACCGCGCTCTGAACACGTGTGCAATCTGTCCAATGGATGGGCGAGACGTCAAAGGCGGGTGACGTCAGAGACGAACGAAGCTTTTGGGTTTGGAACGACATGGGGGTAAGTGATTAATGACAAAATTTTCATTCTGGGGTGGAGTATCCCTTTAAACTGTGTCAAGTCAAGTCAAGTCAAGTCACCTTTATTTATATAGCGCTTTTAACAATACAGATTGTGTCAAAGCACTTAACAGTATCAAATTGGAGGATAGAGTGTCAGTAATGTATAATAATAAGATTAAACACTCAATTTTCAGTTAAAGGCATTTCATTATTGAATTCAGAGATGTCATTGTCTAGCTCAGTTTAGTTTAAATAGTATATATGAAATCAAATTGACGATAATCGTTAGAAATTAAGTGTCCCCAACTGAGCAAGCCAGAGGCGACAGCGGCAAGGAACGAAAACTCCCTCTGTGACAGAATGGAGAAAAAAACATTGGGAGAAACCAGGCTCAGTCGGGGGGCCAGTTCTCCTCTGGCCAGGATATTATTATTTATTTTTTTACTTATTGTATTAATTAAATTTTAAATGTATAAATGTATTATATTTCTATTTTTATATTGTTGCAATTTCTAACAATAATAGTATTATGTAGTTAGGTATTTTATTATATTATAGTTATTTTGTTTAATTTTAAGTGTTATTGTATTTAAGTCGAGGTCTTCACTGGGGATATGTCCCCGGGGCTCATCCAGGTGTCCGGCCTCCGCCGACGGTCAGGGTCGCAGACATCATCTCCCGGCGCCATCTGATCCGGACACGGACTGAGAAACAGAATAATAAAGAAACAGACAGATATTAGCGTAGATGCCATTCTTCTTACGATGTAACGAGTACATCGTGTGTTATGAGGAGTGTTCCCGGTTCCGGTTGATCTAATTAATGCAGCCTAACAATCCTTTAACGGATTTGAATAATAGAAGTGTATTAGTGTGTTATGTGTAAACCAGGTTAAAGAAATGTGTCTTTAATCTAGATTTAAACTGACAGAGTGTGTCTGCCTCCCGAACAGTGTTAGGTAGATTGTTCCAGAGTTTGGGCGCTAAATAGGAAAAGGATCTGCCGCCCGCAGTCGATTTTGATATTCTAGGTATTATCAAATGGCCAGAGTTTTGAGAACGCAGCAGACGTGGAGGACTATAATGTGATAAGAGCTCGCTCAAGTACTGAGGAGCTAAGCCATTCAGGGCTTTATAAGTAATTAACAAGATTTTAAAATCTATCCGATGTTTGATAGGGAGCCAGTGCAGTGTTGACAGAACCGGGCTAATATGGTCATACTTCCTGGTTCTAGTAAGGACTCTAGCTGCTGCATTTTGGACCAACTGTAGTTTATTGATCAAGCGTGCAGAACAACCACCCAGTAAAGCATTACAATAGTCTAACCTTGAGGTCATAAACGCATGAATTAGCATTTCTGCATTTGACGTTGAGAGCATAGGTCGCAATTTAGATATGTTTTTGAGATGGAAAAACGCAGTTTTACAGATACTAGAAACATGGCTTTCAAATGAAAGATTGCTATCAAACAGCACACCTAGGTTCCTAACTGATGAAGAAGAATTGACAGAGCAGCCGTCACGTGTTAGATAGTGTTCTAGGTTATTACATGTGGCTATATTTTAGCTATATGGAGTTTACACAAGACTAGATAATGATCTGAGATATCATCGCTTTGCTGCAGAATTTCAACACCACTAACATCAATTCCATGTGACAGTATTAAATCTAGAGTATGATTTCGACAATGAGTAGGTCCTGAAACATGTTGTCTAACCCCAATAGAGTTCAGAATGTCTATGAATGCTGATCCTAATGCATCTTTTTCATTATCGACATGGATATTAAAATCACCAACAATTAAGACTTTATCTGCAGCCAGTACTAACTCAGATAGAAAATCAGATATCAAATTCTTTAATAAAGTCTGTGTGGTGCCCTGGTGGCCTGTACACAGTAGCCAATACAAACATCACAGGGGATTTATCACTAACACATGTTTCTCTAGATAATGTTATACGCAGCACCATAACCTCAAACGAGTTATACTTAAAGCCTGCCCTCTGAGAAATACTGAGAATATTGCTATAAATTGTAGCAACACCTCCCCCTTTACCTTTTGGACGTGGCTCATTTTTATAACAGTAATCTTGGGGGGTAGACTCATTTAAAGTAATGTATTCATCTGGTTTTAGCCATGTTTCTGTCAAACAAAGCACATCTAGCTTATGGTCAGTGATCATATCATTTACAAATAGTGCTTTTGTAGAAAGGGACCTGATATTCAGTAAGCCAAGTTTTATCAGTTGTTTCTCTGTATTGTAAACATTTTTTATTCGTTGAACATCAATTAAATTGTTACTATTACTTTGGTTTGGACGTTTTCTGTATTTTCTAGTACGGGGAACAGACACAGTCTCTATAGTGTGATATCTAGGTGAAGGAGTCTCTATGTGCTGAGAATTAACTGCCTTCTGTGACGTGAGGCGGCTAGCAGACGGTCGGTTTGGCCAGTCTGTCTGCTCCCTGACCTGGGCCCTAGTTAGTCAAGTACGAACTCTAAGACTATGTGCCATATTTCTAGAGAGGGATGAACACCATCTCTTTTCAACAGGTCAGGTCTGCCCCAAAAACTCTTCCAATTGTCTATGAAACTTACGTTATTCTGCGGGCACCACTTAGACATCCAGCCATTGAGTGACGACAGTCTGCTATGAATCTCATCGCCACGGTAAGCAGGGAGGGGACCAGAGCATATTACAGTGTCTGACATCATACTTGCAAGTTCACACACCTCTTTAACATTATTTTTAGTGATCTCCGACTGGCGAAGTCGAACATCATTAGCGCCGACGTGGATAACAATCTTACTGAATTTACGTTTAGCATTAGCCAGCACTTTTAAATTTGCCAAGATGTCAGGCACTCTGGCTCCCGGTAAACATTGGACTATGGTGGCTGGTGTCTCTATTTTCACGTTCCGTACAATAGAATCGCCAATAACTAGAGCACTTTCATCAGGTTTCTCAGTGGGTGCGTCACCGAGTGGGGAGAACCTGTTTGATGTTTTGATCGGAATGGAAGAGCGGTGTTTTGACCCGCGACTATGCCGTCTCACAGTCACCCAGTTGCCCTGCTGCACGGGCACAACCGGAACCGAACAATGTACAGGAGTCCCTGAGCTAGTCGCATCCAAAGCAGTATCTACAGCTCTCACATTCTTACTGTCCTCAACTAAAGTTTGGATGCGTGTCTCTAGTTCTAAAATCTTCTCTGTCAGCCTAACTATTTCCCTGCATTTATCACATGTGAATCCCTCGAGAGAGATAAACTGTACATGTGGCATGAAGTGCAAACAACAAGAGAAGGAGAAGCCATTACTCACCGTGATTGATGAATGATACCAACTTAACTTACCACTGTTGTTTGATGAACTTGTGAAAAACGGCGCGAGAGAGAAATGAAAACGGAGCGAGAAAAAATAAAACAATAATAGGCGCGAATAGAAACGTGAATGGAACCGCGAGTAACAAGCTAACCGGCTAACGCGCTGCACGCGCGCTGCACTCGCGGGTTTAAAAGCGAACGATCAAATTAGTTAGATTAGTTTGATAGATAATACCAGAAATATGGTGGGAATTAAGTTATATATTATCACTTTAAACAACAGAGAGTGAAAGTAAGGTAAAGATTCAATAAAAAAGCGGAGCTACAATCGCAAACCTCTCAGCAGCACAACAGACAGGAACAGACTGAAGCAATCAAAAATTCATAACAAACAAACAAATCAGAACAAATTCATCTTGATAATGTCAGAAAACTTTGATAGAAAGGTATGTAACAAAACATGGTCAGGTCAAAGTGTCAAATCAAATTTTTGATCCCAAATTATTTTATCAGTTTTACTGGTAGTCCACTGTATGAAGAATTTTTGGGTATAATATGTCATAGTTTACTTTATTTTGCTATCCTCACTTACATTAATGAGCTTTAGCTGCACCCACTGGTAAAAAAAAATATCAACAATTATATCTGGTGTCTAAATAATTTTTGGATTGACTGTACATATAATGTAATTACACATACAGATCTATCTATCTATCTATCTATCTATCTATCTATCTCAGAATTTTGTGTCTAAAAATAAAGTATAGGCTAGTCATTTCGAACAGAACATTATTAATATTACTGCACAATACTGCACTTTCAGGCTTGGTTATAATACTAATGTGAGTCAGAATTACAATAATTAAGTTTATGGGTAATGATTATGGTTCTTTATGACCAGTGTAGCCTAACTAATCTGTGCACACCTTGGGGTAATTTCCATCCATTTGCACTGATAGCTATGATTTGTCTGAGCGGCTTCAGAATGTGTTCTCACTGACCATGTGACTCCAGCATTCAGAGATATTCGGCCAATGGGGACGCGCGGGACCGTGTGGAGAAGTTTACCGGTTCGGGTGCAAAGTCTCAAGTTTCGTTTAACTTGTCCTGGAGATTCATGAGCGTCTTTTATTCCATCATCAGTCTACAGCGGCCGGTGTTTCTGTCTATAAGTATGAATGAATGTTTCGCTGTGCTGAATTTTCTGGTGCGTCGCGCAACAGTCAAGTCCTGAGCTGACAATAGCAACACCGTTTACGCGTTTATTTTCAACATTAATATCTTGTTTGTAGCAAATGTTAATGCCATAGACATCTAAAACCGTGTTTGTCACGAAATGTAAATTATTTAAAATACTAAAAGAACATAATTATCTTTTTTGTTTTGCCGTTGAAGACAAAAATGGTTTTGGGACAGAATCGGGTGTGTATGCTGTGTATGCTGTCTTTAACGCTTGTGTTTTTCATTGTTGAAGTTGTGGTAAGCAGGATAACTGCATCTCTCGCAATGCTGTCAGACTCTTTTCACATGCTGTCGGATGTAATAGCTTTGATAGTGGCTTTAATCGCGGTGAGTTTTGCGGAGACAGCTCGTGCCACAAGTAAAAACACGTATGGCTGGATCCGCGCAGAAGTGATGGGGGCTTTAGTTAACGCCGTGTTTCTGACGGCCCTCTGCTTCACCATTATATTAGAAGCTGTTGAGCGCTACACGCTGCCGCACGAGATTGAGAATCCACGCCTGGTCATTTGGGTTGGCCGCTGCTGGTCTCCTGGTGAATGTGCTCGGTCTTTTCCTCTTCCACGGACACGCAGGGTTTGGTGGGCACGGACACTCTCATGGGGGTCACTCTCATACTGGACACTCTCATGGGGGTCACTCTCATACTGGACACTCACATGGGGATCACTCTCATACTGGACACTCACATGGGGGTCACTCTCATACTGGACACTCACATGGGGATCACTCTCATACTGGACACTCTCATGGGGGTCACTCTCATACTGGACACTCTCATGGGGGTCACTCTCATACTGGACACTCACATGGGGGTCACTCTCATACTGGACACTCGTGCACAAAACAAATCGCAGAGAATATGAAAAACCAAAGGCACATGAAGAAGCATTCAATCTCATGATAAACAGCAGTAGTTCTCAAGGAGACCAAACTTCTGAGCTGAAATCAGGTATTTAAATTATATTTCAATTGTATTTATTTGTAAATAATATTAACATTAAATTTGTTTTTTCATTATTTTATTTATAATCTAACATACATTTTATAATTTTAAAATTGTTATTTTTACACCTAGAAAAAAAAAATTAAATTCTTAAAACCAAATTTTAAAAAAAGTCCTGTTCCAATAGTCCTGGAAAACCTTGAAATATCAGAGAGTGTCAAAAATCTTTAAAAAAAAAAAGTAAAGGAAATGTTTATGGTCAACACTTTTTTTTTTTTTTTTTTTTTTTTTTTTTTTTTTTTTTTAAAGTTTTGTAGTTAGTAGGCTAGAAATTGGTATCCAGTCCTCACACAGCCAGAAAAGTAATGGGAAAACATGGAAATTCAGAAAGTGTAAGAACTCTCTGTTCAAAATTGAGGAAAAAAAGAAAAGAAAAGGAAATTCTTAATTCTTAAAAAGAAATTCTTTATTTTGTTTCTTATCCAAAGGAGATGTTCGGCCAAATGATGTCATTAAGTTACTTTTTCATATAGCTAATTAAATGTTGAATAAGAGAGTTTATCTGTCGGTCATCTCATTTTGTGTGCCAAATATACACTACCAGTCAAAAGTTTCTGAACAGTAAGATTTTTAAAGTTGTTTTTTTATTTTTTTTATTTTTTTTTTTTATATAAAGAACTCTCTTCTGCTCACCAAGCCTGCATTTATGTTATCCAAAATACACCAAAAGCAGTAATATTGTGACATATTTGTACTATTTAAAATAACTGCTTTATATTTTAATATATTTTAAAATGTAATTTATTTCTGTGATCAAAGCTACATTTTCAGCATCATTACTCCAGTCTTCAGTGTCTCATGTTCCTTCAGAAATCATTCTAATATGCTGATTTGCTGCTCAAAAAACATTTATTATTATTATTATTATTATTATTATTATTATCATCATCATCATCATCATCATCATCATCATCAATATTAAAAACAGTTTTCTTCAGGATTCTTTGATGAATAGAAAGAATCAAAGATCAGTATTTATCTAAAATAAAAAGCTTTTGTAACATTATACATTATACCATTCAAATGCTTGGAGTCAGTATAATTTTTTTTTTTTGGGAAAGAAATTATAGAAGTGATGATAAAGACATTTATAATGTTACAAAAGATTTCTATTACAGATAAATGCTGTTCTTCTGAACTTTCTATTGAGCAGCAAATCAGAATATTAAAATGAGTTCTGAAGGATCACATGACTGGAGTAATAATGCTAAAAATTCAGCTTTGAAATCACAGGAATAAATTACATTTTAAAATATATTCAAATAAAAAAAGTTATTTTAAATAGTAAAAATATTTCAAAATATTACTGCTTTTGCTGTATTTTGGATCAAATAAATGCAGGCTTGGTGAGCAGAAGAGACTTCATTAAAAACATTAAAAATCTTACTGTTCAAAAACTTGACTGGTAATGTATATATTTGTATAAATTAATAGTTTAATAATTGTAATTACATATGATTTTCAAAAGCTGAAGTGAACTTTATTTGTTAGAATGTATAACTCAATATTTTAACTAATTGCAAAAGCTGAATAATCAAAGTCTACTGATTAATCAGTAAAATAATCGACGATTAGTCAATTAATCATTCTAATAATCGTTAGATTAATCGAATATCATAATAATCGTTTGTTGCAGCTCTATTTGAGAGTGGCCTTCAGCTCATCTGCATTTTTTGGTCTCTTGTTTCTCATTTTCTTCTTGACAATACTCCATAGATTCTCTATGGGGTTCAGGTCTGGTGATTATGCTGGCCAGTCAAGCACACCAACACCATGGTCATTTAACCAACTTTTGGTGCTTTTGGCAGTGTGGGCAGGTGCCAAATCCTGCTGGAAAATGAAATCAGCATCTTTAAAAAGTTGGTCAGCAGAAGGAAGCATGAAGTGCTCCAAAATTTCTTGGTAAACGGGTGCAATGACTTTGGTTTTCAAAAAACACAATGGACCAACACCAGCAGATGACATTGCACCCCAAATCATCACAGACTGTGGAAACTTAACACTGGACTTCAAGCAACTTGGGCTATGAGCTTCTCCACCCTTCCTCCAGACTCTAGGACCTTGGTTTCCAAATGAAATACAAAACTTGCTCTCATCTGAAAAGAGGACTTTGGACCACTGGGCAACAGTACAGTTCTTCTTCTCCTTAGCCCAGGTAAGACGCCTCTGACGTTGTCTGTGGTTCAGGAGTGGCTTAACAAGAGGAATACGACAACTGTTTTTGTTAAATGTGAGCCAAAATCATCACAAATAAAAGAACCAAAGATTTAAACTACTTCAGTCTGTGTGCATTGAATTTATTTAATACACGAGTTTCACAATTTGAGTTGAATTACTGAAATAAATGAACTTTTCCACGACATTCTAATTTGAGATGCACCTGTGTTTATTTATTTATTTATTTATTTATTTATTTATTTATTTATTTATTCTAGCTATTTTGTAGTTCCTATTTCTTCAGCTAGAAATTGGTATCCGGTTTTCACACGACCGGAAAAGTAATGCGGAACCCTGGGAATGGGAACCCTGTCGTCATGGAATATCAGGGAATTTCAAAAGTGTGATTTCCAGGCCTGGAACAGTCATCAAAATTAATAAAATCTTAAAGCGGTCATGGAAATGTCTATAGTCAACACTATTTTTGGTTGCACTTTATTTTACAGTACGTGTAGTGTACTTACCTAAGAAAAAACTGGTAATATAAGGTAACTACGTGGAGTGGGGTTGGTTTAGGGGTAGGTTCAGGGTTAGTACCTAGTTATTACATAGTTATTGTAATTACTATAAGAAGTACATAGTATGTACATGAGGAACAGGACTGTAAAATAAAGTGCTACCCCATTTATTTAGTTATTTTGCAGTTAGTATTTCTTCAGCTAGAAATTGGTATCCAGTCCAAAAACATAAATTCAGAAAGTGTGGAAGGGTACCTTAAAAGTCAATGCAGTTTTCTATTGTGATTTTTTTTTTTTTTTTTTTTTTTTTTTCTAGCTATTTTATTACCTATTGCCTCTTTTAGTGTAAAAAAAAAGATCTATAATATTAATATTTTTGAAAAAATTAGATTTATTTTTTTCAAAAAGTGTGAAAACCCTATAAAACTCTATAAACCTGTAAGTTATAGCTTGGCTTCATTTTTATGCACATAACGTGTAACTGAAAACAATGTTTTCTTCATCTTTATTTTTCTCCTCATTTTGCTGATTTTTCAGACAGCCTAAACATCAAAATCACTGCTAAGGGCTCGTTGGAGGACTTGGATCACAGTCCTGAGTCGGCCTCCCAGATGAACATGCGTGGGATGTTCCTGCACGTGCTCGGTGACGCATTAGGGTCTGTCATTGTGGTAGTCAACGTCTTGATCTTCACTTTCGTATGGACGCCATGCCACAGCGATGCAGTCTGTTTCAACCCCTGCCGCAGCAGCCACTTGACTGAACACCAACATGTTAATGCCACAGTCCTGAGCATATCCAAAACACCTGACAGGATGCCCAGAATTGTCTCTGTGGCCGGAACATGCTGGGTGCTTTACCTGGACCCAACGTTATGTCTAATAATACACAACCTTCCCTCTCTTAAAGGAGTCTGCTCTGATTCTCCTACAAACTGTACCCAAACAGATCGATATGCACAAGCTGAATGGGAAGCTAAGGAGCTTGGATGGAGTTATGGCCGTTCATGACCTGCATATCTGGCAGCTGGCTGGGTCTCGCATTATTGCAACCACTTACATCAAATGCACGGATCCAGCTTCTTACATGGACATTGCCAAATGCATTAAAGACATCTTCCATGATGAAGGCATCCGTGTTACTACTGTTCAGCCTGAATTTTCTCCCATTTCTGAAGGATCTGGTGACTCTCAGTGTGAGCTTTCCTGTCGAAGTCAATGCAAACCCAAGCTGTGTTGTAATCCGACTAAAAGGGCTAAGCCAGAGTCGGAGCTGACCAAGAGTAAAGAAAAGCCCTGCAGGCACACTGTAAGATGGGCTGATCAGAAAGAAGCAGAGGATACTGTACATACGGAGATGGAATCAACTGTTTAGGTCAAGAAGTACATTATATTCCATGAGTTGCACACGTCCACTTGCTCATAGCTGATTGTTGTAGGAAATGTCAAATTAGGGCAATTGCCTGGACTATTTCAAATCTGCTTATTGCAGAAGTATGTCTCAGAGAGCTGGGTTAGTTAAACCCAACAACATTAGATTTCATGCCGTGTTCTTTATATAAGCCTGCATGAATACAACTTTATTAATTTTATGTATGTTGGTTCTTATTGATTACTAGATAGATAGGTATTAAAGTCACTATACGTATTTACAAATGAAGACATATTGATGCATAATAATAACAGAGATTTATTTTTTCATAAATCGTTTGTTATACTCCAAGAATATGCATATTCTTGGTGTATTAGTGTGTTTTTAAAGACTATTTCAAATCTGCTTATTGCAGAAGTATGTTTGAGTGAGTTGGGTTTGTTTCAATATATAAACCTGATATAAAACTGAATGCAACTTTATCCATATTTTGTATGTTGGTTTTTATTGATTGCTGTATAGATAGATATTAAACGTCACTTTAGATATTCACAAATGAAGACATATTGATGCATATTAAAAGATGTTTATTTTTCATAAATATTTTAAATTATAATCCAAGGATATGCAAATTCATGTTGTATTTGTGTGTGTGTGTGTGTGTGTGTGTGTGTGTGTGTGTTTAAAATGAAACTATCATTTTGCCAGCCATTGCAGGTGTAGATGTTCAATGGTCAGACAAATCCTTATAATATTCAAATTTTGGCATTGTAAACATTTTTCTTTTAATTAAACTTTTTCTGTGGATTATTTTAAATATATTAAATAATCCACAGAAATATATAATGCTTTATTATATTTTTTTAAACAAGCATTTATCTTTTTTTCTGCTTCACATACTGTTATCGTTTGATTCCATTTTTAAAGGAATAGTTCACCCAAAAATTAAAATTTGCTGAAAATGTATTCACCCTCAGGCCATCCAAGATGTAGATGAGTTAGTTTCTTCATTGGAACTAATTTGGAGAAATTTAGCATTAAATTTCTAATGGATTCTTTGAAGTGAATGGGTGCCGTCAGAATTAAAAGCTGCTAATTTATCAATAGCACTGCTTACTCTAGTGAAAATGTCATCTCGTCTAAATCAGGATAGACAACAATATTTACAAGAGCAAACTGTTCTAAACAAATATGTCAGTAGACAACAGGGGATCAATGGATATTTTCACTGGAGGAAGCATTATGTGTTTTGAACTGGTGTTTTGGTCAAAGGTTTTTAAGTTAAAACACCTTAATGATGGATTTGTTTCTCACAAACATACAGCTTTTCATGTCACAAGATGTTAATTGGTGGACCGGAGTCGTCGATTATAGTGATGTTTTTATCAGCTGTTTGGAGACTCATTCTGACGGCACCCATTCACTGCAGAGGATCCATTGGTGAGCAAGTGATGTAATGCTACATTCTCCAAATCTGTTATGATGATAAAACAAATTCAAATGAGGGTGAGGGTGGGTGATTTTTCAGCAAATGTTCAATATTGAGCAAACTATTCCTTTAAGATATGCTAGAGATTATTATACATGGTTATTATAAAACACATCTTTTTGTCAAGCTGCAAAATATTCTTTTATTTGTTTTATGAGTCATCCATGTTACCGTCCCTGATTTAAACATGAGATGCAGCAATCAGTGGCACCCTCTCACATAAAATGACAGCTTGCTCCTTGCACAGCTGTACAAACAGATCATGTCTTAAATGGACCTTGGAACCAGCTGCACTCGCATAAAAGCACACAAACACTGAGACAAGTCTTTAGTGACTAGGTTGAATTCTTTAAATAGATTTCTACTCTTGCATTGCCATGTGGAGGATCAGGGGATGTTTGTTATGAAACAGCAGTTTTGGGATAAGGGTGGGGGGCACTTAATGAGGGCAGTGTGATGCAATCAGTAAAGCAGTGTATGGGGCCCTGTTTCAGAACAATGGAGAATGGTTCTTATTCAGTCATTGCATAGATTTCAAATCAGTTCTCTAGGATAAGAGACCTGATGTGTGTCTACTATTGTAACAATTAATAATTGATTGACAGTTATTTACAGTTATGCAGCAATCACTGTCTCGTGCTGTTTGCATTGCTGTAAATCTGTAAGGAGATTTTTTGCTTCTTAAGCAGGTTAAATGCAGAAAAGTTCACTTGAACCTATTGACTGTCGAACTGAGAGTATGATGAAGGGGCTGGGGATGATTGAGTTTATCATGTGAGAACGGTCCTGAGTTCAGATGGAACTCGTTGTGTAAGTACAAGCCAATGAGACCACTGCAAGAACAAAATATAAAGAAGAAAACCTTTTGCCTAGTACAATAATGCTTCATTATTGATATTACTTTCCAGTTTACACATGACATACCAGATACATAATTTATTTATACTTTTTAGTCAATTCATTACTTACTAAAGGCTCATTCACAGCAAGGGCACTAAATATTATAATAACAATAAAGATAATAGTTTTAAAAATCTTTGAAAAATTGTGAATTCACACCATAACTGCACCGGCATTGGCACAGAGGAACAATATCATTAAAATCCCTTTCAAAATGATGAAGGATAAAAACATTAACTGCCTATCAGAATCCATCCTGCTTTAAAGAGCTCGAGGAGAACACAACTGCAGCGTGTGCCTATAATAAACAGAATGTTGTCATGTGTTAGTGTGGACATTAATTAGAGTTATCGTTATAGTTATCTTTATAATGATTGTTCTTGGTGTAAGTGGGTCTTAATTGGCAATGAAACTGCATTGTTGCAAACGTGCAAATTACAATAATCAGATTAACAACTCACAACAATATCCTAATGTTACCAAGTAACCAAGAACATTATATTTATGTATTAGCCTATATTGGTAATTTTGAGGTTTTGACAATGTAACAGCAATGTTGTAATCCCCAAGCTTGCAATCATGATCACCAAAGAGATCTTATTTAAATCAATCAATCAATCTATCTATCTATCTATCTATCTATCTATCTATCTATCTATCTATCTATCTATAAAAAATGGTGTTGATCTAACCCAAAACTGATTATATCGCTTCAGAAGGCATGTATTAAACCACTGGATTCACATCGATTACTTTTATGGTGCTTTTACATGAAACTACAAATTTTGGTCACTATTGACTTGAACTGTATGGACATACAGAGCCAAAATATTTACTAAAAATCTTTTTTGTGTGTGTTCTGCAGAAGAAAGGAAGTCATAAGCCACACATATTGGTCGGCATCGTATGAGTTTTCATTTGGGGTGAACTATCAATAATTACAACATATGAAATACAGCAAAGTGACAATAAAGACGAGTGGGGGAAATAAATACAGACTATACAAAATATATAATTACAGTGCAATTATTAAGGGCCTACCATACACTGAGTGTCTAACAGAGATAATTTTATTGCGTGTTTGCCATCTTGTGGATAAACATTGCATTACAGGCTTTCAAGCAATTGCGGGGATGTTAACAGAATTGCAACTGATTACAGGTATCAGGGTTATTGACCAAAAAAACAAACAAAAAATAAAAAATAAAAAAATAAATAAAAATAGAAATAAATAACTGGCCTACTTGACCTAAAATAAAAGTTATCTGAAATAAAATATAACAAAAATTAGATTTATTTTATTTCAGCTAGTTACTGAAATAAAATATAACAAAAAAGAAACTTATTTTATTTCAGATGGTTGCCAAATCAAGTTTTTTTTTATTTTCATTTATTTTAATTGATGTACTTAAATAACTAAAACTAAAAGAATAAAAAAATTTAGACAAAAAGACATAACAATAACATATAACAATGACAAAACCACAAAACAAAATTACTAAAACTTTAACTAAAATTATAAATGAAAACATAAAAATATATTTAAAAAAAACAAGAAATGAAAATATAACAGAAAATAATTCAATATACCCTACTGATAAAAACTAGTATCTTAATGATACTAAAATTACATATGGATTAAATGATCATAAATCACATGCACAATATGTCATATGTATGTAGATATATAAACCGGGGACCAAAATGGCTCTGACACCAATTTTTTTTCCAATTTGATGCAAAGTTATATTTTCAGCATAACCAACTGAGTAAAAAGTTTTGGGTGAAATGTACATGGATTTCAAAATGTCCCAGTTTTACTTTAAAGAGAGTTTTCCATATAATTTGAGAAGCTAATTTAATAGATATATAATTTATAAAATGATGTAACATATCCACCCATCCCTCCATTTGCATAACCCTTTGTTCTTATACAAATATATAATTTAATAGCCTAATTATTATGAATACTTTTTTAAATCTTCTGTTTATTTCTAAGTTTAAATGAAAAACAACACGACACACAGACGGTCAAAAAGTCTGACAGCATTGAAAATATAAGATTTCATTTTTCATTTGACCTATTTTTTATGTTTATTTATTTTTTTTAAGTTTCAGTATTTTGCAAACATGTATTTTACATATCAATTATATTAGACATCAGTGATATCTATTCACATCTTTTATATTCAGTCATTATGTTTCTTCCTCCTCCAGTCTTCCGCTGCTGGAGTCTGTCATTACACACATTGACCTCCAAACATGGCCGGCGTACGAGCCCTCGGTTCCCTCTCCAGACTCACAACCAGAAGATATACCCTGTTCCCAGGTACTTCACACATCCACAATCGTTCCTTAAATTAATCTCCATCCCTATTGTATTTCGCGTTGACCCTTAGATAAATAAACCACTCTGGAGAGTCTCTCAGTCATGCTGCACTGTAGTAGCTTAGCTCAACTGCTAATTAACTCAAGGTCTAGAGATTAATGTTTTGTGATTGTGTAAGTTAGCTTTTATAAATGCCGTTTTTAATTTATTTGATTAACTTTAGCGTTAGTTAGCGCACTGGCATGCTGTTCCCATTCAGATTGCTAATACTGGCCATTATCTGTTAATGCATGACAAAATGAGTGAGTATAAATATTTATAAACGTGTTTAATATAGAGTTGTTCCCTCTGCCATTGAAAACTAGTTTAATCGAGGAGGATTGGATGAGACCTGCTACTTGGTTTCTAATAATATAAGAAATATTAAGAACTATTGTTAAGTTATGACTAATAAGTCAGATTTGTTTACAGAGAGACTTTGTATTCAGTTCATAATGTTTTTATCATTTTTGTGGTTGTAGTGTAGGTTAAGAGGAAACTAGATTAAAGTTCATCTGTGACTGTATTAGTGTCCTCTACAGTCTTCTGTGTAATTTATCATCACTGTCTTTTGTCTTATTCTAACATGACCCTCACTGGTTAGAGGTCTTTTATATTAGATATTATGATTAGATATTAGGCACATATTCATCACTATTAACTTTTTTTTTTTTCATCCAATAAAGGTGTCACCAGACGGACCTTTAGAGTTGCTGCTTGTATGATGGGTAAAATCATTATGTATTATATATAAAACAAAAGAAAAGAAAGAAAAGTGTGTATATATATATATATATATATATATATATATATATATATATATATATATATATATATATAAAGATGAGATGTCCTATTTTGGGGACCACATCAAATCAAATTTACAAAAGTGATTTTACATACACAGAAAGCATATTAAATACATATAATGTCTACTTTAATGTTTTAAATAACGTTTGTGAAAATAAAATTTCAAAATATGGTTAAGATACTGTTTTATCGTCAACAACATACTTATTCTGACCTGTGCTTATTAAAGTATATAAAAGAATAAGTGATCGTACTGAATTATATTCTATAATTATATTATATATGAACTTCTTGCTGACAAATACATACGCAGTGGTTTGAAGGATAGTGGCAAAGATTGATAAAGATTTAAATGGACAGTTAAATAGTATTTTAGGGCTGCACTGTGAGTATTTTAATGTCATCTAATGATTCCTGTTCTAAATATGCATGACAAGATTTTTTGGAATACAAAATATTATTAAACTAAATGATATTTTTTCTTTCAAGCGTGATAAAAAAATATATGATAGTTTTTTTGTTGTTGTTGTTTTGCTCAGATATTATAAAATAAACAGGACATGTTTTAATGTACAAAACAAAATTTAAAGTTGCATAGAACGCTTTTTTTACCACTCCGTTTTGATGCTGTTTTGTCTTTGATCCACACACACACACACACACACACATGAATATGCACAACAAAAAATATGTATATATATGGTATAACATTTGTAAATACAAGCTGTAAAATGTATAATGTGTGTTTGTGTGTGTATAAACACAACCTCACTCACACAAATATGTATATATGGTATAACATTTATTTTGTGTGTTTTATAATCTCCGTTATTTCATGTATTGATTGGTTTTTATTTTCATGTCTTCACAATATTTCCTCAGCTCGTACACACGTGAGCTATGAGATCAAGGGAGATGTAGCTGTGATCCGGATGAATGATCCCAATGCACGGGTAATTGTCTCCTCAAAAGCATGCTTTTATGCATTCAAATGATATTATAATGTGTCATAATGTGTTTTTGTGGTGTCTAGGTCAACACGCTGTCTGTTCAAATGCAAAGGGAGATGACAGAAGTTATGGATGAGGTTTGGGGAAACAATGCTGTCCAGAGCGTTGTTCTCATCTCATCCAAACCCAGCAGCTTCATTGCAGGGGCAGACCTTAAGTTAGTGTCAGGATTCATAATATGTTTATTAGCTAATTGTGGTGATCATTATCAAATACACTGCCGATGTCTTGCCTGTTTATTTATAATTTCTTCATTTATTTGTGTCTGTTTTTTACTGTACCATGTATTTAGCATGATTCAGGCATGTAAGACCGCAGAGGAGGTTACAGGCCTTTCTCAAGAGGGCCAGAGGATGTTTGAGAAGATTGAGAAGTCTCCTAAGCCTATTGTCGCTGCCATTAATGGGTCTTGCCTTGGTGGAGGATTAGAGGTATTGGATTTGTGTGTATCTGTAGTAATTTTGTTCTTCCATGGTGAGCATAAGGATTACAGTCAAATTTTGGACCTAAGTTTTCGAAATTTTCTGGATATGTTTTATCATTTGTTGATGATTATGGGTTATACAAACAATGAATTAGATAACAGAGAAGCAAATAACCTAAATTCAACACTAAATTTTAGTTAGCATTTAGTTCTACAGAAAATACAGTGTTGATATTGTGTTTTTTGTCTTTGTAGTTTGCCATTGCCTGTCAGTACAGAATAGCCACCAAGAGTAAGAAGACGGTTCTGGGCTGCCCTGAGGTCATGCTCGGCCTTCTGCCTGGAGCTGGAGGAACACAGAGACTGCCCAAAATGGTCTGTAATATGCTACCAGTACATTTTGTAGTATTTTGAGTCTTCACAACATAAGTCTGGTTGTTTTTACAACTTTGTTTTATGCAGCTTGGTCTTCCCAGTGCCTTTGATATGGTGCTAACAGGAAGGAGCATCCGTCCAGATAAAGCCAAGAAAATGGGACTGGTTCACCAGCTGGTGGATACTCTTGGTAAAACTATTTCTGTATAATGCAATTGTGTATATATGTAAAACAGTATATTACATTTACATTTAGTTATTTAGCAGATGCTTTTATCCAAAGCGACTTACAAATGAGGACAATGGAAGCAATCAAAATCAACAAAAGAGCAATGATTTGCAAGTCTCAGTTAGTTTAACTCGGTATACGTAGCAAGTTTTTTTTTTTTTTTTTTAAATTATATAATAAATAAAAAGAAACAGATATAATAGAAAAAGAATAGAGCAAGCTAGGGTTAGAGGCCTTTTTTGCTTTTGTTAATCGTATAATAAATAAAAAGAAAACTAAAAGATAGAATACAAAAAGATTAGAAAAGCTAGTTAGTGTTTTTTATTTTTTTTTTTTATATAAAGAATAGAATTAGAATAGAGAGTGCTAGAGTTAGAGGGTCAAATAATATAATAAAATAATATTAAATAAAGTATATAATATAGTTAATATAAAATAATATTAATCATATTAAATTATAATTGTTTTCTATTTTATCACAGAAATAAATAATTTTGTTTTTATTTATTTCTGTGATAGCAAAGCTGAATTTTCAGCACCTAGTCTACATGATCCTTCAGAAATCATTCTAATATGCTGATTTGGTGCTCAAGAAACTTCCTTATTATCAATGTTGAAAAAGGTTGTGCTGTTTAATATTTTGTAGAAGCCATGATACAGTTTTATACAATTTTTCGTTCTTTGATGAATAGAAAGTTAAAAAGAACAGCATTTATTTGAAATCAATATGTATAAAAGTCTTTCCTGTCACTTTTGATCAATTTATTGCATCCTTGCTGAATAAAAGTATTCATTTCTTTTTTAAAAACCCAGGGCCTGGACTGAAGAGTCCAGAGGAGAGGACCATTGAATACTTGGAGGAAGTAGCTGTTGAGGCTGCCAGAGGGCTTGCTAAAAAGAAAATCCCACTTACCAAAGAAAAGGGCTTGATGCAGAGTAGGTGTTTGCAACAGTTGAATTACTAGTCAATCATGTCTCTAAAATAATTGTAAAACTACATGTTAATATGGCTTTTACAAGGTTAATTCATTATCTGAATCAGTGTTGCATTTCTAAACCATAATTTTGCTCTGTTGCTTTAATTCTTCATAGACAAGTTTTTTCCTTGCAGAAATTCAAGACTACATAATGAGTTACTCGTTTGTGAGACAACAGATCTACAATACAGTTCAGAATAAAGTCATGAAACAGACCAAGGGACTGTACCCTGCACCACTGAAAATAATTGAAGTATGATATTTGTTATTCTGTGCTCATTGTGATGTGTTATCATAAATCATGGTAGAAATAGTTTATGTTCTGCTTGTTTTCTCTTTCAGTGTGTGAAGACTGGTCTAGAACAGGGTCCGACTGCAGGTTACCTGGTTGAGTCACAGGTGCTGTGAATGTGTTTATGTTCTGTCCTACAATAAACCTGAATCGTGCGACACTTGATTTAATGTACAGTATCCCATGAATTATTCCACTTGACTACACATCTCTCGTTTGTCTCCTCAAATCCTATTTAACTTTTGCAACTGAAAGCATCTTGAATTATCTGTTAATTTTCATTAAATGATAATATTTGGTTAATGCAGTCTTTGGTTACAATGAAAGACAGTGCTATGTGTAAATTATTTATATAATATGCCCTCTTTATCTCAATTTCAGCATTTTGGCAAGTTAGCCATGACCCCTGAGTCTAAAGCACTTATTGGCCTTTACCACGGTCAGGTCACATGCAAGAAGAATCGATTCGGAACCCCTGAAAAGGAAGTAAAGTATGTATATTCTTACTCCATTGTCATATGTAAATTTGTAGGGTAGATTGACACTTGGTGCATGACTTAATTTATAATGCAGCTACTTATGTTTTTTGCTTGTAAAATAGTAATTCATTGTTCTTTGTGATCTCTGTTTGTAGAACACTTGCTATCTTGGGAGCAGGGCTGATGGGTGCTGGCATTGCTCAAGTGTCTGTAGATAAAGGCTTTCACACCATTCTTAAGGACACTACACTGGAGGGACTCAGTCGTGGAGAGCAGCAAGTCTATAAAGGGTGAGTATTGAGTATACTGAACTAATGAATTAAAAATGTAACTAGATCAAACCTTTAAAGGAGAAGTTCAACCAGAAACATACAGGTGCATCTCAATAAATTAGAATGTGTGGAAAAGTTAATTTTTTTCAGTAATTCAACTCAAATTGTGAAACTCGTGTATTAAATAAATTCAATGCACACAGACTGAAGTAGTTTAAGTCTTTGGTTCTTTTAATTGTGATGATTTTGGCTCACATTTAAGAAAAACCCACCAGTTCACTATCTCAACAAATTAGAATACTTCATAAGACCAATAAAAAAAAACATTTTTAGTGAATTGTTGGTCTTCTGGAAAGTATGTTCATTTACTGTATATGTACTCAATACTTGGTAGGGGCTCCTTTTGCTTTAATTACTGCCTCAATTCGGCGTGGCATGGAGGTGATCAGTTTGTGGCACTGCTGAGGTGGTATGGAAGCCCAGGTTTCTTTGATAGTGACCTTCAGCTCATCTGCATTTTTTGGTCTCTTGTTTCTCATTTTCCTCTTGACAATACCCCATAGGTTCTCTATGGGGTTCAGGTCTGGTGAGTTTGCTGGGCAGTCAAGCACACCAACACCATGGTCATTTATTTAACCAACTTTTGGTGCTTTTGGCAGTGTGGGCAGGTGCCAAATCCTGCTGGAAAATGAAATCAGCATCTTTAAAAAGCTGGTCAGCAGAAGGAAGCATGAAGTGCTCCAACATTTCTTGGTAAACGGGTGCAGTGACTTTGGTTTTCAAAAAACACAATGGACCAACACCAGCAGATGACATTGCACCCCAAATCATCACAAACTGTGGAAACTTAACACTGGACTTCAAGCAACTTGGGCTATGAGCTTCTCCACCCTTCCTCCAGACTCTAGGACCTTGGTTTCCAAATGAAATACAAAACTTGCTCTCATCTGAAAAGAGGACTTTGGACCACTGGGCAACAGTCCAGTTCTTCTTCTCCTTAGCCCAGGTAAGACACCTCTGACGTTGTCTGTGGTTCAGGAGTGGCTTAACAAGAGGAATACGACAACTGTAGCCAAATTCCTTGACACGTCTGTGTGTGGTGGCTCTTGATGCCTTGACCCCAGCCTCTGGCCATTCCTTGTGAAGTTCACCCAAGTTCTTGAATCAATTTTGCTTGACAATCCTCATAAGGCTGCGGTTCTCTCGGTTGGTTGTGCATCTTTTTCTTCCACACTTTTTCCTTCCACTCAACTTTCTGTTAACATGCTTGGATACAGCACTCTGTGAACAGCCAGCTTCTTTGGCAATGAATGTTTGTGGCTTACCCTCCTTGTGAAGGGTGTCAATGATTGTCTTCTGGACAACTGTCAGATCAGCAGTCTTCCCCATGATTGTGTAGCCTAGTGAACCAAACTGAGAGACCATTTTGAAGGCTCAGGAAACCTTTGCAGGTGTTTTGAGTTGATTAGCTGATTGGCATGTCACCATATTCTAATTTGTTGAGATAGTGAATTGGTGGGTTTTTGTTAAATGTGAGCCAAAATCATCACAATTAAAAGAACCAAAGACTTAAACTACTTCAGTCTGTTTGCATTGAATTTATTTAATACACAAGTTTCACAATTTGAGTTGAATTACTGAAATAAATGAACTTTTCCACAACATTCTAATTTATTGAGATGCACCTGTAAATTGTCATCAAATACTCACTCTCATGTCATTCCAAACATGTATGACTTTGGTTAGTCTTCAAAACACAAATTAAGATATATATATATAAAATCTGTGTATTAAAAAAAACAATACAAGTGTTTTTATGTGAATAAAAGCCTAAATTAAAGATGTTCATCCTATAAAGTAATTGTATCTCTTTAGAAGACTTGGATTAAAGTGCTCAACTTGTATGAATTTGTTTTATGACACCTTTATGACCTGTTTGGTTACCTGGACTTTCAATAGAGGGACAGAAATGTCTCAATATATTCATTTGTGTTTCAAAGATTAATCAAAGTCTTGTGGGTTGAATTTAAATTTTTGTGTGAAGTATTCCTTTAAGCTAAGTTAAAGCTGCTTTGATGGTGGGAGAGGAACATTTTTAATTTTTTTTAAATGTCATTTTTTTATATTAGATTTTTCTTTTTAATTTCTTTTTAATTAATTTTATATTTAATAAATTGAAATGTAATTATTACTTTTATTTTATTTTCAGGCTAAATGACAAGACTAAGAAGAAGAGCATAACATCATTCGAAAGGGACAGTTTTCTGTCCAAACTAACTGGGCAGCTTGATTACAATGGCTTTAATAAAGCTGACATGGTCATTGAAGCTGTTTTTGAGGACCTGAACATCAAACACAAAGTCCTAAAAGAAGTTGAAGCAGTAAGTTAATCTCAAAGAAGACTGAGATCTCAAATTCTCCTAAATACAAAACTGTTGATAATACCCTATATTTTGCCATTGCAGATGATCCCTCCACATTGTATATTTGCTACCAATACATCTGCTTTACCAATCAAAGACATTGCAGCTGTCAGCAAGCGACCTGAAAAGGTAAGAAACTTGGGTTCTTGAGCACCATGTGAGATTTAGACACGATTGTGAATGTGTTACTGCTTTGTTTCAGGTAGTCGGAATGCACTACTTTTCTCCAGTCGACAAGATGCAGCTACTGGAGATCATCACTACTGATAAAACCTCCAAGGACACGACAGCCTCAGCGGTGGCGGTTGGCTTGAAGCAAGGCAAAGTCATTATCGTCGTTGGGGTGAGACATCACATATATTTCAAAATGCACATTTTATGGGTCTGTAATCCATTAAAATGATTTGGAATAACAAATTGCAATGTTTGTCTTCAGGACGGACCAGGTTTCTACACCACCAGATGTTTAGCTCCCATGTTGGCTGAGGCAGTGCGTGTGTTGCAGGTTTGTGTATTTCCTTCTAAATTATTCATTCATTCCTGTCTGTTGTAAAAGTTTTATATATAAAAACCAGGCTATGATGATATTCTATATAGTAGCATGCCTGATATGCAGATCATTGTGTTTTCTACATATAGGAAGGTGTTGATCCCAAGAAGCTGGATTCCCTGACCACAGGCTTTGGCTTCCCTGTGGGTGCTGCAACCCTGGCTGATGAAGTGGGCATTGATGTGGCAGCTCATGTGGCTGAAGACCTCGGCAAGGCCTTTGGCTCCAGATTTGGAGGGGGAAATGTTGAGTTTTTGAAGAGCATGGTGGACAAAGGATTTAAAGGTACTTTCATTTGAATTTTATTCAGTTAACTCTTTTGAAGAGTTTTTAGCAAAAATAAATTGTAAAAACCTGATATAATTTAGCCAAAAATTTTTCTTGCCATGAAAATAGCCGCAGAAGCTGGCATGCCGTTAAACACAAAAAAACTTTAGCGTAAGGCCAAAGCATACTTCAGTTTTGATGTGAACTGTTTGTGTATGCATATAGCTGAACTCGTAGCTGAACCCTTTCAAAGTAGAGTGCGCAAACACATGGATCAATTTCCAAAGATGAATTTCCGAAAGCACATAAAAGCAACATAAAATAACATTTGAAAAAATTAAGTTGTAATTACTAGAAAACAGTATATTTACTGTTTGTGAGAATAATACTATTAAATACAATTAGAAAATATTTGTAAAGCTATAATACATGGACCAATTCTCACTATTAACTAGTTGCTTATTAGCATGCCTGTTACTAACATATTGACTGTTTATTAGTACATAAACAGCACATATTCTGCATGACCATATTCTACATTCCAAATCCGACCTAATCCTACCTAAACTATTAATAAGCATCAAATTAGGAGTTTATTGAGGCAAAAGTAGTTAATGCTTTGTTAATAGTGAGAATTGGACCTTAAAGTGTGTCGTGGAAATTCCCAGTGCTAATCTGACTTCACCACAGACAACTCAAACAACTACAGTTGTTAATATAATAACTACAGTATCTCGCGCTAATTTCCTGAATTCCCAGAATACTTACAATACAATCCAAAGAACTACAGTATCTCGAGCTAATTCCCTGAATTCTCTGAATACTTACAATATAGTCCAATACTTCCCTGAAATATGGTGACTGCGTCCCGTCAAGAAGCTACTATCACTACCTCAATCACACATGAGCACACAGGTCTTTAGCATCTATACACTCTCACCGCCCTTGTACGAATCTTTAGTACTTCTATTCCTCAGCTGCGCAGCATATACCAGACACCATCATAGATTCTTTAATCATAGATACATGATCTTTGATCTGAGCATCCTTAGTCTGCACTTTTCTGAACATTTTATGTTGAACATACCCTTTAGACTCCTTCTGAGGCCATTACATAAAATATTTCCATCACAAGTGTGATTAAAATATTTGTTAAATACAGTCTAATTTATCATATGTTCTCAAACTTATTTGTTTTATTTTGGTAATGTGTTTTTGTAAAGTCATAATTTTATGATATAAAGTATTATATCATATATCATTATATCATATATGCTTTGATCTTGGTATTTACAATATGTACTATTAACTATTTTTTGGTGACTTGTATTAAAACAATTGTGGTTTTAATACAGGCATTATAATAATGATATAATAATAATTGATAATGATTGCTAAAAAATGTATTGCCCCTGTTTTCAGTTCACAGATAATAATAACAATATTTATGTGCAATTTTTCTCTATGCAGTTTGCACATAAATATTATATGCAATATTTCTCTCTTTTTTTTTTTTGACAGCTCCAGGGTTTTTGCAAAAAATATAGATTGAACTTCTGCATTATTGTATCCCCAATCATGGATAGTCAGATTGAACCCAGTGCAATATGGGTGTTGAAGTTAGTTTCCTATCTTGATTAAAGAAGAAAAAAAATGAAATATATATATAGTCAGCACTTAAATACTCATTAAAGGTCTATTCTTTATCGGGCTTTAGTGACCTTAACATGTTCGGTATAATTTGCCATACATTTTTTCTTCTTAATTTGCAATTAGGCCGTAAATCTGGCAAGGGCTGCTACATCTACCAGCCTGGACTTAAACACAAGGATGTGAACACAGAAGCTCTGGAGATTTTGGAATCATACAAACTGATGCCAAACGCTGCAATGTAAGTTGTTCAGACTGTTTGATTCATAAAGTATAAAATAAACTTTTTTTTTGTCAGGAAAAATGCAGTGTTAGGGGCCATTCACACAGAACGCGTTTTTCCATTCCAATGTGCTACTTTTCCATTGTTTTTCTATGTACGCTTGACGGATGTGCATGACCGTTACGCTCGCATCTCGCGTCTTTTGCAGCGCCTTGCGCAGTTCCAAAGCAGTGGACCAATCAGAAGAACTCAGAGGCGGGGCAAGCGTTGCTAGTTTCTATTTACAGTAGCAAGTTGGCATGACAACTGTTTTATTTGACGGCAACATGGCGGAGGAGGCGCTCTACGCTGCGCTTTTTTTAAAACCATTCCTGAGCGCTGCGTCTCGTGTTTTTAGATGCAAAGACGCGTTCTGTTTGAATGGCCCCTTACTGTTCTGTAGTAGGTTAATCATACTTTTTCATCCAGGAAAAAAAAACGTATTTGTCATCAATGCTTCTTTCTGTCTCTCCACCCAGATCTTCAGACTCAGATATTCAGTACAGGCTGGTGTCCCGTTTCGTGAATGAGGCTGTTCTGTGTTTGCAAGAGGGAATCCTTGCCAATCCAGTGGAGGGTGATATTGGGGCCGTGTTTGGTCTCGGCTTTCCACCCTGCCTTGGAGGTGAGAGTCTTAAGTCTGGATTTACTTTAATTTGAATTTATCCTTAAACTATAAAAGAAATTTTAAAGGAAGATATGCATTCAGTTCCATCATTATGTTAATTATCCAATTGCAGGACCCTTCAGATTTGTGGACAGCTTTGGTGCAGACAAACTTGTGGAGAAGATGAGAAAGTTTGAGGAGGTCTTTGGGAACCAGTTTACACCTTGTCAGCTGCTGCTCGATCACGCCAAGGATAAAAACAAGAAATTTCACAAGTGACTTTAGCCATCATGTGCCATTACTACTTCTTTGAAGTTTCAGAGATTTATGTGAAAAACAAGCAATCACGATTGTGCACTTAAAGCAAGAATACAGAATGCGAAGGGCCTTTTTGTTCCTTAAAACGGACATAATGCGTTACAATATGAAACATCACTTTTCCCCATAAGATGCCGTATGCATGACTAATATTCAGGTAGACTTTGGCCAAGCGAAAGCCTTTTACTGAATGAATTGAATTCGTTTTTGAGTTGTTTTTGTATATTAATTAAATCTTTAGGTGATATTGTTTTCTAATGGTTGTGTACAAATTGTACAGGCAGAGACATCAGGCGCATTCCAGTACAGCCCAGGTGTCAAAATCAAAATATAATGCTCTTCCTGATGTTTTCTAGGCTATAGTCCAAAAGCACTTGTCTGTAAAATAACTTTTAATTTCAGTGAGCTTTGGTACTAATGCACAGTCTGTGTCTCTGGACATAGAACGTGGCCTCACATAAAAAAAAATAACATCAATGAATTAAATTAAATGCTCAAGTCTTCTGTCATTATGATGTTTTTATTTATTTTTTTCCATGTGATTTTTACAGATGGGTCAGTTTAGGTCATGTGAACTGATGTAGACATGCAGAGCTGTTGCGATGCATTTCAAACGGTGATAATCCATTAACTACCTATTGTACTAAAAAAAATGGGTCCCACTTTATATTAAGTGGCCTTAACTACTATGTACTTACATCAAAAAATAAGTACAATGTACTTATTGTGTTCATATTGTATTGCAAAACACTTCTGCTGCTATTGAGGTGGGATACGGGTAAGGTTAGGGACAGGGTTGGTGGTATGGGTAGGTTTAAGGGTGGGTTAAGGTGTAAGGGATGGGTCAACAGTGTAATTATAAATGTAATTACAGATGTAATTACATGCAGGTACTTGTTATAATATAAGTACAATGTAAAAACATGTATGTACACAATAAGTGCATTGTACCAAATGATTAACTTAAATGTAAGTACTCTGGTATAGTAGTTAAGGCCACTTAATATAAAGTGGGACCAAAAAAGGTCTAAGAAACATATATTACATTTTATAATGAAGTTGGAAGCTTGATTTAATTATATCAAAAACATAGGTTGTATATTAAAATTTAAATGAACTATTGCTGTACAGCATCTTTATAGTAAATTGAATCCTACAGCAGAAAGCAGTATGAGGACATTTAATTTAGATCATTATTGTAGCATAATCGGTCCCTGTCTTTTCTACAGACCTGCTAAAGTGCAGTCAATAAACTAAATGGAGTGGAAAGGTCAAAGGTTATTGATATTGGCTTTTTCTTATAAAGAGAGAACTAGATCTCCTACAGGGGGCGCTCGATGGATCAGTCAAATAAATAAAGAAATGAAATATACACCTGCTGTGGTGCAATTTGTTAATTAAATTAAGAAATCAACTTGGAAGGTCATTATTTATTTATTAATTTTTATTATAATATTTATTTATAATTTTTTTCCAAGCTTTAACAGAACACATTATACAATTAAAGTTATAACTTCCCCCATGATGATCCTTACCGCCGAAATAATTTAAAAAATAAATAAAATGAAATTACAAAAACAACAACAATAATAAGAATAGACAATTTAAGAAGAATTAAAACAATAAAAATACAATACCTAGATAATAATATAGGAAGGTGTTTATTTTGTGATAATTGCCAGCTGACTACATTATTCCACTTATTACACTGACACTTGAAATAAATAAATTTATGGACCGGTGTTATTTAAGTATCATTAATATACTATTACAGTATTTCTTAATATTTTAAATTAGCTTTTGTTTTTATATTTTCATTTTAGTTTAAGTCTTAGTAGTTGCGATAATTTTGAAATGTGCTTGTCCTTTGTGTTATTTAATTTTCATTTTATTATTTTAATATTTCTGTTTAGCTTTAATTGATTTTTTTTTTTCAGTTTCAGTAATTTTTGCATTTAATCTTGTTTTCAAAGTTTTTCATTAAACATTCATATTTCAGCTTTATTTCAATTACGGAAAAAAAATTAACAGTTTTTTGTCAACAGTAGTGTCTTGGACATTAAATATTGATTTTATTCACAGTTTTACATTATTTTAAAGTTTCCACTAAGGAAATTGTACATTACAAAATAGAAAACAAATGGTTTTAGCAACAGCATTGTTTCATGTATGCAACATTATTGGAATATTCATCTTTTTATTACCTATATTCTCCAACGCCGTTTTGAATATCAAGAAGGCGCCAGCTGGCTATTTAGCTTGCATTCATATGACAAGAGAAAAAAACATTAATTGATTGATTTATGAAAGAAATTAAATTAGCACCTGTAATTTAGTTTCACGTTAGTTGGTAAATATCATTTGCCAACGAACCTGGTTAGAAACTAAAATAGTTTAAATAATTGATTTATTAATATCTAATGTATTCATATTAATTAAAAAATGTAACTTTCACTCTTTGAAGTCTGAACATAGCCCCGCCCCCTTCGGTTCTCTTCCCTTCCTTCAGTTTTATTTTTATTTCTCCGGAAAGGATCCTGCCACCCGGAAGTTTCTAACGCGTGATGTTGGCGATTACAGCGCGGTGGTTTCTTCGTGCACTGCGGCTGTGTCTGGCATCCGCTGACGCGAGAGCCGAGGATGAAAGGCTGTGTGAACCCCCATCAGGCTCCTGCAGCATGAAGGAGAGAAGCGCTTGACGGGATCCCGGTGAAGGCAGCGTGATTTCGGGAGGATGCTCCGGCTGTTCGCGGCGCTGGTGATTGTTGGGCTGCTGCTCGCCTGCTTCGCTTCCTGGGTGTTTGACAGCTATGACAGCTCCTGGCACCCGAAGCGCAGTGTGCATCGGTCCGGAGAGACTGGCCCTCCGTACCCCGGCGGGCAGCTGGACAATATCTTCTGGTTTGTGCAGGTGAGCTGATCATGTGATTGATTGGGGGACGGCTTTTATTTTGTTTTCTGCCATAATTTATATTCATGCATACTTCACATATACATCTCCTGGTGCTTTTGCAAAAGTGTACCCTGTCATAGAAAAAATGCATGTGTGAGGGGTTGAATCTTTAAAAAAGTAAAATTGAGGGAAATATTTGTTAATATATTTAAAAAAAAAAAAATGGTAAACTAACATGTGGAAAGGCCAAAGAGGAAAGTTCATAATTGATTCTTAAAATGTGAGACACTTGGAATTATTGGAGTTATATTCATAATAACTATAACTTGTTTCAGTTATTTGTCATAAAAATTATATATATAGCATCATTCTTTAATACAAGTGCTTAGAAATGTTTGCGCACATTCTAAAATTGTAGTTTTATTAACAAATATATTTGGACCGTTTGTTTAGTTTTTAATCTACTGTATGTATGACATCCTGGAAACAAATAGCATGTATATAGATAGATTTGATATGTATGTACAGTGCCCTAGTGTCATAAGCCGGAATGATAAAACATTAAACTTTTCAGCTGGAGATGCCTCCTCTAATATGCCAGTGACACTTGTTCTATAAATAGGCGAGTTTTATGTGTGATATTTCCAACACTCACTGTTAACTACAAACAGGCTTGTGTGAAACCTCATTATTAGCTGATTTCTAAACATGCTGATTCTCTGTGTAGGTTTCTGACATCCATATCAGTCGTTTCCGCGATCTGAGGCGCATTCCAGACTTCCAAAAGTTCTGTAGTGACACTATTGATGTGATAAAACCTGATCTTGTGCTGGCCACAGGTGAGCAGCCATACATTATTTACTGTATACATTATCAAACTAGATTTTATACATGCATGTGACATTAACCCACATTTTTACTTTATTTAACAGGGGACTTAACAGATGCGAAGACTGAGAGTAAAATGGGCTCTCTTCAACATGAAGTGGAGTGGCAGGCCTACCACAACGTCCTTAAAAGATCACGAGTAATGGAACGAACAAAATGGATTGACATTCGAGGAAACCATGGTGATTTGTATTTATTTTTGATGGAGTTGTGAAAATAGCGATCATTGTCAAACAGGTTTACTAACACATTCCAACTCCATCTTGCAGGAAAACGTAACTATATTAAAGGTGCAGTGTGTAATATTTAGGAGGAACTATTTACAGAAATGCAATATACACAACTATGTTTTCAGAGGTGTATAAAGACCTTACATAATAAACCGTTATGTTTTTATTACCTTAGAATGAGCAATTTCTATCTCCATACACCTTTTGTAGTTGTTATTTAGCACCGCCATGTTCCTACTGTAGCCCTAAGCAGACAAACTGCGGTACAGAGCGTGTTTTGTCTTGCGAATAAAACACTGACACAATGATGAACAAGTAACAATAATATTCACAATAACATATCGGTTTACTGAATAATTAAGTCAATATAATTCCTTCATTTACCTTTGTAAAGAAACCTCATTACTTGACTGGCTACACGACGACATCTTTGTCCTGTGTCCCGCTAAAATTTACACACTGCACCTTTAAGAAGTATTGATTTCGTATAAATTCGTATGAACAATTTTTAGACAAAAGTAAGCATGAAAATCCCCCTCTAAACAAACATAAACGGGGGCATAAGCAGATTGTACATATAGGTGCATCTCAATAAATTAGAATACTTCATAAGACCAATAACAAAAAAAACATTTTTAGTGAATTGTTGGCCTTCTGGAAAGTATGTTCATTTACTGTATATGTACTCAATACTTGGTAGGGGCTCCTTTTGCTTTAATTACTGCCTCAATTCGGCGTGGCATGGAGGTGATCAGTTTGTGGCACTGCTGAGGTGGAATGGAAGCCCAGGTTTCTTTGACAGTGGCCTTCAGCTCATCTGCATTTTTTGGTCTCTTGTTTGTCATTTTCCTCTTGGCAATACTCCATAGATTCTCTATGGGGTTCAGGTCTGGTGAGTTTGCTGGCCAGTCAAGCACACCAACACCATGGTCATTTAACCAACTTTTGGTGCTTTTGGCAGTGTGGGCAGGTGCCAAATCCTGCTGGAAAATTAAATCAGCATCTTTAAAAAGCTGGTCAGCAGAAGGAAGCATGAAGTGCTCTTAAAATTTCTTAGTAAACGGGTGCAGTGACTTTGGTTTTCAAAAAACACAATGGACCAACGCCAGCAGATGACATTGCACCCCAAATCATCACAAACTGTGGAAACTTAACACTGGACTTCAAGCAACTTGGGCTATGAGCTTCTCCACCCTTCCTCCAGACTCTAGGACCTTGGTTTCCAAATGAAATACAAAACTTGCTCTCATCTGAAAAGAGGACTTTGGACCACTGGGCAACAGTCCAGTTCTTCTTCTCCTTAGCCCAGATAAGACGTCTCTGACGTTGTCTGTGGTTCAGGAGTGGCTTAACAAGAGGAATACGACAACTGTAGCCAAATTCCTTGACATGTCTGTGTGGTGGCTCTTCATGCCTTGACCCCAGCCTCAGTCCATTCCTTGTGAAGTTCACCCAAATTCTTGAATCGATTTTGCTTGACAATCCTCATAAGGCTGCGGTTCTCTTGGTTGGTTGTGCATCTTTTTCTTCCACACTTTTTCCTTCCACTCAACTTTCTGTTAACATACTTGGATACAGCACTCTGTGAACAGCCAGCTTCTTTGGCAATGAATGTTTGTGGCTTACCCTCCTTGTGAAGGGTGTCAATGATTGACTTCTGGACAGCTGTCAGATCAGCAGTCTTCCCCATGATTGTGTAGCCTAGTGAACCAAACTGAGAGACCATTTTGAAGGCTCAGGAAACCTTTGCAGGTGTTTTGAGTTGATTAGCTGATTGGCATGTCACCATATTCTAATTTGTTGAGATAGTGAATTGGTGGGTTTTTGTTAAATGTGAGCCAAAATCATCACAATTAAAAGAACCAAAGACTTAAACTACTTCAGTCTGTGTGCATTGAATTTATTTAATACACGAGTTTCACAATTTGAGTTGAATTACTGAAATAAATGAACTTTTCCACGACATTCTAATTTATTGAGATGCACCTGTATACAAATTCATATGAATTAACAACCAATTCGCCAAAATGTAAAATAGTAACACAATGAAATGAAATTGTGTTGATCACTTCTCTGCCATTGGTCAGTGAAACCGATAGTCCTGCCCCAAAATCACACCATTGGTTGAGCCAATGTTGCCGTGTCAGGCTTGAATGATAAAGTGTTTACACACTTTAGTTGCATAATACAATAGGACAGGAAAAAATATTTTAACATCACAAAAATTGCACACTTCAGCTTTGTTTTCTAATGACAGTTGTGTCTAGAAATCATTATGAAAGTGTCTGAAGGTTTGGGAGGGAGATCTAAATAAAGACCGGAAATAAGCTTCCTCTTTGCACGTAATTGTTGGTCAGGGACAAATAATTGTTTGTCTTTGTCCCAGTGTCTGTTGGCAATAAAACAACTAAAGGACATTGAGTGAAGACACCTGGACACTCTTATGTCACACTAATGACTTGAAATGAAGCCCAGCTCTATTAAACAGGATGTTGCCGGCTTGTTGTGACTCAGAACAAACTTTAGTGGATTAATAACAACTTTGCAATCATGAGACTTACTCCTCTAGTTTCCTATCTTGATTTAAAGGTATAGTTCACCCAAAAATGAAATTTCCGAAGAGTAATTTTAGTATTATTTATATACTATTATAGTATTTATTCATATTTTGAATTAGATTTTATTTTTATATTTTCAGTTTTCATTTTATTGTTAAAGTTTTAATAATTTAGTTATGTGCTGTTGTCATTTTTAATAGTTTTTGAATATTTCTATGTAGCTTTAAATTATTTTTATTTAATTTTTAGTCATTTTAGTACTTAAAACTTATTTTATTTCATTTAGTTACAACAGCAACCTTTATCATTTTCATTTAAGTTATTCATCTGATGCTCAGATGCACATTCCAAACCTATAAGATTTTTTATTGTCTGTCAAACACAAAAGAAGTTATTTAGACAAATATTCACGCTGCTCTTTTCCATATAATTGGTTGCTGATTCAGACTGTAAACCTTCAAAAATGTGCCATAAACGTACACATGAACTTCATTCCAAATCTTCAGAAGCTATTTGATAGCTTTGCGTGAGAAAAAAAAATGAAATTTAAGTCATTATACTGTAAGATTTATATTTTGCCATGGCTCTTCTGGCATATATCTCTTCAAGCCTTTTTTTACAACCAGCTGGGTGTGACACGTTAAGTTTCCAATCACAAATCCAAGCTAAAACGAAATGTTTTGCAGTGCAACAGAATCACAGCCAATCAAAACACATTTGATGTTAATATACAGTTAAATGGAAGGATTTGGACCAATGAGATTTACTATTAACAGATTAAATATACATAAATCTCTCTGTGCAGCAGCTGTGTATTAGTGTATTAATATTTAGCTACGAAGACTGCATCGACTTTGGTGGAAGCTAATGATCATCTCTAATGAACTTGCTTAGGTCACCTATCATTTTTCCTCTATTCCCATGATCCCATTTCCACACAGGTGCTGTAACTGGTATTACATTACGAAAGCTGTCAGACATGTAATAAGAGCTCCATTATCAGTTATTTTGTCCCCGCTCTTCTTCCGTTTCCAGGAAATCTTGACTGATATTTTCTTCTTGTCTCCTCAGATGCCATTGATATTATTTCACTGGAGAGCGTGAACAATTATTACAGGTCTGTACAAATATTACAAATGCAGAACATAAGGGCTATAAAGTTAGAAGGTTCAGATATTAAAGTCAGCATTAAAAAAAAGCATATTTAATGGTCTTATTGGGAAGATTTTTTTTTCTTATATATCTCCATTCCTGAATACTTAGGAAATACTCTGCCAATCAGAAAATTGGATCCTTCCATTACATACACAGGACTCCTTTTGGGAACTACTCGTTCATTTGTGCTGATGCCACTCTGACCCCTGGACCCAAACGGCCCTATAATTTCTTTGGGATTATCAAACAGGTAAAAGAGATGTGGTAATTTTAGCTTTGCTTATGTAAATGTGATGACAACTTTTCCCTTGGGCTGAAATCTTAATGTTCCCCATAGCCTCAAATGGACATGTTGGCGACCTTTAGAGAGGAGAGTCTGAGCAGTAACAAGTCCATCTGGTTTGGACATTATACCACATCTACTGTCATCTCCCCCTTCCCTGGAATTCGAGAGCTCATGAGGTTTGGAAACATCTTGCAGTAACACTTTCAACCAATTTAATTTTTTCCCCTCTAACTGCCAATAACCGCCCGCTTAAGACAGGAAGAGAGCATGTGACCAACATATGAAGTGACCAACCACAGTATGTTTTTGTGTTCTGTTAAGGGTTGGTTTATCTGAAATTAAATGATATTACAATAAAGGACCAGCATGAAAAAAAAAAATTTAAATAGCAGTGCCAGATTTCTTTATATGACTATACTGAAAACATTAGAAACAATGTAAAATGTATATAGAGTTTTAGTTTGTTTAAAAATAATAATACAATAATATACATTATTGCAGAGATGTATTAAAAAAAGACTACTGTTCAAAAGTGTTTTTGGCTGGTAAGATTTTTAACCGTTATACCAGTATATTTTAAAATGTAATTTATTTCTGTGATGCAAAGCTGAATTTTCAGCATCATTACTCCAATCTTCAGTGTCACATGATCCTTCAGAAATCATTCTAATATGCTGATTTGATGCTCAAAAACATTTAAAATGTTTATTATTAAAAGCTGCTTAATATTGTTCGTGGTAACTGATTTATTCTTTGATACATTCTAAAGAACAGCATTTATTGGAGGTAGCAATCTTTTGAATCAATATCAGTCTTTACAGTTACTGCTGATCAATTTAATGCATCCTTCATGAATAAAAGTATTAATTTCTTCAAAAAACAAAACAAAAAACAAACTGAACCAAAACTTTTGAACAGTGGTGTAGATTAATATAATTAAATATTTTTAATTGCATCATCAATCTCTACAAAAGCTTGTAATGAAAACACAAGAAAAACAAAAAATAGAGTTTGTTATATACAGACCATATATGTGACCCTGGACCGCAAAACCAGTCATAAGTGTCAATTTTTCGAAATTGAGATTTATACACCCTCTGAAAGCTGATAATAATAAGCTTTCCATTGATGTATGGTTTGTTATGATAGGACAATATTTGGCCGAGATACAGCTATTTGAAAATCTGGAATCTGAGGGTGCAAAAAAATCAAAATACTGAGAAAATCACCTTTAAAGTTTTCCAAATGAAGTCCTTAGCAATGCATATTACTAATCAAAAATTAAGTTTTGATATATTTACAGTAGGAAATTTACAAAATATCTTCATGGAACATGATCTTTACTTAATGTCCTAATGATTTTTGGCATAAAAGAAAAATAAATACTTTTGACCCATACAATGTATTTTTGGCTATTGCTATAAATATACCCCAGCGACTTAAGACTGGTTTTGTGGTCCAGGGTCACATATAGACTTCTGATTCTGTCTGTACAAAGTAATATTAATTTACAAATTATTTCACATATGTTACTCAAAAATTAGAACGTGTGTAATATAATGTAATATAATATTCAAATATGTATATATTTGCTACTAAATAAATTCTTAATTTTTCAAATGTTTCATTTAATTAACCTGTTAAAAATTTCAGTGATTATTTTATGCGGATGGCCTGTGACTGTGCCGTCTGAAGCTGTGACTAGATTTGGGCCACTTTTCAAATGTCATTCTAAATCCAATGTCTATTTGGCCATCTGACCTACATCTAAACCCTAGTATATGATTCTCTAGCATGAATTCTGGTCTGAAATGAACATTTGGCACTCAGGTGTCTTAATAATAATATAATAATAATATGCTCTATTAATAATGTTATATTCAGTGCCGTTCATGTTAAACACTTGTAGTGAATAATGTTAAAGAGCTAGCAGCACTACATTGCATCACATAATATTCATCATATTCATCATATCCATTGTTTTTTACAGTACAGCCGTGGCGTATTTGTGTGGGCACCTACATACACTAGGAGGCTTCATGCCAGTACTGCACAGTCGACATCAAGGAGGCACGCTGGAGTTAGAGCTGGGAGACTGGATGGACAGGCGCAGGTAAGTTCACAAAGAACGAGGCCCACGCTCAAGGGAATGCCGCATGATATAAATATAGCTGACTGTTAGCAAATACAAGAACAACAGCTGATATATGAGGAAGACATATCATTGTGCCCTAACTCTTATAAAAACACAGTGACATAAAGTTCTCTCTTGGTTCAGGTACAGGTTATTGGCTTTCGACCATGACCTGCTTAGTTTCACTGACTTGACGTTCGAGGACTGGCCAGCTGTGCTGATCACCAATCCCAAAGACGCCCAGTACCTGCACCCAGGAGTGGAGCCTCTGGGTCGTATCCGCAGTTCCACGCACATAAGGTGTCTCTGTGTGTGTCCTCTTGAACCTTCAAGCACTCAGACTTTGACTTATGAAAAATTATCGTCTCTCATCTCAACCATGTTTATTCCCTGCATGCTTGTCTCGTTCTGTCCTACCAAGAATGTCATATTTTGAGGTTGCACTAATTGCTGAATGTGCCTTGTGTTGGTTCTGTAGGCTCCTGGCCTTCTCTGAATCTCCAATCACAGTTGTGCATGTGAGTGTGGATGGAGTTTCACTGGGAAAAGCGTTTAGCGCAGGGGGACCTTTATACGTGCTGCAATGGAATCCAACGCTGTACACTACTGGACTGCACACTATTAGAGTTAACGTGGAGGTAGGAAATGATTTGAACAAACCCCTAGCTCTTGTATTAAACATCATTTGTCACTCGTTCTTCAAATCATGCGGCTTGCTTAGAAAAGGTATGCTGTTCCTTTTCTAAACAGTTGGACAAACAAATTCTGCCTAGTTTTGTAGGCTTTGTAAGAGTAATATCTGGAGACCAAAATATTATAGAGATGGACTTGAGCAATAAACCAGAAAACACAAAACAACAACATGCTTAAGACCACTCAGAAAACCTCAGCAACCGCAAAGTAACACTCTCCAGAACAGCCTAGGAACCACAAAGCAATGTGGTTAAACCACTCAGAACCTTAGCAACTGAATTGCAATAGTTTATTTAATATATAGAAATGTTTGTTGTGTTACTTTAAGAAAATGGCACAGTGTGAGCTTTTCTCACCTCTTCTCTGTCTCCCTGTCCCAGGATTCGGCTGGTCGCTCAAAAGAGCAAGAGCAGCAGTTCACACTGGAGGAAGACCTCACTCCCAGCTTCGGCTTCATGCAGTCCTTCATCCTCCTCACAGACCACTACATACTGGTACAAAAATGAAACCAAGTCATTGTGTAATGGTGAAAGATTAAATATTGAAATAGCTATTTACTTCACTCTTCAGTTAAAGGGATAGTTCACCCAAAAATGAAAATTCTGTCATTAATTACTCACCCTCATGTCGTTCCAAACCCGTAAGACCTTCGTTCATCTTCGGAACACAAATTAAGATATTTTTGATGAAATCCGAGAGCTTTCTGACTCTGCATAGACAACAAAGGAACTAGCACGTTCAATGAAGTCATTTTTTTTTTTTTTTCTTTGCGCACAAAAAGTATTCTCGTAGCTTTATAACATTAAGGTTGAAACACTGATGTCACATTGACTGTTTTAACGATGTCCTTACTACCTTTCTGGGCCTTGAACGTGTTAGTTGTGTTACTGTCTATGCAGGGTCAGAAAGCTCTCGAGTTTTCATCAAAAATATAAGTTCTTACAGGTTTGGAGCAACATGAGGGTGAGTAATTAATGACAGAATTTTCATTTTGGGGTAAACTACCCCTTTAAATGATCATAGCTTTAAACATGTCACAATTAATATTTTTATATATTTAGGGATAAGAATAGAACAATAAAATCTCTACATAAAACACATTTACCACAAAAGTACATAATAAAAAGTTTATTGTTAATAGTTTACTGTTAATGAATGTTATATGCATCTCAATGACTCTGTGTGTGTGTTCCCACAGGCACGGATTGCCTTTGTGGGCATAGTAGTACTAAATCTTGCTGGGCTCGTGCTCTTCAGATTTATGCCTGTATCTTCTACAATAGGTATTTCTGTTGTCCTGTCATTATAACTGAATATAAATGGTCTTCATGAGCATAATTGAAACTTGACACTATATACTCTTATAATCCATCAGGTCTGTCTTCTCAAGTGTGGATGTCCCTGCATCTTGTCAGTAAAAGCAACACGTTCTTCTACTCTCTGCTGCTGTTCAACCTGTGTACAGCATTAGGTACGTCACCGCCTGACACCACTTGAACAGTTTAACAAACTGATGGAACATAATGACTTAAACTACCACTGCAGAAGGCCTGTAATCATTTTTTTTTATACAGAAAGAGAGTATTTTTTTTCCATCTGACCATTCAGAAGAGAGAATGAGTGATAATGACATAATTATTATATTATAGATAATTGCCTCTTAGTTTTTATAAATGCCCATAACCAACCTTTGACCTTAGGACTGCATAAGTAATCTAATAAAATAATAAACCAAAAATAAAAATCTAATAAAATTGTGAAAGTGCCGATTACAGCATTCAGTACAGGTCAACTTCTGTTGCAGAAATTATGCTTATTTGTAATACAGACTGTGTAATATAGACATGAAAGCAATAGTGAATCAGTAATGTTAAATTAGTCTATACACGTATTGATATAATCAACTAGTCTAAATGAGTGAGTTTTAACCCTCATGTTCGGTCCAGGTCATTTTTGAGCAAACAGAAAATTAAAAAGTTTTTTTTTTTTTTTTTACATGCCTTTGAGCCTAAGACTGTTATGAAAACTAGGTCATAACAAATTTAGATATTTTCATGTACGAAATAAGAGTCTGAAGTTATATATAACTCTATATGGGTCATTCACAAGGGATCATTCACCCAGATGAAAATTTAGCTGAAAATTTACTCATCCTCACATTTTTCTAAACTTGTATTTATTCTAACTAATTCTTCTTTGGAACACAAAAGAAAAAAAAAAACTCCATGTTTTTTGTCTATACAATGAAAGTCAGTGGAGTGCACTGACTTTCATTGGGTCCCATTGACTTTCATTGTATGGGCAAAAAAAAAAAGCCACAAAGGCGTTTTTCTTCGAAACATCTTCTTTTGTTTTCCACAGAATAAAGGTTTGGAATGACAGAAACAGAATTTTTCCAAAATGAATAATCATGATTACAATATCAAGGGAAATGATGAACATAATTGTGTAGCCTTAATTGGTTTGCTCAAGAGCGCAATGAAGATGTGTCAGGATGAACTCGGTCGCAACATGTCCTTGCAACTACTGTGAAGAAAGAACAGTGGATTTTGTCTACTGGTTTTTCAGGTCCATGGTTCATTGGGGAAGTCATTGAAGGACACAATGGAGCCTGCTTTGCTTTTGGCGTGTTTGTGGATGGCCATTTCCTTGAAGGCAGTCTGACCTATGTCTTGGGAGTCACACAGGTAATTCAAGATCTAGTTGCAGATCATACTGATTAGGGCTGGGTTAAAAAAATATCAGTTTCTCGCTTTTAATTTATTCTCATTTTTACCAAACGATATTGATTCTTAAATACCAAGAATCAATTAGTGTAGCCTGTTTTCAGTTAATGAACGGAACATTTTAGTGCAACTCCCATCCAAATAAATCGCAATAAACTTTGTGCTTAGTTATTTTTGATATGAAACAAAGTCTCAGATTTCAAATTCTGTCCATTTTATTGCAATATTCAAACAATAAATACCGTTTCGTCACTGTTTAATGTGGAATGACAGATCGCTGTAGCGCAATTCCAAAACAGCACGGATGGGTGTGGAAATTTCTGCAGGTGATTTACTAACAATGTGCAAATTAAAGAACACAGACACAACATCTCATTTACATATCATCCAACGCAATATACCAAGCGCAGCGCAAATTAGCATACTCACAAATAAAGAATAAAGAGGACGCCAAAAAATGAAGGGTTGCAAGAAGTTTTGATAGACCTGTATTGCGTGACTCCTGGTTGAGGGTTCCAAGTCGTCTTTTCCTGAAGCAAATTAAAAATGACATGGCTTGGCAAACGTTCCTTCGGATAAAGTGTTCTTCTGGCATTCCAAATAAATTAATAAGTGTGGAAAACATCCTCTGCCTTCTACCACGCGCCCTCTGTTCTCTGCGGTGCCTCCTCCTAGCAAAAATAATTGCAGCCGTTTCAAGTGCAAAATAGTTTAAGACATGCTTTTTTTGGACGTTACATAATGGCACAAATACCAGTAATTTGACGAGTGCAAACGTTAGTAAATTGTGTTGTGTGATTCATTTGAATACTCTCCTCCCATTAATTTTGCGTCTGAAAGGGAAACTCCTACAAATGCATAGGGCGCAAAAACAACTGTGTCCATGCCTTTTCAGCGCTAATTCTTCACTGCGTGTCTTTAGTAAATCCTGACAGTACTATTTTAAAGCCAAAGACGGTTTGCGTTGGCGCGAGCTGTCAGTAAAACTGGCCCTATATGTCACGTAATGTCACATTTACCTCAGAAAAAACATATTCGGTGACCATAAACTTGTTAGTCAGCTAGAGAAATTAACTCTAGAGAGGAGCATTTTGCTAAATATATGCACCATATAGCATTATATATTATATATTCATTAAAATTTTTACTGTTCTTCAATATTTAAGTTGGAATAAATCTGTCAAGTTTTATTCTAGAAATATAATCATGTAATTTAAAGTTAAAGTTAGTATTATAACTTTAAAGGTGGGGTATGTGTTTTTTCAAAAACGCTTTAGAAAACTGAGTTGGGCCGAGTACCAAAACAAACTTGTAGCCAATCAGCAGTAAGGGGCGTGTCTACTCATGATGGGGAGGAGAGAGCGCTCAGTGCACAGGACGGACATTAGCCGAGCCGAGCGACGACAGAACGATAGAGATGGCAAAAATACAAAAGAGTAAAAAACAAAAGAGGAAAACGTCTTGCACTACTGTAAGTCTTTGAGCCTGCAACATGTGCACGCGCTATATGTCTTCTGTTTCCAGGCGTTTATCCGCAGCAACATTCCGACCTCTGCCTCTTGTGCAGGGTGTTGAACATCGTCTTCCGCGTGAAACGGAACTAAACCATTCACGTTACAGCACACAGTACTACCAAAACACATTCGACCTGTATTACCATAGTAACACACATTGTTGTCACTTATTGATGACATCATACATTCGGCCGGCTGGCACAGCAGATTCTGCCATAAACGTTGCCTGGGTTGTGTACGTATGTGTGGGGCGGAGCTATCAAAATAGGGGCGAGACCCTTTTGGGGTAGGGGCGTGTTTTGTTTTGGTGATTTCAAATATCAGCATTGGCTACCAGAAATCACTTACCCTACCTGTAATATTATCTTTAAAAAATCTTAATTGAGTGTAATTTAAGTGTTTGTGTACAAATTAGGTAATTTTAACCTTAAATATTATAGTAGTGTAGTACCAACTGACTTTCATGTATATTTTACAGCATTAGTTGAAAGATTTTTTTTTTGTACTGTACCTGATATAAATCCAAAATAATCTATATTGAATCAAAATCAAATCGAATTGCAAGTTTGTGAAGCATAAATCAAATCGTGAAATTTGTGTCAAAACCCAGCCCTAATACTGATCGTAACGGCTGAGTCGTAACATGCCGTCTGTCCTCCACAGGTGCTCTTCTTCAACATGCCTCTCACTTATTACCTCTGCTGGAGTCTTCACCACAGGTGTCACGGCACCAGCTTCCGCTCGCATTTCTGTCGGCCGGGCAGCCGCTGGAGGACTCTGGCGATGCACATAGGCATGCTGGTCCTCATGATCTGGCAGGCCTATTCTTGCTACTTACTGCTGGAGACCTACGGGCCACTGGCTTTCTTCCTGTCTCCCGTACGTACCTGGGCCCTGCTCATGGGCCTGCTGTTGGTGTACAGGGCATGGTGGGGAACACCTCCTAAGACCAACCGGCCATTGTGACGGTGACAGTTGAGGCCTTCATCTCGTTGTTTTGTGACAAGCTCTTCTCTCCATTCACCGCTGTCTTCACAGTCACCGGATTGCCAATCATTGCCATTACACGTTAGAATAGAGAAAATAGTCTTTAGTTAATATGGAGTGATGATGGCATCACACGTGGACGACGGAGCCGTTTCAAACCTGGTTCTGATCCTCTTTTGACACCAGTTTTTTTATAACCGTTGTGAACCCAAGCAGTGTTGAAGTCCAGATGTGTGTGATTAAGGATACCTATCACTTTGATAAACTGTGCATTATGTACATTACTCGTCAAATTATGTTTGTTTTTATTTGTGAGGAGCAATCAAGAAAGGAATAAGACTGCCTGATATTCTTAATGTTTCTGCATGAAACTGCCACTGATCAGTCAATATAGATACTCGTATTGATTTAATGCATATAATCTACACTGTAAAGAGGGGATGAATCATTTTCTTACACCTGTCAACAAGGTATAATGTGTGAAGGATAATTTAAGGGATGAAGCCGGTCATTATTGGCTATACATGATTTTATCCAACAATGAAAATAGTTCCAAAGAAGCCAAAGCATTAAGCTTTGCATGTCATCAAACAACACACAGATTTGAACTGTGTATGGAACACTGCTTGGTCAATCAGATTAGACCAGGGGCCAGATTTACCAACAGCTTGCACCAGCACAAACCGTCTTTTGGTGTTAAAATAGTACTGTCAGGATTTGCTAAAGACGCGCAGTGAAGAATTAGCGCTGAAAAGGTGTGGACAGTTATTTTTGCGCCTGACCTTATTGGATATGCATTTGTAGGAGTTTCCCTTTCAGATGCAAAATTTATGGGAGGAGAGTATTAAAATTAATCACGCAACACAATTTACTAACTTTTGTGCTCGTTAAATTACCAGTATTTGCACCATTATTTAACACCAAAAAAAGCATGTCTTAAAGCAGGCAGACTGCCATTAATGATTATTTTGGTAATCGAATAATCAGTTGAATATTCTGACGATTAATCGCATAATTGGATTATTATAATACATTTTTTTTGTAGTAATAAAAATAGACCTAAGCAAACAATATCCTTTACTTTAAATACATATATAATAGCAATGAGGCAATAATAATTAGTTCAAATAAAGTATCAAAAGCAATTAATCATATGGTTTGTGATATAAACAAGAGCTAACGTACATTATGCATTATAACAAACACCTGCAGAGGGCGCCAACTGCCTGACGATTGGTTTTACATTTTACTGCGCGATCTATTCCATGTTTTATATTGACCAAACGTTTAATTCATGTCCACTTAATCTTTAATATTTGGCCATTTCTTTACAACAAATGCTACAGCAATTTGTTGAATATGTGGACATCAAAACTTTATAAAACTAAAATTTTATTTTGAAATCGCGATTGACAGTTGGCATACTGAGATTTACCTTACAAATCTTACAAATGGTGCACGCTGCGTTCCCAGATGAACGTTATAATAAACCCAAACTCACAGCAATATGCAGAGATGGAGTTTGAGATGCTCCACACATGTAAATGATAACAGTTTGTGTGGAGCAGCATTTACTGTGAACATGACCGCTCTGACACGCACTTATGTAACCTACGTGCATCTAAATAATAAAAGCGCATATATTTCATTGAATCGTAGTGTTTGTGAATTCACAATAGCATTATGCTTTATTATGATTTATAAATGGGTTTTATATATCATGCAGCCTGGGTAAACAGTCTAATATGTTTAATGGATTCTCGTCCGTGGAATGCGCCACTTTGCTGGTTACTCAACTCGGGCAAAATGCAATCGAGGATTTTGTAAAATTGGGTACTCGAATTTAATCAAGGAATCGTGACAGCCCTATTTCGCTCCAACACACATGCCTGGAAGTTTCTAGTGAGCATGAAGACCCTGATTACTTTGGTTCAGGTGTGTTTAATTAGGGTTGGACCTAAAGTCTGCAGGACAGTGGTCCTCCAAGAACTGAATTTGACACCCCTGTATTAAACGATCAGAACTATAGTGACCAGATGACTGTACATTATCCCACTTATTACACCAATACATAAATACTGAATTTGAGCCTTTTTTTATTTTATTGCTAGAAGAAAACTGCACCGTGATAAAAGGTACAAGAAATTGCCTTGGACAACGTTAAATTGTATAGTTTAGCAGTCATTGTACAAAAATAGTTGACTCAGAATGCCAGCACTGACATGAATATGTCAGAATTAAAGGGATAGTTCACCCAAAAATGAAAAGTCATCAGTTACTCAAACAGTTCCAGACCTGTAAGACTTTTGTTCATCTTCAAAACACAAATGAAGATGTTTTAAGAGACCCTCAACCATACTTGTTTGATGCATGAGAACAAACCAACCTTTTCAAAGCAGGAAAGGTTTTTTGGAATGGACATTCAATGGAGGGACATAAATCTTTCAACAATCATTAAAAACATCTTTATTTGTGTTTCCAAGAAGCATGAAATTCATGGGGGTTGGAATGACTTGAGGATGAGTAACTGATGACAGTTTAAACTAACCCTTTAAGTATTTAAAAGAGCTTTGTAATAAGTTTTGGTGTGGAACACAAAGCTGGCCTCTTCCCTGCTGTACTGTAAGTTTTATCCACTGTCTTACAGTGTAGGAACTTCATTTTGAACAACAATTAACTGATTATACATATTCAAATAGATATTACAAAGGACAAAACCACTATATTTATATAGATGAGCATGAATGTAGAACATTTTTGTTGCACAGCCAAAGTTAATACTCTTAATAATGGCCACTTCAACACATGCTGAAGATTAAAGCCAGACATTTTGAACTGTTGAAGGGAACGTCCCAATGTAGCATATAGAAAAAGACACAGAACGCATGGAAACAATCAAATGTGCACAATTCTGTTACATGTTTATTAGAGAAACATTATGAAGCAGCTCTTTTATAGTTGGTTTTGCACATTTGCAGACCACGCAAACAACCTAAGGACACAATAGCCATTTTGAGGGGGGGAAAATCGGCTAGTTTGAAAAGAAACTCTGTGTTGTCTGTCTTTTTTGCCCTCATAATCCACTTAACAGGTGACAGAAAGAGCTGTGACAAGAGTTTCTGGTGGATTCACTGACATTCCTGTTGTGTCGGGTCACTCAAGGTCTCTGTTGTCTCTCAGGAAAGTAAAGACTTGAACAACAGGCTGCTCTAGTTGGTCTTTCAATGCCCTGAATGTTATTTTGAAAGAGTTTTGTTGCAGTTTTAAGGCACATGATAGTGAGAACAAACTTTTTTAGAAGATTTCACATTTACTAGTTAATCTAGATTTGTGGTGAACCAATAGGACTTTGAATGTTTGATGAGGAAATGTCTGCTTATATGTGATTTGGTTTTAATTACTGTATTTAATTTTTTAATTATGTTATTGGATTCATCCACATTGATATTGTAATGTTCCAGTTGCACTGTTTTATGGGCATTCTCGGTTTCTGTGGTCACGTGGCTTTTGTAGTTCCACTCAAGTGCTGTTCACATTTGTTTTGTGGAAGGCACAAAATAGTTTCTTTTCAGTGAACGATAAATACATATTTACTTGGAATTTAATCAGAATTTACTTTTAAAAATTGGCTTCACCACAAAATACGTCCAAAAAATAAGATTCTTTATTCCGTTTTAATGCTGACAATGTTGTTTTTCCACATGAAATGATCTGAGTTTATTATATTTGTCATGTTTCTGCAACTCTGAATCATCTTGCATTGGAATTGATTTATCTGGCTGTATTCATGTACAACAAAGTAAAGGGGTTTCATATTGTGACATATATTTTGTTGTTTCTTTTTCATGTAAAGGCAAGACTTTCATTATCTTAAAATATTTTAGGAAGAAAAGTACAATTAATTTACTTGTAGAAGAAAAAGCTAATCAAAGTAGCCACCATCTTGTTTGTGGTTAGTAAGATTTAATATTATCATTTATTTTAATAATACTTTTAATCAGCAAGGATGCATTAAATTGATTAAGAAAAATGATAGTAAAAACATTACAAAATATTTCTATTTCAAAAAATGCTGTTCTTTTAAACATTTTATTCACAAAAGAACCCTAAAAAAATGTATAACCATTTCCACAAAAATATTAAGCTGCACAACTGTTTTCAACATTGATAATAATAAATGTTTTTTTGAGCAGCAAATCAGCTTATTAGAATGATTTCTGAAGGATCATGTGACACTGGAGTGAAAATTTAGATTTGCCATCACAGGAATAAATTACATTTACATACAAAATATTTTAAAATAGAAACAGTTATTTTAAATCAGAAAAATATATATATCACTATATTACTGTTTTACTGTATTTTGGATCAAATAAATGCAGCCTTGGTGAACACAAGGGAACTTCTTTTAAAAACATTTTTAAAAAAATCCCCAAATACTTATTCACACACGCACACACACACACACACACATATATACATATATTTATTTATTTATTTTTTAGTGTCAAACCTCAAGCAGTGCTTTAAACTATCTATATATTACCAAAAACTGACACTGAATTTATTTTAAAATTGACACTTAAGAGCAAGGCAAACATTATTAAATTTATTTTATTTTAATTTAAATTAATTTTATTTTAAACATGTTAGGTCAGCTTAGCTGATGGCCTTTATCCAAAATGACTTATAGCACACTTAAAGGGACAGTCCCACTGGAGAAACCTCAAATGTCTTTTTGAGAGTCCTTTATGATAACCTTTCGGTTCTCAGCCTAGATTTATAACGACTTCAACACCTCCACAAGGCCTCCCAATGCAGATGTTTGACTCAGTCTGAAATTTTGACAACTTGTTTACCGATATTGCATCATGGAGCAGAACGCCTCTGAAATATGAATAGTGCACACATCTATTAATATAAACATGGACAGTTCATACAATATGCATGCAAAGTACACTTTGGCACATGAGAAAATAATAACAATGATAAACTCTCACCTCCCTTGTTTTCTATACCATTTACAACAGTTTCCAACACCTGTAAAATGATTAGGAGAGATACAATGCATAAAAGGTTTGTGGCGTCTTTCATGTGAGGAAACATGATTGTGGTAGATTTACCTTTATCTGGCCCGTCTTGACCCAGTGGCTGAGCTGCATGAGATCTTTTTCATGTTTCTCCATGTAGTTCAATGCAACAAACCTCTCTCTGTTAACATATTGTAGTGCATACACCTGTACTAAACAACTTCTAGTCTTCTTATAAAAAGTCTGATTTGAAATTATCTGACTGATTATTAACCTTAACCTTGGGGTCCTGTCTATGATATCATTTCCTTTTTTGTTTTATTTTTCTTTTCTTTATGTTAGTAGCACCACATGACTTTGAGTTGGTAGACAAAATATTTTTGCAAAACTGCTTCATTGCTTTTTTCTAAGAAATATTAAGTGACTATGCTAAGCTAGGTTCTTATTCAATTTATATGTAAGAATTTAATTATTTAATGAGTTTCTGTTCTTTATTTTTGAATCAGTTGTATCACCGTGATAATTTTGACTTTATGTCCCCCAAAATTTAAAAAAAAGAGGTGTATTCAATTTTTTTTAATTTTTTTGTCACTTTATTTTAAGGTCAAATTCTCGACTACGACTTTTGTCTCAATAAACTCTAATTTGTTGCTTATTAATAGTTAGTAAGGTAGTTGTTAAGTTTAGGATTAAGGATGTAGAATATGGTCATGCAGAATAAATGCTTTATAATTACTAACAAACAGCCAGTATGTTAATAATAGGCATGCTAATAAGCAACTAGTTAATAGTGAGAATTGGTCCCTATACTAAAGTGTTACCTTTTTTTTCAATAAATTAACAGTCCAAACTAAAAATGAGCATCAAATAAAAAGTCTGCCTTAGCAAACCTAAATATTAAAAGTTAATTTATAACAAGCCTTTTCAAATGCACCTAAAATGTTGACAAAACTAAATCTTTCTGTAGAAAACAGACCGATTTCATATTTCCACTTACATATTACCTGTCCAGCAATCGACCCACACGCTCCAGCCGCTCCACTGATGACCATCGCCTGAAGGCTTCCTGGAGTCACATGACCCTTCTCTCTCACACCTAAAAGAGCAGTGAGGCCTGGCATGCCCACCGCTCCTAAAACATAAACATGAAGACTATGAATCAAACCAGCCAAAATGAACACTATACCTTTTGCAAAAGGCTGCCATCCATCACATCGTAGGTGGAAGGAGGTGACAGTAGTGCCCACAGATAATGCCTGATTCCTGCTGGCCTCCACCTCCATCCACACACTCCTCTAATCTCCATGGCAACAGGTAGTCAGCTCCAGTTTCATTGTTCATGCGACAGTGCTGCATTGAGTTTGGTGTTAACACTGTTTCATATATGAGTGAATAAATTCATGCCTGGTAATATATTGATTATAGGTTGAGTTTTCATGAAGGAAATATGAATGTAGTGAAATACAGTGAATATTTCCCACAGGAAATGAATGAATTTCCACATAAGTGATGATAAACAGAAGTAAGGGTCAACTGAGAGGAAGAGTGTCCTGACTAACACTTGTCCTTCTTTCAGCTCTGGAGATTTCATAATCTCCTCCACACAGAAACTCTCTGGAACCTAATCATGTACAGGGGAAAAACATTAACTGAAGTTGTGGAGAAACATGCGGCACGTTAATATCTATGATTATTGGACTACATCTTAATGATTTGTAAACTAGCAAATTCGTCAACATGGCTTACCTGGTCGAGAACGCAACACAACTCTTTTTACATTTAACATTGTGCCTTCTTTTATTACTTAATGTTTTAATAAAAGAAAACTTGTAGCTATTTATAATGCAACTGCTAAAATTGTGCTTGCTTTGCTTCCTGAAAGAATCACGTGGTACACAGGAGCTCATCTGATTGGCTGCATGAGCGTTAAAGGACTGGTCGCATGTGTTGTGATGATGGAAAATCAGACTCGCGAATCGGTTCTTTCGAACAGTTCGTTTAGAAGAACCGGTTCTTTTTAATTACTACATGCGTATTTAATATGCAGATTCACTGTAATTTCATGTTAGTTCTAAAGTGATTTAGAATGTCAATATAACTTGAATTTACATTAAACAATACTACAGTTCATTTTAATTTTTTTGACTTGTTTTTGCATGTTTTAATAAAATGATTACAGCTGCTTGCTTATAAGCTCTCGGTTCAATGAGTCGAAGTTGTTGACTCTGATTCGGAAACGAATCGTTCTGTAAAATAAGGTTCAACTGCTTTAGAAACGATTCAAAAGAATGATTCTTTCACTAATCGCGTGGGTTTACAAATCTATACCAGGCGATTCCTTAAGAAATGTCTATTTTTTTTTATTATTATTATTTTTTTTACAGTACTTGTTTTAAAGCACACATGACATTGGGTTGAGGAGTTTGCATTGAACTTGACGATGTATATATTTATATTTGATCGTAAATCTGCCACAGCATTCACTAAAAAAGGTGTCCCCTGTATTAAAGATGCAAGAGAAAAATTACATCACTGTGCAGTTTGCAGCGGGTGGCGCTCTTGTTACCAGCGAGGAAGTGACGCTACAGGCAAAGGCTTAAAGTTTTTCCCCTTTTTTTCTTGAAAGCAACGCGAAAAGATCCGGATCGCTGGAGCTACGTCGCAGATGTTTTTAGAGGTAATGTACTGCGCAATAACTCCATCCTACTAGATCCAGTTTGAATGTATTTCCATTCGCAAAACATAGATTTCTGATGAGTTTCTGCAGGACCTCGAAAGAAGACCTTGTTCTTCTGGAGAATGAATTCGTTTGGGTGGTTCCGTACTTTTGACAGAAACAATTAAATGCGCTTTTGTCAGTGTTGCGAGTGGCGAACTGCTTCATGTAAACGCATTTTGCAGGAGCGCAGCAAGCGCTGCAACTACACATATGAAGTGCTGATCAGAGGAATAGTTGTGTTGCAACAAATATCGTTATCAAATGCAAGCGTTTCCTTTAAAACAGTGATCGTGTCAGTAGCGCCTGTGTCTGTTTTGTACCTGCATTATGATTGATCATGTTACTGTTGTGCAACATTTGGTGGTGTTGCAACATCTGTGTCATATAAACTTGTGTCAGCCTCCCCCCCTAAGCCATCACAACGAGTGCAGGCGGTTTACATCGACAAAATTGGTTATGCACTTCCAATTTGATTTCTGGCTGGGAATCATGCATGCATTGTAACTATTAAACAGGCATGCAGTCACTCGCCCATCTGCATTTTATGATTAAGAATGCAAGAAGGCTGCCTGCAATATGCACCTACTTACAGTAATGTCTGAGAAATATATTTTACACACCCGAATAGCATTCGAGGTATCAGATTGTTTATTGAGGGTGGTACACTCAGCACATGCCATACCCTGTGAATGGCTGGCCGCAAGTCTGGCGGCTTTGCACTTTATTTTAAGGCACAGCAGAGAGAGAGAGAGTACAGGAACACTGACACGATGAGGCCTATGGGTGTCTCCTTACTCACGGCAGCACATGCTCGATCATGTCCGTGCTGCTGCACGCATGCACTAATGCTCCCAGTTCTAGGCGTGATTAGAGTTACACAGAGCTCAGAAGTTTCTCAAATACTGTTAAAAAGGGAGTCTGTCTTACAGCAGTTGCCTTGACACTGTACACTCCATCACAATCATGTTCACAATGTTCCCTTTTAATATTGATAACAATGGTATCAGTGAGAATGGATTGAGAGCGAGTGAGGCTTTCTAGTGTAACGTTACATTCAGAAGAATGGGGAGTGTTAATGGTTGTAACACTATTTTTTCTTTCTTTCAGCAAAGTCTGTACGATTGTGAAATAATGTTTGCTTATTTGTATGCTACATGTTAAAAGTAGTTTAGAAATGCACAATTTATCCCTAAACTGTGTAAATTAGTGTGAAGTACAAAGAGTGATGTTACAGCCCACCACACTAGTGAGCTTGTAACAGTCATAAAACCTGAACATGCATGTTATGCATGATTTTTTTTTTTTTTTTTTTTTTTTTGAGGTAGGTTAATCAAGTCGTACACCATTATCACTCCAATTTATGTTCATTTTAAATGTTTTAATAAAACTGAAAACAAACCAATGAATCCTTTACACATTTCCTGGGTTTTTAAAAGTGGAAGTTGCCATAGTTGAGTAAACATGTATAGTGTTGAACAGAAACTAGAACAAAATAATTTTGCATTGTTTCAATAGCAAAATCCACAATAACATTTCTGTGAAAAAATATCAAGAGCTTGATTATGATTGTCAGAAGAGAGAAGGATGTCAAATTTGCCGTAACACTCTCAGCCATTGTAGTAGAAACACTCACACAGCAGCATTAACTATAATTTTCTATAATTTAATGCTAAAATATAATGTTATAAATGTACATTACATTATTAAAAAATGAAAATGTAAAAAACTGTCATCATCATAACAGTCCATCTAGAAAAAACTAAAACACTGCTCTTGCAAGTTTGTGTTAGACACTCTCACAATTGTGGGAAATTTAGGTCTATACATTGTGCAAAATGAGACACCTTTGTGTTACAACCCTTCCTATCTGCACAGACATGATATTTCTTGTTTTTAAACATGTAGATGAAAAGCTTATGCAGATATGCCAAATTCAACCTGCTGATTCAGACGATAATGATCACAAATTAAAATGCAGACATACTTCAATTCAAGTTTACTTGTATAGTGCTTTTCACGATACAAATTGTTGCAAAGCAGCTGTACAGAAAATTCAAGTTTCTACATTATATTTAGTAGTAGCTTATCAGTGGTGACTATGTCAAGTTGATGTCCATATGGCAGAAATGTACACTAAAAATCATGCAGTTAGTTAATAACATGTAATCAAACAGATGGTGAACACTAACAGCAATGTTGCGATCAAACTTATAACAAAATTTGCTAGTTTTCCACTAGTTTCAACCACGTGCCTCGTCTTTCTGCTCACTGACCCCACATATTGTAATTCATTCACTCGATTCAGATATGGATGGGGATGTTTGGTACAAGCCATGCTTTTAAGAACGTTTCCCAGTGACGGAATTTCCCGCATGGTCTGTGCATTTGCTGTAATTTACAGCGCCCCGCATGGAAGGGGAAAGGCCTTATATGGTAGCGGAAGTGGGTGTGGCCAAGGGGACAGTAGGGGATCACAAGACTTCAGCTGAAAGAGAATGTGTTGTTCCATACTTCATGTACGAGTGAGCTAAACTGTTCGGGGCGTTTTGATTCGCATGCGCGTGCAATAATAACGAAATCGCGTGCAATTGTTTTGAAAAACGCCTCGCCATTTTGTCAAAGAGCCCTCCATTTCAATTTCTCGGTGGTTTGGTTTGCACAAGGATCTACCTCTTGACTTGAATATTAGTGGAGTGAGGTCAGCATTGCATGACTCAATCGTGGATAAGCATGCAGTCATTTTTCTACTGTTGCATTGGACCTTGCAGTCGTTCAAAGGGCGTCCTGAAAATAACAAGCACGGTAAGGATGATTTTAAACGCCTGATATTTAATTTTTAGGGCTGTTTAGCAAATCGAAATCGTGCAGTAGATATCATTATCAAGTTATCGCAGAATATTAGTCGCATTCGAGCGTGCGCTACGTGTGGCTCTTACTCCCTTGTAATACTGAAAGCATGAACTAACTACATTCACCAGAGTTGACAACTAGGAAGAGACAGGAGGGGGGCTTGTCATTTACCACTTTTATTATTTTGCTGCTCAAGCATGCTTCATAGGGTGCATTGTTGTCTCACTTTGTTGCAGTGTGACACGGAATTAGTGACTGGATAATCCCTTTTCTGCAACAAAGGACTTCTGGTAAATAGCTGAGCTGGCTTCACTAGGAAGGGGGGTCCAGGAAAGGCACCCAGTATGCAAACACACTCAAAATATATTGAGCTTTTTGAGGGGCTTGAATGCGCTTTTCGAACGTTCGAATGGAACGCGGCCGTCCTGCGTCGCGTTGAAGTTAAAGGGATAGTAACACAAAATGAGTGCTCTGTCATCGTTTATTCACACGCATGTTGTTCCAAACCAGTATGACAAAACAAGATGTTAGACAGTTTCGGTCTCTATTCACTTTTAGCGCGTCTTTTTCCACAAAATGAAAGTGAATGGCTGTCGTTTAGAATAACATCACCTTTTCCACGGAACAGTTACAGTCATACAGGTTTGGAACAACTTGAGGGTGAGTAAATGATGACCGCATTTTAATTCCTGTGTGAACTATTCCTTGAAAGGTAGATATAGACTCTTTAAAACTAGATAAACTAGAGACCCCGTTCTGTGTCTACGCCCCCTAAAGTGCTGTCTAGTGAGGCAGCTGACTAGGTCTTGAGCCACAAGCACTCTCTCTAAGGGGAATTCTCGCTCGTGCCTCAGCACTTGAGTCTCTTCTGCATTCGTTTGCGGTTTAAATTAAGAGCTAGGTACGATTAGGTAACCGTACTTGACGTTACAAGCTTATTAAACGCGTTGTCAACTGTTAAAACCGTGGCTTGTGTAACCGTGCGTCGTTGTGTCTTGTGTTGTTTTGCCAATGTAATGCATGTGCTTTCACCGCGCGCAGTTTTCAGCAGAACGCCATGCGCTGGATTACTCGAATAAAAAATGTAATGCACTAAAATGTGTTAGCTAAACTTGACCTACAATATGGTCCTTGCACTTTAACTGGACGCTGATTTGGTTGATGCAATTGTTTACATCCCCGCACAGTTAGGGGTGTTTCTTATTGCGTTGCGACAACCCTGAATATACTGCAGCTTTAAATGGCTGCTTTGAGTACGCAGTATGTGTACACTTTACTGTAGACTATATTGAATTTTGCAATATATGATTTAGCCTAATGTAATTAATTTAATGCTCAGTTATTTATTTATTTGTTTATTTTTACAGAAACAATGTGAACTTGGTGAAGTTGGTTAATGCATATTTGCATTTCATGCTAAAAAATTAAATTTCCCGTTTATTTTTCTCCAGAATAACCTTTGAATCCTTCTTTTTGTTGTTTTAATAAACATACCTGGTGTAAAAACGAGTGTTATGTATTTAGCTATTTTGTAACGTATGTAATTTAGCTGGCAATATGCTATAAGTAATATATAAGAAACACATGCATTGGAAGAATTGCACAAAATTTAGGTTTCAGTGCTATTTTATACTATGCATAGAGAACATTTGTATTGGTCAGTGTAATAAAACAAAAAGCCATGGGAGGTGCACTACAGTGATTTTTAGCATAGGTAGCTAATCATTGTAAGTAAAAGCAGAAACACTAATGCACATTAAATAAAGGACAATAAACCAATCTTAATGAATATAGATCACAAAAGAAACATGTTAAATCATCAGGTAGAGAGCTTTGATCTTATTTGTGTAGTTTATAATTTGCTTGCATGAAGATTTATATCTCTTTTAATAAATGTGCTCTCATGAGTTAACTGTTTTGAGATATGCAAGACATCTGAGATTATTCATTATTCATTTGATTGCTACATATGCACATGCTCATAACAAAATGCAAGACCTCCATGATTTACGAGGGGAGGGTATAGCAGGTTAATGATAGATTTTTATTGATTTTGATGTTAATATTTGGATGCTTATGTGAACTATGTGGGAATTACCTTCAAACAATTGCATTGTGAAACTAGGTTAGTACATTTTCACACTTTCTGTGGGATTGTGTGTGCAACTGTACATCTCTCCTCATCTTACTCACTTTACTGTAGCCCTCTCTGCGCACAAGCTAGAAACAATTATTTGTGGTAATGTGCATATTTTCCCCTTACTCACACTTAGCATTCTCACATATGTGTCATCTTGGTTTGTTGGTTGCTAAGGTTAAGTTTCTTTCTGTGCATGCTGAACAAATTACCTGCAGTTTGTTTAACACTGTTTTATTATGTGCACTAAACTGCTAATGCCACAGCTCCCCCAACCCTTAACAATCCACTTTACCCTTTCAATTCTTTTCTCTAGGGTTCTATTCATGAAATTGCTGAAACGGCTATTTCAATGAACCCCCACTAAGCCCAAAGTACTGACTCTGAAGGCTAACCATAATATTTGTCACCACTTTCTTCTTAGGTTGTCTCCAATGAATGAGCAACAAGTTAACCTAAAGACTTCTCAACCCAGCTTGACATCCCGGGAGCGGAAGAGTTGGCAGTGAAGACAAAAGCAAATGGACATGTTTGAGATACATCGTACTGAATCTACTATTTCTGAACGAGAGATGCTGCAGTTTTTTCTTTTAAAGCTTACCTGCATTCCTACCATGCTGAGTAGGTTTGGATGACCATTAACTGTCATTAAACCAATCAAGGGTGATACTCTAAGACTATTCATTAAAACTTTGTGTGGTTTGGGAATTTGAACTGTTGTCTCCTTAACCTCCCACTCCACCACTCCTCAGAATATATATTCATGAAAGTCATGAGTTTGCAACCTCAACAGAAACCAAACGCAAAGAGAACAGGCAAGCGCATCACTTTCTTTAACGATCAGGGTGTGGCGATGAAAGAGGCCTCTCAGCATACAGAGCCTTACTATGGCATTGGGGTCCCTTCCTCAGGGCCAGGCCATAATGACAGTGGAGGTGTGGAAGGCTTGAATGTAGAAGCACCACATACGTACCTCAATTCTGTCATTTTCAGCCCAGAGAAGGGTGATCAAAGCCGTGGGCACTACCAACAGATGATGCCCATGAAGTGGCCCCATCAAGAGCCATCTTTGCAGCCCCAACAGCGACCAAACAATTGGTCACAGGGTATGACCGCTTGGTCCCAGAACTTTGGCTCTTACCTGGGGGCTCAGAATGCTTTTGCAAAGCAGATGCATGAGGGCATGTCAGTACAGCAACAGCAGCAGCAACCTGAGCCGTTGACTATTAGGGCAACTGAAAAACAAGGGGCTAACATAAGTGTAGAGACCTTTAGGGATACGACCAAACCTAGCCGGGGTATGGACTGGGAACAGCAGCAAGCCTTTCAGCAAACACAAAAGCCTGGAATGTTAAATCCGCAGCAGCACGGACAGTCCAACATTGGGAATTCTGTGCTGCAACCCTTTCAGGTAGCTTTCGGACAGCCCAAGCAGAACTTGGTAGCGGGTTACTATCAGGTAGTTCAGGGCAATCGGACCTTGCCAAATTTGAATTACAGTACCCAGACGAATTCCCCACATCAGCTTCAGCAACTGCAGCAACAGGAGCAACAGCAAAAGATGCAACGACAAATAATGCTCCAACAACGGCAACAGCTGGAACAGCAGATACGACAACAGATGCAGCAGCAGCAGGTACTTCAGCGTCAAAAACAGCCACAACAGATTCCACAGTTACAGCAACAAGCACAGCAGTTAAAACATACTCAGCAACAGCAACCGCCACAACAACATATGCAACAGATTCAGCCGCAACAAGACAAGGTGCAGCAGCAACAAAAATCTGAGCAACTTCTTCAGAAACAGCATGTATTGGAAAATTACTCTGATGGCCAGCAGCCGCATGCTTCTTCACTTGATCAGCATCAGCCCTCATTACCAGGACAGTCCCAAGAGACAACTGATCCCCCGTCAACACAGACTCAAGACTCCGTTCCTCAGCCTCCCACAACTCTTCCTCAGCAATCCACCGAGACCCAACAACCTGGGCCCCGGAGATCACGTCGGCTTTCAAAAGAGGGTGGAGGCCCTGCCTCGGATAACCCATTTGTCATGCCGACTGATCTCCACACCCAAGGCTCTCAGAATGGAGCTTCTGAGACCAGTGCGGTTCAAGACATCCGGGCCGCTCCAACAGGTGTAATCCAGAGCACACGACGTAAGAGGAGGGTGTCGCAAGAGGTCAACCTGGAAACCTTGGCTCAGAAGGCTTCGGAAAGGGAATCTCTTCCCTCACGTAGTGTCAAGGTAAGACAACTGGCAGATTTTCAGTCAAACATGTTGGAGAAATTAAAGTACGTTGTGGTTTTGCCAATTCATTATGATGAAAAGTTGGTCTGCGACTTAAGGATGACGAATTACCCCTAGCCAAGGGAAGTTGACGTCATTATCTGCTTAACACGGTGCAGTGAGGATGCACTAGTTGTTTCAAATGCATACAGGCTCTGCAGGTTTCTCAGTTGATGGGGAGTGTAAAGTTAGTACAGGCACTGACTGTTGCCATTAAGTCACATAATCTCTTAAGGCAAGAAAAAAGGGTTTTCCACACCACTATCTCCTGACGGACTCCTCATACAAATACCAGCATGTGCACCCCATCCTTAGCCCACTGGCCCTCTTGAGGATGTCTAAACATTGATGTACATAAAGAGCTGCATTTCCTTTTGTCAAAGCCCAAAAGCACAGCCTAACATAGCTAATTTTGATTTTGCAGTGTCACTGAGTCACTTCTTTTTTTAGAATGGGAGATTGTTAAGAGATTTCATCCTCTTGCAGTAGATGTTGCTTATATGGACTAGTGTTAATTGCTTGGTTTGTTCATTCTTTTACTGCGCACAGAGGATTAGCGCAATTAGCAGTCAAATTTAATGAGGGGATCTAAGTGTTTCTGGGCTGTGCTATTTAGTTCACTCTACTTTTCCTTGTTACATAAACTTCCTTTGAAAAGGACAGCAGTACTCCCTTAAGACGTCCAACGGATGATAACAAAGAAAGGGTGTGTGTACATATACCTTGATCTGTGGGCCAGATAACATACAAAACACAAAGAACGGTCCAGTAAAAAGCATATCTTAGGTCAGCTGATTCCAGCTCCTCGAAAGGAGTCAGTGATGGTTTTTTTTTTTTTTCGGTCTCAGGTGTCACTTTATGCCTCTAAACCTCCTCTACTCTAAATGTAGGCTGAAAAACAGCTCTTGCTCAAGGGTGAGTGAGCTGCAAGGGCTTCATGTACTAAGCTGAATACCTTAGCGGTGCCAGCAAGGCCGGAGTTCAGATAAGACAGGCCACATCCTCAGGGATTTCTAGATTTTCACGCAACTTCCAGTTAGACACGTGGTAGTTTTATTTTCATCATGGCTTGCTTAGAGTTAGCAATGAGGAGAAACAGGAATTGCTCTCACAATAAGGGAAACATGGGTTTGGTGCTCCTCCCAGAATGCTTTTTTTCTGACTCAAACATCGTGATTTTTTTTTTTTTTTTTTTTTTTAAAGAGGTTTCGAAATTTGCAGGCATTGTGAAATTGCTAAGAGTACAACTTTTGTATAGTTCCTGGAGTAGTATGAATGCAGTTCAGTAAACCTAACATAGAAGGAACCCGTTCTCTAATTATTAACATACCCACAGAAGAGTCTGGTTATATGGAGGTATTGTCCTGTGCTGGCATGCCATTATGCTATTCACTTGTGACAAATATCTATACATCCTCATGCAGTCTGCTGCTGCTCTGCAGGGCAAGATATTTCTTCCTGGAGCAGAAATGAGGTCGCAGTTGATTCATTAAGATGTTTTTGAAAATAGTCTTGAGCTAACCTCATTTCCTGTACTAATATATCTTATCAGCTCTTAAGCACTCTCTCTTTTCTTTCATGCATATCAATTACGTTTACAGAGCGGAGGAAGGATGCGCTCTGCTGAGATTTAGGACTTGTGTTTAACCATTAATTTGACTGTGGTAATCATGTGTGTTGTCAGCAAGAGCCACACAGGCCCTGGAGCCCCCCTGTTGCCCCAACAGGTCCAGGTCGAGGGGCAGCTGAGGTGGATCAGGTGAGTGCTAAGCGGCCCAGAGATGACAACCTCATGCCATTGGTCATTCCAGTATCTGTGCCAGTGAGGCAGACTGATTCCTCGTCCCCGGATCATGAGCAAGGCTCCCTCTCAGCTAGTTGGCCTTCACGGACTTTGGGCACCCATGACATGAGCTGCTCCGATTATAAGACTTCTGTGATTGTCACACGACGACGTTCGCTGAGGAACTCTCTGTCAGAGAGCACAGGCCAGGTGAGTTCACAAACTGGCCAATCTTATCTAAACAATAAAGGGGTCATGAACTGCCTTTTTATTATTTTGTACTGTTCTCTGAGGTCCACTTATAACGTTATCAAGATTTTAACATCAAAAAACATCATAATTTAGACGTAATAGGCTATTTTCTGTCCTGTTTTAACCCCCCTCATCAGAGCGCTCTGTTTGAATAGACGTGGCGGATTGTAGACTCGGAAGTAAACGCCCACTGCTGTGATTGGCTAACAGATGGGTATGTTTGACAGCGTATATCCTACACAGATGGGCGCTGCTGTGATTTAGGTTAAAACGCATAAATACTCAGTACATATCAAAAGATCTGTAATAACAGACAAAGCAAATTCACACTTGTGTGGTGCGACATCAGATCCAATATAGTCGGCACAGCTTCGTCTTTTAGTTTGAATCTTTCTGAAAATCCCGCATCGAATTGTGCCTTGTTTGTAAACAAACCCGCGGTAAAATAAAGTGAACAAAGCACCAAGTTCTTACTGACGTGGTCTGGAACTTCATTAAAAATAAAGTTAATCCACTCTTTCCTAATGTTGGTATCAGAAGGAAGGCAATGCGAAGACTGTTTTTCCACAACTTGGCACTATACAGCATCTTGTTGTCTTCGGAGCCATCTTTATAATTTGGTTTCTGTGTAGACCTGCGTTCACCTCGCTCGTTATTGAGAGAATTGGTGGGTGGGGCTAAACAGGCAGTGATGTCAAGGCATTGATGATCTTCTGTGGAGGCGGTGCTTATCCTCACTATTACATCATAGAGTGGCACATTCCACAAGCTGTCGTTTTGGCAGACTGGCTTCAATATAAGCTGTTTTTAGACCGACAACAAAGTTTTGAGTTCTGAAACTTACAAAATGTTTTTATAGTACAATGATCTCTTATACAGTATGTCAAAAGATCAAGGGAATTTTGGTTTCTTAGTTCATGACCCCTTTTAAGATACCTTTCTATGCCCATGATCTCTCTGTCTCTCTCTTTGCCTACTTATCTATTTCCTCCCCCTCTGTTAAACCCTAGATTAAAATTCCCCAATAATCCACAAATTTCTGCCAACCCCCCTGTCCATTCTCTGCACCCTAATCCAACCTTCCCCCACCCCATTTCACTACCACATTTATAAGATCAAACAAGACTCACCAAGATCATCCTGATTGCATATGGTGTATGTATTTTAGAGGGGTTTCTGCTCTACCCAGCTTGCCAACATCTAATTTCTTCTACAGAATGGCGGAGCAGAGAGCGGAAGTGAAGCTGATGGCAAACTGGCCAAAGCCAAACGACGTCCTCGTCCAGAACCGCTCTTTATACCCCCACCCAAACTTGGAACTTTTATTGCCCCACCAGTCTATTCCAGTATCACACCTTACCAGAGTCACTTACGTTCACCTGTCCGATTGGTCGACAACCCCCTCAACATGCCGCCTTACACTCCCCCGCCCATCCTCAGCCCAGTTCGAGAGGGTTCGGGTCTTTACTTTTCCACCTTCCTGTCGGCGGCGGCCGCCGCTGCTGCAGCAGCAGCGAACAATCAGGGGCTGCCCCCACCTGCCACTCCCAAATCTGCCACCCGTAGCCTCCTGCGCTCCAGTGAGTTCCTTTTACTATCTCTACAAAGTACATTAAAAGCATTCATTAAATGCAACCTTAAATAGAGTTCAGATAATCAGTATTTAGAATTGAATGTCCTGAAGTTGACAACCAAAAACCTAAACTTACACTACCAGTCAAAATTGTTTGAACATTAAGATTTTAAATTTTTTAAGGAAGTCTCTTCTGCTCACCAAGCCTGCATTTATTTGATCCAAAGTACAGCAAAAACAGTAAAATTAACATTTTTACTATTTAAAATAACTTTTCTATTTGGATATATTTTAAAATGTAATTTATTCCTGTGATTTCAAAACTGAATTTTTAGCATCGTTACTCCAGTCATATGATCCTTCATAAATCATTCTAATTTTCTGATTTGCTGCTCAAAAAACATTTATTATTATTATTGTGTTGAAAACAGCTGAGTTTTTTTCATGTTTCTTTCATGAATAAAAAGTTCAGAAGAACAGCATTTATCTGAAATAGAAATCTTTTGTAACATTATAAATTTCTTTATCATCACTTTTGGTCAATTTAAAACATCTTTGCTAAATAAAAGTATTAATTTCTATAATTTCTTTCCCCCTTCCAAAAAAAAAAAAAAAACTGACTCCAAGATTTTGAATGGTATAGTGTATAATGTTAACAAAAGCTTTTTATTTCAGATAAATGCTGATCTTTGGATCTTTCTATTCATCAATAGAATCCTGAAAAAAGTACTCAACTGTTTTAAATATTGATAATAATTAAAAAAAAATGTTTCTTGAACAGCAAATCAGCCTATTAGAATGATTTCTGAAGGATCATGTGACACTGAAGACTGGAGTAGTGATGCAAAAGATTTAGCTTTGATCAAAGCAATAAATTACATTTTAAAATATATTCAAATAGAACAGTTATTTTAAATAGTAAAAATATTTTACTGTTTTTGCTGTACTTTGGATCAAATAAATGCAGGCTTGGTGAGTAGAAGAGACTTCTTTAAAAAAAAAAAAAAAACATTAAAAATCTTACTGTTCAAAAACCTTTGACTGGTAGTGTAAGTACTGTTCCAAAACCTAGTATGCTGCCTAGCCAGCTACCTTCTAAGACAGTGTCCGAACCGTAATACTGTTTTATACGGGACTCCTTGTACATTACACAAGTAGCGCTCCACAGATGAAGCACTTGACTAACAGTTGATTCCAATGAAGTTTGATGATAGCCTAAGTTGCTAAGCTAACAACTTGATATTCTAGTAACTCAATACTGGATACTTTACAAAGTCTGTCCATCATCTTATGTTCATTTGGTCTCCTAAGCTCCTCCTAATGCATGCTAGGGTTACCTGTTTAGCAAAGGAGATATGCTATGCTGCCTTAGAATTTGCTACCCAAAATATTGAGGAAAATGAAGTCCACTGAGCTGCCTACTGTTTTTAACAGCTTAAAGTGCTGTAAGTAGGCACCCCATTAGGGTTTGGAACAGACCTAGTATACCTAAGATATATGTCCTAACAAGCCAGGATACATGTAATTAGACATAATTGATGTGCGTATCATGAATAGGAGGACATATAATAAGAAACACTGTTTACTTTGCGTCTAAGTACAGTCTTTTTGTTTGTATATGTCCAGACAGCAGTGATATAACCCCTCCAGTTCTCTCTGCTATGAGTGAGGCTACACCTGTCAGCATTGAGCCGTAAGTACATACGCTATTCAAATAACACCCTCACATATTACGCTTCACAAGTTTCTTTAATTAGCGTATGCTTCTGGCCAAATGATAACTTCCTTTACTTGGTTAACTTGCCTTTCATTCAACTGAATGAAAGTCAGTTCTCAGATTGGCTGATTGTTTCTTCACATTTATTAGACAATACTCAATGGAGTAGCCTAGAAATCACTTTATTTTCTGTACAGAGCTGCAGCTTTAAACAGCATAAATGTTGAAGGTGTGAAAACACAACGTGAGCTTGCTAATGCATGTGGTGTAAACAGGCCTTATTGATATTACTTGATTGTAAGTTGTAAACTGTAGACTGCAGATGCAAAATTCATGATTTTAGCTTGTATGTTAACAGTGGAGCTGGTTGGGGAGCTGTTTTGTCATGCAAAAGTCATTCTGTTAATGTGTTTAAGGGAAACAACATCTCAGTGGGTTTCTTGGATCATACATGGGGTATTTCAGAGCTATGCTTTCAAGAAAAGAGTAGGTGGGGGATGGTGGCTGAACAGAGGGAATTATGGGATATCTTCTCTGACCGGTACCAGCTGGTTTATCTAATGGTCAGAACAGTGTTCGGTTGAAATTCTTTCTCTCTTACATACACAGTGAATGGCTGCAGATCGCTTCATTTTGGAGTTGGCCAATGCACCACGAAAGCACATCCTGGAACAAAATAATAAAACACAATCTGTCTTGCCTTATCCCCAGACCTTGGCAGTCAGATACTGGAACATTTGGCTTTGGAAAAACATGGGGTGTTAATTTTATGCAAATACCCATGGTCAAAATCTACTCTCATGAATGCTTGTGTTCTCGAAGAAAAATAAAAAGCTGACAATGAGATGAGCAATGCACTAATTGAAACGGCAGTCTGAAACAACTTTAATAGTCATAAATGGTTCTGATTAGTGAACCAGACACCTTTAGAAACAACACAAACTACCTGTGGAAAGACCTGAAGTGGACTGTGATTGTTCCTCAGGAATTTCTCATTACTTAGGCATGTTTCAGTAGCCTCATGTTTATCTTCCACTACACTTTGAACCACAAATATTCCCCTTTAGCCAGCAGTCCGTGTGACCCCTGTCCACAAAGGCATTTGGACATGTTTCTCAAATAATGCTCATTAGGGTTTGAACTAGGGCTGGGGAAAAAATATCGACTTCTCGATTTTAATCAATTCTCATTTTTACGAAATGATATTGATTCTTAAATTCCAAGAATTGAGTAGTCTAGCCTGTTTTCAGTTAATGAACAGAACATTGTAGCACAAATCCTATACAATAAATCGCAGTAAGCTTTGTGCTTTGACATTTTTGATATGAAACATAGTTTCAGATTTCAAATTCTGTCCATTTTATTACAGTATTAAAACAATAAATGGCGTTTTGGTGCTGTTTAATGTGTAGTGACAGCGTGAAACTCGTGTAAACTGATCATCACCTCCACTTTAATAACAGTTACAGCGTTAAATAAACGTGAATAACATCCGATGGTATATTAAAAGAAAGAGTACAGCTTACGACAATATAACATCTTGTAAACAATGTCACATAACGTCACATTTACCTCAGAAAAAAACATATTCTGTGACCAAAAACTCGTTTGTCAGCTTGAAAAATGAACTCTAGAAAGGAGCATTTTGCTAAATATACACACCATATAAATTTAAGTTGGAGTAAATTCGTCAAATTTTTTAACCTTAAATATTATAATAATGTAGTACCAACTGACTTTCATGTATATTTTACAGCATTAGTTGATTTTCTTTTTTTGTACTGTACCAGTACCTGATATATATTTGAAATTTGTGTCAAAACTTTGTTTTAATTGAATTGTTCAGCTAATAATATAATAATTTAAATAAAAACTAATTTATTTGATTAAAAAGTATCAATATAAAAGTATTTGAAATTATAAAAATGCAGAATAGAAGCATTTTCGTTTGTGGTCTGATGCTTTTGGACTGCATTATTTTAAAAATTGTATTCATTTAGTTGGATTGCTACAGCAGCCTGTTTATATTCATTCTCTCTTGCAGTCGGATAAACATTGGATTGCGGTATCAAGCGGAGGTCCCAGAGCTGAGAGAGCGCTCAGCAGCTCAGCACGACCTACACAAGGCTGAACTGGTGTGGGCGCCACTGCCTGACCTGGAGGCCAATACTGAGCAACAGCAAAGAGGTTTACAACTTACACAATACCACATTAACTTCTCTTTTTTTTAATTCATTAAATTGAATGAAAGGAAGTTGCAGGAATATGTTCTGCAATTTGCCTGATTTAAATGAAATCTGCATGACCATATGCTTAAATCCATGTCTTTCCTGGACCTTCTGTGTGTCCCTGCAGTGGATTACCTCATGCACCTGGCGTGCTCGAGTGCGTTGTGTGGAGGAGGGACCAATCAGGAACTGGCCCTGCACTGCCTGTTTGAATGCAAGGGTGACGTCATGGTGAGTGTCATGCAGTAGCACACTGGCATATTTTAAGTGCACTTCCTGCTGCATTGTGTACCAAGCAAACCCGTTTATGCTCGACTGCTCCTTTTCTTAAACCACTGATTAGTAAGAGCGATAGATGGAGGATTTGTCTAATGAGTGGAATATATCTGAATGAGCTGTTTGTTTTTGAGTCATCTAAGGATTTCTTGGTGACATCTGTAACAGGAAATATCAATTTAGGGAGTGTAATCATCTTACTGACTTAAAATGAAATTATGTGGAATTATGTATTGCAAAGCCTGAAAAAACAAAGTGTTGATGTGACTGATATGTGCAAATGCATTACACGCACATAGAAAGTATGTATGTAAATGACATGGTCTGCAGTTTTTCTTTCAACAGCATTTCACACGCCAGCATGCATATGAAAAGCTTAGACCCCTATGAAATCCGTTTTATTATTTTATTTTCCCAAATTCTGTTTTTTTTCTGTTTTAATTCTTCTAGACTGTTTTAATGGTTGAATTAAATTTTAGAAATCAAAAAGCATGCCTAATTAATTGAAAGCATGAAACTTACTGAATTTAACAGCAATTTATTAAAAGTTTAACATTTTTAAAGCCCTATGAAATACTTTTTTTCCCTTAAATTGTTTTATTTTTACTAAATTCTCTGTTTTCCATTAATTTTCTGGATTACATTTTAATGGTTTCATTCAATTTTAATAATCAAAAGCATATCTAAATAATTGATTTTATAATTTTTGTTTTTCAGAAATGCTGTGTTGTGTATTTTATTTTTCTGGTAAATAATTTTTCTGATAAATATTCCTTAAAAATAATGTTTTAATAATTTTATTATTAGTAGTAGTACTATCATTACATTAAGTTATATATTTATGTCACAGTTTCTTCAAGTTAAACTGAACTTTCATTTTGATGGGTTGCTGTGACGACCTTTTAAGTTTCAGTTTGAATATTTTGATAAATACATTTCAGAAAAATTAATTGTAAATTTTAGTGATGATTCACAGGTTCAGTTTAATAGTTACTTAATTAGGAAACAATTAATAATGAATAACAATTCTTGCAGCATTTGTTAATATAAGTTAATGTTAATTTATGAATATACAATTGTTCATTAATTCATGTTCGTTCATAATGCATTATCTAATGATCATTTATATACAAATACTACCCTAAATGAACAAATGATGTAATACTTTTATTTATTTATTTATTTAGAATTAAAAGTACTAAATTCTCTCTGAGACTGCTTTAATATACAGTAAAATGGCATATATTTAATTCAGTTCTTTTAATTTAATGTATTTTTCAAAACAAATCATTCCAAAGCGATTTTACAGAGAAAAGTGCCATACGCAACTAGTTTGAGGTGGCTAGTTTGGTCTTAGGGACCATAACTAGTAATTATGATTCTTCTGCAAGTACATTGTATGAAAAGATGCATTTGACAATATGCCACTTTTTTTTTCCTTAAATGAAATGCATATAATATTGATAAATACAATTTATTTTGATTCACTTGATAATTGTGGTTTATCTGAACAGGATATCATGTAATTGAACCTGTTTTTTAATCAGTTGGCAGCCCTGGTTTATTTATTTACGATAACTGATTGGCAAACCAGGTGAAACCAGTGCGGCCTGCTAATTGATGACCCCTGTTTTATGAAAACACAAATGGTGCGTGTGTTTTGATATGATCCTTTTCAACGTTCGCTCAGCTGAGCCAGCAGCTGCAACAACACAACAGCCAGCCGCTTACTGCTGAGCTGTCACACCGCTGCCATGGCAACCACCTGTCAATCACAGGCTCATGTCCAGAACGACACACTGAAGATGACTAAATCATGTGCGTTGTGCTTCTGAGCCAATTACACTGCAAAATAAAAAGCTATTTGTTGCTTTGTGGTTCGTATCACATGTGAAGCACTTCTGCAGAACCTGAAAGTCAGCTCGACTCTCTGAGAAGTGTCTGTGAGGTTTGTGGTGTTTGAGTATCAGTGATAAGAGAGATGCACTGACAATTGGTTCCATGTTGTTGCTTTTAATAGTTTTATCTTGTTACATCTTATTTTTTGTAATTGCAAGTTGCTAGACCCTTAGTTATTTGTTGCTTTGTGTTTCTTGCAAATTAGTAATTTGCGTTAACCACTAGCTGACATGGTCTCTATGTAGACGTTTTAACACATTAATAAATATGTCAGACAGAAATGGGGTTCAGCAGCAAATTTAAATCCCAAACAGATTGGCCCTGTGATGAGATCTGTCATGTTATGTGTTATAACAATGATTTATTTTTTTTTTAGACATAACTTTGAGTTAGAATAGTTTGTAAGAGCATGAGTATAAACACAACGAGTCTATAAAAGTCGACTAGATGCATTTCCTGCTCAGTGTCATGACATTTAATGTCTCCGACAGCCACTATAGTCCAAATGTTATTAAAGAATTGCTTCACTTCCAGAATAAAAATTTCCTGACAATTTACTCACCCCCATGTCATCCAAAATGTTCATGTCTTTCTCTCTTCAGTCAAAAATAAATTAAGGTTTTTGAAGAAAACATTCCAGGATTTTTCTCCGTATAGTGGACTTCAATGGGGATCAACGGGATGAAGGTCCAAATTGCAGTTTCAGTGCAGCTTCCAAGGGCTCTACACGATCCCAGCCAAGGAATAAGGGTCTTATCTAGAGAAACGATCGGTCATTTTCTTAAAAAAAGTAAAAATGTATATATTTTTTTAACCACAAATGCTTGTCTTGCACTAGCTCAACCACACGCATTACGTAGTCACGTTGGAAAGGTTACGCACGACGTAGGCGGAAGTACTGACCCAGTCTTAACAAAGCGAATGTGCAAAGAAAGTCAAATGGCCTTTAAAATAAAAAGGTAAAACAACGATATCGGACAATTTTTGAAGTTGAACTACCCTACCTTACCTTTTGGAACGGAAGTACACAACGAAGAACTAACCACGTGTGACCTTTCCAACGTGATTACGTAATGCGTAAAGTCACAAATACGCATCACAGAGGTAGTGCAAAATGAGCATTTGTGGTTAAAAGTATATACATTTTTAATATTTTTTTAGAAAATGACGATCGTTTCACCATATAAGACCCTTATTCCTCGGCTGGGATCGTGTAGAGCCCTTTGAATCTGCATTGAAACTGCAATTTGGACCTTCAACCTGCTGATCCCCTTTGAAGTTCGCTATATGGAGAAAAATCCTGGAAGTGAACTAATCCTTCAGTGGCCTTTTTCAGGACATGTAGAAGCATGTACAACAAACATGTACAACAAAAATTCATGAGTGGGGTATTACTTATGTCATACAGTTAAATGTGAAAATATCTAACCACAGACCTTATTTCAGGCATTTAACCAAAAACCATTTAAATTTTTTTTCTTTTTTTCAGTTTATTAATTTTTTTCAGTTAATGAATTTTTTTTTTTTAAATGATATTTCATTTTTATATTTTTTATTTATTGATAGTGCAATGGCGTTAATACATGGCTTTAAATGGCATTAAAATATGGCTTAAGTGTCCAGATACTTTTTGGGCCTCTGTATAAAGTGCACATGCTTTGACATGTTGAACTTTGGTTGTCCAGGTCATGAAAAGTTGAAAAAGGGCCATACACAAGAAAAAAAACTCACGTTAGAGCTCGATGACCTAGAAAAGACTATGATGTTCTCGATTTATCGCACCCTGAGAGACTGTATGGTGGAGAGAACAAGAGGGATTATCCAGCGACTTGCACAGCTGGGTTAAACGCCTTCAGCAAAGCCTTTTACACATGTTGTTAAGGATATAGCGATGGTCTTGCAGAATTGCATCTCTCCTGCCCTCATTAATCTCTTCAAATCAACTCTAGGGCATAACATGCCCTGACCTGTGTTTCTCTTAACTTGTGACTACGTCTCTCCCGCCAAAAGACATCACACACCGCAGCCAGTTTTGTTTCCTCAACCATGCTAATTTTACTTTCTTTTTCATCTTTCAGGGAGCCCTCACCCTTCTGTTGTTAAAAACCCCCATCTTTCCCAAAATGCACCCTCTAGCTGGCTATCACTACTCTGGTAAGTCCCCTTCGCCATCAAGCACACTTTCCTTTCTTTCACCCTTTTTTTATTGGCCGAGGTGATGTGAGTTAATCCGTACGGCATGCGGTACCCAGTCACCCCCTGCGCTGGCATTCCAAACCACGCTCCGTGTCTCAGTTATAAACAAAAGCAGCTGAGGAGGAGGGGAGGGGTTCGACTGAGAGATTGCTGGGTGACCGAGTGGGTTGCTGGGTAGAGTACGGGAGGAGAGGAGGGGGAGTGTGTCTGTGGCATGTTGTTAAATCCTAGGAGAAGACAGTGGCATCATTGTTTGTCTGGACATGTGTGTGCTGGCTGTTTGCCCCCTCTCTGTCCTTTGTGTGTGGATGTGTTTGTGTTAGCGGGTGGGGGTGCTCTATAAGAGGATAGGCTAAACGGACAGCAGCCTCTATCTGATTCCGTGCACCTCTTGTCTGTCCCGCACAGGCTCTGACAGCTGGACGCCAGAGGAACGACGTTTATTCAACAAAGGCATTGCTGCCTACAAGAAGGACTTTTTCATGGTCCAGAAACTGGTACGTACAGGTTTGACCAAAAGACTTAACAATGAGTGTCAATCCCCCACACAAATCATTTTATGTGGCATGAAGAGAAAACGGGAGAAAAAGTCATATTTAGAGACATGTATTTTAGAGAGGCCCTGTTGACTTTCTATTAGTAAGTAACCACCTAGAACATCGTAGCAACAGTTCAGCAACAAACTACAACACCCTGGCATCTGCGTAGCAACACTAAAAACCGCCAAAATTTAAATTTCTGAAAATTTAAATTCCTGACTCAATATTACAGGTTTTTAAACTATAGTACCTTTTAAATGCCATGTTAGCTGGCGGCTTCGTCTTCTTGTTATTTTGTTAGTTTAGCAAAATCATCTGCCGAAGTGTATTGCAGATATACACTACCAGTCAAAAGTATTTGAACAGTAAGATTTTTAATGTTTTTTTAAGTCCTGCATTTATTTGATCGAAAGTACAGTAAAATTTAGAAATATTTTTACTATTTAATATAACTGTTTTCTATTTGAATATATTTTAAAATGTAATTATTACACTGAAACGGAACCCCGGAGTTTTAAAACTAAAACGGGGTCTGCAGCGTTTTCAAAAATCTCTGTTTTCGAGGGTCGAAAATGCCAGAGTAGTGGAAACGACAGGCATAAATCGTAGCAAAAGTTATGCGTTTTAAAACGAAAACGCACTAGTGTAAGCATAGCCTGAAAACCCTGGCAGTTGCATGGCTATGTGTTAAAATATGCTAGGAATATCTTGGCAACCAAGCAGAAAATCTTAGCAATGCCTTAAAAAACAAATAAAACACTCATAGCAACCACATAGCAATGCACTAAAACAACTTTAAATGTGCGTCCCAAATCGCGTAGTATTGCACTATTCTATGACGTTTTGTAGTATAAATAGTGTGAAATTCCAAAAAGAAAAAGTGCAAGGATGATGCACTTAAATGACCGAAAAATAACTGAAAAAAAGTGTGGAATGTTAGACACTTCAATCACATAGCAGAGGGTGAGGGGCTATCAGACTCCAATTATGAATGACAACATAACCTTATATAATTCATAGTAAATAGCGTATATGTGTATAGTGTGTCATTTGGGACACAGCTTAAAACATTCTAACAATAGCCTAACGTGCTGGGTAGATTACTTACAAATTGTAATCCATTACTGATTCCAAATTACATGACAAAATTGTAGTTTTAAGTAGCACACATTTTAGGTAATATAATTAGATTACTTTCGGATTACTTTTGATCTAACTTGTTTACCTCATTGATTTAACAATGGTAATCTTGTACCATATTGCTATAAAAATATAAAAAGGAAAATATATATTCCATTCTTGTTATCAACAACTTGAAGCGCATTGAAGATTACGTCAAGGTTTTCTAAACTGGGGTTCGTAAAAAAACTGCAGGAGGTTCATGAGTTTAATAAAAGCTAATAATGAATTAAATCACAAAAATGTTGAATTAATAGAAATCTTTTTAAAAATAACAATCAAAATAAACAAACACATCTTACAAAATAAATCAAAACGATTACTCACAACAAGGTAGCAACTGCATAGCAGCTATTGAGACACGAAATTTTGCACGAGCTTTAGTTCTAGTGAATTCTGGTAATGCTGAATCGTGTTGATGTTTGATTTGAAGGTGAGCTCCAAGACAGTGGCTCAGTGTGTGGAGTTTTACTACACGTATAAGAAGCAGGTGAAGATCGGCAGGAACGGTACACTCATATACGGAGAAGCAGAGCCACCAGAGGCTAAACCCACAACAGAGGAGGAAGTGGACAATAAAGTGAGTTCCTGTGGCTTTGCATCTACATGTACCTGGGTGGTTTAATGGCCTACGAACCAATGAAGTACCAAAATGTTTCTTCTCCTTCAGAGTTCACAGAAATTCGAATCACGGAAAGAAGACGAGGAGAGCAGGAAGTGGGAAGGGTCATGTGACGGGAAACAAGAAAACAGTCCGGGCAGGGTGACGCAATCGCTACAGGCCACTGAAAATGTGAGTTTGGGGGGGATTTGATTTGCATGAGGTTGCAAAAACACATGCTGCCTACAGAAAATTATATCTGCAGGTCTCCAATGTTCATACCCAGCTCTGACCTACTTGAAATAATAAGAAAACAGATCTGCAATAGACTAGTCATGTGTAGTTCAGCCCTGTAGGGTATTTATAGCACCATCTAGTGGTATACCTCGTTACGAGCTTAAATTATTTATCCAATGCATAGTGTGCATTTAATATAGTCCACTTATTTGAGACTGTTCTGCTGGAGTAACCTGCAATTAACTTATAATAGTGAACTCTTACATGGGTTTGAACCAGATCTCCTTCCTCTCGGCTACCACAGAGGAAGTTCCCTGTGTCTAATATCTGTATGCATTCAGCTGTGGTTGCTGTAAGTAATCATTCGTTTCCTGTTAGGCTGCTGCCGTCTTGGTCTTAAGAAGTCAGGAGGACAGCAATAGAGATCCGTCCACGTTGGGGATCAGTCATCCTCCTCCTCCTCCACCACCAACATCTAAACCCCGCTCTGACACCACAAGCCGGAAAAGCACTGGCAATACAGGAAAGGGACAAACGAACCAAGAGGGTGAATTCCCCTGCAAGAAGTGTGGCAGGTCAGTTTATTGGGATACACACTCAATTTATGCAATTTACTAATGATAATAGTGTAAGGGTTTTTTTTTTTTTTTTTTTTTTTTTTTTTTTTACCTTATTTTATTTACTTAAGCTTACCTTTATTTATTTTAGATTTACCTTATTTAAAATGTTTGTTTGTTTTGCTTGTTTATTTATTAAAACATTCGTTCAAATTTACCATTTATTTATTAAAGTAACCTTATTTTATTTAAATTGTTCCATTTATTTTATTTTATTTTATTTATTTATTTATTTATTTCACATTTACACTGTATTTGTTTCGTTATTTAAATTGACCTTTTATCTGTCTATTTATCTATCTGTCTGTCTATTTATTTATTTATTTATTTATTGTAAATCTACCTTATTTTTATACCATAATTTATTTTATGTATTTATGTATTTTATCTGTTGTTCTATGCGATTTAAATTTTCATGTTTATTATATTCTCCAAACTTCACAGTGTGAACTACAGTGTTATTAACTTGTTATAAGTTGCGACACTACTAACTTAACCGCATTTTTCAGTAGTGTGACCGTAGTTCAGATGTTTTCACAACAGTGTAGCAGTAAAAAGCCAGTTTCTCTAACCAGTAGCATGTAGCTTGAAAAAATATTTTAGTTTTCTGTGTTACATTGTATTATGTATTTAGCTTCACAGTCAAGCAAACAGATGTAATAATCAAACACATTTACAAAGGCCATTTTCACCTTTATGTAGCTTTGGAAAGATTCATTTCAATGAATCTGTTCATTCAGATGGTTCTGAATGAACCTGCTGGTTCAAAAATGATTCAGAGATTCAGTTGCAGGACAGAAGTCCTTGTGCTTAGGTTAAATGCTGCTGTTCGTCAGTTTTTAGTGATATAAGTTATTAATTAAATAGATTTTTTCAATTTGTACAAACTTAGTGTTTTTGAAAATAAAATAAATTGTTGTATATATGCTGCAGTTTCAAAACCTAGCTTCCTCAACACTGGTGAGTTGTGCATATCACTAGACGACATACACTGGCAGTGTGGTCGTTTCATGCAGCTGATATATTGCTGCTAATTAAAAAAAGCAGGGGTCTTATGAGGAATCAGCTCTGAGGTGTTACATGCGTCAGGGATCAGTCTAGTAGTAAGCAGTAAAAAGGCAACATCTGATTTTGATTGGAGATTTTATCCATGGCAACAGTCGGCTTGTTAAAATCAACAGTCTCTTAGCAACCAAGTCCATGGAGATGTTGAATGCCACGTTCCCTGATCCGTACACATCAGCGTGTGCTCTTTCATCTTATACTAAGAAGTACTGTGACAGTATTTGGATTATCACCATATTCATATACCATAATACTTACATTGTGAATTAATGTACAAATGTCTTATTTGTTGTTGTCTAAATGTAAGTTCACAAAAAAATGACTTGTATCATTCCAAGCTTGTATGAATTTTTGTTTAAACACAAAGACAAATGTATTATACCACAAAAACAACACTAAAAAGTGGCTTAAATGACTGGTGCGCTGTATTACAAGTTATCTGAAGTCATATTATAGCTTTCCGTAATATATAAACCAAATTTACATCATGTCTGATTCTTGAATGAATCATTCTTTTAATTTGGATCTTTGCATTGAATCAGTTTAAATGATTTTTCATGAATTTAGCTGATCTGGTTCTCGGGTTCAACTCACTGACTCAATGATCTGCATGTCTGATTCCTGAATGAATCATTCTTTGAGTTAGATCTTTGCATTGAATCGATTGAATCAATTTAAATGATTTGTTCATGAATCTGACTGAACTGGTTCTCGAATTCAACTCACTGACTCAGTAGTCTGCATGTCTGATTCTTGAATAACTCATTCTTTTGAGTTGAGTCTTTGCAATAAATGGGTTAAACCAAATTAAATGATTCGCTCATGGATCTGACTGATCTGGATCTCGAGTTCAACTCACTGACTCAATGATTTGCATGTCTGATTCTTGAATGAGTCATTCTTTTGAGTCTGGTCTGATCTGGAAATGAATGGGTTGATCCAGTTAACAAAACTAGTCTAAATTTATTTATTTATTTTTTTCACAAATCTGACTGATCCAGTTCTCGGGTTCAACTCACTGACTCAATTATCTGCATGTCTGATTTGTGAATGAATCATTTGTGAATGAATCATTTAATTTGGAGCTTTGCAGTGAATCGGTTGGATCAGTTTAAATAATTTATTCATGAATCCAACTGATCTGGTTCTCGAGTTCAACTCACTGACTCAATGATGTGCATGTCTGATTCTTGAATGAATCATTCTTTTGAGTCGGGTTTTTGCAGTGAATGGGTTAAACCAATTTAAATGATTTGCTCTCATTCGATTTGGAGCTTTGCAATGAATTGGTTGGATCAGTTTAAATAATTTGTTCATGAATCTCACTGATCTGGTTCTTGGGTTCAACTCAGTGATCTGCATGTTCATTAAATCAGTTAATCTAGTTCACAAAATCTGAACGAGTTCTGGAATTCAAATCACTGACCTAACGATCTTAACCCTGTGTTTTCTCCAGGATCTTCTATAAGGTGAAGAGCCGCAGCGCCCACATGAAGAGTCACGCTGAGGCGGAGAAGAAAGCAGCTGCGCTCCGGCAGAGGGAGGCCGAGCAGCGGGCCGCAGCCGCCTTGTTGGCCGCCCAGCAGAACGGAGCGATGGGAGATCAGAGCAGAACGAGGAAAACCAGCAGCGACGACTCCTCAGAGGAAGAGGAGGATGCAGATGATGAAGACTGGCACTAGCTATCAATCTCTTTCGTATGGCTGAGAAAAAAAACTATTTATTTTTATTTTTCCAGCCAACAAGACCCATCCCAAAAGAACAGTTTCAGGGACTGGCTCACTCCCGTAGAGTGTTCGTGCGAGTGTGTATGTGTGTTACGTGTACATGAGACGGACAAAGACGGAGACCGATGCTGTAGAAGCATTCAGGGGCTTAATGTTCAGATATAGGGCTATTGGGAGTGTAAGCCATGCCATCTCAGTGTGAATGTGTGCGTGTGTGTGTGTGTCCATAATATGCACTTTTCGGATTCATCCTACACACACTGATCTGACCGCAGCACATCTATCCAGTGTCTGTGCACAGAACTCACTCACTGTTCTCCCGTGAAACGAACCATTATGAATTCAGTGCTGTGGACATAGGACACAGAAGCAAGTGTGCATGTGTGTTTAGTCTTTTCCTCCTTTTTCGAAATGAAAACGACGGTATCTTTCTCTTCCACATGACTGCCAAACGCTTGCACAACTGTGCTTGTACGCCTGGTCTTGATCTCCAGTGCTGTAATTTTGGGCTTTCTGTTTTGAGTATCTTAAAGGTGAAGTTCATCCGAAATGGAAAATTCTGTCATTTTCTCTCCCTCATGACATTATAAACCTTTTTCTTCAGAACACAAAATGAGACGTTTAGCAGAATGCTCATGCTGTTCTTTCTCAAATGTTGCCTAAGGGCTTTCGATCTTTAAGAAGGATAAATTAAAGAAAACATAATAAAAGTACACCAAAGAACTGTTATGCTATATTGCAAGTATTATAAATAGGTTTGTCTAAGAAACAAAAATTAAAAAAATTATTTTCTTTAGGTGATATAAAGTAGGGCTGTCAAATCAGTTAAATTTATGTTAACTGATTTGTAATAACTGTTAATTATAAATGAATTATAATAACTGTTAATTGTTAATCGCATCTAAAATAAAAGTTTGTGTTTTCATAATATATGTGTGTTTGTACTGTGTATGTTTATATGTGTATATAAATACACACACACATGTATATATTTCACATGCCATTAATCGTGATTAATCAGTTTGACAGCCCTAATTTAAAGCTAAAATAAAATGCATATTAGATGAAAAACTTAAATTGCGAAAATTGGAAAATGAAATGAGATTAAGATGAAGTACAACTTACTAAAAAATTTAATTACTAATCAATTTACTAAAATTCTATATAATTATATGTAATTTTATAATTTATATATATATATATATATATATATATATATATATATTATAACATATAATATATTGTACAATAGTATAAAAATTATACTAAAATAACACTGCAGAGTACCAACTTTAAATATGGATATGCACACTTGGTGGTAGTTTTAGTGAATAATGACTATATAATAAATTTTTTTTTATTTTTTTAAATTTTTTTTTTTTTTAATCACAAATTTATCATATGGCATCAAAAGACTATACAGTGCATGAATTGTATGGACATTTTATGTTGCTTTTTTGAACTTTTTAGAGCTTGACAGCTGCCCTATTGGTACTATATACTTTCATTTCATGAAAATGATCAGCCTGAACATTCTGCTTAATATCTCCTTTTGGTGTTCACCGTATAGAAAGTAATACAGGTTTGGAAAGACTTGAGTGCGAGTAACTGATACTAGCATTTTTCATTTTGAATGAACTCTTCCTTTCATTAAAACGGTGACCTCGCTGATGCCTTCGATGTTTTTGACACTTTCTATCTTTACATGACAATCACTTTTTCAAATGTTCTTTTTTTATACGCAGCAATTTATAATGGTTGTGCTTGATATAATCATTTATTGTTATTATCATTACTGTTACTATTAGCTTTGTACTGTTTGATTATAATTGCGTTGTTTTTCGGGGGGAGGGAAGGGGTTGAATTCTTTTTCTCATTTGACTTTTAGTTTTAGACATTTGCTACCTGTGTTCAAGTGAAGATTGCATATATTTGCTGAAAGCATGATTATAAAATCACACTGTAAGTGCAATAGCAATAGTGGGACTTTGGAGTTCCCTCCCACTCCACTTTTTTAGCATCTTTGAACAAAAGTATTAGATAATCAACTAATATTTTAGTGTAAGAACAAATGTGAGATGTGATGGTTGGTGAGTTTAAGGGCAGTTGCGAGCAGCTCGGGTTTCTTTCTCTCTTCTGGCCAAACACTTAAGCACTTGGCTTTGTCTCCATGGCAACAAAGAGTCTTCTTTTAAAGGATAGGCATACGGGGGATTCACAGCCAACAGTAACGGCTCCAATTATTGCTGATAACACAGAAAGTCTTCTATGCAGCGCGCGTGTGTGTGTGTGTGTGTGTTTGTGTTTATTTGCATGCGTGGTTGTGTGTAGTTAATGCACCAATATTCAAAACTGTTTCAAACTCAAAAGCCAAGTGAGAAAAAGAAGCTTCCTAGACTATTTAATGTCTGTTTTTTTTTTTTTTTTTTCAAAATATATATTATATATACTTGTTCATATATGTGAAAAGACTGATTTGCTCTAATATGAAGATACGGGCATTTGTCAATGATTTAGCCAAGCTTTTTGTTATTCTTGTTGTTGTCGTTGTTGAGATATGAATATTGAAATTAATTTGGGGAATGTCGTAATGATGCACCTCCCGTTTCTGTCTTTCATTCAGCCAAGGGAAATTCTTCTGTAGAGGAATATAAAATATGAAAAAGGCTTCTAAAACTGTATGCACACTTTCTATGCTATTTTCATAGGGGCTTGTACACTAATGATGGCTGTGGAAAGAACTCTGAAGTGCTTTTTACTACAGTATAACTTATTGTGTTTCAGTTGTGTTTTTATTATGTGTTTTAGAATAATAAATAAGGAAAAAACACAATAAACATGACATATTTGTAACAGTATTTGGGGAGGATGAGTGCTTTAATTAGTCAAATGATGGCTATAGGAACAATAATAATAATAAAAAATCAAAATATTCAGATTTTTTCATAAATTGTCTATGGACTACACTGAATGTCCACACGGTGGCATTGTTGTCTACAGTATTTTTTTTACATGAGAAAAACTACAGTGATCATATGAAAATCTGCAGGTGAGAAATCTTATGAATTTATTAAAATATATACATCATTGGTTTATTAAAATGTCTTTATAGAAATAAACAAGAGTGTTTTTAATTACCAATTTTACAAATCAATTTATAATAACTTTAATGATCGGCTAAACTAAACAAACATTTGACGGTTTTTTATTGAATGGAAAATATTTACAAAAAAATGGCACAAATATTAATTTACAACAAGAAAGTGATATTGAAGGGTCAACACATCAAAATTAGATCCAATACAAAAATTAATAAAGTAGATAATCATTAAATAAATGAATGGCCTGCCTTTGGATGGCGCCAACATCTGCCAAATAATCCACCATGAGCTCTTGCAATGCAGTTGTGTTTCTGTTTTTAGCATCCATGCAGATGGAAACTAATTATGTAATTTTGTCCAGAACTTTCAGATAAACAAATAAAGATTCATCTAGCTAAATATGTGCAAACAATTCAAAGTAACACTAACAAATATGTCATTTTACACATTCAAATGAAAGACCATGCCTGCGTTTCAGAGTTGTATTTAGCTATGCACGCATAAATGTCAGAACAAACTTTGACTCCAAAACTAAACGATTTGTCTTGACAAAGAAATGTCGAGAGCATGTAAACGCCACCTGCGGACCAGTCATTTACTGACCAGAGCCACCAATGATAATCACACATCTACCACATACTGTGGTTTATTGATGCAGTGATGAGAAGTGTGTTGACTGTTGCAGTGGATTCAGGGCTGTAGGTAAAGAACTGACTGTTATATTTCAAAGCAAGCAGCAGGGGATTTTGGGAGAGACAGACAAGAACCGATGAGGTGGTTTCGTGCACATTCTCACTCCTTTTTCCTCCCACAAGAGATGCAGAGATAAAATGGCCAACATAATCTCTGTTGAGAGAAGATTGTATTTTTTTACAGTCTTAACATATGGAAGCAATCAGAGATCAGAGGGGATCTGTTTTGTCTTCTAGAATGACACACAAAGGACTGAGTTTGCACAATCTTCAATGCAAAATTCAGTAAAAAATGTTTGGAGGAAATTCCAGCATGCCGTTTGTAACAGATGTGATAGGTTTGTTCATTCATCAGTGGAAAGCCAGAGAATCATGAGCCCTGTTGGTTTGGCCTGATGTCCCTCAGGGCGATGGGAGCAGCGATACAGGAGAAATGTTTACAGGTTTAAGATTTAGTGGGCTTGTGATTTACTGTAAAGTTGTGGAATCACGTTTGAAATGTATATGCAGGAAGAGCTGCGTTATATAAAGAACTTGATACAGATTTACTTAACAGATGTTTGATGGGTTTTGGTGAACCTCGCGAAAATGTGTTCAGGTCACATTTCACCCAAAATCAGTAAGAAAAAAATATTAAAATCGATTTATTTATAACCATTAAGACTGATTGATCGATTTGCATTTTTTAAATTCTATTTTTAAAAATAAATATAAAATTTTTATTTATTTTCAGTAGTAATTCTCGTTACACATTTTGTGGTCACAGAGTACCCTCTCTTAGTAGTTAACTTAACAGACACATTGCATCTTGGGAGGGAAATCTCAGAAGGTAGTGAACCAGAGACAATCCCTTACAGTTAATTCCCATTTATATTTACAACTAGACCCATAATTATAGTGTAATTTGCACTGGATACCATCTTGTTTTATCACCTTCTTAATAGAAGGACTGTGTAAAAGACAATGTGCGGCCTGCAGTGGAGGACTTCTGACTTTCTTTTAAATTTTTCTATAGTGAGTGTTATTTGCTTTTTGTTATTTGCTGAAAACCATGGTTTTTGTTTAGAATGCACTTTGAATAAATGACACGGTTGTTTAACTTTTTTTCAGTTTATACTGTGGAATAATATTTACTGTTTTATTTTGGCTACTATTTTGTTAAAAAAAAAGCCCCATCAGAGTACAGTGTATACTGTGCTGTATAGAGGTAACCTATTTCAAACATAGCCAAGCACTGCATGGATATTATCACATCCGGCCTCTGGGATTTCCCCTGTTTGCTAATCAACACAGTAACAGAGACAGATGTGCAGCTGCTCACACCTCACAGGTGCTCTGAGCTCCGATCGGCCGTCTTCCTGTCTCTCACTCCACTCTTATTAGCACACACTGACTTTCTCATTAAGCATGATGAGAAATGTGCAGCTCATCACAGCAGATTGCTTCCAGGCTTGCTTTGACGTTTGTGAGGACAGACCAGTGAGTGAGTGAGGGTGGATAGAATGAGATGGGACCGACGGGGCAGAAAATTTAATTCAACAAATATTATGTACTGCCAAAAGAGATGAGGACCAGATTCAATGGCACCACAGCTTTTCCCTCATGTCACATTCTGGCATGGCTGTTTGCTATGAATAGAACTCTGTTGCACTTTCTCCGACAAATTTATGCGCTTGAAAGATTTATTCGGAGACTTTTTGGAAAACTCACTGCATGTTTAATGAAGTACTGTTGCTTTTGTTACAGCTTCTCGGAGCTCTGCACAAAGAAAATAAGCACACAATAATAATTCAGGCCTTGAATTATTAATATCAATGATTAGGATTTAGCAACCTCATTCTCATGATTTTTAACTTTCTTCATATCTCTTATACTTTTTAATTAGTTAGGCTAACATTATTGCTATTACTCACACAAACATTAAACTTTGACATGATACTTCACTCATGTGCTTTGTTGAGAAGAGGTGTGTTATTACAATTAATCAGACGTGATTTTTGGCTCATGGATGATAAAACAGTCAAACGTTCCATATATTTACTGGACTTTTATGGACATGTGCCACACAAAGAGACCAAAATATAAAAGTGGATTCTTTCAAAGATGCTATAACAACCATTGGAACACCTTAGCAACCCCACAATAACAAGCACTTAAAAACAACTTAGCAACCACATAACAACTCTGGCAAACAACATGTTTTCATTTGTGTCGCAAGCAAATATAACCTTATTTTTCCTGAGTGGGCGCGGCCATTTTTAATTTTTATGGGTCTGGCTTCCGGTCTCATCCGCGTCCATTTATTTTTAGCTGTACAAAACTGCTCGTTTTGCTGCTTGATATTGCAAATTGGTGTCTTATCATATTATTTTAACGTATTATCTTAATTATGAGCACACTGGTTTGTAGTGCAAACAGTTTTACCGTTGCACGTTGTTATTCTTCTCGTTATTTCTCTATAGCGGCTAGCATTTTCTTCCGAAAACTGGACGAATGAATTTGTTCGCTTTGTCGCACACAGTGTACACAGAACGCATCGCAGTATTTAGAAAATATACAAAATCTTGTTGCAGTGTCTGCAAATTTATTAACTTGCTTTGACAACCGATTAAATGGCGATGGAAGTGTCATAACTACACTATGTAACGTTAAGTTTGTTTTGTTAGAATTGAACAAAACTGAGTTAATGTGCAAGTACTTCAAAATCTGTCTTCTAAACTTTGTTTTTACCATGCCTTGACTGTGGTGAGACTAAAGATTTATATTTTATAGCTGTCGGGACGGATTTCCCGGGAAACTGCGTACAGTACTTCCGTCATTCGCCGTAAAATAAAGAAAACCACTTCGTTACTACAGCGCGAGTACTTTTTCTTTTAGTTTTATTAGTTTTAGTAGCTTAAAGACATATTTTTCATACGTTTTCATGTGATAGCGTTCATCCGATATCCACTTTTTTATTCATTTATTTATTTTTATTTTACACTACAACCATACGCTATGCCTTAAACCATCAGATTAATCTGTGTAGAGTAGATCAACTCACTTTATTACCAATACCATGTTCTGCAGCAAGTAATTTGCAGTTTTATGCTTTAAGTTGTGCTACAAATCTTTTTAGGCTGTCTAAGTAGGTTACATGGAAAACCCTGAAACTGAAAAGACATTTGTAGGAAAAAGCTTTGTGAAAAGGTCCATTTGAGAAGCTTAAATGAAAATAAGTGGTGCAGTGGTAAAAATGTCATTTTAAAATAGAGCGGATAAACTGGAATGTGCTGGAAATGGTATGTACCATTACTTGTACCATGTAGTTGGCTACAGACTTTATATGAATTCTGTAACTCAGTGACTGAGCATCTGAAAAACACATAAGACATGTTATTCTTGGGCAAATGTAATAATCCCCTTTGGTCCGTAGCATTGTATCGCTTGCCCATTTAACATCAGCGGGAGCTTGACAAATATCCTGTCATAAAACCGTTGAAGGAAAGCGTACTGCCGTTGCAACTCTGGTGAGTGAAGAAAGTGAGAGATTGATACCACTTTAAACAAAGGATGAGGCCATGCAAATTTAGATTGCTTGGCAGTTTCTATATTTGAGTATGTTTACTCAGGTTCATCGCTGGCGCAAGATCCACAGAAGTTTCAGTTCTGTTATTACATCTGAAAATGACAAACAGCCTTGATTCAATCAGAAATATCCTTCCTGTGTGAGAAGGTTGCAAGCGTGAGGGTGGTGGAAGCCATACAGCTGCGTGATCTCAATTATATTGCTATAAAAATAGCCGCATTTCATCATGTGTGTGCTCAATACTTCTTTCTTTGGAAAATATTTTAAATGGCAAACCGGGGAACAACCCTTTCTGTCTGTCTCGTTCTCATTCCAGATCTCACCATGATAAAGGATCTTTGTTCAGGGGCAAATGCTAGAGACGGGCTGAGCATTGGCCAAGTCACTGTTGGGTCTTGTTTGTGTCTGTTACGATAGCAACCGCTGTCCTCTGACCCGCCGACAGCCGTTCTGTGTTGGGTGGTGGGAGGGAGTTGAAGGGGTGTAGGCAGGCACTCATGTCAAATAGTCACAGAGTGGAAGTGACACTCCCTTTTGAATCAGTCACCTCGAAATGCATGTGGGATCTGGCATGTGTTCATTCTGGTATGTTACCATATAAGGGTATTCTAAATAAACTCGCTTGAATCAATAGTTACCAATTAATCCCTCTGGCAGGTTGTTTCCTGGTCTGCAGTTATTTGGAAGTGGTTGTGCTCTGTGGCATTACTCAAAATTAAGACTGCCTACTCATATCTGATTCATGCTTCTGGAATCTGGAACCGTGCCAGTAATAATTAGCTTTTCAATATAAAGCTCCATATCTGTTGGCATCACCTTCTCGAAAAGTTGGAATTGCTCTGTTAAAGAGCCATTTTGTTTCTTAGTGGGGCACAGGGTGCAAAATTAACACTCGCCAAGTGCCAAAAAATGGAATATTTCTCACATTAACAGCAGCGACAAAGTGACATGATCCCATTCATTGCAACGGAGTTGTCACAACACAGTTTTCAACAACACAAGTGACATTGACTATTGGAGACAGGGTGTGTGTCTGAAATCGCATGCTCTCTTGAGTAGGTACTTATTTTGAATAAGTCATTACTTTGTGACCTCTAAAAAAGTATGTAGTTTGAATGTAATCTGGAAGTACTACATTCATAATGTTGTCATTGTCATGTCATCTACCAGCATCGGTTGCGTCACTTCACTGCCATTCACAAATCCTCTCACGTGGCTTCAAGGGATAGTAAAGTGCCCATCGTATGCACACTTCAGAATCTTGCCAGAAGTAGTAAGTCATCCGGGTACTATTTACCTACTCTTTTATGAATACTGTGAATTCGGACATACTTAATTTGTCATACACTGGTTTCACCTACTATATAGTAGGAAGTATGCGATTTCGGAAGCAGCCAGGATGTAGACGTGTCCAGCAACATGACAGGGTTGAAAAATGCTTAACTTTAATCAAATGCAGAGTGACCTTTGGGAGTGACCAATTGGAAATTGTATCAGTGGAGCTCACATCCCCCATCTCGGTTACACTTTATTTCGGTAGTTCACTTTAGACATTCTACTAACTTAACTTTCCACCTATATATCAACAAACTCCCAATAATTTGCTACTACATGTTAACTAACTCTAATTAGATATTAGCCTATTAATTAACAGCCTATTAATACTCTAATATCTGGTAGTTGACATGTAGTTGCAAAGTTACTTCATTAAATTGAACTATCAAAACAGTGTTACACCTTTCTGATTTCACACAAAACAGATTATATCATATTCTATCATATTCTATATGATTTGTCTGTAAACACAAATACATTCATTTAAAAAATGATGAATGGAAATGAAACTGGTGGCAGTCACAGTGAGTTTGATTCATAAATTGATAGTGCTTGTTGATAAAATGATGCAGTGTGCAGTTAAGCACTGATACAGTTCATATTAAAACAGTTTCCTCTGTATAGTGTTCATTATTACGCACAAGAAAACTAATTAACTAATAAATCTGAATGACATTTTGGAATTTTTGGCAGTATAAGTCAGTATAAATTATATTTTAATAGATTGTTCATCTGGTTAATGATTTATTGCACTAGCACTGCTGTAGTTTATATAACAACACTCTCCAATAACAGAATGGTATTTCTTTAGCAACAAACCCCTAGTCAAATTAGAATGATATCTAAGATTTAGCATCAATATATATCTTCTGAGATTGCATTTTCTAAGGATATGTCCAGACTTGCAGTCTACCAGTAGCATTAGAGCAACAGCACTATGAACGTGTGAATGGGGCTTAAGCCTTTAAAATGAAAACACGAGTACCAAAATCATGATGCAGTATGATGCTATGAGTAACGCAATGGGATAAAAGACAATAAATGTTGACAAGGGGTAATAAAATTTAAAAAATAAAGCAAAATTTAGTTTATATTTATAGCTAGTACATTTTTATCAGCTTTTTTGTGAAAGAAGTGTGAAGGACAAGCAGAGGTTTAAAACATATTTAATGTATAAAATGTTCAGTTTAATTATAAAGGGGTCTTTGACTAGTGCCCCTAATGAAACATCATTGTGTGCTGCTATAGCAGGCAACATTTTAAATACAGATTATACAAATTAGTACTTTCTAAAACATTGCATGGTTTGGTCAGTTTGTCTTTGGTTTAACAATATGTGGCTACAAATAGTGGCAAATAAATCAAGCTCCTCTAAAAACAGGCTTATAGAGTGTGTAAACCTGTAAATAGAAAAGAAAAATACAGTTAGTGCATGTTAGATGCCATCTACTGTAACTATAGGTAAAATTAATCAATCTATATGGTGAACTCACTTGTACAATGACCTATTTGAATGTGTGGCTCTCAGTGCCGCCACGTCCAAAACCTGAGGAAAAAAGAAAGAGAATTACTTATAATTATACATGACAGACATTGTCGGTTTTTAATAGAAAACACAGTATTACCATGTCCATTTGACCATATGGCATGAAATTGAATTTTTTGACATAATTATGTGAAGTAACTTGCACTGAATGTGTTATCATGCTAACTGAAAACACAAAAAACTTGATATGTGTAACATTGATGCAAAATTCAATTATATAACAGCTGACAGGATTAAGATATTTGGATTAAGTGCCACTGGATAATTTGGATAAATTTCCTGGATGAGTGAGAAACCACTTTATAGTGGTCAAGTACTGTCCCACAGCAGTCAGTCTATGTGTTTATGAGGTGAAGCACTAATCTATGCCATGTGGTGGTCTAGTTGAACAGTAACCCTACAGCACAGTAAAACAGAGCTGTTGGCGCATTGGAGAAACTTTACCTTTAGGTCCAAAGAGTGCAGAGTAGCATGGGTTGTTACAATAGGGCTTCCCATCATGCTGAGGGGTGAAACACATAAGTCAATGCACAGTACATTAATGGACCTGAACAAGGGCTTTTATGCAAGACCTTCCTCAAGACATATTACTCTGACAGTCTAACCCCCTGAAGTGTTTATGTAAGGTCAAAATATGCCAAAAGTTAACTGGACTCCATTCAGTCTGCCTGGTACATTAATCTGTGCTCTGTCCCAGTAAGAGGTTGGCAGGCCGTGTGTATTTCTGTGAGTGACTTACCTCTGCATGTGAGCCAGCCGACAGGGTCTTGTTGCATTTCTCACACTTCAGACAGGGTCTATGCCAGTCTTTGCCAAGTGACGACACTCTCTCAGCTGAAATATCAACGATAAACATCCTTAATTCAAATAAATATGAAAACCACATACTGTATAAATAGGCTAGCATGGATTGATTAATGCAGAATTGCAGTGCACAATATTCACAAAATTTGCTATTTATTGATAGTGCATTTTTTATGCACTCTTCGTCCAGTTATGCCACAATATTTCAATATTAATTAAAAATTTAAAGGGACAGTTCACTCTAAAATGAAAATTTTATCTTCAATTATTTATCCTCATGTTGTTCAAAACTGTTGAACACAAAAAAATGTGTTTTTTTTTAATTTGTATTTTAAAGAAATACTGTTTATTTTCTATTTTTTTTTTTAATGAAAATGAAGTTCAATGAAGTTCAGTGCTGTTTTGGACTCCATTGACTTTCATTGTATGGACAAAAATATTTCTTCAAAATATCTTCTTTTGGATTCTGAAGGAAGAAAGAAAGTCATGCAGATCTGGAACAATATGAGGGTATGGAAGAGGATTAGGGCCAAGCAATAATAAAAAAAAATAAAACCATCTCGAGATTAAAGTCATTATAATGCGAGATTAATCGTTAAATTTTAAAATTAAATCATAAAATTAACTCGTTAAATTTCAAGAATAAAGTCATTGTGTTTTAGTTTGCGTTGAGTTTATTCTCGACATTTTATTTAGACATTTTTCTCAAAATTTAAAGAGTTTAATCTCGCATTATAATGACTTTAATCTCTAGAAGTTTCTATTTTTTTATTATTGCTTGGCCCTAATCCTCTTCCGTATGAAGGTGAGTAAATAATGACCAAATTAAAATTTTGGGGTGAACTATCACTTTAAATGTTTAATAAATATTCATAGTGTAGTGGGAAAAGGAGCCTAATTTAACACATTTTACCATGTTTAAATCTATTTAGCTGATTCACTCCAAAAAAGTCAATGCGGAAAATGGCGAAAATAAATGTTTATTTCCATCTGGGCCTGTTTATAACCTCATGGACAACTTGGACCCTAAAGGATCACTCATTAGCCTTTAAGTTGTTTATATAAAGGAGTCAGAGGAATACAAAGTCAATCATGCATGGGAAAATTAGCTGATTTGCAGTCATAATGTAGTTAATTAAAGCCATGATGAAGTTTTAATGTCAACAAAGCTTAAGTCTGGCAGATTGCCTCTACAGTCCAGCATGCTGCAAATCTTGTCAGATCATTGTGTTCTCCACTCAACGCAGATAAAGTCATGACAGCGAGAACATTGGTGGGTGTGGACGCTGCATGCAGGACACTCCCAATGGAATTTATTCCTCCCTTCTCTTAAAAAAGGGCCATAAAGAAGTCTTTATCTACAGCCCTCAGCAGAAAGATTTCTCCAAACAACCCTCATGATGAACATCGTAAAAGAAGTGGGAAGACAAAGTCATGCGTGCTCGGGCGTCTCCAGTAGGGGAGGTGCTTTTTACAAGGGAGGATTTGGCTAGGCGTCTACATCTCATGGATGCCAAAGCATGCCACTCTAAAAGATGTCAGATTTAGGGCTCCAAGAGAAGATTCGCTTGAGCTTTTTGGCATGCAGAAACCATAGGATGGACAAAGGGCAGATTAACAGTTCCCATCTGTGACGTAAATCTGAAAAATGTGATGAGGTGTTAGCAAAGACCCCAGACACCAAATAATGCTTCATCTCTTATCTAGTAAGCAGAGTGTTGAAGGATAGCACATACACTACATTATTCCCATTGTTATGGACTACCGCAAGCTGCTATAATTGCTTACAACAGCTGTAATAAGAGTCACACTCATCCCAGCTCAGGCAGTTAGTCATGTCACACTACAGTGGATGACACAGGAAGCTCTTTTGTTTAGTACTAGACTGTGAACACATGATCCAGACATGCTGGGAAATCTGGATGCAGAATCAATGGTCCATGTGAGAAAGAACATTTTGAAAGGACAAAAAATGCAGAAAGGAATTCACTAGAATGGGTTTGGGCTCTTCCAATGCTGCCAATAAATAGTTTGGTCATCTGAGCCGCACCTAAGACAGTAATTACTTAACTTCCCTCAGCCAAATACACAGAGGACACACTAATCTCTCTGTCTTAATGGCCTTTATCAATACAAAGTGTCCTTGACTGGGTGTAAAATCTACAACGGTGATTTGTAATATGCTGTTGATTTATTCTGAATAGCATCTGTTTTTCCCCGTAGCATTGCAAAGAGCAAGTAATTATATCTCAACAAAGCATCTCAACAGAGCACCATTGAATATTGAACCAATGGTGTAAGTTGAGGGCGGGATTATCTGTTCGACTGACCAATAGTAGAAGCTTGGGGGAGGTTTTTGGTAAACGTTTGAAATGGTCATTATTTTTGCAGATCAGTTTGATGATGATGAAATTACACACTGTACTTTTAAATCTGTTTAAATGACAAGTATTGTGTATATATATATATATATATATATATATATATATATATATATATATACACAAACACACACACACATATATATATATATATATATATATAAACACACATATATATATATAAAACTTAAAAGAAAAACAAATAAGAACAGCCACTCTCTATTTGCGGTTATGGCAAAGCCAGAACATTGTATTATCTTGATTATGCCATTATCTAATCTCTATCTTATATCTTCATTATGTGGATTTTTTTTTCTCTTTCCATCTCTGAGGGGCTGCGGTTGTTAGATTGCTTCCATTCGAACATTAAATAAGACCAGCACCAGGCATGTGAGGCAATTTTGCATGATGGGAAAGATACAGGTTTATAGAAGCACTATAACAGCAAATGTAGAATGAGTCATGCTGTGAGATGCCAAATAAGGACCATATGATGGAATCTTTATTGTTAATTCATAGGAAATATGCATATAAATTATGTAAATACTGAATTTTACATACTGAGAAGATATGATATTCAGAAATATTCAGTGCTATACATTAAAAGACAGACTTTGTGTTTCAAAGAGTCTGAAAGAGTCTAACTGATAGAAACCTGCCAAAAAAAGCCCGGCATGTTTATATTGACAAAGAATGTACAGTAAATCAGCAAAGAAGAAAAAAAAGTAGTTGTGGAATTGATGATCAGTTAACTGAAAGGACAAGACTTGCAGTAAAGAGAAAGTCTCAGAGGAGATGCTTGTGAATGAATTAAGGCTCTGCTCAAAAACTTAACCCCAAAATGTGCACCTATTAATTTTTATTTTCCATACATATTTACTAATTTCCCTGTTTTAATATGAGCCAAACAGTAAAATTCTTTAAAGACACGTCTTGTCTTTATGCCTTCACGGTACTGAAAATATTTAAATAGTTTTGCTGAATACACAATGCAAGCAGGTTACTTTACAATGTAAAGCACTGACATTATCATTTGCATTATTAGTCACTGCTGTACTGCCCCATCTGCTATTTATGTTCCTATTGTTTCTTTATTATTAGAAATCTTAATAATAATGTAAATTACACATTTATAGTATGATATTTTTTTGTTTTCCAATCAAACATAAGCTTTAGTCTAACCACCCTTAGCCCAAACAATGCAATTCTCAATTAGGTCTAAAATTCTTTATGCAAACGTTTATTTATTTATTTTTTTCTATAATAAACTGTGTTTTTGTTTTATTGCTGCAAGTGTTCTATTGCTGCAAATGCTTGCCTGCACAAGTTATGTGTAAAAGCTGTTTTGCAAAAGTTTCTAACAGGAAATACGTTCACATGCATTAGTTGACAGCTCCCTTCCTGGTTATGCCCTCGTGCTGTTGCTTATTCAAACTAGTTTACATTATTTTAAACATCGAAGTATTAATAAATTGTATAACAGCATAATAGTGTACTTTGACATTCTTTTCGTTCATTTATTAAAAGTAGCATGTAAATATGAATATTTCACACGAGTCTTACCAAAGTAAACTTCCTTCTCGCACTTGGGGCATTTAGGCATGTTTGCGGTGATTTAGTTCCTCGGAGGAGAAAGTCCTGCTTGAAGAAAGTTGAGATGGAAGCAGCAACGGTCCACCTGCACACAGCCACGCCTTTGGTTTGCGCTCATCCACTCTGCAGCCTTATTTATAGTACTGTGGAAATAGTTTGCACACGGTGATGGGAAGAGAGAGAGAGAAAGAGAGAGAGAGAGAGAGAGAGAGAGAGAGAGAGCACGAGAACGCGCCTCACTTCACTATAGGCTATGTATGCTCATTTTCTGTGGTTTTTCCGCTTTGTATCCTGGCTTTTTAATTAGTTTGCAGACAGGTTTATAAACACTGGAGGCTCATTGTTTGTCATCTCATTGAAATTACCTTTTGCACTGGATGCAGGTTGAGTTGCTTGTCTGAAAGGGATGAAATATGATCCTGTACTCGGTACAAACTTACAGATCAAACAGCTATATGATGTGAAACGAAGGTGTCATCAAATCTGATGTCATCAAATTGTAATGTGCCAAATATGCTGGTCATCCCTGCTTTGTGTTTTTGTTTTTGTTTTTAGACCCACAGACTGAAGCTGGTTTAGCCTACTATTCACTCTTTCACAGTTATGAATATGAATCTGGTGCATTGCACATACTTAGAGAACTGTTTGTGTAGGCTTTGAGTGACTATTTGTGTGTGGATGTTGTAAATGTCTCTGTGTATTTACGTTTAGTAAACAGCATCAATATTTCACAGATCAAACATTTCTTGAGAGTATAGGTGTGTCTCAGCCCAACCCTTGGATTGATAAATGCACCATGGCAACTGCTCAACATGTTTTCAATTGCAGTGAAATACATCATTGATGTATGCAGATCCACACACACACACACACACACACACACACACACACATGTTTGTTTTTGTGAATTGTGGGGACATTCCATAGACGTAATGGTTTTTATGCTGCACAAACTGTATGTGCTATTGCCCTACACCTAACACTACCCCTTACAGGAAACTTTGTGCATTTTTACTTTCTCAAAAAAAACTCACCCTGTATGATTTATAAGCGTTTTGAAAAATGGGGACATGGGGTAATCACCTTGTCCTTGTAATACATATGTCATACCCATGTCATTATACAAATTTGTGTCCTCATATGTCACAAAAACACGTGCACACACACACACACGCGCGCACACACACACACACACACACACACACACACACACACTCACACACACACACACACACACAGAGGTTTCCTTGTTTTATGGGGAGATTCATAGATGTAATGGTTCTTATACTGTCCAAACTGTATTTTCTATCCCCTTAGATATTGATGTAATTTTATGGCCGTTTAACCAGGTAATGTTTTTTAATCAGTGACATGACACTTTTGTCTGGATTTAATAATTGATTTACACACGCACACACACACACACACACACACACACACACACACACACACACACACACACACAAACACACACACACACACACACACAATGACTTTACTACACTTGTTCTATGATCATGTTTTCAGTTTCTAAATTTAGATTTTTTTTGTTTTTCTTATATGATGCAATGCCACAATGATTCAAATGTCCTGATTTCCTAATGAAGGAAAGTCTCATTAAAATCATTGCATTTTTAAAAGAAAACTTTATTAACAGACATAATATTTTATTGGTATTTCTTAGATTTTTAAAAAAGTAGTGAAGCCGTTTTTCCCCCCTATATTTATTATTTGAAAAAGTTTGTTTAGGCCATGCAACCTACTAAATTTAAAATTTTAATAAAAAATTTTAATAAAAAATTGTGACATAAAACTCCAAAATCTTAAAAAAAAAAAAAAAAAATGTTTATTTTCAACATGCATATGAAAAACAATGTGGTCACAGACTGTTGCTGTACATTGTATATGTTTGAGCACTGAATATAAATATATATTTGATGTATGATGATTATTTTGCTACATGTGCTCTGTATGTGGCTGCATCCCTCGCTCTGTCCTGTGTTTGATTTATCTTGACAGCTCTACCCTAGCTGATCCATCAGCAAACTCCTAACTCTATCGTGCCACCCATGTTTACCCAGTCATACCAGGCCACAGTTTCGTCTCAGCAGACTCCAACTGCCAGCAAACAGCCCACCCGCTGTTTCATCTCTTTCAGTGTAACGGCAGTCCTGTTCAGTGGGCACTTCCCAATGTAGACACTGTGAGGTTCACCATCAAGGATTTTCCACTGATCTTTGTTTCCTCCCTCTTTTGACAGTAGATCCAGCAATCCGTGCTGAGAGATAATTTCCCCTGCCGGTCTCTTCCAGCTCTATTATCATTGCCTGCTTACTATCACCAAAAGCATTATCTGATCTGAGCAGCCGCACTCCTCACTTCCTCTAACTGTTTGTTTTTAAACAACATGAAAGGATAAACCTTTAAAGTTTGTAGATTGCCTAATAGAAGCCTGGCTTAATAATGTTTGTTTCCAGTGTTGGGGAAGCTACTTTAAATCTGTAGCATGCCAAGCTTCAAACTCATATTTTAAAATAGCTCAGCTATGGTCAAACTACTCTTCTGAGAGGTAGTTAGCTACATTACCCAGATAGTGACATACTATATGTCTCCAAGATGTTTTTTAAGAGCTCTTCATCTGGAAAACATCTGTTGTGTACAAACATCTGATTAACATATTTAAAAGCAGTTTTTGCATAACCATACAGATTTTAAAGACATTTTCTAAATGTCTTTTTAACATCTTTCAGGAAAAGTCTTGGAGGCAGATGAGCCTCCATATGAAAACATGCACATAAAATAGATGTCTTCACGATTTATGTGTGCTATCAGGATACAAACTCAAAAACCGACAAATAATAAATCTATTTAACATCTACACATCAAATGAGATAATTTATTATTATGTGGCTCTCTGGAATACTTGATTTTGAGTGGCATTGGTGGCATCCATAGTGCTGCTCATTCAGTTAGAGAGCAAAGACTGTAAAAAAGTTGGACGACATGTCACCACTTCCTTCCAATGTAGAGAAGTGAAGCCAAAATATTCAAGGGTATGGCCACTGTCATCTACCATATCGTAATTATCGTGATTACGAGATACAAACTTGTAAAAAGCGGTCACGTTCATGTAGAACTTGTTAATTACAACTTGTGAACTGGGACATTTCTGAGAGTTACAACTTGTACCTGACCACCTCAGATTCATTGCGCATTTAGTCATTAATAGTGCGATAGTTCCAACTCCAAGTATGAACAGCTCCAAGTAGAACGTCACGTGTTGTCATCTCGAAATTACAGTAATTATGACATGACGTAAATGCAGCATAAGTAGTGAACATGAGCTGGAGCCGTGGTATCAAAGTCCTGCCCAAACTCCCACAGACTCATTCACAAGCACGCGCAATCATGTTTGCGATTTTATAGCATCAAATTACTAAATAAAAGCAAACTTACTAGAAAGACAAACAGCTGAAAAGCATGATAAGAACTACCCAAAATGATAATTTTTTTTTTTTAGTTTGGCTCATGTACCATTCGTTTATATGGAGCGAGTGGGGTTTATGACCTATACTGCAGCCAGCCACCAGGGGGCGATCGAAATGTTTTGGCTTCACTTTTCAGGATGTGTGAGGCACACTTGGTAAAAAGTCATGCTACTTCATGAAAATTTTACATTAGCACTTTTGGTGCACACCTGGGTTCGTTTGACGTCAGAATTCGGTTCGTTTGGATAATGCGAGCGCTGTTTTCTGAACTCGGGTGCGCACCTGCAAACCGTAGTTACCCAAGTCCACCTAAAAAGGGTGGTCTGGGGTACGGTTCATGCGAACTCCGGTACGATTCGCTTCTGATGTGAACGCATTCGTACTAAATCACAGAAGTGAACTGCTATTAATAACGTATGAATTGGTCAAACTTTCTATTTATGCGTTTACTCACTCACTTTCCTGATAAGTGTGACTGACGTGCTACAGCAGAGATAATTTATATCTCATTTCTGCTCGCAGAAAGTGACTCTCGGGTTCTTTTGAACCTTTGCATTACAGTCATGACAAATAGACGCATGTACCATTCTGTGTTGCCGCTTTGGAAATGAATCAAAACTTTAGACAGGGTTGCCAGGTTTTCATAACAAAACCTCCCCAATTGCTACTCAAAACTAGCCCAATGGCATTTTGAGGGGGGTCCCCCGGTAAAAATCTCATTCCGGGGGGTAAAATACAAATTTTTTTGGTGAGGTTCCCCTAGTAAATTTCAACCCGTGGCAACAGTGTTAAAGTAGCCCAATTCCGTGGGAAAATCTATCTATCTATGTATTTATAGTTTATTATTATTAACTATATATTTATTATTAACTGAGTTGTCCCATTGGCCCCTGGTGGTGTGCTGAAAGACATCTATGTCAACTGTTCAAACAAGCTGATTCACTTACATGAATCAGACTTTCCAAAGCTGCTTGAGAAAGAAGTGACAGTTCACATACGCTTAATTATTGCGTCAGTTCGCTCAGACATAAAGTTGGATGTTACACAAAAAACAGCAAAGCAGCATTAAAACAGCGTTCCCTGGAACTGGAAAAGCTACATTATTTTGTAAAGTGCTGATCTACAGCCAGCCTACTGAAAAATGTAGATAAGTTTGTTGAGTTATTCTCTCAGTCAGTTACTCCGCAACGCTGCATCTGTCCATGGACAAAACATTCATACGTCTCCGCTGGAGCATTACTGTAATTTGTTTGGTAACAGATATTTGGCATTAGCAGACTGGCGTGGCTCACAGTTCATTACTTTAAAATTACGCTCTTATAAATAACCTGATTCCTGTTGATATTCTCTACAAAAGTATAGTAGCCTATCATAATTTTGTCATAATCGCAGATTGTTTTGTAGCGTAGTCTAGTAGGCTATTTGTGGGAGCCCATTGCCAGTGTGATAGATCAGGGTGTACAGACGTGAAAGAGAGGAGGAGTGAGTAGCGAAAACAAACACAGACGTCTGTGATTAGGTAATCAGGGTCTGTGGAATAACAGTTTGTTGGACTGGACTCATCACTGCTGAAGACAGAGGGAGGGCTGGGAAGCAAAGTGTTCTTTTCGTGAGCTGAGAACAGACAAAATGTTACAGTATGTCATTGAGCGAGGAGGAAACACACACACAGAGTCTACAGACCTTGAGGGCGATCCTTTTATTGCCCCTTACTGTTACATCACATGCACACATAACAATGATGATGTCAATCATCTCTGGAGGACATTGAGCATTGGGTGGGAGGAGATGTTGCTAGGGTTACTTTGTTGTGGGTGAGTTTGTACCCTTCTGATTGACAGCAACACACCTTAAGACTTTTACCGCAACTTGATGTTGAAAAATAAAATTGGACATGTTAATACATTTTACGTCAGCTATCTAGTCATCACAGGCTTACTGTACCAGATAAAACACCTTCTCATGTACAACGCTTTCAAGTTACGTGTCAATACAGTGAAAAATGTTTATCTTGGAAAAGTATCAATAGGCGAGAGATGGTTCACACAGTCATAGGACTGTTTAACTCATATTTGTCATCCCACGTGTAGCCTACGTAAAATGGCATTCCTCTTTGTAATGTAATAACATGTTTGTGTTTCAGCCCTCAAGTAGGTGTTTATTTAAGAAATTGTGGGAATAAAGCGAGATTAAATTGGAATAAAACAAATATTGTAAATATGCAGACATAAGTGCGATAATCTCAGATGATCTTCATTTCTGGTGTGGCACAGTACTGGAAAGAATGCAACTATTTTCTCAAAAAGGAGAGGGAGTGAGAGTCAAAAAAAGTTGTTTCCTTAGTAACCGGCTGTTATTTGTCATAGTTTACTTCCTGTGCCATGGTAACAAGAAATAAAACAGGATATGATGAGCTTGCATGTGTTTGGAAGATTTTAACAACAGTGTTGCAAGTCGTTGCACTGGCAAGGCAATTGTATCATCCCATGTCAGCTGAGCCGCAATACAAGCTAAACTGTTCTGTTTTTATTGCCAGACAAATATTTAAACGTGGTATCAAGTTGGACAGCGTAATTTATTTGTTTAGCCGGCTGTCATCAAATGGCAAGCATATGTTCCATTGTGATTATATTAATGCTGAAATGAGAAAACTGACACCCTTGGTAGAAAAAAAAGAGAAAGGAAGGAACTGCACATTTCCTTGCACTTCTTATGTAATTATTGTGAGATATAACAATCAGTGCATGCTTTTGCTGTGCATATTTGTGCAGTAGTTTCACCCATCCCTCTATTTACTACCACTAAAAGTTTATGGCACTGAGCTGTTCATGATTTGGCACCAGTTTGGCATTAAATGCCCGTGTTTCACGCTGTGGTGTAATTGGCATTTCTTCTCCGAAGGTTGCTGTTGACTGCTCTGATGAGAATTTTTCCAGTATAATGGGCAAATGTTGAGAGAGCATGTCACATGAAGCTGAGAAGTGTGATATAATCACTGGCAGACAGACACCAGCTGGGCGAGAGGCGAGTCATTAGGCATTAGTGCTCCACAGAATGCTTGGGTGAATGTAACTGGGTCTTCCTACACAGTTTTGTGTCCCTTATGTATATATTATGTGAAGAAAAATTACTTTAACAGTAAATAGCTGATGCAAATATTTTGCTTTCTCTGTGTTTTATTTTGATATGTTTTTGTCTTTAATCATGAGGATGTTTTTGGCCTGTTTTTACCTCTGTGCGGTTTTTTCCACTTCTCCTTAATGTATTGCGTTTTTCTTTTTAGATGATTTGTTTTTAGATTTTAGCTTTTATAATCTATTAATAAGACATAGTTGAGGCCACAGATTATCTGTCTTAATGTTATGCATATGTTGTGGTACTGTTGTGAACGTGCATCGAAGACTGACATGGAAATAAGAAATTGTTGAATAAAGTCGTTATTTTAGTTTTCTTTGTGCGTAGAAAGTATTCTCACAGCTTCATAAAATTATGGTTGAACCACAGATGTCACATGGACTATTTTAACGATGTCCTTACTACCTTTCTGGGCCTTAAACATGTCAGTTGCATTGCTGTCTATGCAGGGTGAGAAAGCTCTCGGATTTCATCAAAAACATCTTAATTTGGGTTCTGAAGAGGAACAAATGTCTTATGGGTTTGGAACGACATGAGGGTGAGTAATTAATGACAGAATTTTCATTTTTGGTGAACTATGCCTTTAAAATCTCCTATGAAATCACTTTATTATGTTATGATTGTCCCTTACCAACAATCTTAAAATGTCAACCCTGTGCTTTTATATAAACAACTGCTCATTTAAAAGTGCATTTTATTCTTTAAAGTCTAAAACTGAAATGTACTTTAAAATATCCCCACTCGAAGTCAAATTATTAAGTTGTTGAAAGTAAAACATCCTGATAACCTAACTGAATGATTCAAAATGTTACATATCAAGCACAACCGTGTACTGGAATCATTTTAAATAAATGCAGTCTCAGTTATGAGTGAAATCTGAACTCCAAATAAACTTGATAAGACTACAAAATTATATTTATCATTTGAAACATCTATTTGTGTATTTCAGCTATTGCAAACAAGCAGAAAGTGGAAAATAGTTAGATAGCTGATGAAAGTCAAGATTTCAGTGCAATGTGCAATCATCAGATAAACTGTCAGCTCCCTAAAGTGCCAAGTTTCCATGCACACTTTTCCAGTTTCTGTTTTCACTCGATAGTCTAGGTAAATCAAAAGTAATCTGACCGACTTTACTTTGGCTGTAGTACTCTACAGCAGAGAAAATTACTCTCATATGCCAGAGAGCACTAAAGTATCAAGCAACTGGTTGAAAAGCCCTGTCTACTGAAGACAAAAATGTTACATGTTACAGGATTTCAGTGGCAGTTCGATAAGCGTCAGAGTGCATTTACTGCTGGTTTTCTGCCACTAAAGGACCACAACCATCCACTCTACTGCGACACCGCCTTAACATTTATTCCTTAGCCTTATATACTACCATAAATCCATTGATAGAAAATCAGACATCATATTTGGACAGACCACATATCCACACGGTTTCCATTATGAGGCCACCAAGCCACACATGGCATGGATCAGTAACACAAATTACCAGAATACAGGTTTATTGGTGTCTTGGTGAAGCTTTGAACTTGGGGATTTTCTTCACCATGTACTTGCAATAGATCTCCAAGGCTCCTACATTTCAGAGAGCCAGTTTCCATGTGTGTACTCTGGAGTCTTCATTAAACCAGTTTATCTGCACGGAAATGACTGTGGTTGCAATGGAGAGCGTTTGGCCCGGGAACTATGGGTTATGTCATAATGGAGCAGCAGGCTGAAGGAAAGCAGAACGGACAGGAAACGGCTGTACGGTAACCACAGAAACCTGCCACTGTTATACTGCATCCATTCCCAAATCCATAACTTTTAAGGATTTAACACCTACCTGTACATAAACCCGTAAGTAATAGTGTGAGAAAGGTGTCAGCGTGCTAAAGAAATACAGATTTCAGTTGAGTTAAGGACAGTGAAACTTTTATTTCAAGCCAGTACTCTGGCAAGCCTCAGTATAAACTAGAATGAATGAAAGTGGTTTTATATGGAAAATGTGGAATTTAGGAATCACAGACTGTCGGACAGCAGGAAAATGTCCTGTGGATCATATCCTGGAGAAGCGATCATGCTCTTCTACTGTATCTGGCGCTGCTCCATCATTGTGCTGCATCCACTGCAACCAAAGGGAAATGTTTAAGTCATTATGCTGGAGATGGTTTGATGTTGAAAAAAAAGAAAGCCTCTTTGTGTTAAAATCATCTGTAAAATAAAATGGAAGATATTTGGAGGGAGTAGTGGAAATTTTTATGCTGATAAGGCTCCTAAAAGATTGTGGCATATGTATCACGGGTCATAATATTAAAGTGGTTAAGTAATCATTAAATATTAGGCTGGGGATCCTGTGGTTGCTTGTTTGTGAATACTGTTGTGCTTATAAAACCGGCCCATTAAATATGGCATTACTGTGGAAACGGCTTGTAAATCTACGTCGTGAAATAAAGGACTCTATGGGGAACAGGAATGAGAAACACATTTGATTTTGGACTCTCTGTGAATCTATCCTTTCTCTGTCATTTTGCCTTGTTGAATCCAGTGTAAATTTATCTGAAGTGTCTTTCTGCAAGTTACATTAGGCTACACCAGTAGGTGGCGACAAGTGATTATCTTTATATATTGATTCATTCAAAAATGCAGATTCATTCAGAAAAGAAACATCCAATTTATGACCTACCGAATCATTCACTCAACCGAATATGAGTGAGTCATAGAATCGTTTACTCAACCTATTGGTTTAAATACACTGATTCATTCATGAAGGAAACACCACTACGGAAAGTATAATTCTGCTGTGGCTTTGTGGCTATTTTCACATGAGGAGCAGCTGTAAAAAAAATAAAATGCAAGTTACTCAGTAATAACTTTTAGTTTACTGAACTGTTGCAGTGCAAAGTTACTGAACTTTGCACTGATTTTCATAAATGCATGACTGTGAATGTGACATTGAGTACATTAATACTGCAAAAATGTAATATCCACCTAAAACAACACAGTGCCTGACTCATAGTAAAATTATTGATAGTATCTTTTTGATATTTAGCTAGTTGCAAAAATATTTCTGCAGTTGCACTATTCACGGATAGACAAAATGCTTGTTGTTGTGTGCTAGGTTCACTTTATAAACTACATCTTGATATTTACGAATGTTCTGTCATGAATATGGTTTGTGCATATATTGTAGCATTGCAAATGTGACAGAGGCACTTTTTGAAAAAAGCTGACATTTGACAAGTTGAAAAACACTGTTACCACAGTGCGGATTACTTTCTACAACCAGCATCTCTGACTCACTGTAGAGCTGAATGGACTGACTGAGCCCTGATTGGGCACCGTTCCCACTGCTTGGCTTGAATCAGTCAAGTGTGGCTCAATTTATGGTCCACAGGTTTGGGCATCTTTTCATCTGGTTCTTTGTTGGCTGCTGTTTTTTGTTGCTAATCAAGCACTAATCACATGTTAGCGTACTAACGGATCAGGAGAGCTTTTCTGAGGTCAACATTTTGAGGTCCCATTTGTCTTTTAAAATTATAGTCAATGTTAAAAAGACACTTCACTTTTCTTAGTGGCCCCTAGTTATTATTAGCCTAATCTTTCTCCAAAGGAATTAAGGGGGGATTTTAGTTAACATGCCTGTTTCATCAAAGAAAAAAAATATTAGAAGAAATATTCTGGAATGTTTGAGAACCTTCAGTCTCTATGGAAACTGTTGCTCAACACAAACAAATGCTGATTCGCTCTCCAGACCTGAAAAGAAAAGAAATGTTTTCCCAAAGGAAAGAGCTGGACCAAAGGGTTCCTCTGGTGGGTTTATGTGGGAACTCTTTCAGACCACTGAAGAATTCGGCCGAGTCAGCAGAGCAGCTGCTTTATCTATCGCAGGACAATGACAATGACAAAAAACTAATAAAAGACTGATAGTAGTTAATATTACTTAGCATTACTTATGGCAAGACAAGGTCAGTTTAGGTTGTAAAATGGTGTGACTCGCCCAAAACTTAATGATGTTTATATTAAATACTTTTCCAACTAATTTTTCCAGCTCTTTCAAATTTCACAATTTTTTACACAAAATCATATGCAATAAACATGACAAAGAGTGTTTGATTACATAGTTGTGTAAGTAGGTGGCGACAAGTGACAGCATTATAAATGTATTCATTCAAAAACACCGATTATTTTGGAGAGCAAACACGTAACTTATAAATAATCAATTGAATCATTCATTCTACCGACTCAACCGATTCATTGGGGAACAAAACTCTATATGAGTGAGTCATAGAATCATTCACTGATTCATTCAGAAAGGAAACACTACACTACTGTGTGTTGCTCAGAGTGTTTAATTTAATTTTCTCTGGAGGAGCAACTTTGTATAAAATGTAAGTTATCCAATATTAACTTTTCATTTATTGAACTGTTTAAGCACTTGTCGTTTTGCTATTGCTCTGAATATCAGCATTACATCGATTGCAGTGATTTTCATAACACATATGCACCATTGCAAGTGCGACATTGCTTAAATATATCATTAACATTATTGTCATTAATATTGCTTCAGTGTAATATCTGTTTTGAAATTTAGCCAGATGCAGTATATTTACACAAAATCAAAATCATATGACGTAAACATGAATACAAAGAGTGTTTGGGTGTTGCTATGCAGTTGCTAAGGTTGAAGTCTATGGGACTGTAGGGTAAGCAGTTGTTGTACTAACAGGGTGTTGCCTTTTTGGCTGCTGTACACTCATTGGTTTTGGCCTTGATGAAGTGGGCTGGTTTGGCATAGATTATGTCTTGCCATGATTTTGAGGTTATCCTACAAAAAAATATAGATGTCTTAAAAGAAAAATGTCCATGAACTCCCGTTTGTCACTTTATTAGTGTGTCTAAATCAGTGTGTCGACCATTTCATTGCGTAACTGAAAGGAACAGATGAAGAACATCAAGCTAGAAGACTACAGGAGTGGAAAAGTGTCTGGGTTGGATTAATGTGGGAACGCAGCCCAGTTTAGATGCAGGGATATGGAAGCAAACACATAACAGGAAGTTCAGTGACAAAAGAAAGGAAAGATTGAGGGAGACCTGAGGAAGGGCCAGAACTGTCACACAATCAGTTTCACAGCTTTTCATCATTTCTTCAGTGAAAGGAGGAAGTTGCGATAAACTGGTTGTCTTCACCTGAATTGTTGTAACTTAAAATCCTGGTAGAGCTGTCTATTTTTATAATGATTAAGTTGCCTTCATAGTCTTTGACGTGCCTTTTTCAACAGATTCATCAGAATGTCACCCACTGTTGTTTGTCTTTAGCTTGTCCAACCATTTACTACTAGTCTTGCAAAGTTATGCAAATGGTGTCAGAAAGTTCAGTTGTTGTAGACTTTGTTGAGTACGCTTCATTGGACCTTGAAAGCCAGTCAATGTCAGCATCTTTGTGTGCCTTCAAAAAATTTTTGTTTCATAAGACAGGACATATAATTTATTCTGCACAGCACGTGCCATGAATACAGTACAATTTTTTTTAAACACTTTTAAAGGGGTCATGAGCTGAGAAACCAAAATTCCCTTGATATTTTCACATATAAGAGGTCATTGTACTATAAAAACATCCTGTAAGTTTCAGAATTCAGAACTTTCTCGTTAGTCTAAAAACAGCTTATATAGACCAATTCGCTATTTGCAAACAGTGATGACTTTTTTGTGGGCGGAGCCTATCTGGTGGCAGAAAATGACAGTTTTCAAGTAGCAGTCTATTGAAGAAAAGGGAAAAAGGTTAAATTTGAGTATATATTTCAAAATTCTGACTTTATTTTCACAGTTCCGAGATTATACCTCACAATTCTGATAAGAAAAATCAACTTGTCATTCTCTCTTTTTCCCTTGGCTCAGAATCATGAGCTTATATCCCACACTTGCTATTGTTGAGTTAAATCAAGTTTTAAAGTCCAAACCAGAGATATAAACTTACATTTGCAAGGAAAAAAAATAGGTAAATGAGATAAAATAGGTAAATGTTATGTAAAATGTTATAGGCCTAGGTTTAAATAGTAGGCTATCTCATGCTGTAACTGTAGGGATAATACAATATGTCCTCTATGAACTGCATATGTGAATATTATGTAGACCTATTATTTAAATCAAATGTATGCTTTAAAAGTAGAGTAACCATAGCAGGTTTCATCCATAGTCTGTCTGTTTAAACGTCTGTGTTTAGCTTCTTTCTATAAAAATAATTTGCATTCCAATTCTGACATCTAAAGGCACAACAATACATTTTTTTTTCTCTTATTCCATAGATTTTACCCATTTACTTCCACTTTACAAATCAGTTTTAAAAAACTGTAAGAATCTCAGAAATCTTACCAAAGTCAGACCAAAACAAGAGAAAATCCACTTTAAAAGAGACATCAGACATGGTATTAGTTTTGGATTTTTTTATTATTATTGTGTGTTCTCAGGTTTCCATTTTTCAACCTGGTATCCTCTTTGAACATAGTTTTTCCATTGTTTTTAAAAGTCTGACTTCCTAAGTTTGACAAAACTCAAACAGTTCCAGATTGAGAAATGAAAGGACAAAAAGAGATCAGCATATGGAGGAGTCTTATGGTTGGCTTTACTGCAAAGAACAGTTCAGTATTACTGTCAGATCTCTGAGTGTGGCCGTCTCTGTGTGAGACAGATCCGTTATTTCATCAATTCCCAGCTAGGGATATTTGTACCTCAGGGAGTACTAGGAAATATTCTACATGTACATTTAATTTACATTTATACATTTAGCAGACATTTTCATCTAAAGCAACTTACAAAAGTGGAACAAAAGCAATTCTTCAAAGAGTCAACAAAATTCGTAATATATATATTCACAGGTTCATTAGACAACTAGCTTACAAAGCAAGCTAGAGAAGAGGAGAAATGCAGAGAATAAATATAGTTTGTATGTGTGTGTGTGTGTGTGTGTGTGTGCGTGTGTGCGTGTGTGTGTGTCTAAATGCATTGGTAAAGGTGAGGGTGGTTAAGTGCTTGTAGAAAAGGTGTAGCTGCTTCTTGAGAGATATGATGTTCTCATCAGTTTGGGTGGATGCTGGCATTTCACTAGAGAGGAGCAAAGAGGGCAACGGTTTTGGACAGTGACTGTTTGCCTCGTTGTGAAGGAACAACAAGCTGTTGCTCGTTCAGTGAGTGTAGCTGGCAGATTTAAGCTTAAGATTTAAGTGAATTAAGCCAGGGAGGTGCTGTTCCAGTGGCAGTCCTTAAAACCAGCATTAAAACCTTAAAGGCAAAAAGAATGAAAACATGATAATTCTGTCATTTACTCACACTCTTGTCGCTCCAAACCTATAAGACTGATTAATTTTTTTAACACAATTTAAGTTAACCAAAACTGGCAAGATCAAAATGGTTTTAAATGTTGTTTTTGGATAGAGTGACAGAAGTATCTTAATTTGTGTTATGGGTTTGGAATGACATGAGTGCGAGTAAATTATGATAATTTCCATTTTTGGATGAACTGTCACTTTAATTTTAATTCTGGTTGCAACTGGGAGCCAGTGGAGTGAAATCAGAAAAGGGTTGACGTGAAATGTTGATTTCTCTTAGCTGAATCTAAACAAATATTTTAAAATAAAAATTAGGACTTCTAAGTTATTTAAACATACAATAAAAAGTACTGATTAAGCATTTATTTTGATTATTGTAAGTACAGGTGGGTGATACACCCGTAGACATGATTAACTGGTAGAAATTTGTCAACCGGTAGAGATTTTGGACTTTTGTCTCTATCGCGGCTACATGCTCATGTGACGTTGCTGTGGTCACGAAAACTTTTGCATGCATTTTAAGCATTGCAGTTTTAAAAACAAGTGATTTTAAGCCGTTGAAACATAATCAGCAGCAAAAAAGAACTCATTTTGTTATATGTGCGTGCTGTCTGAGAGACTGTTTCTGAGCACTGTCAGGGAGGTGCGCGAGTATTGAACTATTGAGTTATTTTTGCTGCTTTACAGGCATTGAATGGTTAAATACACATACTCGTTTGTGTCAAAATGCCCGTCTTTGGAAGTATCCTTGTAAACACAGTAACTTAGGTCTGAAGTAAAACCAAACAGCTGAGAAAGAAAACTTGTGTAACAGTATATTGGATCTGGGTAGCTCTTAAAGTGACAGCAGTCTAATATTCCTGCTGTCTATCTTTTATGTTAATCAAACAACATAAGAAGAAATACATACGGTATTTAATTTACACAGTGAAGAATATGCAGTGTTTTTATTCATTTGATTACTTTATACAATGTATGTAGCATTTCTTATTTATTTGTTTATTAGTTTCTTATTCTTATTTAATCGCTGACTGTTTACTTGTCTTCAGTGAGCTCGAGTTTTTTTATTTATTTATTTATTTATTTATTTTTAAATTTAGGCTAGTATTATTTTTTTGTAATATTGACACTGGTGACAAGAATTATGAAATTTCTATGGTATCAAAAATTTTGATATCATAAAGACCTTATATAAAAGCAAAAATAACTATATCACAATATATATCGTTACCGTGAAATAAAATTACTCATATCGTGATATAAGATTTTGGTCATATCACTCACCCCTAATTGTAAGGATAAGTTTGGATAAGTAATTTTTGCTACATAAACCTTGAAAAGATGATCAGGACGCTGATGTGGCACAAAGTAGTGATACGGTTACTCTTACACAGCCCTGAACAAAGAAAACAATGAGTCAAACACGCAAACCCTCTGGCCTTCAGTCCTTATTGTGGCAGAGTGCCATTTTCTCAGATCTCCCCTTTATATTCACTAGTTTTCAACATCTGCCAGCTCACCTGTGCATCTCGATCACAATTGTAAGCCAGTGACGGCAGAAACGTGAGATAGGGGTTCAGTGTTTAGGTAATGCTGTCTGGGCTCTTAAGGTATCAGGGCTGTTTGACTTGCATTCAGCTTTCTTTCATCATGCTGACATTATGAAAATCAGGGCTTACAGTGCTAAACTTCACTAATGTGTTTTTCCTTACAGGCTGAAATGACAAATACAAAAAGAAGGGAATTTCCTATGATGCACCAAGCTTTCAAATCCCATTAACACATGTGGCTTCAAGGCTGCGCTTGCAGATTAAGAAAGAAATTGGACTTATAAAGATGAAGTGTTTTCAGGCCAATGTGGATGCACATCTGTGTGTCATTACAGGAGGAAAGAAAAGGAAAAACATCAGCAATGAAAGAGAATTTGGACTCTTTATTAGGATACAATAAAACATTGTTTAGGCAGGTCAGTGCTGAAGGCTTTGCAGTGTTTGACTGATGGTTAGAGATATTGACACTGCATTGATTTTGCAGTCAGAGTTGTTGAATGATTTATTTGTTGAATTACAGTAGTTTGTTCAGATGCTGGAGAGTTTTTATGTCATGTAAAGTGTTAAATGAAACTCGGCTACTTCAGGGAGCCGGCCATGTTTTATTAAAAGCAGATATTGCATTCAACCTACTCTAGTCTTGACATTTAACAATTTAATTTTCTGGGGTAAACACATGCTGTTAGTTAATGTGCAGATTTACAGGAGCCAAACGATGATTCATTCAGGATAGGGAACATCCGTTTGGCTGTATGTGATTTGAAAACTCCAGAACTGTCATAAAGGCTAAAACTCATTTTGATATTTTGTGGAGGCATATTAAAATGTCAGGGTGATACAACCGTCGTGATACCATAATGGGGAAAAAAAAAAAAAAAAAAAAATCATTAAAAGAATAAAATTCCTAATAATGTGGTGTGACCTGCAGATCTTCATGACTGTGTCAAGGTCAGTTCAAGTTGTAAATGTCATGTGGTGCAACCCTCAAAAAAATATTTTATTATATTATTATACTAATTATATTTATAAATTTATATTTATGAATATAATTATGAATATAGATAGATAGATAGATAGATAGATAGATAGATAGATAGATAGATTGCAAAAGTATTTTAAAGACGACTTTAAAATGATACTGTAAAAATTATTTTGTAAATAAAATAAAGATTATTGGAGTATGTTTTACAAATGTATATTTTTATGAAACAAATGAAAGTTCTCTCTACTTATGTATACATTTTTTGTTTAATTGCATGTGTTATTTGCAGATTCTTTGTAATTATTTGTGAAATTTACTATTTCTGAGTGAAGATTGTTTCTAGCTCAGTTTTTATTAGTGTGTAAGTATAAAAAGTATTAAACTACTATAAAAGTATAAGTACTTGTAATCATTGATAAGTATAAAATACAGTTTTTTCATTGACAATATACAATAAAAATACAGATATAAAATGAAGTTATTTGATACACTCGATCACGTGCAATGCTTTGTGGGAGTGGGCAGTCAAAGGCTCACAGCAATTTGTATTTCTGTGGTAAAAGCATCTTGACCGATTGGTCCATTTCTCTTCAGGTTTACGAGTATTGCAGTTCTTATCTGGTAATTTGGCAAGAAGACAATTAAAAAAAAAAAAAAATCACGCTGACTTGTGGCTTCCATAAAAACATATACATTTGCTTATCTCAGGATACATCTTGGAAGATTTATACTGTATATTATTGCTAAAAATAAATAGTTAATAAATATTTCTGCGAAGAACCTGAATGAAGCCTTCAAGAGCGCTACAGTAAAACACTTGTATACTAGGAGTCATATCATATCTTATCATTCTATTCAGTCTGTGACTCCGGTAAATGCTTTAGCAGGAATCTGTGAAATAATTCAATTCAATGGAGACGACCTCACTCAACCCTGAGATGATGTAATAGGTACTTTTGATACTGATTTTGGTCCTAGATGTAATTTAGTGACCTAATCAGACTCCACTGTCCCTTTATTTAGGTGAAGGCCATCTGGTGGATGAATCTGGTGGTTTTTTCTCTGTATAGGAAAATCCCTGTTACAGAAATAAGACTAAGCAAACACTCATTCAGAGCATGATGAAAGACAATATTAAGAATAGGTGCAAATTTTTCCACTTTTTTTGTGTTTCCACCCATTTATGCCCAGAGCTACCCTTGCGTCTGGCCTTTATTGCTGGGCAATGTGATGATGAACTATATAAACCTACCTGACAACAGCCAAACTGTTCCAAGTTGAGAAATATAAAGCGCAGCAGACATTACCCATCTGGTGGATGAATTTCTACTTTTCCACAGAACTAGGAGGAACTGCAGCATTCTTGGATTAAACTTAAGCAAAAGTTCATTTAAAAGTTAACTGAAGGCAGCACTGTATTTTCTACAATTAAAAGTATTTAGTTTTAACTCGAGTCAAGTGAGTAGTACTTCTACTGATGCTTAAATCATGCTCTAACCAGGCAATTTGGCTGTTTTTATTTTTTACTTTACAGAGGTTGTTTTTTGAGTTTGTTTCCAGTCATAGAGTTGACTGAGTTTAAAGCGTTTGGGAATGGACCGGAAGTGTATCCAAGTAACCAAACTGCTCCCTTGTGTAGGGCAGGAGCCACTGTCCAGTCAAGTTAGAGACAGAACTGCAGTAGGATCTTACCAAATTTGGAAGATGAAGAAAATAAACAGTCTTACATAATCAGTAGAAAGAGACAAAAGTTTGCATTGTACAAATGAAGTTTCAATAGTAAAAATTTTTTAAAGGAATTTACTACAGTGTATTTGATTAGCACAGTGGGTGATAGACCTCAGCCTGGGGTGATTTTTACCACCTTTACATGATGGATGCAATGCAGCATTACCTGTTCTCAGGGTGTAGGCAGAAACTGTATCGGCTGTTTTATTTCAGTTGTTTCACAATGATGTCAGGGTGAAACGCCACAGCAACTGACTCTCATTCAGAGACCATGTGTGTACAATTATTACTCTTCCTGTGGTTATATACAGTGTCTCTGGACACAATTAAAATGTATGAATTTATTTGCATTTGATAACATAATTGGCAAACTGGTAGAATATTAAGTGGTATCTGCAAACAAATGATGTTAAACCTATTCTCATAGCTAAATTCACTTTTCTGAACCATTACTTAAATGGTCATATTTTTAATAGATGTATGAAGTTTCCCTTAACGTTTCAGAGAATGTTACCAGAACAACCTTCATTATTGTCTTTAATTCCTTTTTATCCCTGTTTGTTACTGCCTGACATTCGAATATATATTTCATAACATTTTAACACGCCTGCAATATTTCAACTAGATGACAGCATTGAGTGATATTGTATAAAAGGCGTTTACGTGAATGCACTTTGATGGGTAAGTCACTAGTGGGGATTCTTTTATGGCATTGAATGATGAAGGTTGTGTGATCTGAAGACAAACATGCCACGGGTTCAGTGAGAAGATTTAAACGAGTGTGAGTTTGACAGTCACAGCTGTAAACACGTTGAATACGAATGTAGAGTTATCACGGCATCATAAATCTTCTATTCTACGTCTTTGATTTGTTTGCGGAGGTTATCCGCTCGTCTGTTTGCATTGGGCTCGCAGTCACACTCTTTTTGTCTCCAAAAATGCTTAGAAAAGAAAATGTGCTCTAAATTGTATTTACAAAGAGAACGTCATGTTAAAACATGAAAATACACTTCTTAGATTGGCTGTCGGGCGGCATCATGAAAGACCATGACCCATGGTGCCTATCACGCATTGGTCAGACTGAATCGTGGGTGTTTGAAGCAGACAGCCCACCCTGTCCCATTGCTAACATATCACAGGACTCATTTCCAGCTGTTTTGAGCTAGCTCTATTGTAAGCATCTGATGAAAAATCCAGTAAAGCTCTTCTTTCCGTCAGATGGGAAATGTTTAGATCTGTGGTATGAGAGTGAGATCACAGTTTGGGGTGTGTTTGGGGACACTTTAGGAAAACTGGCTTCTCTGAAGATGTTTTAATACACCATATGCTACAATTCATACAGGTAAAACCTGCCAATACTGTAACACCGCAACATATATATTGCTGCAGTGATATACATAGTAGGTGTTTCACATTAGAGCTGCTGATATACATCAGGGGTGTCCAGTCCTGCTCCTGAAGGCCCAACCAGCTCTAAAGCCTTCTGCAAACTGTGCGATTTCAGCAAGATCATTTCAAATCACACTGTGCAACATGGATCTAATAAACTTGGATACGACAAAGAGGAAGCTGCGAAAGAGGAAGGGAAAAGAGTTTGAGGTAAGCAGTTTTAAGTTTTAGCGTGTTGATCAACACACCATTTTGTGTTGCATTTTTATTGGCTGGTCAGTAAACATGGGTCGTAGCAGCAAACACACTGTGCTGATCAAGCTGAAGTTCTGACACTGTCAGAAAATTATCGCAGGCTATCTTTGGTCTCCATCGATTAGGAGCCAGATTGTTTCGCGATGGCATTCTTTCGTCTAAGACAGCCGTGTGTCCCAGGCTTAACTCGCTTGTCTGGAAGTATGTAGTGAGTCTGAAGACCTTGATTAGCTGGTTCAGGTGTGTTTAATTAGGGGTGGAGCTAAACTCTGCAGGACAGCAGCCCTCCAGGAACAAGTTTGGACACCCCTGATATACTTTGTGTTTCAAAACTACTGGATCGCTGTCTTGACCAATTACCATTCGGGTGTGGTCACGATTATAAATCCAGACATTTCAATAAGAATCCTCTCGATCTGGAATTTTGCGTGAGGTCGAAAGATTTCTCCATGCAGATTTCACAAACAGGTTCGCACAAATTCACCACAATTGTTGTTTCCATCCACCTATTTTTATGTGCATTTTTGGATATTGCTTAAAAAACACTGAATTGAAATGCGAAGATGCACATAAATTCTAAAAATGTGCATAAAAATGTGCTCAACTGTGTCTAATAAATTTTTTATCCAATAAGAAAACAAGTGCATAAATTACGATGGAAACACGTTTACTGAATAAATTCCTCAATGCACATCAAAAAAGTCATGTGACTTAATGCAATGGGACGGTGTAATTGGACTAACCAGAGGACCAAACTGGCTGGACTGAATCTGAAATTTTGTTTTGGTCATTCTGAAATGTCTGAGCCAAACTCTGTTGTCAGAGTGGTTCGATATAATTACCTCCCAGAACTGAACACATCTGCACTCCCAAACAGCAGGAATCTGCCTCCGAGAGCAATATAAAACATGAGGCGCAAGTAATATATTATATATGATAAAAGACCCACAGTGGCTTCTCCTACTGTAGCAAATGACCTTTTTTTTTTTTTAGTGATATTTGGCGCCAATTTATCAGGAAGTGACGATTTTGTTCTCTTCATCTTGCTGGATGGAAACAGTGCTTTATTCAAAAATCTTTTATGCAATATTCTAATTTTGCACATAAGTAATATTTGCAACTTTGGATGAAAACATATCTTTTGACAGAAAGTGACTTCACACATTGCTACACTATTGAAAATTTAGCTAATTTGCCTGCACCTTAAATACAAAAACAAACTTTGACTTTAAATATTTTCAAAGCAGAAATTGATACATAAAATGAATGAAGCTCTATTAATAAAAGCATTTTTGAAAATAAATTTCAAGTGTGCTACCATTTGCAAGCCGTTTGAACTCCAGCACCAATAGTCTAGTCACATTTTATTGTTTTTGAGTGGTAAAAGTAAGATTAAAAAAGGAAATCTTTACAATGAATATCCTGATCTATTGATTTTGCTAAGAGCTCAAAACACAAACAAAACTGAGCAGATCTAATTTGACTGAATGTAACCTTAACTGGAGATCAAGAGATGTTTTCTCCAACGCTTTGAGAACTCACATCACAGGAGTATTCCCAAGACAACCTTTAATTGTAAAATGGAGAAAAACCAATTACTACACAAAAGCGTTTTGTGATCAAAGCACAAATAGACTCTGTCAGACACACTGCAGTGAATGTTAAGTGCTGTTGCTGTGGATAAGTGCATATATAACATGAAGTTCATGACAATCAAATTATTACCAGAAAATAGTAACAACAGCAGTGCATTCAAGGCCATCCGTATCAATTTACCTTGACTCCCTTATTGTTCCCATCTTGTTATAGCATGTTTTAGTACAGCAGTCACATTAATCTGGAATTAAATAAAAATCCAAGACCAGAGAAAAGCTTTATGTAAACTTTAATATGGGATTAAACACACAGAAGCAGCAGGACTTGACGCAAAGACTCTGCATAAGAAAGTTCTCCAAAGAACAAAGGCCTGATACAGAAAAAAAAATATTAGAACAACAATAACAGTCAGAGTACGAATGCACATTCAGAAAGAATGTAGTCAAGTTTACTACAAACTAAACTAATGGGAAACATAATACTTCAGTTTCAACACTTTGAGAAACTGGGGTTCGTTTAAAATATTCAGACCACAAACAATACAAAAGCTTATTCATATCTTTTCCTTAATCCGTTTCCGTGCGTTATGTAACCGTACTAGATTGGCATTAGAAATATTAGCTGCAGCTACTTGGTCACCAAGCACCAATCACATACACCCCTCTTCCCATCTGTCCCTATGGACTTCAACTAGCTACCCCATAAATCAAGGGGTATCCAGACCTGCTCCTGGAGGGCCTGCAGATTTTTGCGCCATCCTGTTCCAACACAGCAGCCTGGAAGTTTCTAGTAATCTGGAAGACCCTGATTAGCCGGTTCAGGTGTACTTAATTAGAGTTGGAGCAAAACTCTGCAGAACAGTGGCCCTCCGGGAGCAGGATCTGTCCTCCCCTTAAAAATAAGAGCTTGGCCATTTTACTTTACTGTCTGCATACATCCTGCAGACCTTTTCTTAAAATGTTTAAACTGAGCATTGTTGCCATATGGCCAAAAAGTAAATCTGGGTTTGGGAATATTTTTCAGATTTATGATGATATGCTCCCGAACGCACCTGCATGGAGCCTTTAGGGCGAGATTCATCTCTCTGTCAGCAGGCATTTCAAAAAGCCCGGCTCCTCTTCATAAAACAAAGCTCCCTCAGTGAACTTCTGTTGTTTTAACTGCTACAAGAACACACATTACACAAACATCCTACTGTACATGCAGTATTATGGAAGTAGGGTTCTTGGTTTTTCCTTTGTAGAGGAGCTACAATACAGTGTTTTAAGGATTATACAAACAAAGATACTGTATACAATTACATAAATTATCTTTAAATTAATCGTAGGACAAATCAGAAATTATTACATTAACCAGTTCAGATTTTCTTGTTGGGGTAGAGGACTATCAAGTGGACCAAAAAGAAGAGCCCAAGGGACTGTCAGTGGTGCAGCTGGAGCTCAAGGCATGATTGTAGTATGTGGCGTCACTTTTCTGCAGAAAGGTCCAAGCTGACACAGGTTATCCATGATAAGGCAAAAAAGTGGGGCATATGTGAAAGTGTGTGAGGTACTGGTAGTGGCTGTTATTATAGTGAAGTTGGGTTTCCCAAGGATTGAAAATCAAGGCTGGGCCTCCGTATTGGGCTCCTTGTCATAGATGTAGCTGCCAACACCGCCAGTGTTTACACCTAGAAATCCAGGAGAGTCAATCAGACTGGGTTAATAACTAATTTAACTACAATGAATTTAACTTGGACATTTCAGTATTCATTATGATATGAAGAAAGCAGAATAGATCTAAAAAAAAAAAAATCTAAAATTGCTTGAAAAGTTCTTTATCTTCACTGCAAATGAACAACTACTAATTTGAAACAACGTCAGATTATTTTCTGAAAATTAAGCAATGGCTCCCTCTAGAGTTGAAAAAACTCGCAGTACCTTTTGGGCCGAAGAGGACAGCATAACATGGTTTATGGCAGTAGGGCTGACCATTGTGCTACAACACATAAAAACACATTTTAGGATAAATCCATGCATTTCCAACTGAATACATTTAATATTTTTCCAATACCTTTTCATGTTTTAAGACCTGCAAATCAACTAAAAAAATATTGCATTCATACATATATAGTGCATCAAATTAAAATGTTACTTCTTCGGCTTCTACAGTGGTAACGTTCTTTTTGTGCAAATTAATTATCACATTAACTCTGAGATTTCAGTTTTGTTTTGATTAACTGCCGTTACTCCCAAGAGAAATGTTCAGAAAAAACCTATAAATCATAATTTAAGACTTAATTTCCAGCAAATTGATTTATTACCTATTAAAACTTTTTAATGACCCATAGATCCCCTGCGGTTTATTCAAGACTTCTAATGTAAAAATTATTCTTGATTAACTTATTTTACATGGACAGAATTAATGAAAGAATCATAATAATCTTTGCGCTTCTACTATTAGCAACTTTTCCTCTTACCTCTGCGTGGCTGCCTGCTGCCAGTGTCTTACTACATCTCTCACAACGCAGGCATGGACGATGCCAGTCCTTCCCTAGTGACGTCACCTTCTCAGCTGCCATAAGTAAGTAACAGGACATGTCATTATGCGTCCACCATTTCCTATCATTAAAATCCAAGCCACTGTATGAAATGTTGTTAGGACGGAGAGGAGCATACCAAAATAGACCTTCTTGTTGCATCTGGGACACAAGTTGGCTTCCCCAGAGAAGACGGTGATGCTTCCAGCTGAAATGAGAGATGCATGCACTCCATGATCCAAATAAACACTGTGCAATTTGTCATATGTCTTACTGCAAAACATGTAGAACAGTGATTTGGAGCTAAAGGAAGATGCACACAACCTACAACCTTTATGTTGTGGCCTTAATAGCACATTCAGCCTATTCAGATCAGAATAAGTCAGTTGCTGTTGATCTCTGCTGCTTTTTGTACCTTTAGATGGCGGCCTTGAAGATGCCGGTACCCATTTCTCCTGAGGTTTGGGTGCAGAGTCCACAGTGGATGCAGGTGGGGAGGGGTTGGCGGGAGCCTCATACACATATGAGCCTGCACCCCCAATGTTCACACCTACATATTAAAACAAGGTTTCATGAAAATATCCCACTATCATACAACATTCGCGTTAAGAAATGTTTGATATGACTAATTACATTTGTTTATTCATTAAACTAGTTAATGCATTTGGTATCATGAACTAGTAATACTTTTACCACATTTACTGATCAAATTTAATGTTAATCTCTGCAGATACTAATACATTTTAACCATGTACATTTAAAAATTAACAATAGTATATAAATGAACAATAACCTGCATTAATAACATTGAACTGTGAAGTGTTTACCAGTGATTTCTTTCTCAAAACAAGAATGTACCTAATGTCCAGCAGACGGCACTCTTTAATTTCATGACAACAATGGCTTATATATAACTATTTACTCTTGCTATATGTACAAGAGTGCAACATCTCTAAGTCAAATTAATCATTCCATAACCCAGAATATTGTATATACAGTTAATTGTCAGAGATTAGACTTGTTCCATGTCACATGACTTCAATTTGAAAAACTGAGTGTTTAATCTCATCTCACCTTTTGGCCCAAAGAGGGCAGCATAGCATGGCTTGTGGCAGTATGGTTTCCCATCGTGCTGTGAGGATGTAAAACAGAAGAAAAAACATGGTCATTCCAGGTTTATATTCCATCAATCGAGACTCTACAAGTGAATGAGTGGTGATGCTTTCAGCATTTGGTGGTGTAAATTTGCAATTTAATCTGCTGCTTGCAGACCATCCTAAATGTCTAAATGCCACAGATGGTGCTTATCTTGCCGTCCACTCCCTGATAACACTCACAGCAGTTAGCAGGACACAGTCTATGTTGATGGAAAAAGACACCCAAAGTGTCCTGTGTCTTTGTGTGCCTTGAGTGTGTACTTGGAAGGACGTGGAAGATGGAACATATTTCAATGGCAGCTGCTCCCAAAGCCCTTTGGTCAGGGCCATGGTGGGAAAAGGTTGCCATGGGAACCGTCAGACGGCAGCTGTGTGACCGTTACAGCTGCGCGGGACAGGATAAAGGAACGGAAGGGGGCAGAGAACAGTGGCCTCATGCCAGTACGAAAGTATGCAAGGGGAAAAACTGTGTAATGAGCCCCATATTCCAACAAAGACTAGCAGACACCTTCCTGCCTCAATTCCAATGACCGGAAAACTTGATGTTGTAAGATGTCAATACTTCTAAAAAAGGCAAAAAAGCTACACTCGTTGACTACAGCAGTCTAGTGGTTCTGATGTAATTCAATCAGGATACTAAAGTGTTAGACCAACTAGCCTAACTCCTAAGGTAGGCTTTCCTGTAGCTCAAACAGTGGAAAATGATGCTAGCAACATCAAAGTCATGGGTTAAATTCTTAGGGATAGCAAAAGCTGATAAAATGTAAATATGTACTTTGAGTGCAATGTAAGTTGCTTTATATAAAAGTGTCTTCCAAATGCATAAATGCAAATGTAGTCTCACTTATCAAGAACTTGGCATGAAGTCTGGTCCACTTTACAGCTTTTTATACTCAAGATCCTACGGGGAATCTGAAATGTGTGTTCAAGGAAATTTACTTGCTATGCTATTAAGTTTCTTAAAGATTAAGGGTGTGTTCAAACTCCGGTGCAATTGCTCTGTTAGTGCGGTTAATTTGAGTAAGTGTGAACGCTGCCATCCGAACCCTGGTGTGCACCAAACATCCTGTTTTCAGTTCATTTAGAAGTATTTGATGCATGTTGCTTTCATATTTAATTCGAACCACACCAGAGTTTGTTTGGAAGCGGACCGAGACCCATCTTTTTAGCGGTCTCGGTCCGCTTCCAAACAAACTCTGGTGCGGTTCGAATTAAATATGAATGCAACACGGACCAAATATTCCTAAACTAACTGAAAACAGGATGTAATGGCAAGATACAATGCTACGCGACAAGATTTGACAACGCAGAACGAGCGGTGTATCCAAAACAAAATGAACAGAGGACAAACGTGGAGAAATGAGAAGGTAAAGTGCCTTTTATGAGCTCTTCGTGAGTTCGTAGGTGGTAAAAATAAAATCATGTACAGGCAACAATGAGCGTGCTTAGTCCAGCAGACGGCATTAGGTGTATTCGACTTAAAGCAGCACTGAGCAGACCGATCTGTGAATGGGTAATTTGATGTCGTACACCGATTGGTATCATACACCGGTGTCATACACCGATCAGTGATATCATACCCAAATCCAATGACTAGTTCTTCTTTGGAGCTGCTAACTACAGCAAGTCTTGACAGTTCGGTCACCCAATAGAAATAGAAACCTTTGGTCCCAAAAGGTGCCATTACTCTGAAAGCATTTTAATCACCGGAGGTCATCAAATCGCTATATCGTTAGTTAGTTTGCTGGCAGGCATTCTTACTTGACTGCAGTATCCAGCTGTATTGGGCAGCAGATCACGCAAGCTTCACTATCTGCACTTTCATTGGTAATAACCACATCCAATCACTCTGCACTGGCAAGTGGTGGTCAATGGTCTCGGAGGTTCATGTCACTTCAGCTCACCCACTTCTGCGTACTTTTCAGTACTGACATCTCTGTCAGTTGCACACCCCTTGACTTACGGAAATTGCCAATCAAAATCAGATCTTGTTTTTTTTTTTACATAATCTCTTGGCATATTGTTTGCAATATGCATCGGACAGACAGTGAAAAGTCTGTGGGTGTGATGTCTAAGCCAGATACACAGTTTAGTCCATCAGCTCTCATTACAGGTCTCACTGGTCATCTTTCCCTTGTCATATAGAGCAGTGCACCAGCCCACACTTTTCCCAGAGCCTCTCACATTCTGGTAACTGAATCCAAACTCTCTCCATTCTGCCTCTACTTAACATGGCTATTCCCATAAACCCTTTCGCTTTACCCTGCCAGAATCCAGGGAGGACACTAAGGGATTATCATTTTATCCACAGGGCAAGTTCTTGTTCGATCAATGGACTTGAAGAAAAAAGTACACACAGGCTTTTCCCATCTTCACTTTACTCCATCCTCACTCCTGTACCGTGTAGGACCCAACAGAAATCCCCCCATAGCAACCTGACCTACATCCAGATTTAGGCTGATGTGAGTAGTGAAGATGTTAATATGCTTACGCAGAGAGAGAGAATTACTTCTATTTGTGACTCTCTTCATGGAGTAAATGCAACACTCAGGTGTTTCCTACTCTCACCCTTGTGGAATACAGGCTCAAGGCAACATGATGACTGATGATGACGATTCCTCTGGCTCTAGTTTGTGTTTGTATTTTCATGATTGTATCATTTTTACCCCTTTGTCATGCTAGCTCCCAACACACATAATGCCACGTGACAGGCTTCAATCCTGGTTCTGGACTCTTCAAATAGACCACTGATCCTCTGATGGAAACGCACAGTGTCAAAGTCAATACTCAGCTGTCAGAGTTTGAGTTTCCCCAGCTAGACTGCAGAGAGGTAGTGTGTGATCTCTGACTTACTCACCTCAGCATGGCCACCCGCTGTAAGGGTCTTACTGCAGCGCTCACACTTCAAACAGAACTTGTGCCAATCCTTCCCCAGGGATGACACTTTCTCAGCTGGGAGATGAGAAAGAGAGAGAGAAAGATTGATTTTTACACTTTTTCATAAAAAAATGTAAGTCTATACATGAAAAACCTGCTCCCCCAATACTAAGGTATTGTCAGTGGTTGCCAAGTTGTTGTGACTGGTAGAGCATCGATGGGTGGTCACTAGGGTATTGAGGCATTGCTGTTGGATATTTCACCTCACAACTTGAGGTTTAATTCATGTCCATAGCACAAATGGTTAAAACCTAGGGTTAGGTGCATGTTCAAATCTCTAACAATAACAACAACAGTTGCCTTAGCGAAAAATTTAAACATTTTGTATATGAAATTCATATGCAATGTCATACTTTTTTTGCAAACTCATGAAGGTGTTACATTCGCATGGATTAGGGAATTTAGCATAATAGTCTTTATGATAGACTAGTTGCATCAGAACATGCATACTTCCCTACTGTATACTAGGCAAAAACCGTATGTGAAAAGCGTAGTATTGGATGACCTACTAATTCTGAATGCAATGCACAATGCCTCATGAGGGCACAGAAGAGGACTGGCAGTGAATTAAGTCACTGGTAGGTCACATATCAATGACAACATATGACAAATGTCTGCATTTATACTACACACTATATGCAGTAGAACTCACTTTTTCAATGGTCTGCTCAGAGATTATCCGATTTGAGACAGTCAGTGTTATACTGTGATAATAATGTGTTGCTGCCCAGATGTTACTTTTATGCTGTGACTTTCCTTTCCACTCTTATCTTGATGGCTGCAGCCCTTGATAAGTTATGAATGTGCCATGGAAACTTCCTGCCTGAGAATCCAAGATCCTAAAAGAACTAAAGTATGTGGTGCATTTCCTCAGGAGGTTAAAGCAAAGTCGTGAAGGCAACAGTGAGTCTCCACACAGCATTATTAATGGTGGATTTGCATAATTTTCAGATCCAGGCTAGCTTCATGTTTTGAGGGTGTGTGGTGGTTATTTTCAGTTTGATAATCAGTGTGACATCATATTACATAAGAGACAATGAAAAGCACTGGCCTCATTGTGAGGGGTCAAAGCAGTTCATTCCACAGCTGAAATGTGTTGACATGAAACACAAGGAAATACAGTGGTGGGGCTAATTAGAAGCGGACAGCTAAGTGACGACATAGTACAGAGACCCACTTCTCCATTTCCCCTCCTGTCCCGTTTTTTCAGGAGGGTCCTGGGAGACTTCCCCAGACCTAATATTACTCTTTCCATTTATATATCTCGCTCTCAAGACAATGCATACCGTAGGACTGCTGGGGCAACTCTCCCACTACGGAGGAAACACCTTCACTTATCAAAACAGGGCACAATCAGCTAGAGAGAACAATTCGTTTCCTCCTGCTCTCCCCTACTTCCTAGCTTTCCCGCCTGGAGAAGTATTGTTTATGTTCTGTCATTTTTGCAGGCCTCTTAGTCCGTCTCTCAGGGGGTCTAGGTCAGTACAGAAGAGATCAGTTTCACCATTAGAGAAGGAGATTTTATACCACCATTACGTGGAGCAAAAACTCCTATTCCACTGAGATACACAAATCTACTCACGCGGAGGCGTAGTAACAATTTAAAATGTGTGGGCACCAATCTTTAAAAAAGTATGATAATCTCTGGGACGAATGTTGAAACAGTTGGTATAACTAAATCTTTACATTTTGTGAAGAAAATGAGTGATAATTGCCTGTGCAATACTTGCTGCAAGGGTGCTGTTAGTGGTTGCCAGGCATTGCAGAGTGGTGTAGTTTAAGACATCGCTAAGTGGTTACTGGGGTATTCTAAATGGTTGCTTACTGGCTCAAGTCAAAAAGAGTACACTCTGAAGTTCTGGGGCCCGTTCTTCGTACGTCGCTAACTCATTTTAACTGGTTTTGATTCTTGATGATTTCACTTGATCTTGGATCATTTGATTCTTCGAAGCTCATCCTGGACTTGCTGTCATAGCAACAGGTTCATAAGCTTAAACCTGCTCGGGAGCAGGCTTATTTCATGTAAACAAGATTAGATTGCATCTTTTTAAGCAGAATTGATACTTAAAATCTGTCCCAGCCACCGCTACTTTATTACAAGAGTACCCTAATGGTCCAGGGACAATAATTTAAAATAATAATAATTTAAAAATTTATTTTAAAATAATATAATAATGTTTTGTAGTCTATAATACTATAGACACAGCCAGTTTTACTCATTGAAAGATTTATTAGTGATGAAATAATTACTTTATAATTGTATTGGAGTCTTACACACATGCTATACAGTTAATCTGAATCGTGCATTAATTTGAGTGGTGACAGATATTATGGGAGTGGTTTGATGGAGCGCGGGAGTTGCAGATAACTTGATCTTGACTCTTAAGAAACTTTAATTAATGCTGTCACGTAACAAATCTGCTTCAAAGATAAAATTAAATGAATTGCCAAATACAACTATTTATTATAACTATTACAACTACAAATATAAAAATGTAAAGCCTGTACAAATACTAGAAATCGTGAATACAAATAATTGGGAATCATGTAAAAAAAATTACAAATAAATTAAAAACAGTCCACATTTCATTTATCATTTCACATTAACATTTATGTAGTTTTGTTCGCTTGGCTGTTTCCTTATAAAGGTCCAGAACGGGGCACCTTATCTCTATAAGTTTCATGTCCCACCTTGAATCTGAGGGATTTTTACATGACTCATTTAACATCAGATAAACATCCTTAATTTGTATAGAAATGTGCACAACTGTCCTTACCCAGATACATGTTGTTGTTTTAAGAATTTTTTGGGCAGATTTTTAAGATTTTTAAGGACAGTGTTGTAGACAGGAAGCGAGGTGGGAGAGAAGTGGTGGGGGGTTGGGATCGGGAAAGGCCCGCGAGCCAGCACTCGAACTCGGGACACTCAAAGCTGCCCACGAGGCTACTGGCGCCAGCCCAGATGCATGATTTGAGGAATCATTTACGCATAGCACATTGATAATACCCGCATCACAGTTTAATACAGAAGTATAATGATTAAACGTGCCTGGAGGCGAACTGTGGGTGGAGCTGTAGAGTCACGTGCACGCACAGCTTTTGCATAGCGACAGGGACAAAAACTTTACTGACTGAAATTTTATTTAATTTGTTTATAAAACATTTGTCACCGAAATGCTGGGAACAAACAAACACACTTGCACAAGTCCGTTGCTGCCCTGGAGAAACAAACTGCATCCACTGTTCCCTGAACAAAGTTATCTTTCCCTCACAACCAAAAACACACTTCTTTGATGACATTTTGTTTTTAGACCATGAAATAAACAAAGACAAATCCTTCTCGAGCAAGTCTTGTGCAGTGCTGCCGACGACTTCCGTAACGCGAACGAAACACGTTGCTCTTGCTCTCGCTCTGGGTGCATGCGTTTCCCAAAAGCAACTGTGGTCGCCAAGTTCCGTCGTTACCAATAGAGTTCAGTTGAACTAACGATTATAGTAAGCTAACGATGGTTTTGGGAAACGCACCCCAGGTTGATGTGTGGAGAAGTGCCCATACAAGGAATTTCGCCCTTTATGATGTCATGCAGAGCCATACTCGAAATAAATACTTTTCAAAACTTACGAACCCTGAAGGAGTGTATTTGGCACAGAAATACTCTGTCATACGTCCAACTCATTTTTGAAACTTTGCCATGTTTAGCATGAGAATCCAACTCATTAATAGTGTAAATAAGTCAGAATGCATGAAATAGCATTAGACCTCCCCTTTAAAGATAAAAAAAAAATGAAATAGGGTTGTACTGTAAATGTAACCCTATTACTAACACAGGCATCATATCCAAATGGATTCTAAGCTCACACTGGAGAGACGTAGAGATCCAGACAGTATAAATCACTGGTATTCCAGCAGGAGGCTAATCCAAGATAAGTGAGATTTCACAGTCAATGGCCCAACTGGGTGTAAAGAGAGAGAGCTTCTCCGCGGGGAAGATGCCAATGCCAATCACTACTATACAAAGGTAAGTGTGTGTACGTGGTGGTTGACAAAGTGCAGATGAACAGAGTTGCCATTAAAAGGGCTTCTGTTGTTGTACAAGTGGTTGCTGGGGAGCCGTTTCAGTTATTGGTGTAGTTTTGCGTGGGCGGAGGGAATCGCTAATCGCTCATCAAGCTGAATAGACCCCTGGATGACCTCCAGACACACTCTCGCACATTCTTTTACTACGGCTAAAGAGAATCAGTGTCTTGGGTGGGATATTCACAAGCAGCTTTGTCCACCGACAAAATTGCAAGCCTGGTTTATGCTTTCCAATAGAAATAGTGCGACTATAGTGATATGCTAACAGCACTGTCATCTCGTACATCCCTAAGGGAATCCATTCGACCGGAGAGGAAAGACACGGGAGACCAGAGATGGCTTCATTAAAGAGTCAGGTTACCTTGGATGCGAGGCATAGATGCATGAGAGCCGTAATGGGCGGCTGTGTAAGACTATACTAGAGGTTGCAATACCTCCCAATGTCCGGCTCTAATGAGCACACACTGAGGTTAGAGTGCAATATGTACACCTGATCACTGATAAGCAGCTTAGTGCTTTGTTTTGAGCTGCAGAGGTAATCTCTTTAGTCCTGCTGGTACTGTCTGTAGAGGTAACATCTCCCGTTAGCCATTAGATCTTGTGTTTTCCCCTCAGTTTACCCCACAGTTAAATCAGACGATAACACCTCAAACACCAGGTCAACTGATCCGTAAACAACAGAAGTTTGTTTAATGTGTTTTGGTTGGCACACAAAGGGAGGGTAAACGAAACCCTCAGCGCCTTCACACGAATGAGCTTGTGCCATCTCAGCAGAACAAATGCAGGTTTGGATGTGGGCTAATGGATCTACAATGTGCAGTCAGCTCTCATTTCGAAAGCAAATCTGTCACAACAACAACATCTCTCTCTACCCAACAAGAGTCATATGAGATTTAATGAAGTCAACATTACCATAAGATTTATCAACCTGATATCACGTAAATAAGTCTCTCTGTAAACATGTCATGCTCAATATCCTGGGGTTGTTCCAGAATAGAAGAGGCTCTCAAAGAGTCTTACTCTGCCCAAAAAAAAAACAAAAAAAAAACAAAAAAAAATCAAGCCATGAGAGAGCGCTGCATCAATATCAATCTCCATTTAATCATTCTTATTACGTTTGTCTAGGCACAACAGATGCATCTATCTCTCTGCAACATGGGGACACTGTATTTCTACTTGTTTTTCTGGTGTTTTTCTTTAGACAGCGTGGCTTATTTTTGAAACCACTGTATAATTGACCCTTCCTTCCTTCCTTCCATCTTGCTAATTCAGACAAGCTTTACAGATATAAGATGAACTGTAAAACTACAGCTCATCTTACATTTTTATCACCTCTGGCTACAGTATGTCATTATTATAGGGGCAGTTGTAGCATAATGGTTAGAGAGTCGGACTTGTAACCGAGAAAAGATTGCATGCCGGGACTCGAACAAAAGTGGTCAAAGCGCTATTGTGTAATATGTTGGAGCACTGCCTACAAGGCTACGGCTTCAGTAAATAAGGTTTTTTTTTTTTTTTTGTAAGGTGTGACTCAGCGAAGGGTCAATAATGTGGGTTTAAGTGAGGTCAGAGCAAGGTTGTAGTCAAAAGTGGAAGGTTTATCCACTTTACTTTCAACGTAAGTGTTACGCGTGTCTGGTGTATAATAAAGCGCACGACGAAGGAGTACAAACAAAGAGTTCTTTTAATAATCCACAGGAGCAAAAGGCACAACCAAACACAAATCCAAACGTAGGAGTAAACGAAGAAGTAAACGTAATAGCAGACAAAGGCAGAGGGGAGAACACAGGCTTTAAATACAAAATGCAATCAGGGAGAAACAGAAACAGGTGTGGAGCTAATTAACTAATTACTATGGAGACAAACTAGGTAGGATGACGGGGACATAAACTAAGTGAAAACAGATCATAACTGTGACAGTTCGCCCCCTCCCGGAACGGTGCGTCCTCGCACCGAAAAACATAGTCCAACAGAGGAGGGAGGGTGGGGGTTCAGGAGGTGGGCGTGGAGCAGGTGAAGGGCAGGCAACAGGAAAGGGGTAAAAAGAGTCCAAAAAATAAGTCCAAGGGGGAGTAGATGGAGGGAGAAGCCAGGGAGGAGCCCGGAGCAGGAGGAGCCAGGTGGAAATCCAGAGGCCAGCCAGGATGGTGGCCCACGGTGGAGTCGACGGCGGGAGGAGCCATGGTGGAGAAAGGACCGTCGACACCAGGGGGCCTACTGCCGGAGACTGAGTCGGTGGATGAGGAGCCCAGGATGAAGCCGAGCAGACGGAGAGCCAGGGTGACACGGAGGCTCCGGAGGGCCTAGGCGGAGCTGAAGGCTCAAGTGACCGAGGCGGAGGCAGGGGTCCGGAAGACCGTGGTGGAGCCGGTGCGACTGAGGATGAAGGTGGAGCCGAAGGGAAGGAGGAGCCTGACAGAGCCGGAGGGACAGAGTGACGAGGCGAAGCCAGAGGAGTGGAGTCCCGAGGTGGCGGATGGTCGACGACTGACCAAGGCGGAGCCGGAGGGACGAGGGAGCCCGGTGGAGCCAGTGGGATGACGGGCCACGGTGGAGACGAGGGAGCTAGGAGCCCAGGCGGAGCTGATGGGTCGAAGGACCGAGGTGGAGTCCAGGGCTCGGAGGCGGGAGGTGGAGACAGGGGATCCTCACGCCTGGGCGGAGCTGGAGGCTGGAAGTCCCGAAGCGATGGATCAGCGCGCCCAGCTGGCGCTGACTGAGGGTGAGCTGAGGGACTGACAGGCACCAGCGGAGATGGAGCTGAGGAACTGGCTGGTTTGAGAGGAGGCGGGAGAGGGAGGCTGGGAGGGAACACAGGAGGACATGAGCTGGGCGGAACCAGCGGAGACACAGGAGATTCAGGGCTGGACGGAACCAGCGGAGACACAGGAGATTCAGGGCTGGACGGAACCAGCGGAGACACAGGAGATTCAGGAGCACAGGGTAATACTTCTCCAAACCAGTCTATTAGGTCCATTTCAAAGATGTCCTTTAGTTCCTCATAACTCCCAGAAACCAGTTGCAGCTCACCCTCAGTTGCGGGAGTGTGGGCGGGGCTTCCCTCCAAGCCCTCGAACACCACCAAAACTCCCTCAGGGATGGGCGATGTTGCCAGCTCACGCACTTGGTCAGACGATGATTGTGGCTCAGGCTCCGTGGCGATGATCGGCTCAGTCGCGGGTTTGCGCGCAGGCTCACGAGTCGCGGCAGGCTCAGGCTCTCCGTCTGCGGTGGGCTCAGGCATTAGCTCCGTGCAGCAGGATGACGGCTGACTGGTCTCTGGTTCGGGAGTGGGGCTGGAGATGTCTTCCTCAGCGGGGCAGACGGAGAAACACAGTCCATTACTCTCCAACACCCACTCCACGAAAGCGGCGAAATCCTCCTTTGGACCGTTCGCTGGCAGGCGTGCCTTACACCGCTCGCTCAGGCTGGTGATGTAGAAGACGCAGAGCGAGCGGTCCGGGAAGTGTGTAAGGCACGCCAGATCGAGAAAGTCCCTGGTGTGGTCTTCCAGCGAACGGTCCTGTTGCTCCAGGCACAGGAGTTGGACGGCTGGCAAGTCCATTCCGGGAGAGGAGCGAAAAAAATAAAAAAAATAAACAGAAAGAAAAACGCCGCTAAATTACTCACTTGAGGGTCTGCTATTCTGTTACGCGTGTCTGGTGTATAATAAAGCGCACGACGAAGGAGTACAAACAAAGAGTTCTTTTAATAATCCACAGGAGCAAAAGGCACAACCAAACACAAATCCAAACGTAGGAGTAAACGAAGAAGTAAACGTAATAGCAGACAAAGGCAAAGGGGAGAACACAGGCTTTAAATACAAAATGCAATCAGGGAGAAACAGAAACAGGTGTGGAGCTAATTAACTAATTACTATGGAGACAAACTAGGTAGGATGACGGGGACATAAACTAAGTGAAAACAGATCATAACTGTGACAGTAAGAGTGTGCATGGCCATTTTTAACTTAAATGTGCAAGACTTCTAGTGTCAACCGCTACCAGTTAGTTATTTACCTATAATGGCTAATGAATCAGAAGTCTCACATTGTCACAGGAAATACCTTACAACTGCGTTGAAGGTGGATAAGGAGGACCTACAAATGTGTGGTCCCTAAAAGTTGACATGAAACTACATTTGCAGCCCTTTAACTATCGGCATGGCCAAATCACCTAATAGCCTAAACAATGCCTAAACAGCCATCTGGCTATTGATTAACATTATCTCCTGGCTTTTGGTTTCATTTCACAGGAAAGCAATTTGTGCAAGATTAAAGATTGTGTAGACCAACCTTTTTTGCATAATATATAAGACCAGAAATGTGTATTTAGAAAGTAAATAGAGTAATTTTTCATGATATTTTATCTCTGATGCTTAGTTCTGCACTAACGAGAAAAAGAGATTGATAAGGAAGGTCTGTTATATGCTGACCCTGCCTGAGATGTAATCACAAATAAACAGCGCTAGGCCTCAACAACATTTACACAGCTGAACACCCTACAGGCTCCACAGCAGGAATGCTCTCTGAAACCTACTCCATCATCCTCAGCAGACTTTCAGTGTGGTAAAATAGATTTTTATAAAACTGAAAAAGCAAAACTATAAAAAGTATAAACAAACAAGTACTTACTGGTTGGCACTGGCTTGACATTAACTCTGAACAGCACATAATTTGAAGAACCAGCCATGCAAGTCCCTAACAGATCAGGACTCAAAAGATGGGCAAAATGACATGTGTTATATATCTGTCCACTCAATGTGGTTGCACACATGGAAATCAATTTGAAAGGCAGGGACAGATTTGCTTCCACTTCAGCAGCCATTAATGTGGACCCATCTGTTCAGAGCACTACTATTACTATCCTGACTGTATCCCCTCATACTGCAAAAGCAACATGCACGCCATCTGGGTCCAACATGGTGCTTTGCTTCGAGTCACTGATTACAGCCTGACCCGCTAGCCTTGCACCTGAGGGCCTTCAGGCCTTAGCCAAACATGTACGATCACACACAGAGATAAAATGAGGTAAACTGTAGCTCGAATGTACACAAAATCATTACATGCCCTTCCTGGCTCCAATAATCAGAGAGATGATTGCTGTGGTTAGTTCCCATGATCCTCAGATTTTTCAGCTATAAATAGCACACATGCTCTGTAGCTCTGTTAATGACCCTACTCTTTCTATGATGGTAAACAGTGCCTTTCTTTCAGACACTGCCCATAACCATCAACTCCTGAGTGGCAGTTCCTTCTCCAAACAAATCTCAAATAGGCGTCTGATTGCGAGCTTGGTTTTTCAATTTGCAGCGGCTTGTGAATTTCCTTACAGTAGTGCGGAAAGGCTGGGTGTGGTTTGGGCCCTCGCTGCACAGATGTGGCCCTGCTGACGCAAGGCACGGCAAGATGTCTGTCTCTTCGCAGTTTCCTCTTGATATAAATTAAGCAACCTCATGATTTTCAGTTGTCTGGCCTGAATGTGCCTGTGTGCTACTGCAGTGCCCATGGCTGTCAGTACAAATAAATGCTGCCTCGTGGAGCTCGGCCTCAATCATCTTCCCTGCAGCCAATATGAAACTCCACTGGCCCTCATATTTCAGTTTTTGGGTTAATATCATGAAATCTATTATGAACAGGCTAGCTCACATTGCATTCCAAAATCAAAAGTAAGAAATAAGAAATTGCTGCTGTAATGTAAGATGTTTTGCATTGTAACACTTTCATGATAATTAAGCACATTTTATTTTCCAATTCTCATTATAGTAATGCTATAAAGTATGCATTACCATAATACGAAAATTATTTATGTAAAATATATAATAAATATATATTTTATGTAATTTCAGTATATGCTAATTTATGCTGATTTAAATAGCAATTTTTTTTACTGTAATACTTCTGGATGTCTTACAATAATCAGAATACAATAAAGAATGCAATAAAACATTAAATCACAATACAAAATCATTAACAATTCTTAAAATAATTTTTTTTTTTACCCAGATATATACATTTCGTGAGATCCATCCAGTTTAAATTCTGAATTTTTATTTAAATAGATTCTGATACATTCATGGGTTGATTTATGAACAATCTAGAGAGAAAAAAAAATACACACGCTGCATTAAATTTTCCTTGATGTGTCTCGAGGTAGAGCAAATTTATGGAGACAAATTATGCATGTCTGCAGGCCTTTGGGTAGGTCGAATTAAAATAATGTCAGTTAAAAGGCTAGTCCCATAAAACACAAGTAATTACATGATGGCTTAGGTCTTTTTTCTTGCTAACCTTGCAACAAGCGCAAAAAAAACCAAAAAAAAAAAAAAAAAAACCATCTTGTAACTATGGTCGATGTTCATGCCTGCCAGAAATCCTGACAGACAAGGCGAACGGCCCCCAATTCTGACTCCCAGGATTACGCAATGCCCCTAAACAGTGGGCAAAAACGCAAGAAGTGGCATTATATAACTGATTCTGCACATTAAAACAGCTTGTGAGGCAGCCATGTGGAAAACACAGGGTTTTAATGGGTGCAAGCAGTAAAAGTGCATGTGAAATGGTGAGAGATGGGGACAGAGAAAGAGAGAAAAAAAAATTGAGGGGTGGTATGGACAACTCCGCATTAAACCAACGGTCTGTCTGCCTGTATCTGAAACCAAAGGATGACATAATGGACATGCCCTCTCACATTTCGATGTGACTGGCATTAAAGAAAGAAAGCATTCCTAACTTCTATTCAAGAATGAAAGCAGCCCTGGAAGTGAGAGCAGCAAAAAAGAAAAGAAAAGATGAAGAAAAGAAGAAAAGAGATTTGATATGATGCAATTGAGCTCAGTCTGCCATTCATAGAGACAGGTTTTCTATCATATAAATGTTCAAAATTTGTTGTAGCGTTTACTTACAATGCTGCCTTTGTTTGTAAAATGTAAAAAAGAAAAAAAAAAAAAAAGTAACAATGGACATAATGCCGACAATTAAGTATATAGACTCAAAGAGACTCAAATTTGGATACCCCACCCATTTTGAATTGAAGCAAAGTATGAAATATGGGAAAGTACTGATTCCATGTGTCACCTCTGAATGTGAAAAATGAAGCTTTACGCTTGCTCTTGTGTAAGAAAACCACAGCATCTGCTAACAGCTGTTCAATAAATGAATAAAGAGTTCAGCCGAAAGTTTGAAAAGTTTCCACTCAATACAGTGGCTTACCACTTAGGTTTGAAACAGGATATAGTCAGAAAGGATTTTACAGGAACACATGCACCGACTCCCACAAACTCAATTTGGAAATACCATCTGGAACAGCTGAGTTTGTAACCAAATCAATTAGTTTTTTTATTTAATATATTACATTTAATATTGAATATAAACCAGGAAAGTAAATTAATATTAATAGATAAACAATAAAGAAAATTACATATATTATACAATAATATTAATCATGATTATTTATATTATTATTTAATAGAGCCTTATTGCTGGTTTCTGCTCATTCTGTGTCTAGACTGTGGATCTGGACGCAACATTCACCGTCAACCTCAAATATTCCACTTGGTGACATTTCCATATTCAGAGGAAACACACTTTGAGGACCAAAAGAGGAGAACCGCACCCCTGCTCTTCCACAGCTGCATGGAATGCGTCTTGGCTTCAACATGAGTCTAATAAAAGCACAGTCACCCGCATCCATCTTGACCAACTCCCTCGTGACGTAAACCGAGGTCTTGGGTGAAACCCTGAATTGTCCGTTCTTCTGCCCTATGGCCTCATAGACCACTAAGACTGGCTGTGACGTCAGAAACATTTGCAGTTCCTCCCTTGCATCCAATAAAATCAAAATGCAACAAGCACTGTCTCCATCAAAACCAGCCATCATGTCTTGTTTAGACTTCAAAACCTGTATGTTTCAAAGCAAAATTGCTCATTTTTAAGTTATATGAACGATTTTGCATATTATTAAGCCTGTGAACTTAATGGAAAAATTAATACATGTTGTTGACCACTGTGAAATCTGGATCCTGAAGCAAAACAGCCGAAAACACTCAAGCTAGAGAACTTTCTGCCCACCCACTAGACACACAGCCATGAAAAGAGATGCACTTGCTTTTATATAACACCACCTCTCTCACACCATCGATTTAAAACCACCCGACAGCTTTATTGGTCGTGTGTTATGCCTGTTCGGTTGACACGCAGATTAATATAACATAAATAAGAGCTGAATAATCATCTCAGTTTCCACCACAAAGGCTCTGATGCACTGATGAATAACCTTATAAATATGAGAGCAGGGATGATAAGGTCAAGTGCCAGAGAGGCTATTCAACTGTTTAATGGATTGAGAGGTATATACTGAGCAGACATCAATGCTGTTGGCCTGAAAATGGATATAAATGAAAAGAAGAGGTCCTTCAATCACCATGATCTTTCAGCTCCCCAAACATCCAGACCAAGAGCCACATGCTGTATTATTTAAGAAAACATCCAAGTCTGTAAAAGCAAAGTAAAGCAACTTTCAAGCTTTCATTTTAGTGTTTATAAAAATAGCCACTCATCTGGTCAAAAGAGAAAAATAGCCCATCAACTGGACATGTTAAAAAAGAAGAAGAAAAAGGTGATTGTAAGATAACTGTAGACAGGACTTAGACACAACTGTTTATCATTAGTGTTACAGAAGTGGGCAATAAAATTGTCTTAATATCAACTGGCTGTCACTGCACTCAGCAGTCTGAAAGTAAAAAGCTGGTATTCAAAGTTTATCTTTGCATATTTATTTCTATCTATGGTATTTTCCACAAAAACAGTACAAAATAAGACCAAAATGGCTTAAAAATGTTATTTTCCCTTTCTTAAATGGCCAGGAACTAAATTTGATATGCAGCATTGCATATGTCTAAACTCATGATTTGTGAGATTTTGCACAACACATTTATATCAGATATAGATATCAAAATTAAATCTACAGAACTTATAAATTAAAGAATTTATAAATAATATATTTTTAATATTTTAAAACAGCATTTATAAAATTAATAAATAAAAACAAATAAAATATTAAATAATTTGCAGCAATGCAATATCAGTTCATGACATATAATTTTAATTGTTGGATACAGTCAAGAAAATCAAGACCTAGAGGAACAGGCCAAAAATGACTAGTTTGGGGGGGATAAAACATTTGATTTGTTTACAACTAATTACTTTTCATACTATGACACATTAGTTCATAATTTATAAACATGTCTAAAAAAGTTTTTTTTTTTTTTTTTTTTTAAAAATGGCAACGAAAACATGACAATTTGTCATGTCTAAGCATTGCAAAAGTCACGGAAATCCCGCTTTAATATGTTTAAGAAATAATTTTGGGGAGTTTTGAAAGAGGTGAGTGCACTAGAAAGTAGAAGTGGATTCCTGAAAGCGGTGAAGTGAGTGATTAACCGCAGACAAAATACGATTTATCACAAACTCTCAGATGTTTAAATCGGTTTTATCAACACCAGTGTAAACAAACACTCGCTTTCTATGATTATGCATCGTGGAAGTCATTTATCAAATCAAAACATAACGGTGGAAGTATTTTAAATAAAGCTTCAGCATAAAACCGAAGCGTAAGCACAAACTTACCAAAATAAACAGTCTTTTCGCATTTGGGGCACTTTGAAGCCATCGTCTCTTGAAGTGGGTCCTCTGATTCACTCAGCGTCAGGTTTGTCTTCCACGCGCGCGAGTCGACCAATGGCTTGAGAGCGGGAGAGCATCTACTGAAAGCGCCGCTCTGTATTTGCATAGCCCCGCCCCCTCTCGCAGGTCTGTTTGAGCGCTGCGCTTTCCGCTTCTCTCATTGGTCAGGCTAACGTCAGTCATCAAGTGGGCGGGGTCGTCTGGCTCTGCTGGCTGGGGCTTCTGTCTGCCTCTGGCTCTTCCTTTTTACATCCTTCAGAGGGAATGTGAAAGGCGTCCAACAAGGGTTCCTTTCACTTCTCATGAATAGGGATTCTTCAGCACTTGCCAGACTGCGTTACTATAGTGGAAATCTGAGGGAGAAAGATATTGGCAAGTCTCAGTCATGCTTACAACACTCTCTTTTTGTTTGGGGTTGAGGTCACTGTATGGCAGTCTTACGTTTTTGACTAGTTTGTCCCTTACATCATTGTTCCACACACCCAAAAATGTCCCTCGCCCATGTCTTTTTTTAGACTCAGGTTTTGCCAGGTCTTACAGGCTTTTGCCTTGACCACGTCTACGTCATTTCTCCCTTGAACTGATCAGTCAGCAGAGCAAATGTCCACCTTTTCCCGACTCAACCAAGTCCTGTTGTCTTCCATATATCTCTAAACTGCTTATTCGACTAGTCAGACAGAGCCCTGGCTAGTACTGTTGTGAAAGTGCCTCTTGACACCTAAGTGAACATTGACTCTCACTCTACCTATAGCTGATTTCAGTGAGAGGAATGTGGATCTTGCAGCATCAAGTTTATTCAGGTTCATTTGTGTGTCAGTGTTACAGCGTCAGTAAGTTTGCTGTATTTGCACTTTTGCACAGCTGCAGTGCAGGGATTTGCTGTGTTGGCTTGGTGGGACGAAACTTTAATGCTAGTTGTTAAATAATGTTTTTAAATGACTAAAAGGTGGAAAATTACAACAGTTACAGCATTTTAAAACTCTTAATGCAGTGGCATTCATGTATAAGTGAGACTGGGGCTAGTTGTCACAACCTTTATCTCAATAATAAGGTAAAACAAGTGAAACACTGGTATACATTCAGAGAAAAGTCGGCTAAGTAATGAAGGTAGATTTCAACAGAAAGGTATACCCATGTTGTTAGAAAGGGTATTAATATATACCCGTGTATGTGTGTCATATTAATGTCAGATTGGAGCAAGCTGTCACATTTTTATTTATTTCAAATGTAATAATTTTATTTATTTGTGTTTCATAATTTTTACTTAAATTTTGCTGTTAAAAAAGGCAGGTTTCCATTGTGACAACTTACCCCATATAGTGACAACATGCCCTTCCATGTGTTCAGTAAAAAAGTTTTTCCTGGACAATAACTGTGAACATATTTAGTATTTTTGTAGGTAAAGTTTATGTGCAGAAATTGCCTTTTAAAAATAAACCTGAGAATTATTCCCTAAAGTAAATGGTGTGATAAATAAATGCAAATAAATTTGATTTCAAATAAATGTTAAACATTCTATTTTGACAAAAAAAAAAAAAGCCTGAAATAAATGTCACGTTTCCACAAAAATATTAAGCAGCACAACTGTTTTCAACATTGATAATAATCGAAAAAGTTCCTTGGGCAGCAAATCAGCATTTTAGAATGATTTCTGAAGGATCATGAGACACTGAAAATTCATTTTTGCCACTTTGGCGTTTTCACGTTTTCAATTTAAAATGTAAAACATATTAGAATATAATTTAAAAAAAAAAATTGTATTAATACTTTACAATATTGCTGTTTTTACTGTATTTTTGATCATGTAATTGCAGCCTTGGTGAAAAATATTTAAACATTTTACCAACCCCAAACTTTTGAGAGTGAGTGTGTATACATTTTCAAATTCCTTTCACCTCAAACCTGTGCAAATCCATTGGGACAAGTGGTGAACAGGTGCCTAAGGGCCTTTGCCTCCATAAATACCCAGTCTTCCATTCACACCCGTTTCCCGTGGGACAGATTTGGAGCCACGTGTTTTCCCAAAGCAAGTGTGTAGCCTTCAGTGCATACTCCAACCAAACACCCACACCACCCTTCAAACACACCCAAAATCAACCCGACTCTTCATACACGTGCCTCCGTGATTCATGTGGGAACATCTGCATTATTAAATGCTTGTTAAAAATAATAGCAGCAGATTTTCAAGACATAATCTAGGTGTGGTGAAGCATTTAGACTCTTAATTAGGAGATTAGCATGTTTTCCTTTCAAAATAAAAAAATAAGATTTATGATACAACACGATACTATGCGGTTGCTGTTAACTAAAACTAAAACTATTAAAAGACATTTGATTTTTAATTGAAATAAACCTGAATTATAATAAAATATAAATACTACATGAAAAACATATAAACAGTTTTTTTTAAATGTTATCTTGGCAACTAACTGAAATAAGTTCAAGTTGATAAGTTTCAGTACTAACTGAAATAGAAATGATAAATATTTTAATATTTATCTAAATATTAAAATATTTTCCGAAACTAATAAAAATGACAGAAATACATTACAAAATCACAAAAATTAAAATGAAAACAAAGAAATTAAAAATTAAATCTATTCTAAATATATTTTAAAATATTAAAAATAAATGTCACGTTTCCACAGAAATACTAAGCAGCACATCTGTTTTCAGAATTGATAATAATCAGAAATGTTTCTTGAAATCAGCATATTAGAATGATTTCTGAAGGATCATGTGGCACTGAAAAATGGAGTAATGGCAGCTGAAAATTCATTTTGCCACTTTGCCATCACAGAAATTTAAGGGGAGACACTGCAGGCAAAAACATTGTTTTTTTCATGCACCTGTCAAGTTTGAGATTTTGGGCTTTATGGGTTTTCATAAAGTGTTTTTTCAGATTAGTGGAAAGAAAACATCCAAAAGACACTGTTAAGTGTTTCTTTTATAGCACTTTATCTATTTGTGTCAATAGATTTCAATTACAATACATATTTTTAAAGTCCATTTTCTCAAAATGAGTTTTTTTTTTTTCTTACACTGAGCCATACATCTCTCAGTAGCACACACACCAAACTTTACATTTTTAGTCCTGTCTATATCCTTTTTAAAGAGGGATTTGTTCATAGTATAATTTGCTTGATTATATACAACATTTTAATCCCCCAAAAATTGTGAAAATATAGTTTTTTTCTGTCCATTCTAAGCATTTTCTGAGTGACAAATTCCCTCTGTAAAAACTTTTGACTCTAATGTGTCAAAAAAATTATACAAAAATTTTGAAACTGACATCATCCAGTGTTTAGATTTTTGTACAAGAAATTTATGCAAATTAGCGCATATTTCATTCAATAATGACTAATTTGCACATTTAAACCTAACATTTTAGAAAACTTGTAATACAAAAAAATGTTTGCAATTATCAATGTAATCAATAAGCTGGGTAAGTAAGGTGATAACTATTAGATTTTTTTTTTTTTTTACCCTATTCAACTGCAGTGTCTCGACTTAAATTTTAAAACATATTAGGATATTTAAAAAAATATTTTAAATAGTATTTATACTTTACAATAGTACTGTTTTTACTGTATTTTTGATCACATAATTGCAGCCTTGGTGAAAAATATTCCTAAATATTTCTAAATGTTATCTTGGCAACTACCTGAAATAATAATAAGTTGATAATAAGTTTCATTACTAACTGAAATAGAAATTTTAAATTAAAATATTTTCAAAAACTAATAAAAATGTTAAAGAAATACATTACAAAATCACAAAAAAGTAAAATAAAAACAGATAAATTAAAAATAAAAACTATTCTAAATATGAACAAAAACTATAATGTATATAAATAATACTAAACACTAGTTCTCAGTGTTTTTAGGGTGTTACTTTGCAGTTACTAGAATATTCTGGTAGTTACTAAAGCCTGAAGAGGCCACAAAGTATTCTTGTTCATTATAACCTACCTAAGCTGTTTTCTGGTCTTAGCTGGTTTAAGTTGGTCTTCTCTCCTGCAACTCAAGCTAAAAAAGTGCCCCAACTCCGTTAAAACCAGCCAGAAGATTGGCCAAAAACCAATCTGTTGGTCTTTGGCCAACCTAAGCTGGTTTAAGATGGTTTTGTTCAGCAAGGTGTATGGCTTTGCTTCTTAATTGGGATGTACCACACAAATACCCCTAATAAAAGAATTATATATGAAACAGCAGAAATTAAATATATTCTGAGGGTAATGCCAGGAATCTTGTCAAATAAGTGTAACCAGTCGTGTAGCTATTATATCATATGCAAATGTGAATAAGGCTCCAGATGTACTGAAGCAGAACTTGTTTATTATTGTATTAAAGTAGCTCTGGATATTATTAACTGCAAGAGACTGAAGGAGAGCGGTTGATATCAGACATCTTAAGGGTGTCTACAGTTAAAGACAGCAGTCTGGGAAACAACAGCAGGTGTCTGTGGTGACTGATAAGGCAGACAAGGCACAGACTCCATATTATCTCTAAGTAGTCTCAAAGCGACTCAAGTAAACTTCACTACACTAAAACAAAAAGGTGCCTGGAAGAACCAAAAAGGGGGTTTCGCTTTGATGCTATAGAGGAACCATTTTTGGTTCCCTGAAGAACCATTTTGTTAAAGGTTCTTTAAAGAACTGGTGTTTTTCTTGGTGCCATAAAGCACCATTTTTGGTACTACAAAGAACCCTTTTTAAAGGTTCTTCAAAGAACCACTGATGAATAGGTTCTTTGTGGCCCCATTTCTTCCAGATCAATATCCTTACATTTATCATACTATACATTTTCTTTAATTGGATTGTTCATAAAATAATTTTGAAAAAAAAAGAAGAAAATCCAGAGATAACAAGACTTGACAAGATGTATGATTAAAATGTTTATTGCATTACAGTATACATCAATGCAGTATACATCAAACCTCAATACTGTGTATATGTGTTTAATAGGAATGTGCACATGTCAGTACCCTCATCATCCACTAGTATGCCCTTTTTCATCCCGTGGAAACTGCCACTGGTGGGTCGAAGAGTTCCCGCTTTCACAGTCCTTTTGATGAATGGTTGAGGCTGGGTACATAGGATCCTGTAACAAAAAAAAAAAACAAAAAAAAACACTTTCATTAGTTTCTTAATTTTCATAGGTTTAGCACAGGTACAATGATGCAAAATGACAAACAAAGATAATAGAAAGGTATTTTTAAGCTGAACAGCAGTAAGAATAGAAACAAAATCAAAACAAGTCATAGAATTTTGGAATTTCATCCATCCATCTATTCACTCTCCAAAACACTTATCCTCTCTAGGGTCGTGGGGGCTGAAGCCTATCCCAGCATCTTTGGCCACAAATGCATCCAATTAATGGTATTTAAGCAATAGAGAATGAGGAGTTACATCACATTCTTTTCACTCTGTGTTGCATTTCGGGAAGGCGCCGCCATATTAATAATAATAATAATTAGACGGATACGCTGTCCATTTCCATGGTTCCGTTTCATAGGTCACTTCAATGCTGCGGTGACGTCACCATATGGGAACACCCTTTGGTGTGACGAATGTCTGAAGCCCTGTACCATCCCGCCAATCCTATTGGCCAAATAGCGCTTGGCACCGCCTTACGCATGCGTGAGCATAGTATACCTGCGTGCCGTGCGCTATTTAGCTCAGATTTCATTTCCTTCAGGAAAGCGAAAGTGAATTTTCTGTGCCTAGAAAGCATCCCGTGTTCTCAGTGATAATTTTCTTTCTCGAGCAGTGTTTAACTCCTCTTCGCGGACGCGATGAGTCATCGGAGGTGTAGGAGCCGTGTAGCAGGTTTATCACGGCGGGGGACACTCATGATAGGGGAGTTGTGTGCCTGGGCCTGCATCACGCCCAGTCGGCGCTTAGTGGCCTGTCGACATGTCCCCACTGTGACGGCCTGCAACTGAAAGTTCTGCGCTCGAGGGTAGAAGTTTTCGCCGACGAGGATCTATGGTCCGCCCCGGAGGCCTACAGTACAATCTCCTTTGGCTGTGGGCTGTATGACGACGACGTTTTGACCACCGCGGCCTCGGAGTCGGAGTATTTACTGGCCGACACATGCGGATCTCTCCCTCCTAGCGGACAGGAGAGACGCAGCTCCCTGTCCTACAGCGAGCTGTTGGACGTGGTCACTCGCGCGGTGGAAAAACTGGGGCTGGATTGGGAGGCAGACGCGGCCCAGGCCCAGTCCCAATCTAAGTTGGACGACCGTTTTCCTAACTAGCTGTGTACCTGCTCAGCCCCGTAAACCGCTCCCCTTCTTCCCGGACCTCCATCAAGAGGTTTCGAGGTCCTGGAAGCAGCCGTTTTCAGTGCGCATCACAAACGCCGCGACCGTGGGTTTCGGCACCATTACTGACATGGCGGGCCGTGGTTATGCAACGATGCCGCCGGTGGAAGAGACTTTGGCTGAACATCTCGCGCCGAACTCGGCCGCAGCTTGGAAGTCTCGCCCCCTCCTCCCGTCGAAGCCGTGTCGAGTCACGTCAAGCCTCGTCAGAAAATCTTTTCTTATGAATGCCCCGATCTCCAAGGATGGACTGTTTGGAGATTCAGTCACCGCGGTGGTGGAGAAATTCAGGGCAGCAATCAGCCGCATTTCCGCCAGCTGATTCCGCACAGGCTCAGGGAAATAGAACGACGTCAGCCGCCGGCAGCGCGCTCGCACTCGTCATCCTCACACCGCCAACGGGGCGCCCCGCGAGAAGAGCCATCACCTATGGCACCCCCTCGTAAGGATTGGGGTCCTAGGGCTTATCCACCGGCTCACCAGCACCAGCGGAAAAGATTAGACCTGAGCTCGACAGCGAAAACCTCTCGTCCTCAGACTATCTGCTATCTGCACGCTTCAGCCTTCAGGGTTCAAGGGACGGCCCAAGGGTCTGGCAGGGAAGGCCCGTTTATGACGGCCCACAAAGCTGCCGCTTCGTTGCCAGCAGCGGGGCCCGATATGCATCCTGTTGGAATGAATCCTGCCGTAAACACGCTTCAGGATCTTATACAATGAAGCACAGCGACCTTGACACATGAACTTTCCGTTCTTACGCCGCGAGTTTTCCGTGCTCGGAAATTCTAACGCATGTGGATACATCACAGCCGCAGACAGAGGTCTTGAGGCCATTAAAGGATTTTCGAGCCGCATGGGAACGCTTGTCCGACATTCAGCAATGAGCATTATGCACAATTCGTTACGGATACACCATTCAGTTTTGAAAAGGCCTGCCTCTTTTCCATGGGATTCTTCCCACGAACATGAGCTCAAAAGAAACCGCAGTGCTGCGACAAGAGGTGTCATCTCTGCTGAGGAAAGGGGCTATAGAAAAGTACACCCCTCTCAGACGGAGTCAGGTTTTTACAGCCGATATTTTGTTGTGCCCAAAAAAGATGGTGGCTTACGACCAATATTGGATTTACGCCGTTTGAATCTTGCACTCAGAACGAGCAAATTCAAGATGTTGACGGTAAAATCTATTCTGTCTCAGATTCAACCAAACGACTGGCTTGTTACGATCGATCTGAAGGATGCATATTTTCATATTCAGATCATCAAGAGACACAGGAAGTTCCTCAGATTTGCTTTAGAGGGCAAAGCGTATCAATACCGTGTTCTTCCTCTCGGATTAGCCCTGGTTCCACGAACCTTCACAAATTTCTCAAAGTTCTGGCCCCGTTGCGGCTCCAGGGCAATCGTGTGCTAAATTAGCTGGACGATTGGCTGGTATTAGCGCAATCACAGACTCAAGCACGCTCTCACCGAGATCTCGTGCTAAATATCTAAGCAGCCTGGGCTTACGCACGAATCTCATAAATGAGTGTTTTGATCCCTTGCCAACGGATAACCTTTTTGGAGATAGATCTGGATTCTCGCGCAATGAGGGCACGATTGTCTCCCCCGCGCATTCAGTCATTCACGTCATGCCTTCGCCACTTCAAAGCAGGCCGTACAGTGACGGTGAGTTTGTGCCTCAGACTTTGGGGTCTAATGGCGGTCTAATGTAATCCGTCTAGGCTTACTTCACATGCACCCATTTCAATGGTGGACAAAAAGCCAAAGGATTTCTCCCCGTTGTCATCCGCATCGAACGATTTCGGTGACACGGAGGTGTGTTCTGACTTTAAAGACCTGGACGTTGTCCAAATTTCTCCGAAAGGAGTTCGATTGAGGGCCTGTTTTCGGCGCGAGACTGTCATGACAAACACGTCATTGACAGGTTGGGGGGCTGTTTGTCAAGGACGCCCAGCCCACAGAACATGGACGGAGGCACAGCGAGGGAGGCACATAAACAGATTGGAGCTGCTAGCGGTCTTTCTAGCTCTCCAACATTTTTCAAGACTGCTGAACGGCCGTCATGTGTTAGTCAGGACGGACAACACAACGGTGGTGTCGTATTTGAATCACCAAGGAGGATTACGCTCTCGCCCCCTATGCAGGCTGGCGAGGAACGTCCTTCTGTGGACTCAGAACAGGTTTCTGTCGATCCGAACGGTTCACGTCCCGGGGCACCTGAACTTCGGAGCGGTTATGCTCTGGAGACAGAGCCTGGAGGAAGGGGACTGGAGGCTGCACCCCCAAACGGTGAGCTACATATGACGAGTGTTTGGAGAAGCAGAAGTGGACTTATTCGCGTCGAGCACGACTACGCATTGCCCGCTATGGTTCTCCCTATCCCCCCCCATCGCCCCTGGGATTGGACGCTCTAGCCCACGACTGGCCCAGAACCAGTTTGTGTGCCTTTCCTCCGATTCGGCTAATTCCAGCGGTGCTATCAAGAATACGGTCAGACAGAGTGGCGCGACTGCTGCTGGTAGCTCCGTGGTGGCCCACTCAGCCGTGGTTTGCGGAAATGATCAGTCTGTTTGCGGGCTCTCTGTGGGAGATTCCCCTCAGACAGGACATGCTGTCACAAGCACGGGGAATGATCTGGCACCCACGGCCAGATTTATGGAAACTGTGGGTGTGGCCTCTGAGTGGAGTGAGTTAATATGTCCCCGTCTTTCAGCGGAGGCTACTGAGACTATAATTAATTCTAGAGTGGTTTCTAATTCTAGAGTGGTTTCTTATATGCCTTCAAATGGAAACTGTTTACTACCTGGTGTAGACGTCGTGATATGGATCCAGCTTACTGCCCCATTGCTTCAGTACTGGAGTTTCTTCAAAGCCGTTTTTCAGAGGGAGCAACGCCAGCTACTCTTAAAGTATACATGACAGCCATATCCGCTAACCACGCGTACATAGACGGCGTTTCAGTGGGCCGTCATCCCCTGGTCTCTCGATTTACGCAGGGTTCACGACGGCTGCGGCCTTTCCGCCTTGCGCGAGTTCCATCATGGGTTCTATCCATTTTAATACAAGGGCTATCAGGACATCCGTTTGAGCCCTTGGAAACTGTGACTGAAAAATCCTGACTCTAAAAACAGTCCTATTGTTAGCTTTATCCTCCCTCGAGAGAGTTGGGGATTTACAAGCTCTTTCTATCTCACCTTCGTGCATGGACTTCGCACCAGGATTGGTGAAGGTTTTGCCGTGACCAAGGCCTGATTATATTCCTAAAGTCGCTTCTAATCCTTTTCGCTTCCAGCAGGTGGTCTTGGAAGCTTTCTCCCCCATGAGGCGGGTTCAGAAAATCTAAGCCTTTGTCCTGTGAGGGCGTTGAAGATCTATGTTGATCGTACAGCCCAATGGAGTGAGTCAGACCAGCTGTTCGTCTGTTTGGGAGTAAAAATAAAGGTTGTGCTGTCACAAAGCAACGCGTGTCCCATTGGCTGGTTGAGGCTATATCCTTAGCCTATGAGGCGCGCTGGATCGTTTCGCCTTTAGGAATCCGAGCTCATTCCACGAGGGCGGTGGCTTCGTTGCAAGCCTTCCTTAGTGGATCTTCTATGGATGATATATGTGCTGCGGCAGGATGGTCCTCAACGAGCACTTTCGTCAAATTCTACAGCCTGGATGTGAGGACGGCCCCTGGCTCCCGGGTTCTTTCCGCTTGAGCAGATGGTTTCCTTGGATCCCAGCTATCTCAGGTACGTCAGGCGTGATGGTATAGTGTTCCCATACGGTGACGTCACCGCAGCATTGAAGTGACCTATGAAAGGGAACATCTCGGTTACGTATGTAACCACGGTTCCCTGAATAGGGAATGAGACGTTATATATATACACTAATATATATATATATATATATATATACATATATATATATATATATATATATATATATATATATATATATATTAGTGCTGTTAATAACGCGTTAACGCAAATTCATTTTAACGGCGCTAATTTTATTAACGCGCGATTAACGCAGAGCACATTTTCTGTTTGAGCCGTGGCCTAACCCGTGGTTGGAGAAATGGATGGAGATGCTGTCAGTGTTGCCAACTTAGCGACTTTTCAGACCCCTTTAGCAACAATTTTTTTTTCTTCAAAAAGAGCCTAGCGACCAATATTTAGTTTTTTTTTTTTTTTGTGTGCTTTTTTTTTTTTTTTTTTTTTGCGCGAGGTCTCTCTTTCCCGCTGTGCACACACCCCTCTCTCTCTCTCTCTCTCTCTCTCTCTCTCTCTCTCTCTCTCTCTCTCTCTCTCTCTCTCTCTCTGCGTCTGCTCTGTTCAGCATGTAACTTTTTCTGTGTTCAGAATTTGCAAAATGCATATAATGAGCGAGTACATCATGAATTCATCTTCCAAACCGCGTTTTTGTCTGATCCCGAATCACTACAGTACACTTATAAGTGCTTATTTTTGGACTATTGTAGCCTGGTCGGGTCTTCACCGCTGCGGAGTAACACATACCTGCGTGAATCGCCATAGAAATAAATTTAGAGAAGTAGCTCCGGTTAGAATGTTCTTCCGCGGGATGCGTGCAGTTCTGTTTATTAACTGCCAGAGCATAGTGCTGCTTTAAAACCAATATTATGTTGCTTCTCTAATTTTACATGCAAGTATAGCCGAAATCACAGAACAGCTATTGTCTTGATCTTATGTTTAGGCTATTTGATTTTATCAGACGACGGCTCGATTATAAATCGGGATTTTTGCTTAGATTAACATCTTGGAAGGTAGAGCTAGTTATGTAGTCTAAATGGGTCGCGTTTCAGTCACAATTTCATATTCATCCCGTTATCTGACAACAGAAAATATATTTATGAAAAAATATATCAATGAAAACAGTTTTATTGAGAATTTAGCTGCATCAAAATACAGTATGTGGGCACAGAGAGGCAAACAAATGTAATAATAAATAATAAATGTACATGTAGCATGTTCAGAAGAAGTGAACTGTCCTGTAGTCTGAAAATGTAAACAGGCTTGTCTAAGTCAATTGCTCAGTGCAAATAAAGAGAAGTAATGGGAACCTGGTATTTCTATGTTCTTTTTTTCATGTGTGTAATAGACATGAACAAGTTCTTTGAAAAACATCTATGACCTTTGAAACATGTCCAGTCTTCATGCTCTAGATTAACTATGGTTTCACTAATAATAAACATATATTGCATAAAGCATCCACATTTGTCCATTCCCATGTCAATTAGAGTATTAAAATTTTTAAAAAGTATTAATTTAAGGTACATTTAGAACAGATAAAAAAGTGTGATTAAATTGCGATTTGTGATTAAATTGTTAACTCGTGACAGTCATGTGATTAATCGCGATTAAATATTTTAATCGATTGACAGCTTTAATATATATATATATATATATATATATATATATATATGTATATATATAAACACACACACAAACCAGTTTCTTAAAATAACAGAATTAACGTTAATGTTTTTAGGTTTGTGTCACTCAGGTTTGGATGTCAAAACCTTCCTAAAATAACTGTAATATAACAGATATATGGTGATTTAAGAAAATATGTTGTGAGAAAATGTATATGAATGTATTTAAAGAGCTTTCTCAGCTCACCTGTGTTTCCTGCATTTCTGTCAGCAGCTCCCTTCATAAACTTTGAAATTTAGGAGGTTCTCTTCTGTTGTAGAGAGATTATATTATCACTCCTGAAACCACAGAACAATTTTTATCAATATTTTTTTACCATGAAATAAAAAAATACGTTTGAACTAACGTTAGATTCAGTTTATTCGCGCTCCTTGTAAGTGACATTACCAATTAACAGTACAGTGCATATTTTAGACTAAATAAGTTAGACAACTTTCAATAAACCATTGACAAACTGACAGCAAACCATTTACAAAGCTATCAAAACCTCTCATCTGCACATAAAGATGTGATTAAAAGCACAGACTCTCATAGAGTTAGCTTACCTCGTCTGAAAACAGTTGAGATGCTTACAGACTTTTTCAACGTTTTCTGTGAAGTAAATATTCAACAGAAACATGTCAGTTACATGTAAGAAAGTGTCTGGAACAGTTGTATGTGATATTTGTGTGATTTTAGGGACTAAACTCACCTGAAAGCAGTGAAAACAGCAGCGAGAGACGGAGATTTATGACTTGTTAGTTGGTGCTGCAAAATGGATAGTGGGACAAAGTGGCACTTTTATATTTTAAGATTATGTATCACTCAGCCTTTTTATTTCATTTTAAAACATGATTGCAGTATTTTTTAATACTAAACTTAAATAACTAGCCTAATAATGTTTTTGAGTCATGCAAAACAGCATTAAAATAAATAATAGATATAAAAGGATCTACTGGTCTTTTTTAATTAATAAACACCACAACTGTCACGCCCCTGGACTTTTTTGTTGTGGTTTTTGCTCCCCATGTGTTCCCTGTGACCCAGTTTCTCCCCAGTTTGATTGTGTTAATTTGCTCCAGGTGTTGTTTTCCCCAGATTTCCTTGTCTTTAAAAGCCCCAGTCCATTCAGTTTGTGTTTGTCGGGTCTACTTGTTGGATGTCGTGTGTTTTCCTGTGTTCCTGTGATGGATTTTCCCCTGTGATTCCAGTATTAAAGACTGTTCAACGTTTCTCCACGTCTCTCTCTCGTTCCTCCGAACGAATCGTGACAGAAGACCCGACCAAAAACAGTAACCTCCGTGTTTTACCCTCCGTTTTGTTTAATCGTTTTTACCCAGTGTTTTTTTGTTTCTGTTGTGTCCATATGGATCCCTTCGTCTGGCCCGGATTCCTCCTCCTCCTGCTGGAGCAGGGGGACCGATCTCTCGAGGACCATACGTGACTGTTCCTGTGTTTAGCTAACGCCACCAGCTATCTGGAAGACGCGCTCTGTGCATTCTATGACGCAAGCCTGAACACCGCGAGCAGAGCGCTGTCGTCTGAGGATGGTCCTCGAGAGGATTTCGCCACCTTCGTGGAGTGGACTCTGGCGAGAAACGGATCGCCCCTCACCAGAGCCACTCCAGACCCAGAGACCAGCCCACCAACTCCCCGCAGTGCGGAGCTTCAGCCCAAGCCCACCGATGACAGAGAGCCATTTCCCGCCGCGATCTGTGAGCCAGCGGGAAACCGAGCGACTGAGCGGAAGATCGTCTCGGAAGTTGAGCCCAACACGTCAGATCAGGTGCGAGAGCCGGCGACAGTGCCCATCACGAGGGAGCCAGCCGTGGACGGTGTGAGCACGGAGTAGAGCTCCGCCCCCTGCACCGCAGCTGAGGGTGAGCTGATTGGACATCTGGGGCTGCTGGACTTTGAGGGGGATCTGGTTGATTGAGACACGGCTCTGGAGGCCGACATTCCCCCTCTCCTCTCTCCTTCGTCCTGGCGGGTCCCGTCCAGCCCTCCTTCGTCTCCGCTGGTCCCGTCCAGTTCCGCTCCTCCAGAGCGCCCTCCAGTGCCCGCTCCCTGAAAGCGTCCTCCAGAACCCGCGCTTCCAGAGCACCCCCTAGTGTCGGTTCCCATTCCAGATTTTCACCCTGAAAGCCCAGAGGCTGACAAATGTCCGCCCTCCCACCCGCTCCTGCCTCCTGCACCGCTGTCGTCTGGCAGCCCCTCCGCTCGCCCTCAGCCCTCCATCAATGCGATGCGAGCTCCGCGGGTCTGCCATCCTCCATCGCCATGGCTGGAGAACCCCTCACCTCCGCCTCCGAGGCCCGGACTCCACCTCGGCCCGTAGACCCAGCGGCTCCACCTCGGCTCCTAGCTCCCTCGCCTCCACCGTCATCCATCGATCCACCAACTCCACCGGGCTCCTTCGACCCTCCGGCTCCGCCTTGGTCGGGCGTCGACCCGCCATCGCCTCAGTACTCTACTCCTACGGCTGCACCTCGTCGCTCCGTCCCACCGGCTCCATTGGGCTCCTTCCTCCTGCCAGCTCCACCTTGGTCCTCAGTCGCTCCGGCTCCGCCACGGATCTCCAGAGCTCCATCTTCGCCTCAGAGACCTCGGCTCCACCCTGGCCCTCTGGATCCTCGGCATCCCCCTGGCTCGTTGGCTCTCTGTCTCCGCCTCGGGCTCCTCCACCACCTGCTTCGCCTCCTTTGGTCGGCCCCCTGGAGTCGGCGGCCTCCATGGCTCCTCCTTTCGTCGGCTCCACCGTGGGCCATCATCATGGCTGTGGCCTGGGTCCTGCCAGGCTCCTCCTGCTCCGGGTCCCTCCTGTCTCCTCCCTGGCTCCTTCCTCCTTCGTCGCCTCCCTGGTCTCTGTCTGCCAGCCCCCTCCCGGTTGTCCGTCCCCCTCCTGAGCCTCCGCCAGTTTAAGAACCTTTTTTTTTTTTTAAGAGTGTATCAGACATTCGCAGGTCAGAAGCAGGAGCTCAAGAATGACCTTAACAGCATACTATTACATAAACTGCTTCATTGCAAAGGCCTTTGTCATACTTCAAGTTTCTGAAAATGGATGCTGAGGAATGTCAAAAATCATTCCTCTGTATTTGTCTTGATTCTCTGCCTAAGATAACGGTGAATGACCTCGTCCTCCACTCTCAGCACACTCTCTGAGATTGTAGTGATGGGAAGATATACTCAGCTTTCCAGCAGTCCTCCTCTGGGAGTTTCTTCCTCTCTGGAGTATCTTTGTTTTATCTAATCAGAGCTACTTTATTTAGCTGCTTCGCTTACACATTGTTCATGTCTTTGTCGAATCATTGTGTGTCTAAGTTCAAGTGGAAAACGAATGTTTTCGGTCACTTGAACAGGTGATGTTACCACAAGAAGTCACTGGAAAAGAGTGAGGGAAATATCACGTGGATTTAAAGCTTATTTTGATGGTCTAAAGTACTTTCTAGCACTTGACAGGAAAATACGAAAAAAGCCGTTAATCTGCTGATTACATCAGGAGGGAATTTTTGGAGAATGTTTTGGTTATAATGGTTTGGTTTGAATGTGTGTTGTGGATATTACTGGCAATAGGCAGTTCTTATTCATCTGTTTGTAATTCACCTACTTAATTAGTGATTTCTCCATTAAATGGGTTACTAGTTAGCAGTACATCTTGGATAGTAAACAATACATCAGTATATAATACTGTGTGCTTATTCCTGCAGTTATTTTTATACCCATATATACTGTGTATAAATTACCTTTTGAAGTGAATAGGAACAACTAGTGAACATAAATAAATAAATAAATAAATAAATAAAACAATATAATAACAACAATAATAATAATAACAAATGTAAAATGTATTTTATTTTATTAAAATGCATTTAATTTTTAATTTTAAAAAATTATAATAAAATAAAATAATAAAATAAAATACAGCAATTTTACCTATGATTGGTCTGCCATCATATGGTGCTGTACTTAAAGATTGTTGTAAACATTGCACTTCCATAATGTGAAGTATTTTTATAAAATAAAATAAAATAAAATAAAATAAAATAAAATAAAATGAAATTTTGGGGCCACTGTTGTAAGACAAGGGGCCCGTTTCAGAAAGGAGGTTAAGGGAAAACTCTGAGTATGTTAACCCTGAAATGCGGGAAACTCTGGGTTTTCCGTTTCAAAATGGGAGTTTTGTCAAACCAGGGAAAGCAGGGTAAGTCAAGCCCGTTTCTGAAAGAGAGGTAACTTATACTCAGAGTCAGTTACCGTGGTAACTTACTCTGTGAACCTAACCTGGGGTGCATTTCCCAAAAGCAACCATGGTCGCAAGTTCCGTTGTTACCAATAGAGTTCAATGGAACTTACAACCATAGTTAGCTGATGATGCATTTGGGAAACGCACCCCTGGTCGGGAGCAGATTTTCTTCGATAAACCCATAGTTTCTTTCGGTCACCTCCCCTGTTTTAAGCTTAAGCGATGTTTAAATAACTTATTCATTCATTCATGCTGCAAAAATGTATTTCTTACTGAGTATTTTTGTCTTATTTCAAGTACAAATAGGCCTACCTAAAAATTCTTAAGTTAAGATGCATTTTCTATAGATGAAAAATGCTCTAAGATATTTAGTCTTGTTTCCTGGGGGATTTTCCTTTTAAGTGCAAACATGTAAAATTGTACACCATAAGAAAAATTTCTTACCCCGTTGGCAGATGATTTGCAAAAAAAGAAAAATGCACTTAAATTCATTTTTTTCCCTTCATGGAAACAAGACTAAATACCTTGTTATTTATTTATTTATTTGCTATATTCACATGGATATTTATTTGTGCGGTACCATTTTAAATGGTAGTTTTCTTTAAAACATCGGAGATGCAGAGCACATTATTAAGGCCGCTGTATACAGACCGATAAGCAGGGATGGGCAGTTTTTCAAATACATGTATTTAAAATAAGTATTTGAAATACAAAATACTAATTTGCATTTTGATTTTAAATACCTTTGAAAAAAATCTAATGTATTTTGTATTTAAATACATTTAATCTTTGCATTTTTATATTTTCAAAATACATAAAATACTTTTTGCCAATCAACCTCTTTATTAGACTGCTGATTTCCTGTATCAACTAATTCAAACCTCAAACATGCCACTTTCATGCATGTGAGCAGCATCTGTGTGACTCCATCTAGAATTGGGTAATGAAATTTTCTGGATTTCTGTAAGGAAATAAGGAATAATACTGCCTTCGTGTGCTATCAAAATTTCCTACTTCCAATTTCAGAAGTCCTGATTACAAGCATGTCGCATTCAAGTGCTTTGATGTTGGAAAGAATAGGAATCGTGGAGGACACCAGGTTTCCTGGGAAATCTTATTACAGCCAAAATCGTAGATATTTAAAGGGGTCATATGATGCGATTTCATGTTTTCCTTTGTCTTTGGAGTGTTACAAGCTGTTTGTGTATTTATAAGATATGTAAAGTTGCAAAGATTAATGTCTCAAATCCAAAGAGATATTCTTTATAAAAGTTAAGACTCTGCCACTCCCCCCTAAAACGGCTCATTCAAACACGCCCCCACATGTCTTCGTCACAGTGTGGGAAGATTTGCATAACATTGCCCAAACGTATATGCAATGAAAGAAGGGGTAACTTTTATTCTCGCTGTAGTATTGTTGTTGCCACCGCCATGTCGTGGAGACGCTGTGTGTTTCGTTGTGAAAGCGAAAGTACTTTGTTTGGCCTTCCAAATGAGTACGCAGCTAGAAATCAGTGGTTAAGTTATATTTACAACACTGTTCCAGAACAGTACAACGCAAATATTCGAGTGTGTGCAGCGCATTTTACGGAGGACTGTTTCTTGAACCTGGGAGAGAGTAGCCTACAATGTGAACACTATGAATGGCTGTGAACACTATAAAGTGGGGCAATTCTAACGTCTCAAGGACAGTCTGGTGCTTCTGACTCACAGCCTGTAAGTATGTTTCGATATTTAAAGAATTTGCTACTGACTATTCAAACACGAGTTTTGAGCAGTGTAGAGTAGTGCTTGTTTGGCGTTTCTACGATCACAAATGTAGACATTGTGTTATGTGTATGCGGCACAACGCGTAAAAAGACCGTATCATTATAATCATTATAATCAGTAATTATGTCCCCACTGGATGCAACAAATGCCTCGTTTATAATGGGTTTTATTGTTTTAGTCTTGTCGTGCTGGGACACGGCATCACAACATGGTACGGGGTGTAACATTTCTGTCACACGCTTGAGGTATTCGGCCAATCACAATGCACTGGATAGCTGGCCAATCAGAGCACGCCTCGCTTCTCAGAATGATGAGCTTTGTAAAAATCGACGTGTTTCAGAAAAGTGGAGCATAAAGGAGCAACAATAATGTACAGTATGTGGAAAATAATGTTTTTGAACCTCGAATCGCGTGAACACATTGCAATACACCAAATACACAAAATAACGTTCTTTTTAGCAACATCATACGACCCCTTTAAGATTTTTAATTTTTAATAAAATGTAGCATCCCATTTGTTGACAACTATATCATCATTCACAGTGCTATCTTGATAGTTAGCTTGTTGATGATTCTGGATTTTCAGTCAAATACACGCTGTTTTGCTGTGTATAAACCATACAAAATGCTTGAAATGGTTATTTCACTACTATGTGCATGACTTTAACATTAAAACAAGGTGCTTACTATGACGATATAACAATATAGATTGGATAAATGAGTAATAAGCAGCTTTCTGTGTGTGTGTGTACCCCAAGACAAAGATAAATATAATGCTAATAATAAAGATATAAATAAAATAAAAAATTGTTCTAAGGGCATACTCACACTAGGCACAGTTGCATTGTACTAAAGCCCAAGCACGATTGTCCTTTCGCTAACAGACAGATATCACAGGATTATTACAGAGGCAACTGAGGTCAATGGTGGAATTTGCAGCTTTACTCACAAACTACAATACCTGTTCATCAATAAGATAAGAACCAGACCAATTAGTAATCTAAATGTACTCGAAATTAAATGAATTGAAAAGTGTGATATCCAAGTAGTAATAAAGATCTTTGCTGTCATAATGATAAAAATAGCGCATACTAAAATAGTAAATTAACTGTTCCATGCTCCGGCACGGTTAACGGTCACACTACATGCATACCGCACACGAGCCACCTCTTCAAGTGGGCCAGGGCATGGTTAAACTAACCGCACTGGACACGGAACAGAGCAGTCACACTTGTGAAATGAACTGGACTTTGGGTGTCAATCGCGCTCAAGCATGGATCAGATCCCCTAGTGTGAGTACATCCTAAATCTAAGTGAATAGCAGATAGGACACCACAACTATAACCATAACAGCACAAAAAATGGTGAATGATAAAAACATTGACAGCCAATCTGCTTTAAAGAACTTGAGCATTTAAAAAGTGACAGATGACACAACTGCATTGTATACTTAGAATACACTAATATAGTTATCTTTATAATTATCGTTCTTGGTGTAAACAGGCCTTAATAGTGTTACTTTACTGGATGGCCAATTTCAAATGTATTTTGTGTATTTTAAAAATACAAAATACTGTATTTGTATTTAAATACATTTTCCCACAGGGTATTTTGTATTTGTATTTAAATACATTTTCCCACACAGTATTTTGTATTTGTATTTAAATACATTTTTCCACACAGTATTTTATATTTTTATTTTAAATACATTTTGATGTATTTGTGCCCATCTCTGCTGATAAGGAAAGTGTCCGTCGCTCTCACACTCATTCTGAGAATTTTTTCCTGGGCACAAATTAGCCAAAGAAGAGTTTCACAGGACTGTAGGTGAGTGGTGTAGCAATCAGTTTAAATGAGGCTAATCTGATAAATGACGTTCACTTGATAACATCTTTCTGTGACCTCAGAATTTCCTTCAGGATTTCCAGTGTGGTTGGATGCATTGATGACAAGCATATTCCCACCATCGCATTTTCTGAAAATGAAACTGATTACTGTATGGAATGGAAGGATGCCAGATGGAGCGGTAGTAACTACGAGATGTCGTAACCACCACCACAGCTGTTAAATAAACACAAATTATTCACAATTTATTTGGTCATCTTTATTTACAAATACAAAAGCAACAGTTATTCTTTTTCCTTTTGGATTTTAAAATTCTTCCAATACTTGACCCTCTCCTCTTCATCTGTCAGTGGTGCTGGTGAAGGTTCTCCCCCATTTTTTGCATGCCTCTGCCTTCTTGCTGTAGACTGAGTAGACCACAAGTCAGTAGTTAATTTTATTACTCTAATTAAAAAATGTAACAGGTTGGATTAGAAAATATTTAATTATGTGAAAAGAGTGTTAGACTATGTGGAAAAAGCTTCAGTGCATTGAAATAGACACTGAATGATATTTAATGTCAAATGTTTGCAAAGTCATTTAGCCTACACCCATGAACCTTTCATGTATACAGCTTTAGCTTGATTGAATTGTGTTTTTATACTTCATTTTTAGCTGCCGCCATGTTCTTGTTTCTTTTTTCTCTTTTTCCTTTTTTTTTCTTTTGCCATGGGATACCATTAAAATGAATATTAGTTCAGAAATTTACAGTTTTCACCTCTGATACTATAACAGTTATTAAGTTATTAACAGTTATTAAGAATTAAAGTTATGCATTGACGGAAGCACGCGGACGTCTTTTTGTCGGGTGCTGTTGCCATGGTGAATCATAATTTCGGTGCTCCACTGATCATGATTTTTCATAGTCGTGGTGCACGCACTAAACTCAAAGTCAACGTATTCAGAGTTGAATGAACTAACACAATTCAGTCGTTCTGAAACCGAAAACTCTGAGTTTCCCATCTCACGGTAAGTCAACTCAGAGTTCAAGTTTAAACTCAGAGTTGGTTGAACCTCCTTACTGAAACGGGCCCAAGAAAGTATGCTTGTGATATCTTTTTATTTATTTATTTTAAACAATGAAATCCACTTCATTCGAAGGGTTAAAAATGTCTAAATACTTTTTTGGATCCAGTGCATTAAATTGCATCTCTATGAAAACTGTATAGGTTTTTCCCACACATTTTCTTTAAAAGTAAAATGCCTAAAATGACAATATTGGGAAAGTCATTCTAGCAACTACTAGTTCTCATTTAGCCTTTTTCCAAGTCAGACATTGTCTAAACGCTTCCTGCAGAGATAACTAGCAATAATATTGCTTTTTACAGTTGAAACAACTTTTCTTTCTTTTTTTTCTCATATGGGATATGAGATCACTTCCACAGTCTTTCAAACTGAACCTGTCCAGAGACGTACTTTGTCAAAACATCATGTGAACGCCCACACAAGTATCCCCAAACTTGACATATTCAAACCAAACAGAGCAATAACAGATCCATTCCTCAAACACAAAGCCGCCAGAGGTGCATTTGTCTCCCTGGCACAGAACAAACACTTTGGGTCAATAAAGTACATCCCAGCTCACATGTGCAATTTTGCATTTGAAGTATATAACACAGTACAGTAAAGAAAAAAAGTATAAACAGACCAGTACAATAAAGGAAAAAAGCCCAGTTTTACTTTGAAAAGCGAAAAATATTAAACCAAAACAGCTTCACTATCTGTGTGAAAGCAGTTTCATGCTCTAAAAACACACAAAATAAAAAAAAATTAAATTAAAGTATAAAAAAAGATCATTGTGAGATTTTATACATTGCAATATGTGGGATATAAAGTCACATGAGAAATTTTTATTAGTCACATTTTTTATTTCATTTATTTATTTGTTTTACTCTTGACACGGAAACAGTCTTTCATAGGTAGTACACATTGGGATATATAAAAATATTTCTGTCAAACTGTAAAAAGTTTGTGAGCTAAATAAAGCAAGTGATTTTCCCTGCAATATAATTTGTGTGCTCAAAATGAAGGTTATGATCTACACGCTTATAATTTTGCCTGGCGCAGAATGAAGGGTTTTGCAGAATTCAAGGAACGAATTCAGTTTTAAGAAGGAAGCAGTGATTGATTTAAAGGTCATGTGAACAAGTAGGCTGTCATTTCCATCAAACCACAACCACAGTGATCGTAAATGACGAGATTATGAATTTGTACATGCGTATATATGCGCATATATGTGATTTCATGCATGTAACATAAAAATGATGCATAAAACTGTCCATTCCTGTTAAACTGACAGTCTTGCCTGGGGAAAAGCATCACTCATAGCCCTTTACTGCCCTACTTTTATTCCAGATATTGCTTTATATCATGCAGAGTGGGGAAATGCACTCACATATGCGCATTTGCTCAAAAAAAGATCAAATGATGTACATATTACAGTTTTGCACGCAATATATCTGTGTGTGTGGAACCAGTAACCCAGCCCTGTGGTCTCTGGGGTCAGCTGCTGCTTTTTCCCCCAAGATTTTTGGCATACGGATGACTCCACTGTTCTCTTGCCAACTGTCCGTGGCCTGTAGAACAGATAGCAGGCTAAAACACGGACAGCTGGCCTCTTGTAGGGCCTCACACCGTTGATGCCTGGCGCTTTGTGGTTTTGGTGTAATTCTCCAGCAGGGAAGGGCAGATGGAGACGGTGTTCATGCCAATCCACAGCAGCTGAGAGTTTGAAAATCCTGTCGCTTCTGGCCAGAGAACAGTATAGTTTTTTTCTCTTTCTTTCATTCACTTTGTTATTGCTTTCTCTTTCTGTGTCTTTGCACCACTATAAAGTTTCTTGTTAAGGCCTGTGCTTTTTGCTGGTTTATCGTCATTCTGTGCTGCACTTAAAGTCAACATGGTATTCGCAACCCATTCTGCTTTCATGTGTGATGTGTGTTATTTGTATGAATAAATGTAGGCCAAGACAGATTTTATCAATTGTGAACTGATTGAATTGTGAAATGGAGTGGTCGGGTTAAAAAAAAATCTGAAGGCTTTGTGATGTTTGTGGAAAAAGAAATGTTTATCAGTGTTTCTTCAACTTCAAGTCATAGGAGTTTATTTTTATTGAAATAGATTTCAACTATTTATGTAAATTATATATATATATATATATATATATATATAGGTGCATTTCAATGAATTAGAATGTCGTGGAAAAGTTCATTTATTTCAGTAATTCAACTCAAATTGTGAAACTCGTGTATTAAATAAATTCAATGCACACAGACTGAAGTAGTTTAAGTCTTTGGTTCTTTTAATTATGATGATTTTTGCTCACATTTAACAAAAACCCACCAATTCACTATCTCAACAAATTAGAATACTTCATAAGACCAATAAAAAAAACATTTTTAGTGAATTGTTGGCCTTCTGGAAAGTATGTTAATTTACTGTATATGTACTCAATACTTGGTAGGGGCTCCTTTTGCTTTAATTACTGCCTCAATTCGGCGTGGCATGGAGGTGATCAGTTTGTGGCACTGCTGAGGTGGTATGGAAGCCCAGGTTTCTTTGACAGTGGCCTTCAGCTCATCTGCATTGTTGGGTCTGGTGTCTCTCATCTTCCTCTTGACAATACCCCATAGATTCTCTATGGGGTTCAGGTCTGGTGAGTTTGCTGGCCAGTCAAGCACACCAACACCATGGTCATTTAACCAACTTTTGGTGTTTTTGGCAGTGTGGGCAGGTGCCAAGTCCTGCTGGAAAATGAAATCAGCATCTCCATAAAGCTTGTCAGCAGAAGGAAGCATGAAGTGCTCTAAAATGTCCTGGTAGATGGCTGCGTTGACTTGTGGACTTCAGAAAACACAATGGACCAACACCAGCAGATGAAATGGCAGCCAAATTCATCACTGACTGTGGAAACTTCACACTGGGCTTCAAGCAGCTTGGATTCTGTGCCTCTCCAGTCTTCCTCCAGACTCTGGGACCTTGATTTCCAAATGAAATGCAAAATTTACTTTTATCTGAAAAGAGGACTTTGGACCACTGAGCAACAGTTCAGTTTTTTTCTCCTTAGCCCAGGTAAGATGCTTCTGACATTGTTTCTGTTTCAGAAGTGGCTTGGTAGCCCTTTTCCTGAAGACGTCTGAGCGTGGTGACTCTTGATGCACTGACTCCAGCTTCAGTCCACTCCTTGTGAAGCTCTCCCAAGTGTTTGAATCAGCTTTGTTTGACAGTATTCTCAAGCTTGTGGTCATCCCTGTTGCTCGTGCACCTTTTCCTACCCCATTTCTTCCTTCCAGTCAACTTTTCACTTAATATGCTTTGATACAGCACTCTGTGAACAGCCAACCATCAGTAATGACCTTCTGTGACTTACCCTCTTTGTGGAGGGTGTCAATGATTGTCTTCTGGACAACTGTCAGATCAGCAGTCTTCCCCATGATTGTATAGGCTATTGTGTAACCATTTTGAAGGTTCAGGAAACATTTGCAGGTGTTTTGAGTTGATTAGTTGATTGGCATGTCACCATATTCTAATTTGTTGAGATAGTGAATTGGTGAGTTTTGTTAAATGTGAGCAAAAATCATCACAATTAAAAGAACCAAAGACTTAAACTACTTCAGTCTGTGTGCATTGAATTTATTTAATACACAAGTTTCACAATTTGAGTTGAGTTAGTGAAATAAATGAACTTTTCCACGACATTCTAATTCATTGAGATGCACCTGTATATATATATATATATATATATATATATATATGTGTGTGTGTGTGTGTGTGTGTATACATATATTTAATTATTAAAAAAGTCATGGAAATCTTTTGCAGTGCATTTATAATATACATTACTATTCCAAATTTCAGGGCATAAAATAAATGATCAAAGATACAGTAAAAATTGTAATACTGTGAAATGTTATTGCATTTTAAAATAATTTTTTTTTTATTTTATTATATTTTAAAATATAATTTATTCCTGTGATGGGAAAGCTGAATTTTCAGCATTATTACTCCAATCTTCCGTGTCACATGATCCTTCAGAAATCATTCTAATATGCAGATTTTTTGCTCAAGAAACATTTCTTATTATTGTCAATGTTGAAAACAGTTGTGCATCTTAATATTTTTGTGGAATCCATGATATATATATTTTCAGGATTCTCTTATGAATATAAAGTTCAAAAGAGCAGCATTTAATTGAAAAAGAAGTCTTTACTGTAATTTTTTATAAATGTAGTGCATCCTTGCTGAATAAAAATATAATTTCTTGTAAAGATTTTCTATGTGTAGATTTTATTATTTTACCTTTGTCCCAATTTTAAAATATGAAAATTCATCATAAATATATGAAGTATTTGCTTATATAAACCATAATAATGTAAACAGAATAAAATGACCATAAATCATTTCAATTCTTATTTTGTGAAAATTGATTTTCATTTATTCTGTTGTTTAAAATTACAGCGGTCTTACAATTATGGTCTTATTTCCATGTGATTGAAATATCATGTCAGATGAAGATAACAAAGGAAAATCCAAGTAAATACTATTTGTGAGTTATTTCTAATGAAGTTGTAAGTTTGTCGAATTATGCAAAAAGTGTGAAAATATTATGGTATTAAATATGTTAGCAAGGTAAATTTTTTTGACTTTCAGATAAGAAGATGAATTTTTCCTTCACCAACAAGGAAATCCCAGTAGTTGATGAAAAATGTCATATGTGTTTTGTGAAAGATAGTAAAGCGTAAATTTCATTTAGTTATTTTATGATGCTATTCATACAGCTGAAATGAAATACAGTATTCGTTTCCTTTTTTTTTTTTTTTTTTGCCTTTATCTAATTCTACTGATAGGGACAGCAAGAAACAGTGGAGGAATAGGATGAAGAAATGTTGAGGCCCGGATTCAAACTCTCATGTCACCTACTCAATGTCAGAGCACTAGGCCATGGCTTCTATAGCGCACATCATTTCTAAACCAGATGAAGGCGCACACAGACACACATGAAAGCCACAAACACGTACACACTTATCACATCTCCACCACACAATTTTCTCTTCTAATCTAATACGCCACAACACAGAGAACAGGAAGAGGAAAACGATAGTTCTGGAAAGAAAAGCTTTGTAGCACACAATGCATGAGATGAGGTCAGCGCCGGGATTGCTGTGACAAAATATCTGTCATCAGGCCCAAATCTAATCTCCTGATGTGTTGTGAAAGAGGCGAGATGAGCCAATTAACTGAGTGTCATTTCCTCTGTCAGCAGTGTCAGTGCTGCTGTGTTCTGAGGACTCACATTGTACACTTTGTTCTGTAGCTTGCACGTGAGGACAAAGACATGTGATTAAAGATGGTTTACTCGCGCCCCCTGCTGATCAGCAACAGAATGTGCATCCCAGAACTCACAAACAATCCTTATATCCTAATATAAGAAGAAAGCTAATAAGTAATATGTAAGATGCAACCTGCACCATTCCTGCTTTGTTGTTTAGGACATTTCCATTTAATTTCTTGTGTAGGCCTAATGCAAAATATAAAATATATTTCTGCCATCTGGTGACAGTCAGAATGACACCTCTTTATTTTGAAGCTTACAATTTTTTTTTTTTCTCAGATGTGACATGAGATTAATTTAATTTTGTGAGCATCTTTGTACAGCTTGCAGATGTTGTTAATAACCCTCATCTATATAATAATCTATAAGGTTTTTCAGTCCTGATTATAAGAATTTTGTTCACGAATGCTCTCTACTAGGTTTAGAAATGCAACGAAAGTGAAAAAAATGGCTTAGATATTTGAAATATCTGCAAAAAATGCCCTTACAGTAAATTCCATTGTTTTATATGTCATCTAAAATTTGGTATAATATTGTACTCTATTTTTATTTTTTATTTTTTTTTACTGTGGGTTTGTAGGCTCTACAGATATCACATTTACCTGTAGTCACTAAATATCTGTGTTTACTGTCAAATTAATGTTTTCATTAAGCAAAACCAAGTGTTTTTTGTATTTGATATGCAAATTAGTGCATATACAATTAGTGCATAAATTATTTTAATGTGTAGTTGAAAACATATTCTCTCATAATCAAAATCAAAAAACAATTTCAATGGGCAAATATTACAAACAGTTATGCCCTTTACAGTTATATAAGCTTTTTATTTATGCACCCTGATCTTATTTAAATACAACTATTTTATAATAAAAGTTTCTATCAATTACCATTATTGTTACTAAAATATAGATAAGTATACAGTTATCTCAGATTTATATTTGTCATTAATAATCACACAAATCAGTACAAAATCTTTCAGTACACATCATTCAGTGTTTAAGATTTAATTAAATAGTATCACAAAACTAAAAGCTGTGTTACGGCCTAATTCTATATATATCATATAATTTGCATTAAGATGCCAAATGATTCAAGAATATTTAAAATTCATTAAGTAACAAATAAGCAGTTTTAATGGTCAGCAACAAACCACAGACAGATTAGCGGAGAATGTTACTTCTGCTTTAAATGGCTTGCAAATGAATAGACAATAATGTCATTTCCCATATCATTTCCTGTTTTAAATGCTGCGTGACTTATAAGATGATCAGATGTCTTCTCATTTGATCTGCACAAGTGTTTGTCTGTTTTGATGTTCTGTACCAATAAATCTTGAAGTCCATTATACAAGCGCTTCTGTTTCTGAGTCTCTTTCTGTTCCTTTCACCAGCATTTCTGATGGGAAGTCCTATTACACCTGATCCATGCAGAGATTCCAATTGTGTACTTGAGTGCATGTGTCTATATATGAAACCGATCAGCAACCCTCCCTCTGCTAAGACGAACCCGGGTTCACAGTCAGATCCATGGAGTGAGGACAATGGTTATATTATTTGTGAACCGTGTTTGGCTGTAATTAAGTCTGTAATAAAAAGAACACAAGAAAAGACAGAGCTTGATCGGGCCACACGCCTTAATTGATTTCTTCTGTTTCTCTAGCAGTTGCCTGCTGTGCTAGAGCAAGGGCCCTGGGAGAAGGCCAGCTGGGGCTCTGCCGAGAGCAGCTAGCGAGAGCGAGGAAGATCGAGAGACAGAGTACAAGAATCCCGAAACCTTCTTCTGCTTGTTAGAGGCTTCTAGTCCTGGGTATAGACAGACTGCAGCAAATGAACATTAGGCTACAACTTCACATCATCACATGATAACCGCTTCAGCATATTGAGATCAATTTGATTGCCTCAGTTTGAAGTCAGGACCCCAAAAACACACATATTTTCTAATAAATACGAATGCACACACACAAATCAGCAGTACGGACTTGCTTTGTTGTGAGTCTCCACTGAGGGTAAATCGAAGCCTGCTATTGGCTGAGGCCGGTCACGTGATTGCAGATTACAGCTCGAGGCAGAGCTCAGTTTGTAAGGTTTTCATATGGTGTAAATCAGCTGCTCACCACAGCATTCCAATCTGCCTTCACTAACAACAATCACCAAACATGATGAGGTGCCTTACCATTCTGTGCCAAAACCAGTGCTCATGAAATCCCACTCGCCTCCCCCAAAATCTTCTCAACCAAAATGACATTATTAACGTCTTGTCACGTGTCAAGCCTCATCTAAATAGTCAGGAGGGTTTATAGTCACATATGTTTTGCTAATCGATTCATGGTTATGTATATATTTATTGGCTTATATTCATGGGTCCCCCTCCGTTGGGCCTGATGAGTGGGTTATGCGATTTATCATGGTTGTCCCCCTAAAGACGGTCCTGTTTATTCATGACCTATTTTTGAACGTCACATCTATGTACCAGTGTGAGTTTATATTTTTTGAACAGAGAATTGAACAGAGCAATTTGAGATCTGATTGGATTGTTGGTTGAATTTTGATACATCAGACATGGACAGATGACATTAATAATGGAAATTACAGTTTCCTTTTGTAGTATTACAAAACATCTCTCTCTCTCTCTCTCTCACACTCTATATATATATATATATATATATATATATATATATATGACTGACTATATTGACATTTGGTTAAATAAACTGAAAGATAGAAATAGGAATTTGATTTGATATTTAGATGATTATATTACGAATTACTAGATCATAGAATTATTATATAATTTAGTATTTTTTTTACTTTGAAAGCATAACAACATTAATCAATTAGACACAAAGTGATATTTATCTTTTAAAGTATATATATATATATATATATATATATATATATATATATATATATATATATATATATATTTAAGAATGTGTATGTAATATCAAGTCATCTGCCATGTTTTTAATTAATTAATGTTTTTAATTAATTATTTTGTAAAAGTATTTTATATTTATACACTAAAAAATATTTTTAAAAAATTATTTTAAATTTTACAAAAATAGTGATGAATAATAGAAATGAATGGTGACCAAATATTAATAAATTCTCCTATTTCGCTTGAGATTAATTAATGCCCAGTTTATTATTCATGTGATTCTTTTCTCAGCATCTTTAGTGCTAGAGGTCTCATAATTTCAGAGTCTCTTGCTGGTTTAAGTGTATATTGCTCACGTTTTTCACGTTGACTCATTCAATGCATACAAATGCTGGAACATGTGCCACCCACAAAGACTTCTGAAAAGCAGTGTTTCACGTTTCCCTCAGACCAAACTTAGAAGAGGTTAAATCTTTATAGTTGTGTATGCAGGGAAAGTATAATTATAAACTGGCTTTCGAGACTTTGAGCTTATTCCAAGGCTAGAGAACAAATAAATAAAACAGGATTTGGACTTCAGTTTATAAAAATCTGGTTTAGTGACTGTCAACCAGTGTTTAGACTACTTGCTCAGAATTTAAACAGACTTAGAAACTACCACATTTCTTTATTATGTACCAGAAGACACTTCAGGCTGAAAGACAGCTTTTGTATAATCTTTTGAAGTCATTAAAAACATCTTCGCTGTCTCCACAAGATGACTCTCCATTAGGCTTTTCACACTTATTAACAAATTAACCCAGTCGCTTTTAATCCTTGGCTAATGTAATCCTATAGGTATGTATCACATTTTACATCCTGAAAGTGGTTAAAGAAGTGCTAAAAATTTTAATGAAATGTTATCCAGGGTTAAAAGTGCCCTCAACCTGGGATTAATACAATATGTTAACTCACAGTTGAGCTTAATGCGAAAAACCTAGTTAATAATGACGGTGTTGGGCAATAGTGAGTTATTCAGGTGGGATAAGTCTGATGAAAAGGCCAGCATAAATTTCCTCTCTCGTCCAAGCTAGTTTATTCTGGGTATTGCTGAGTTGGTGTTAGTCTAACTGGTTGAACAGCTAAACTTGTCTGATGAAGCTGATTCACCAAAGAAGTCTCGCTAGTTAAGATAGTTAAGGGGCCTACTGGAGAAACTAGCATTCAACTCTGTTGAAATTAAATTGTAATTAAACCCTGTTAATTACCTGGTTAAAGCTGGCCCTTAGCTGGTCATGTGCTGGTACTAAGCTGGTCCTAAGCAACTAGCTCCTGCTCAGGACCAGCTTAAACCAGCTCAAACCAGCAGCCATGCTTCAAAACATACCTAACCAGCATTTTCTGTTTTTTTTTTCAACAGTGTAAACAAAATATTGGTATCCAACTATGCTGATTTTCTCAACACTGAATCTATCATTTATGCCACAATAGCTGCGTCCAAAATCATATACTGTCTGAACAGGTACTGTGTTACTTTGCAACCGTTAAAAAAGTATGTGCTGTATAGTATGAATGTAATATGAATGAAATCCATACTACATTTCTGGCCTTATGGGATACTAAAGAATTAATCAGATAAATAAGTAAGTCATCCAGTTACTTTCTTTATGAATACTATGAATTCAGACATACTATTCTTTTCATATATATATATATATATATATATATATATATATATATTTTTTTTTTTTTTTTTTGCCTATTAGGCCTATAGGGTGCAGAATTCAGACAATATGTCTCTAACTATTGCTCGACAAGTAAGGGATTTTACTGGATTCCTTTAATGTTCTTTTTCCAGACAAAAGCTCTGTGTATTGAGGAAAGACTATGTTTGGCTGGTTGAAAAAAACAAAGCAAAGCAATGCGAAACAACACAACATGAACTTGGTCTAACCTGAGCAAAAGCTGATCTTTGATTAGAACCGTTACGAGTGAATTTACGCAAATTCTTGTTCACGAATCGTACTGAGGAAAGACTAGTTTGAAAATTAAAACAAAGCAAAACACAAACACAAAAAAATAAACAAATATCAAATCTCAGCACCAGAATATTATATAGACACTGTATGGGCTCTTTGGACATTGTGGTAGCACCTTTTCACATTTTCTTCTAGTTAGACCTATTCAGACAAATGTTTCTCCACAGAGAGGGATGTCTTTCCTTGTTCTCTTATACTAGTTTATATCTTGGTTTCAAACTCAGTTTGGGAGCAACAGTTGTTTATTTGTTTCATTTCGCCTCTAGTGGGTCCAAAGTAGTACAGCAGTGGTTCGGTCGTTTGAAGTAGGCGGAGAAACGCGAGTGATGCTGCCCATACAGACCCCTTCCCCTCCCTCTCGCTCTCTCTCCAGCCCCGGGGCCCCAGTCTCGGCTCCAGAGTAAGGATCCCGCTTTGTTGGGAAGGTGTTCCTAAACACGCGGGTGATTCTGAACGCGATCGCTCACACCGCCCGCGGAACGCAACTGAATAAAAATATGCGCACTGTCTCTTTAAGATCCCTTCGCTGGTCCGCTTCGTATTGATCAATCCACCATTTTCCAGCGCACGGCACTCAGCGGCGGCGGCGGCGGAGAGAGAAAGCCCTACCTGGAGACGCCAGGCAGGACCGGGGCAGTCATGGCAGCCAACATGTACCGGGTCGGAGGTAAGAGATCACGCTTGGTCAAAAAATGTCGTACCCTTTTTTGTGCGTCGCTCTCGTTCATGCTTTTTCGCAACAAGGCTTAGCAGTTTTAGGTTTGTCCTTCCTCTTTTATTTTTAAAGTACTGTAGGACTATAGTGAGAGGATGATGATGGTGATCGCGAACGGCGAGATGAAGATTAACACTCGTTTCGGGACCCCGAGTATGTTTTTACTACTAACTAGCGCAACATTTATTTCCGTTAGCGTGATGTAGCGCGTGCGAGTGTCATTGAGTGTTAGTAACAAGCGGGTAACTCTGAAATTTACACAGAAGAGACGCGTTTGGGCTTTTAAAGTTAAAGTTTGGGCAGCACGCCTCACTTAAGACGCTCTGACGGGTCAGAAACACTCTGTTTTGAAGGGAGAGGACTGTACAGTGTCACATCTTTGTCTTGCAATTGACTTTTTGTGGGTATTGGATGTGAGAAAGTTTTGGCACATAGACGTAAAGCCATTAGAGAAGCTTTAGTGTATGATAAAAATATATAATAATGAACGCGGTGTGGCAAAGAATGAACTTAACTGAGATGTATATTCTCAAATTGGTCAATTTTAATAAAGAAAGAAGATGCTAATAAGGCACTGCTGTTATTATAAATATGGGTCACATTTAAAAGGGGTTCACAATTATCTGTAATTACCTGAATTGTCTACTATGGTTAAAGCTAATGTACTCAGGCTATTTAAAGGAACAGTTCACCCAAAAACAAAAAATGTGCCATTTACTCACCCTAATGATGTTTCAAACCTGTATGACTTTCTTTCTTCCACAGAACACAAAAGGAGATGTTATGCAGAATGACAGCCTCAGTCACCATTCACTTTCATTGCTTTTTCCGTACAGTGAAAGTGGATGGCGACTGAGGCAGTCATTCTGCCTCCTTTTGTGTTCTGCAGAAGAAAGAAAGTCATACAGGTTTGAAACATCACGAAGGTGAGTAAATGATGCCAGACGTTTCATTTTTGGGTTATCTATCCCTTCCAGTGGTTGTATTTGGCTCAGGAACTGATTCCCTGTTGGTATCAATTATCCATTAGGATCCCAGCTATGCTGATTTAGGGAGAATGAATGTGTGCTTACAGTGTCCAAAGTGTAATTATTGGTATAATGAGAGTATTTGGCTTCGGAAGTTTACTCTTGAGGCAGGGGAGCTGATGAACTTGGTCTAACCTGAAGAAAAGCTGATCTTTGATCAGGAGTGATACGAGTGAATTTACACCAATTGTGGTTCACAAATCTGCTCGGCAGTCCTCAAAGTCTTGTTTTCTGCATTGATGTTTCTGTTTAAACCTTTTTCTGACGTATGAAGTGTACTGTGTACAGTATTCAAATATTTTGTGTTTATAGAATATCTTGGATCATCATCTATATTTGTGAAAGTGTAGTATACAAGCATGCAGTATCCATCCCACAATTCAATGCGCTTGACTTTGCTAACTTTTAATTTGTAGTGTTATAGATGGACTTGACTAATATCTACCAAAATTTTTCCCATCTTTTAAAGGAATAGTTCACCCAAAAATAAAACCTATAAAAAAAATTTGGAAGATGAAGATGATTCTCTCATAATTTGAAAGTCCATGCAACTGAAACTTTGATGCGTCAAAAAGTTAATAAAGACATTGTAAAAGTAATCCATATGAATTAAGCAGTTTAATCAGATTCTTCTGAAGATGAACAGACTTAATTTAGGGTTTTATTCTTATAAAAAACATTGATCAGTGGATATACAACTCTGCGAAACACAAAAGCTCAAACGTTCATGCTTGTCACACAAGAACTAACCTCTTTTGGAATGACATGAGTAAACGATGACATAATTTTTTATTTTTGGGTGAACTATCTCATTAGAATATTCTTATCTTTCTCAGGTTTTAATTTCTACATAATTAAACATGGTGAGAACAGCGTATCATACCATGGTTTGAAATGGTTAGCGTTGAATAATGCATACTAAAAATACAGTTTTGGGTCTGTACTACTCAGTATGCAGTGCACTATATTCTAAACAGTCCGCTGTTCTCACTGGATATCCTGTACAGAGATGAATCACAGGTTTGTGAATGCGTTCGTTCAGGACTTTAAGATCATTGCGTAAATATCTGTTACTCTGTTACACGCTCCTCCCCGTGTTTGCAACATCTTTGGCTGCTGAGGCTGAAAATGGCCCCAGGCGCTCCATCCAGCAGAGAGTCTCCAAGGGCCTCCATACCTCTGGCTACTGCATCACCTGATACATATCGACATCTCCTGCGCTCTCTCTCCATTTCTCTTTTTCTCTCATTGCTCCACTGTGGACCAAAAGAAGCACATCGACCAACCTCGGACTGGAACAGAGCCAGTTTTGTACTATTTTACACCTCCATGTTCAGACCTCTGCTGTGCACCCTACACTTAGCGCAGCCGTACTAATAGCTGATTGCTGAAATGCGCCATAACTATCATTTGGATCTCGTTAAAGCAGCCCAGACACCTTCCCGCGCTGAAGCGTTCAGAATTCTCCCGATGACTCCAATACAATCATCGTTTTCCTTTGAGCGGATTTGGGGGTATTGAATTTGGAAGCAGAGCCATAATGGTTAAAACAATGCCCTGTGAGGGAGAAACAAAGCCTTAGCTTTCTTTTCCTCTTTTGTCCTCCATCACACTTGATGGAGAAGGTAGTCGGCCGGAATTCTCTCTCATTGAGCTAACGGTTTTTCTCTGGCTCTCTTTTCTTCTCCCAGAAGGGAGGCTTCTCCTAGACTCCAGCGTAGAATAAATGTGCCAAGAAAATCAGAGGGAAAAAAATTCAAAACAGACCACCATGAACAGCCACAGAAATGATGGAAATGGATTGAATCACAATGCGATTGGTGGCGTTGAACTCGGGATGGGCCAGGTTTGAGTGTGGCGCCATGAATGAGAAGTGTGAGCCAATGGGAAGGACGCTGTGAGCAGAGATATACGGTATTTGGGAAGCTTTGCCAGGTGTTCGCTATCTCTAATATGTGTCCGATCCGTGCGGGTGTCCGCCTGCGGTTGGTCATGGGAGTACTTGATGTATGATGCCACAAAGCAAGTGGATTTCAGATTTTTCTGTCTGGTACAGTAGCCGTAGCCTATTACGTGGTGCAGTTTGAAAATGCATTTTGTTCCCCATCCACCTTGGGGAAAATGTGGTTTCTTTAAAGTTTTGTCTGTGCTGAAGTGAGTCTAGAATCTTCTGTAAATCACTGGCCAGGAGTCTGTGCCTACAGAACTTCGCATAAGGGTCAGTGATGTGATGCTCATTGTGTTGGGATTTCTATTAATCTATTGAAAATGCTTGAAAAATGCAGTTCATAATGAATACACCTCTTCTATTTCTGAATTTAAAGTTATTTGATATTTTTGGAGTGCAGGATGTCAGGGTGGTACAACTGTTCTGATGTCATAATGAGGATGAGAGTGTCAATGAAATTCTTGAAAAGAAAACATAAGTTGTTTGGCATAACCTTTTATTATTGTTATTTCTTAGAAAAAATTTTAACAACTGATTTACTGCTTATTAACCCTTAAAGACTTAGAACATTTTTGGGCACCTGACATGCCTGCACTTTTCTGTTTTTTTTTTTTTTTTCAGACCTATTCTTGCAGTTCGCATCAAGTGCCATATATCATTATAAACAGGAGAACTTGAAGTTTCAGGCTAGCTAATTTAAAGTCCCAATTTTCCTTCAGTTCTTTTGTAAGAATTAATGAATTTCCAGAATTTTAAGAAAAACACAAGCAACAACTGGGTGTTTTTTTTTTTTTTTACTGTGTACTCAAACAGAAACTCCTGAAGTTTGGATCTTTTTCTTTAGAAAGTTGTATCTGGGTGTTTTACACTTCCAAATAAAATTTTGTCTATATATAACATTCCCCAAGCCAGTTATAGCCATTTATTGCAATATTGTTATAGGCGCTTTTCAGTGAAAAACAGGATTATTTAGTTTACTAACAATATAGATGTATCCAGAAACGTTTAGGGAGTAAAGAAAATGGAAACTGTGTTATATAATAACAAAACAAAGTATAAAAGTCACAGTACTTTTTTTTTCAGAGAAATATATTTTCAATCTGAGTATGAACAATAAACCCAAACCATGCAGCTAATAGTGAAAACAATTGCACAAATTAATTGTCTTCTGCAATAAAAATACAAACAATACAAATGATTCACAAACTACACACAAAATGAGTGAGAAATATAGAGTGCAACAGAAAAAATAGTGCAAATGATCTTTATGAACTATATAAGAATTACTTGCATAATATACATAATAATGGATCGATCCGCTGGCTGCGCTCTGCGTCGGAATCGATTTTACCGAGATATCGCCTAGCGACGCGAAGACATAAATTCCAGTGCTTTATCTGATATGTACCGCTGTTTCATCCTTGTTTTTGGTTTGTTTTATGTCAAAGTACTCTGTCGTGAGTTTTTCAGAGAGTTCTCTCATGCAAATGTGTTATTTTGTGTTTGTTTTCATGCAGACTTTACTTTCACTTTGCGTTTGTTCACATTTGCAATGAAACTTGCTAAATGGTGGTTCAAAAGCCCAAAACCTATGTTTATTGGTTGAATATGGGACAGTTTGAACCAATCTGGGCACGGGGGTGGGACTAAGTGTCAACAATCGTTCCTGTTTAGCTCGGAGGAACGAAATGCATTGATTTCTTCTGACGAATCAATGTTGTCAAAATGTGATGACGTAATCACGTACACTATGGAGCCTCTGAATATCCAAATGAGACGACTGAGATATCTCAGAAAAGCGGAGAATCTCTGCTTTACGACACTTTTTTAAAGTATTCAGATAGGATTAGCGGTTCAAAAGTTATTAAACATTTAAGAACAATAGATATTTTTAGCCGCGGGTGGCTGTCTCGGTCTTTGAGGGTTAATATTTGATACATTGGATCGATATTGGCTGACAAATCAAAATCATGGTCCAGCCAACATGCAGGAAAAAAAAAAAAAAAAAACTAAACAGATAATTGTATTTTAGACAGGCACTTAAAATATCAGGTCTTAGTCTTACTGGTGTTCGTGAAATAGAGGGCCAAATAGGGAATTTCCAACTGAATGTAAAATGTTATGTGGTTTGGCTTCCCAAAAATGAAATTAATTTTTATTTTAATTATTAATAAATTCTAATTGATGATATTTGTTAAAAAAAAAAAAAAACTTTGAAAAACATTTTTTTTTATTATTATTAAAATGTTTGTTCACATGAATTCAAGGTGTAAGTAAATTTTTAGAATTATATATAAACTTTTCTTGAAAATGGTGTAATATATCAAATATATGAAACCAACATGAATTCAAAGAGTACGGTTTTAAGGTATGGTACATTTTTAGATAATTTTACCATTCCTTTATTGTGGCCATTTATATATGTAACTGATCCATAAAGCTTTCAGATTTCAGTAGAATTATACATGCTCATCATCCAAAAAGTTCTACTCATAACTGATGCTAATTGTTAACTTGAGTATGTGTATTGATGATCAATTCCAAAGAAGTCCTCTGATTTCGCTACAGCGCAAGATACTGAAAAAGTTCCCAGGTTCCAAAACAGGACAACAGGGTAATATTTAAATACAGGTAATGATGGCATTACAGAAAGTGCAAGTTGTCTTTGCGGAGCAAAGCATCAGTCCAGGCTGCTCTGAGCGCTGCAGAGTCCTGAAGCACCTCCCCAGGAGCGGTTATCTCTCTAGTACAGTTGTGTGATTGACATTTAAAACAGCAACATTATCATTTATTCAATAGTTCCTCAGCTGGCAGAGACTTTTTAATGAGATGAGTGGAATGGTGTTGTTTCTGAAAAAATGCTCGGAGGATTAGTTAACTAACCAGTTTCTGCCATTACTTTTGCGGTAGGTTTATTTTACGATAAAGTGTTTAAATCCTATTGATTTGATCCTTGATCCATTAGCACTAAAAAATGCCTTCAAGCAGTTGCTGCATTCTTAGCAAAGGAGTTTTCATTCATTGCTCATTATGCTTTTTTGCCCTGACAGCGTTTGCACCTGTGTCTTACTCCATGACCTTACAAAGCTCAATACCACGTAATTTCTGTCCTAATGACTGTGATGACCAATGATACATTTTAGGTTTCTATTTTTGTCATGTTGCACTGGGATGTTCCACCAATGGTGAAATCTAATTGGTTCAAATCTTGCTAGTCAAAACTGATCCCATTTACTTTCTACTGCGCAATCCTGGTCATGTTGTTTCAAAGAAATAAAATATTGCTGTGCTTTTGAAATAACTCTCCTTCTTGGCTCTCATCAGTTTTTTGGGTTATTGGTTATTGTTAACCAATTAGATGTTTTGGCATTGTTTTAGCCTAGAGTTGTAGTTTAAAATTCTGCCAAAAGATAATGCAGCGATTTAGTCCCTGTTAATATAATAAAGATGATATCAGTATGGGCCAAAGTGATCAATTTAATAAATAAGCTTTGAGACTTGATACTGAACTACTGGGATTCTTGAAGTGCTCTCACATGTGAACTTGACCTTCGCCATGTTTCAGTGAAAAAAAACTCAAAAGTTGATGCTGGTTGTATTTCATGCTTATTCATGGCTGTATTGTGGAATGGGAGACCAGTTTTTACAATCCAATCAATTACTCATGAATAAAATAAAGTATTTTATTTCTGAATATCCTTTTTAAATGAAAGTGAATGGTAGTAAATGCTGTTTGATGTTGGCTTTAATAATCAAATACACTGTGATTTTTGTCGCTTCATGCAGCTTTTTTGCTTTTAGTGTGGACAGAAAATGGGTTGCTACTGAATACTTGTCACATTGTGGACGTTGTGTCAGGATCTTTGTGTACAGTATATGTAGATGGGACAATTACAGACCCTGCAATTTAATGCACAAAGCCTTGTTCTCTTTCCTGTAGAACCGTCTGGTCTAAACAACCACAGAGACATATAAACACAAACATCACTGCAGAAATCCATAGCTCTTATAGTCTGGAGACTAGTTAAATGCTTTAAAAAAAGTTCTAATATCCCTTTATCCTGAAAAGTTGCTGGTTCTGGTCCCGGAGCCAGTGCTCAGCCAGGGAACAGTTGAATATCTCTCAAAAATTGGTCCAAAAACTAAGTTGCTAGGTTACTTGAAAGACTAGTCCACTTAAAAAAAAAAAAAAAAAACACGTAAAAATCTAGTACACGTTTGTAAAGGTTGGACTATTTTTTACTTTATGTAACATCTCAACACTTCTTTTGGGGTGGGATGCTCAAGAAAACAGGTCAAAATGACCAAAGATTGTCCGTCTGAATGTGTACGGTCTTTACTTTCAGTGTAGCTCACAAGATGCTCGTTTGAAAATTCTCAAATGATGCTGGACCACATGAGCACCTTTTTTTTTTTTTTTTTTTTTTTTTTTTTTTTTTTTTTTTTTTAACTCACCCTCATGTCATCCAAGATGTACATGTCTTTCCTTCTGCAGTCGAAAAGAAATTAAGGTTTTTGAGGAAAACATTCTAGGATTTTTCTCCATAAAGTGAACTTCAATTGGGATCAACAAATTGCAGTTTCATTCCAGCTTCAAAAGGCTCTACATGAGCCGAGCCGAGGAATAAAGGAAACGATTTGCAAAAAGATTAGCTATTTTCTTAAAAAAAAAAAAAAAAAAAACAAAAACAAAAAAAATTACATTTTATGTACTTTTTAACCACAAATGTTCGTCTTGCACTAGCTCTGCAATGAACGTCCATGACTTACGTAATTACCTAATCACGCATTACGTAATCACGTTGGTTAGTTCTTCATCCGTGTACGTCGGATCGCCTCATTTTCTCCTCCAACTTCAAAATCGTCCGACATCATTGTTTTACCTTTTTTGTAAAGGCCGTTTGACTTTCTTTGCACGGTACTTCTGCCTACGTCACGTGTGAACTTTCCAAGGTGACTACGTAATGCATGAAGTCGAGCTAGTGCAAGATGAGCATTTGTGGTTAAAAAGTACATAAAATGTAATTTTTAAAAAAAAATTTTTTTTTGAAAATGACCAGTCGTTTCGCTACATACGACCCTTATTCCTGGGCTGAGATCGTGTAGAGCCCTTTGAAGCTGCACTGAAACTGCAGTTTGGACCTTCAACCCGTTGGTTCCCATTGAAGTCCACTATATGGAGAAAAATCCTGGAATATTTTCCTCAAAAACCTTAATTTCTTTTCGACTGAAGAAAGAAAGACATGAACATCTTGGATGACATGGGGGTGAGTAAATTATCAGAATTTTTATTCTGGAAGTGAACTAATCCTTTAATCTTAGAATTTGTAAATAAAATACAATATGTGTGCAGTTTATATACTGTTCAAACATTTGGGGTCAGTAAGACTTTAGGAAAAAAATGAATACTGTCATTTAGCAAGGACGCATTAAATTAATCAAAAGTGCAGGGATTAAAGTTCTCCATCACTGGGGGGGCTTTCTGTCAACTGCATTTCAGAGAGGCCATGCATGAGATCAGTGCAGGTCTGAGTCAGAAATGAACAGAGGCTTGTGGCAAAAATGCCACTGGAATGAACATAAATGCCTCCCAAATTAAAGAAGGGTGCAAAAAAGTGTATCATAGTGTATAATATGGTGTCCAGTGCGTCCTGGCCCACCGTTGTTTTTTCCTAGGTGGAAAGACAAGCAGTGGTTCCTTATTGTTGGAGAAGGTGTTGTATAACCCGAATCCCTGAGCCGGAGGCAGAGAGCAAGAATAACCTAAGAGCTGCACTAATTCTCTGTGTATGTGTTTGGCGCATAAGCTTGAATTAACTGGTATTGCCATAGTAACGGATGTCTCATGGGTCCCGGTCTGATTGTCCTAAGACAGGGATTGAATGGCCTCCGTGCACTCCGAGGACCTGTGCAGGCTGGGGTCTCTGCAGCGGCTGGGCCACAGAGACCTCTTCCTCTGAGTCCAACTCAGGGCAGCCCACACATCCTGAAGTCCAGCCTGAACGCATATGTGCTTGCATGATTTAGGTCTTTGATTTAATGAGGTCGACAAGTTTATGTGAATATTTTTTTTTTAATAAAAATGTATTACATTTTAAGAGCGTTCATCCATTCTTAGACTTTTTTTTGGCTTGTTTGTTGTATCTCCCGCTCTTTGTCTGTTTCTCTTCACTCAACTTGCTCTGGTCTGGTTAGACTCACTGCACTTAACTCTCTCCCTCTCTCGCTTGCTTTCTGTCTGTCTTTATTTCACCCTCAGTCTCAGTAAGGCTCGGCAACATGCACGGATTGGATCACAGGAAATTTGACTGCACTGTGATGTCACCGGCTGTGTTGCGTGCTGATTGGTGGGGGGATGGGGGGCACAGCAATCGCTGTGGGCACAGGCAGCCGGAGATGGCAGGAGGGTTGGCAGAAGCTGTGAGAGACAGCGGTGATACCTCCAGTTTTTCTGCAACCTTCTCTTCCGGGTTCTGCGTGAGGTTTTGACTCCATGTCGGGTTTTTCCACGGACCGGGAGGCCTCTGGTAGAACTTGTACTCATTAAATAAGCAGCAAAGAGGTGTGGTCCTAGTCTTACGCATACACACTGATAGATATAGTCAGACGCACATGGCTGAATGAATTTCAGATGGAGTTGAAGATTCAGGACTGTGAATGTCAGGGGTTCGCAACCTTTTTTGGTCGTCGACTAATTTTTTAGGTCCCAAATTCTCGAGATCCCAACGTTAAGCTGTACACTGTATCTCGCAGGCAGCAAATGACAATCGCAAAAATAACAATGCATTTTACTTTGCAATTATTTCATTATCATTCATAACTTCCGTTTTTTTTAGCATCTCCATTAAAAAAAAAACAAAAAAAACAAGAACTCTTCATTTTGCTTTATTGCTTGTAGCTATCCCTGTTGTAAGTTGAAAGTGTGAATCTCATCTAAATTAAAACTAATTCGAAACCAGTGTGAAACTCTAGGATCCCAGTTTGAAAACCCGTTACAGGAAATTTATATCAATATTTGGTCATAGTGCAAACAAGATCATTGAATCTTTGCTCCAGTTGCTGCATTTTTAGGGCACTTGATTAGTGATGCTGTATATTTACCAGTTTGCTTTTGCGTCCATGAATGCCAATATTTAACATTTTAAGTGCAAGAGAAGCTACAAATTTTATATAATATGTTTGTTTTAATATATAAACTACCGGTCAGAAGTTTTGAGTTGATAAGATTTTTTTCATGTTTTTGAAAGAAGTCTCTTATACTCATCAAGGCTGCATTTATTTGACCAAAAATATGGTAAAAACTATAATACTGTGGAATAGTATCAGAAGTTAAAATAACTGTTTTTGTGGAAACTTTGATGAATAGAAAGTTCTGAATAACTGCATTTATTTGAAAAGGAAATATTTTATAACATTTGAAATGTGTTTATAGTCACTTTTGACCAATTGAATGCAACTTTACTGAATAGAAGAATTATTTTCTTTCAACCTTTTGAATGGTAATTTAATAAGTCTAATCTAAACGATAAAAAATATGCATTCCAAATCTGGAAAAAAAACCATAGAAAATATCACATCTACATTTCTGTGTTTCTGTGTTTGTGTTCACTTATTGTCTATTGGAGTAAACCCACAGTGTATTGTGACATCAAATAGATCTGTCTGAAAGTCTGAGCAACGTGCTACAGACCACATGTGTTTGCAGAACAGCCAGCATACACTTTATGGTATAAGAAAAAAACAACAAACAGGAACATACTGCCTCCCAGACTTTCTAAGACAACTAGAGAACGTACCAAAGCCACTTCCTGTCTCTTTATAGCCAGTGGTGCCGTAGACTGAGCTTATTTGAACAGGACTTCATGGCCAACACTGTGTCCGCTCCAGGCCTGACGGTATAAAGTGACAGGTGATAAAAGCTATCTGTTACATGTAAATCAACGTTTCGTCCTAATCAGTTGTGGCTATGAGGAGTGGTCGCTTGTTGATTGTTTGGTTTCTTCTTCTGTGGTATTGAGCTGGACAGCCCACCCACCTTGAAATATCATTGGTCTGAAAACGGTCCTGCTCCATGTAACACAACAATAAACATCATATATATTCTAACTGTTTTAGTTAAACCATTTTAATGTAGTATTTTAATCTCTTTTCATATAGAACATATCACATTTGTAAAACTTAATATTTTGGGATAGTTCACTCAAAAATGGCAGTTCTGTCATCATTTACTCATCCTCCTGTCGTTCCAAACCTGTATGCATTTCTTTCTTCTGCTGAACACGTTATATTGAAAAATATTGGTAACTGAACTGTTTTGGTTCCCATTGACTTCCATTGTATAGACAAAAAATATAATGGAAGTCAATGGGAACTGAAACTGTTTGGTTGTCACCATTTTTTAAATAATATCTTGTGTTTAGTAGAAGAAAGGAAAGCATACAGGTTTGGAACGACTTGAGGGTGAGTAAATGATGACAGAAGTTTAATTTTTGAGTGGACTGTCTGTTTAAGACGCTGTTGTCAGTAGTTAACTTGTGATCTGACGTATTAAGCTGCTGATATGGGCATTGTAAGTTTAAATCCGACCTGCCTCATGTATCATGCCATCATTCTCATGCCATCTCTTTATTCTCATCAAAAGTGGTAAAAATTAAAACAAAAGGGTTGTAGGATGGTGCTGTATTTCAAAACCAAAGTTTATAGTTCTCATCTGTCTGTCCCGAAAGTTTAGTCCCACTTGTTTTTTGCCCTTTAGATTCTTGGGAAAATCATCCATTTTGATGTATTAGTAAACAGACTTCTCTCTGAAACGGGAACTGTAGACTCACATGGCTGTGTTACCAAACACTGAGTTTGCAAACGTGTTTTTGCCAGACTTGATGTTCTAGTCCCCCCGCCCCCCACCACCAAACCATGGGATTACTGTGTGTATGTGTGTGCCGTCTGCTGTACGTGGGGTGTAATCTGCCAGAGGTCCTGGCGCGCACAGGGTTAAGACCAGGCACCCCACCAAGCCTGAGGCCTGCGGGGGACGTCCCACAGAGCCGTAAGCCTGCACAGAGCCCACACGCCCTGGAGCAAGGCCAACAGCACACGCACAGAAGACAAACACGCACAAATACATCGGGAAAGGAGGGTTGACAGAAGAAAGAAGGAACTGAGAGAATTGGTAGGAGGTTCAATGGCAAAAGTGGGGCTATGACAAAAGAATCTTTTAAAAATTGAGTTTAAAACATGTGCCGTGTTTTTAGAAATACATATATACATACATGCATGCATACATACATACATACATATAAAACGTACATTCAATTAAATATTTTTTATTTATTTATTTATTTTTTACAAATATAACCCTATTCTTATCATAAAGTCAAATTATCTGAAATCTCAAGAGTCTTTTTGACCTTGACCCAGTAGCACAACATTTTAAGGAATATTCACATTCTATTTGTGAGTTTTTTTTACTTTGGTATTGAACAAGTCCATTCAGTAGGTCAGGGAGGTGATATTGTTGTGAAACGTAAATCTAGGGAGACTTTTTGGATTTTTTTTCTTTAGACACTTTATTTCCCAGAGGTCTCAATCAAGAAATTGATTATGGTATGTTTTATTAATTCTCTGTTTTTCCTTTTCTTTTCTTTTTTCCTCTTTCTTAAACTTGTTTGGAAGCCACTCCCCTAATTGGCAGAGTGACACACCTGTTGCTGATTACAAGAATGTTTAAAGCATTGTTTGGTACTGCTGTTCTTGATGTCTGATGAAGGCTTTGATAATGGCCGAAACGTCATTTTAACCAGTAAAGTTTTGATCTCTTCAAGAGTGAGTGCTGCACCTTTTCTAACTGACACGACCTTGAAACACAGCCATGATGTTCTGCAGGGCCGTTTCAATGACAATTTCCTGTTTTATGTTTTTGGTGGCACCACAACATGACTTTATTGGTCACAACACATGACCTTGATTTGGTAGACAGTGTTTTTCAAACAATACCTAAGGATTTCTTTTCAAGAATTTAATTTGTTTCTTACATTACATTATCAGGATGATTGTATCACCCTGACACTTTTGACATCATAAATTTTTCAATTTTCATTTTGAAATTCAAAATGAATTTAATTCCAAAGCTAAGTATGTGCTCATGATATTTTTTTTATTTTTATTTTTGAATACATGTTTAAATGATCTAGATGGAAAAAAAGAGCATCATGTCTATCATGTTTGGGTTTAGGGCTGTCAAAATGACTGAAAAGCTAAATTCGAATTTTCTACTTAAATATGATCAAAATTCGAATTATACTCGAATTTAAAAGGCATAATTTTTGGCTTTTGGCTTCTCTCCTGAGGCCACAAGAGGGCACATCAAGCAAAATATTATGCATGTTTCTTCAAAGCGTAATAAAATAGCACGACTATCTTTGAAAAAAGTGCATAATGTTTAAAATAATGTTTATAAACCATATATAATTAATAAAGTTGCTTAATTAGAAAAAAAAAAAAACCAGCACCATGCATGTATAGTTTAATACAAAGGACCGAAAACCAAACACAAAGAGTAGGCTACTTTCTTCATTTAAAAACTTGACATGCAGTGGGATGGGGAAAACCCGCCATAAAGTCTTGAGACATGTTTTTTAAAGTTGAACTTACATTAATTTTACATGGCTTTCTAAACATGCGTCTCTCTTGTGCGAGACGCGAGTGCAATAGATGTCCCTATAGAAAATGCGATAAATATGCGTTCTGTGTGAACGGCTTGGTTTCGGTTTCGCCGTAAACATCTTCTCCACACTGATGCTCTCGTTTTCTGCAATATTTTGAATGAACAACGTAGCAGCGCCGCAGCTAGTGGGTTCAACTGGATAGGCTAACAAAAGCATTAAAATGCAATGACAGCGACGTCGTCGCATCTCGTGTGCCACTGATAAGGCTGCCTGACACACACCAAAAATTTGAATGCAACGGCTTGCATTCGAATGTGGATTTTTTTAAATTTTTTTTATTTATTTTTTTATTTTTTTAAATTGGACGAATATTCGAAATTGGATTTTTTTTTTTTTTTTTTTTGACAGCCCTATTTGGTTTTAATGGTCTGATAGTCCTGATACTGGCATGTCGTATGGTGCCAGGCAAAAGTGGCTGCTGAAGGTTATCTATGAGGTTGAGTTACAAACGCCATAGCTTTTCACAGTGTCAACGCATTTGGGGAACTCGCCAAAAGGCAGCGGCGCTCCTGTCATGTATCCCGGCGGAGAATGCTCTGTTTAGTCTCTGAAACAGTCCGGTAAGCCTCAGCAGGTGTGGGAGCGTGACAGGAGATGCTGCCTGTTGCTGACAGACTGTAGGTGTGTGAACACTAACGGTTGTTTCTTTCTCTCCTCACAGATTATGTTTATTTCGAAAACTCCTCCAGTAACCCACTGCTGATCAGGCGAATAGAGGAACTCAACAAGGTGAGTGACAAATGAGAGTGTGTGTTGCTAAAAGCCAATAGAATACTACAAGACTGAAGCTGGTCACCCTTTAGAGCTTCAAGTCTGCGACAAAAAGCCTGGATTGTAGCCAAGTCGCAGCATTCTTTTTGTGTGTAAAATAGTGGACAGAACGTTCTTTAAAATTTCACCTTTTCTTGTTCCAAGGAAGAAAATCATACAGGTTTGGAATGACATGAGTGTGAGTAAACGATGACGAATTCTTCATTTTTGGATGAGCGATCCCTTTAAATATGCAAAGGGTGACAAGCTTCAGTTTAGTAGTGAGCGCTTGGCAAAAACCCACACCTAAATGACTTACAAATCTCAAAGCTACAGCTTTCTATCTTTTTTTTGCACTGTGTTCACACTTGTAAGCCTCTAACATCACTGCACCCCCCCGTCTGCCCTCTTCATCTTCTCTCCATCACGAGACCCTCTCGAATCACCCTGGAAGTGCAGAGGTGTTTAGGTCATGGTTTTTATTTGATCCTCAGTTTGCATATTGAGGCTTCCCCAGGAGCTGATTGGTCTAGAAGCTGTTGCTGTGACAACTCTGTTTCCGTTTGCAGACGGCAAATGGGAATGTGGAGGCCAAAGTGGTGTGTTTCTACCGACGCAGAGACATCTCTACAACGCTCGTCGCCCTCGCTGATAAACATGCACGTGAGTAGCTGTCAAAGACTACTTTACCCACAATGCTTTGAGCTGACTTTGAGCTGAAATGTAGGGCGAGATAGGGCAGATATCATATCGAGTTCACGATGAAATTTGTGTTGATGAAAAAATCTGGACAGTTTACTCAGTATGGATTAACAGCGAAAACAGCCAGTCAGTGCATGACGTTTAACATTAAGTCTGCATGTCTCTGTATGAATGAATGGCATGGTTTCGTCTACTAAATTAACGCTTGCAGTGTTTTCAGCATCTTGTCGTTTCAATATGTTCACATAGACTTCATCTCCAGAGCTGTTCTGAGAATCATTTCATGAGCTCTTCACCATTTCACTTGAGAAAAACCACCGTCAAATGCAAACTGAAACTGAAAGATCAAATCTCCAAAATAAATGTTCAGTATTATGTGAAGAAGTTATGACAGAAATATATTACTATTGTATATTAAAAATAAAAATGCAGTATTTGTTTGTTGTAAATTATTTATTTTCATTTGATTATGTTTTAAACGATTATTTGTGACCCTGGACCACAAAACCAGTCATAAGGGTCAATTTTTTGAAATCGAGATTTATCCGTCATCTGAATAAATAAGCTTTCCATTAATGTATGGTTTGTTAGGATAGGACAATATTTGGCCGAGATACAACTATTTGAAAATCTGGAATCTCAGGGTGCAAAAAAATCAAAATGTTGAGAAAATCGCCTTTAAAGTTGTCCAAATGAAGTTAGTTCTTAGCAATGCATATTACTAATTATAAATTAAGTTTTGATATATTTATGGTAAGAAATGTACAAAATGTCTTCATGGAACGTGATCTTTTCTTAATATCCTAATGAGTTTTGGCATAAAACAAAAATCAATAATTTTGACCCGTATAATGTGTTTTTGGCTATTGCTACAAATATACCCCAGCGACTTAAGACTGGTTTTGTTTTGGTTTTGTTCCAGGGTCACATTTAAATAACCTTATTAATTTCTTTATTAATGTATTAAAGTGTAACAGAATTCCTAAATAAAATAAGAAGCAAAATAGAAATAAGAAAATAGAAAACACAGAATGTAATGGACAAAAATGGCTTTCATGGTGCCCTAAATTACAATGTAGCTGTACGTTTACTGTACATTCATTCTCATTGTCTAACAGACAAGTGAGCATTTTCTTCCCCATTATTGGTAAATGAATATTGTAATAAATATTGATATTGTATAATAAGGAAAACAAATATTGTGATGGCCATTTTACCCAGCCCTAGAGCAGGAATTAGTTCTATTCATTGGTTGTTGGTTGGATGTGAGCTTGCGGTTGATTGTGGAGGTTTGGGGTTTAAGTGGACTAAATGACAAAAAGAAGTCTGGGATACATCACCAGAGAGAAGTCTGTCATTTTCATGGATGAATTCTTCACAATACAATCTATGAAATGCATTTACAAAATAGATAGGGTGAATTGTCATATCATGCCAACTTGAATATTAAATTATTCAACTGAAAAATTCACTCAAAAATGAAGTGTTGTTTGTGCCTTGCTGTGTACTACCTACATAAACAGCCACCTTCTACAGAGGCATCATAACTGAAATGGAACCTCATAACATCAAATGTGATTTTGGACAAAATAAGGTATTTTAGCACCTTATTAGGCAGCATAATTCTGCTGCTTACTTTTTGGAGCCTTTGTGTTGGGAGTGTTCCTAGGCAGCTGTCTTCCCATTTGTTTGCAGTCCACAATGGCCACCCACAATCAGCTCACCAAACCTGAAATTTGTTTCCGGAGACATCCGCCTGGTGTCTGTTATCATACAGAGCTAGAATAAAGTCTGTTTATCACAAGCGATCGTTCGTTATATTTCAAAAATTTGTTCTAGAATGCATCTCTTTTCAATTTTAAGTTTAAGGCACCTTGTAGTGAAGGTTACATTTGCTTCTTTAAAAACATGAATCACTGTTCATACACATTTGAATTTTGTATTACATATTTCTGAGTGAAACAGCGTATTCATCTGTGAAACCAGGCCATTAGGCTATAATAGTATTGGTTGATATTTTTTTTTCTCACCTACACACCCTTCATTATGTCAGCTTAAATGAGAATGCAATACGTTTTGATTTAAAAAGTAGTGTTTTTTTTTTTTTTTTTTTGGTTATAATTTGATCTGATAAATAAGACTAGTGATGTTTATCTTTTATTTTAAATTTACATTTACATTTTACAAATTTACATTTGTCTTTCAGATAAATGTAATTTTTATTCATTTATTTTTTTAAATATTATAAATATTGTTAATTAATAGCATATTTTCACAATGACAGTACAAAATAGTCTTTATAGTCTCTTCATTTAAGTCTTTATAGGCAAATTATCATGCACAATTTGGGAAGGCTGTGTGTGTGTGTGAATGTGGTTGTGTGGTAAGTTATTTTGATAGCAGGCTGATTTTAATCACACTCATGTTTGCTTCTCTACATTTGCTCATTATCAGAACACCACCAATGTGCTGACGGTGCACATTTCTTTGATTCAGTCTAGAGAGTCTTTTTATAATTTTAATTTTTAACCACATTTATTGTCACCTTCTCATTCAGATTCATTGTGCAGAACAACTTTAATGCTTTCATTTTTGGCTCAGTGTCTTTGGTTTAAAGAGAGAGTTCACCCAAAAATGAAAATTCTGTCATTATTTTCTCACCCTCACGTCGTTTCAAACCCGTAAGACCTTTGTTCATCTTCAGAACACAAATTAAGATATTTTTGATGAAATCCAAGAGCTTTCTGACTCTCCATAGACAGCAAAACAACTGACACATTCAAGGCCCAGAAAGGTAGTAAGGACATTGTTAAAATAGTCCATGTGACATCAGTGGTTCAACCTTAATGTTATGAAGCTATGAAAATACTTTTTGTGCGCAAAGAAATCAACAATTCCTTCTCTTATTTCTTCTTCTATCAATTTTTAAGGTCTTATGGGTTTGGAACGACATGGGGGTGAGTAATTAATGACAGATTTTTCTTTTTCGGGTGAACTAACCTATTAATGAAATAATGCACCTAAAAATGAATTTTGTCATTTGCTCACCTTCATATCGTTCCGGACTTGTATGTTCTTTTTTGATGCGTGGAACAGATATATAGATATTTCGCAGAATGTTTTTCCTGCTCCATTCAATGAAGTATATAATATTCCATAACATGAAAGCTAATAATCAGTACAGTCAAACATCAAAAGTGATAAAACGGTGGCATAAAAATGGTCCTTATGATGTCAAACATGTTTCTCGCATATCGTGACTGAGCTCTACATCCCTGGCTCCCATTCACTTTCTTTGTGTGGAAAAGAGCAGCCTAGACATTCTTCAAAATACCTCCTTTTTTGTTCCATGAAAGGAAGTGGGTTTGACTTCCTTTCATGGAAAAACATGAGGGTGAGTAAATGATTTTGAATTTCCATTCTGGAGTGAACTAATCCTTTAAATCAGTGGTTCCCAACCACGTTCCTGGAGGCCCCCCAACTCTGCACATTTTGCATTTCTCCTTTGTCTGACACCCATTTCAGGTCTTGGAGTCTGTACTAATGAGCTGATGATCTGAATCAGGTGTGTTTGATTAAGGAGACATGGAAAACATGCAGCGTTGGGGGCCCTCCAGGATCGTGGTTGGGAACCACTGCTTTAAATCTTGTTAGAGGTTCAGGCAAAAAGCTGTAAGATATTTGTGTCGTCCATTATGTAATGTTCAGATGAGTGACAGCCCTTAAAACACCCTCCTCTCTTGAATGAAGTGCAGTTGTGAGTCTTTTAAAAGAGAATCTGTTCCTGCTGTGAGCAGAACCTTCCTCCAAAATGGCTGCTGTAGAGATTTATCAGCAGAGGGGTATCTGAGAGGTTTGTAATTACGGAGGTTAGACACGGTGCTTATGCGTATAAAAGAGATTTCGGCTTTGGTCCGCAACACACAAGTCTGATTCTGAGACCGTGAAGCCTATTTGTTCATGTGGACCACACAGATGCAGTCAAGAGGAACTCGCTCTATGTGTGTGTATTATGGACCTCTCTTTAATGCCAGCAGCCTCTCCGTGGACCTTCAGACATTTGCAATATGTGAAAAATGCATGGCAGGAACGGTTGTTCACCACATGGGTGTGGGCTACATCCTGTCTCTGCCTTTGGAAAAGGGAAAGGGAGTTGAAGAATGAATGGAAGAGCGTAAGGAAAAAGAAAAGTCACCAAGTGGAGGAAGGATGAGGGAGAAGCCCTAACCAATGAGAAGAGGGAAGACACAAGTTCGGTGTTGGCTGGAGGTGGTCTCATGTGCCTTCATGCGAAAGCTAGAGGCAGCTCCCTGGCCCATTGTGCATTATTAGTGCAAGCATCACTTTTGCTGTTGCACATACAGTATTTAGGGTTAGGGTTTTGTTCAAACGCCTAATTATGTGCATTAAAGGAATAGTTAACCCCAAATTAAGATTGGTATTATTTCCCTTCAGTGAAATTCCATTCATTCATTCTTTCATTCATGCGTTCATTCATGCATTCATTTATTCATACATTTATGCATGCTTTTTATTTTTATTTATTAGTTTATTCTCTTTATTTTTGTTCTTTTTTTCTTTTTCTAATTAAAATTTTTCTCATTGATTGATTGATTACATTTTTTCTTTTCTATTTATTTTTCTTTAACTATTTTTTTTTTGTAATTTATTCTTTATTCTTTTCTTGTACTGCCTTCCTTCATGCATTTATGATTTTTTCTCTTCTTTCCTTTTATCCATTTTTTAGTAATTTATTTATTGTTTTTTTTTCTTTCAGTTCTGTTCTTTTTCGTTCATAAATTCCTTCCTTTATGTATTTATTATTTTTTTTCTTTTTTTATCTATCTATATGTCTGTATGTATGTTTTTTTTGGCAAATTATTTTCTTTATTCTTTTCTTGTCCTTCCTTCCTTCCTTCCTTCCTTCCTTCATGCATTTAATTTTTTCCCCTTTTCTTTCCTTTTTACCTATTTCTATTTTTTAGTAATTTTCCTTCCTTTATCTGTACATTTATTCATTTTTTTTTCTCTTTTTTTATCAATTTTTTTTTGGCAAATTATTTTCTTTTATTCTTTTCTTGTCCTTCCTTCCTTCCTTCCTTCCTTCCTTCCTTCCTTCATGCATTTATTATTTTTTTCTTTTCTTTCCTTTTTATGTAGTTTTATTTTTTAGTAATTTATTTATTCTGTTGTTTTTTCTTTTAGTTCTCTTTCTTTCTTTCTTTCTTTCTTTCTTTCTTTCTTTCTTTCTTTCTTTCTTTCTTTCTCCATGCATTTACTTATTTATATATATTTTAACTATTTTATTAATTTTTGACAAATTATTTATTCTTTGTATTATATTACTTTTTATTTTACTTATTTATTTTAGTCTTTTATTTGTATTTATTCTCTATATTTTTCTTTAAATTTATTTCTTATAATATTTTTTTATTATTATGGATTTTCTTTTTTCTTTATTTCTCTTTTCTATTTTCTAATTTTGTTTATTTTATTTTCTTATTTATTTCTAAGTTATTTCTTTCTTTTCTAAGTTCTGCACGGGTGTGTAAAACTGTCTTTCTCCAGAAATGGTAGAAATCTACTTTCTAGTGCTCTTTGACCCTTGATATAACCCAGCAGAGCTTGTGGTGTGTAAACTTGACTTGAGCGTTGGAGGAGTCAGCAGCGTGCGGGTGCTGTGACTCACAGATGAAATATTTTGCTCTCTGTGATGCTGGCTCCGCCTCACTGGGCCCTGAGAGCATGAGGCAGCGAGGCGCCATGTGTGCCGAGAGAGAGACCTGGCCCTGCTGTGAACTACTCACTGGAATCACCTCACTCGTCGGCCTCAGCCGCTCCACTTGTTTGTGCTTTCTGCTCGACCTCTCAGTGCCGAGTGCTACAGCTTTGAGTCACGGCTGTCAGAGTGAGCTGTGTTTGTGTGTTTTACATTTCTTCCTGAATTGGAAGGGCAAAATAAACAAACAGCGGTAGGAAAAAGGCACCAGAATTCATCTCCGTATCTTCTCATGTCCTTATCAACAGAAAGGTTGCGCGTGGTGTGGGTTTATGTGACATACAAAGCGAAAGTGTGTGTATTTTTGGCCACAGCTTTTTGGAGGGAGGCTTTAGAGTGTGGTACCTATTATATTTAGTGTATGTGCATGTGAGGGTGAATGGAAGTAGTCTCTGACCTCCAGATATGACACAGATCTGTATAGACTTTTTAAGGTTGGGAGTCATAAGGATTTTAATCATTCTGATGCCATTAATTATAGTTTTTGAGAGTCTCTTACGTCTCTTATGCTCACCATGGCTGTATTTATTTGATCAAAAATAATAAATAATTGCAATAAAGCAATAATATTGTGAAATATTACAATTTAAAATGACTCTTTTCTGTTTTAATATATTTTCAAGTTTTTATTGCTATGATGGCAGAGTTGAATTTTTTGCAGTCTCCACTTCAGTGTCACATGATTCTTCAGAATCATTCCAATATGCCAATTTACTGCTCAAGAAACATTTCATACTATTATAAATGTTGAAAACAGTTGTGCTACTTAATATTTTTATAGAAACCGGGACACTATTTCAGGATAGAATAGAAAGTAAAAAAAAAAAAAAACACATTTAATTGAAATAAAAAAAGTAAAGGTTATATATGCTGTGTATGTTTTGATAAGGTTTTTGTTTAAAAAAAAAAACTGATTCAGGTCTCACATGCCATGTCAATTTGGACATCGCAAAAGTATTGACTTGCAGTTTAGCAAATGTGGGTTTTAGATTCATACTGTAATCTGTGGGTCTTTTTGGCTAATACTGTATATTAAAAAAATCAGAAGTATCATTGTTAATTGGACAATTAACTCTAAAAAGAAATTCAGAGGATCTGATATTACACTTTAAATAAATGCATGGTTGCAAGTTAAAAATTCAAATTTATTAATTTAATTAAACCTTGCAAACATTATATTGATATGCTTTGTTGACCTAATAATGCTGATCATTAATGTAATACATTAGCTCAATACTGTGTGTGTAATTTAACAATAAATGTAAAAAAGAAACTTTACATTTTTGCTTTAATTGTAAGTTGCAGTAGCTGTTTTGTTTTAGTTTTGACAACTTTGAAAAATTGACATTGGATTTCTAGTAGAGATGCACCGATCGACAGGCCAGGGACCGGAATTTGCCGGTTTTCCACATGATCGGCTCAGACCGGTGACCGGCCGGTCAGTCTACCGATTCCGAGCCGGTCTGTTCTGACGTCACACCTTACGGTGACTGATAATGTATTTGTCGTGCCAGATGAGTCTCTCGCAGTCTGAGTGAGTGTGTGAGAGAGACTCGCGCATAAATACAAACAAAAGAGCGCAACAGCACTCACAGAAAGTTATAGATGCATAATGCGGTAGTAAAAAAGAAGAAATTTATAAAATATAATTTAGGAACGCTACATTGCACGACCAAAATGTTTCAGCAAGATTGCAGTGTGATTTTATAAAATAAGTAGTTCAATAAACAAAAGTTAAGTGACTTACATTTTAGACACAATATTGACTGTTTTTGCTAAATTTTGCTGATGAAACTAGTTCCAATCAAAGCCACAGCAAAACTGTTTAGTGTCTCCGAGCAACACAGTGGTGTTTCGTTACTGAATGAATCCACGTTTTTGAACGAATCAAGTGAGTCAGTAATTCAGTAACCCATTCATAAAGACGGCAGTTTGAACGAATCTGTTGAATAAAGGACTAAATGACTCACTCATTCAAACAGTCATTTGCTGCCACCTACTGGTTTGGTTTCATATTTAAAACTATCATTGCATTTTCCCCAACATTTATTATTTGTATTTTTAAAAAATATTTAAAACATTAATCTTATAAAATTCTTTATGAATTAGAAATTTTGCAGTGTAAATGCATTTATGGGACCTCAGCTTCATCAAACAGTCTGTGTAAATGCATCTAATGCCACTTCAGGTACAGCTTCTGTATTTCCTGCAGTGGGAAGATGGAGTTTATTGATACTGATTTCATTTGAATGGTAACAGCTCTACAGTTTCTTATTATTCTAACTCAATCAGTTGAAACATTGTAAGAATTTGATGTGAAAGATGACACATTTAAAAGGTTAGTGAAAAAATGACAATTTAAGAAACAGTGGGAAATGACATCTGTTTTGTTATATACAGCAACTCCTTTTCAGTTAATTGTTATTTCTACCTCTTTTCTAGTCACAGAGCTGTAACTTTGTCCAGAGTGGGGGAATTGTAATGTTCAATATATATATTTTTTTTATGTAAATCATTTTTTGCATTAAAAATAGCATAGATTTTTGTTTATATATGCTGTCAATTATAGTTTGTAGAAAAAAAAATCGTAATCGGCAAAAATCGGTATCGGCAGGTCATACAAAAAAATCGGAAATGGGAATCGGCCAAGAAAATGGCAATCGGTGCATCTCTAATTTCTAGTTCCCACATTCTTTTCATAGGACTATATAGTGAGAATAAATGTTGACTTCAGATATTATTTATGTGTTTTTAGTAAAGGGAAAGACATTGTAGTGTTTAATGCTGTTATATTTAACAGCTTGTGATTAGGTTGTGGGTGGCTTCATGAGAGTACACTACATTGACCATATGAGCAATGACTGTGCTAATGCCAGTGACAACGAATATTTTACTTGTTCATTAAAATTATATGCTAAATAAGTTACACTGACCATGTGCTATGCTAACTATTCATTTCAATTCAAATAGATAAGATTAATTGCTTCCAGAGCCAACTGAATTATCTTATAAATTAGTAACAATCTACTTAATTTTTATTTATCCTACAAACTAAGTTTCTCTAACTCAGTGTAGGTTTTTTTGATTGCACATAATTTAATTAGAGGTTGTCAGAAAGATTGATCCAAATGGTTGCATGATTTTTTGTTGTTGTTCAGCCAAAATAATTGTTTTTAGGGAGTAGTTTTCACTTATTTTTGTGTTTCTGTGCCCCCAGCAGTGATAACACATTTGAAGTGTTTTAAAATAGAATTTCCTCAATCTCATCTTTCATCAAATTCAAATTAAATTTCTTTTGCTATGGTGGTAGATTGAGTAGTGCTGCAGTGCCACTGCTGACTAGTGGTGCAGAAAACACGGTCAGAGTGTTTTAGTACAGCGTTCTGTCTAAATTAGTGTAAAAATACAAACGCTGAAGAACAATTAACAGAATCCAATGTTCAGAAAATCTTTTTTTTTTTTTTTGTTTTTTTTTGTTTTTTAGGTTTAATGAAGCAGAACGGGATAAGAACAGTTCTAGATTCCCAACCCTACCTCATTTTCTTTGTGCTTAGATTTTATTTCCCCACTCGTTTGGTTTGTTGAGGAGAGGTTTGCTATTACTTTTTGGATATGATAAAACTATTAAAAAATCTCATAGATTTACAGAGAGTCATATCTAGAGACCAGAATATCATAGACATATGAGGGTGGACTCTTTTGACTTGGACTAGAAAGCAACTGTCAAGAACCACCCACAACACCCTAGCTTCATAGCGAGTTTTACATGGACAAGCATTACCATTTCGTTCAGAAAATGTGTAAATCTGTTTTTTAGTGCTCTTTAACTTCTGGTTCATACCCAACAAATCTTTACTGCTTACTAGTGCTGTCAATAGATTCAAAAAAAAATCTACTTAATCGCAAATTTTTTTCTGAAATTAATCACGATTAATCCCACCTAACATTAAAGTTTTTAGATGTACTTTTATATTGTAATAATGTCACATTCAATCTTCAAATTATTGTAGAAAAAACATGCAGTATATTTTTAATATTTGTTTATTGGCATCTTTTCTTATGACTGAAGGCGAGGATCACTGATACCAATACTGATGTGTTTTCCTAATCTTTAACCATCGACTATAGCCTTTCAGCAGTACAGTATAATTGAGAGCTATCAATTTTAACATTTATTAGACTTTAAAAAATAACAGCTTCTAATTTAAGTCATTTTAAAACAATCTTCACATAAACCCAATTATAATGTCATACCTATGCTCTTCAGCAAGTAGGAAATATACAGAAATTGAACAAAGTTATCAAACACTAAATTCTTTTAGCTCTTTATCTAAAGATCTTTAAAGCTACAAAAGTAGATTTCCTCTCATTTTTTTTTTTCTTTTGTTCTTTGATTAACAGACATCACAGCAGCTGGGTTATTAGCTTATTTGGCTGCTATTACTTTAAGAACTGCCACTGCTGAACTTGACGCGGATCTGACACGCATGCTTGTAGTTTCATTCGTGCTTTAATATGAAATGACACAGGCTGCAGTGCGCGCCACCGTATTTGTGTGTGCAATTGAAGAGCATAGTGTAACGACTGACAGGACAGGAAAATTAGTTTTTACTGAATTATTGCCTGACAACACCTCATCTGACTGCAGTTCACTGCTGTTCTACTGAAGCTCCTTGTCACCTGTATAAAGATGATCACCTGTGATCGTATAAAGATGTTCTGCTTCTAAATAAATTAAATTCTTGTCAGGACAAAAAAAGACAGAAGCAGCAGTTGTGAATGGGGTGGCCAACCCTAGCTCTGCCCTTGCGTTAATTGCGGTAAATATTTTTAATGCCGTTAAACTGGAAAAATGAATCACCTGCATTAACGAGCCAATTTTGACAGCACTACTGCTAACTGAACCAAGCGTCCTTTGAAAATATAGGTGTTTTGAGTAAAAAACACCCGACCTCCTCTTCTTTTCTTCCCCTCCACCTGGTAAGGCGATTCATTCATCAATAATTGATAATTGGTTAAGACAGGTGAAATGGAGAGGTAATTTGTTGAGTATAGGCAGGGTGCAGAGCCAGATGATTGGCTTTTTTTTCTCTTTCTTGTCTCAGAACTACAAGCAGAGTTTACTGAGTTCAGCTCTTCTCTTCTCAACGGCTCTCAAGGACGTGGCAGGCTGCTCGTAGCCACAGGGCTGTTTGTCTCTCTCTTGGTCTCTATTTTTTGCGTCATCTTATCCCATTCACTCTCTTTGTTTCAGGCTCCATCTCTATCCCATCTCAGCAGGGGTTGTCAATACTCCACGCACAGCTGTAATAGAACGGTTACTGATGTGCAGCGCTTGTAAAGTGACCACAAGATAAAACCGAATAGCTTGTGACAGGTAGAAAGCAACGGCATACATGTGTGCTGAATGTCGTAGCGGGTGAGGAAGAGGGAATACTTATTGATTTCAGACAAACGTCTTTCTTTTTTTTTTCATTTGAAAATCCCTTGATTCTTTTTTGTTTTGCTGCCTTTCCTTCCATCTCCATGTTTCTCCATCTGTCTCTCTCTCTTTCACTAATGAAACTCCAAATGAATTGGAGCACGCTCACTGGTTTCTCTCCCTCCCTCCCGACTCTCTCCCACTTATCATTCTCCGCTGCACTCTGCCTCCATACAGCACATATATGTGGGGTTTGTCAAGAGAGGCGTCTTCTTTCTCTGTACATCCCCAGTAATCTTTTTAAGAGAAGGGTGATAATGTGTTTGTGTAAACCCAATTAAGAGAAGGCGTCTGTGTCGTCTTGCTCTCTTTTGGTTGTCTGCAGTCATTTTCACGTTTGCACACAGTGTTTGATTAGTGTCTGTTTAAAGATGCGGTTTTAGGATGGATGAATGGTCATCACAAACTTATCCGCACCTCACTTTGAACTTTTCAGTCCTGTGAAGATGGTGTGATTTCCTGATTAGGGTCTTTGTAGTGCATGTAGAAATGATGTAGGTTTAACCCTGTGAAGCCAGACATATGAAATGGAGTAGAATATGTTTGTTTGTGTGTGTACACACACACACACACACACACACACACACATATACATATATTTTACCCTTTATACCTAAATAAATAAATAAAAAATAGTTGCATACATGGTTTTGTTTAGTATCATATTTAATTCATCAGGCTTTTGTGGCCCGTATAGTATGATATAGTGAGAATATGGGTCTCACACTCAAGGATTTTATTTAAGAAAGTATGAAATATCATTCAGATGACAAAAGGCATGTAGTGGGTTGTGTACAACTGGTTTTTCAGCGAAGGTTTAATCATGTTGTTAATTTAGAGACCTTTGCATATCAAATATCATACATTAGGATCTATAGGGTTAAATGCCCCAAGGTTTCACTTGTTTGTTGCAAGTTGCTATGAATAGAAAAGGATAGGTAGGTACATGTATATTAATCAAAGCAGACTTTTATTAAGGTCCTAAATCATTGGGGTATAAACTCAGGGGGTCAGGGTCAACTAGGGGGCCTCAGCAAACTTAAGTGGCCTTAAATTATGACATAAGCAGAATTTAAAATAAGACAAAGCCTCAAAAAAAAAAAAAAAAAAGACATTTCATGTTTTATTCACTGCTTAATTTTTTCTTTTCTTTTGAAGACTCAGGCATCATTTCTTGTTGTGATTTCTAGACCTCAAAGTCATGTAAATTAATAAATATTAAGCATTTTGATTGACAGTTTTATAGTTATGCCAAGCTCGGGTAAATCTGTATCCATTAAATCATGAAGTTATGTAAATTCATTGGTTAAAAAGAGTGAGAACCATGACAAACTTTTCAGAGTTGGTCCTTCAAATTAGAGTTAAAAGTGTTGCGAACCACTGTCCTAGATCACATAATTTTCAAAACTCATAAACTCACAAAAACACCATAAACACTTAGATTTTATTTTTTTTTAATTTTTTGGAAGAAGGTCTATTGCTGTGATTATGAAGTGAATTTTAGTGTGTTGCACGTTCATGTCAGGTGTAAAGGGGCCTAAGTTATCTTGACCCCTAGATACGACCAATATGGTTCCCCCTTCAATGTAGTTTACATGGGTTTTTCACTTCAACATGCCTTGTGGTTTAAGGTTTCATTCATGACTCTGACAAACAGTGTGATGTTAGTTACACACCGAATTGCAATACTTTTAGTTAGGTTCTAATCTATGAACTTGAGTATGATCAATAGTAATTGTGATAGCCTTAGGGGTCGTTCACACAGAAAACATTGTTGTGTTTAAAATTGTAAGACGCGGGGCAAAGAAATGAAAGCACATTTTAAAAAATGTAACTTCTTACTTGAGCGCCACATTTTTAGAACATATATATATTTTTTTTACATAAAAGCAATGAAAATGGAATGCAAATTTTCTGTAATGAAAGAGTTGTGTGAATGCTGTGTGAACGCTGCTTTTTCAAATTTCATTTGAAATTTTAATTGGAATGTTCTGACTGGATGGAGGATTGTTTATACACCATATTACATCATGACATGATACAAATTGACAAAAAATTGCTTAAAGGTGCTGTATGCAGTTTTTTTTTTTTTGACTGTACTAAAAGGTTAAAATATCATAATTTTGCAGTTTGTAAGTTCACATACTGAACAAAAAAAAAAAAAAATCCTACAGCGAGTTATTCTACTTTGAAATGTGTGTTACGTGTTGGAATGTCTGTTTTTGTTTTGGTCTGTGTGATTCCACTCACTGCCATTTTACGCAAAAGTATTTTGACACCCTGGGTTGCCAGTTGGTGAAAAACACAGTGATCACAGATTCTACCCGACCTAAAGAACCTTGGCATCCATCTAAAAAGCTCTATGACCAGAAACATATTAAAACGCGGCTAAGTCAACTCACCGTTACCTTCTATTGTCAATTGTTTTCATTCCTGTTGCGTGTCCTCAATTTGGCATATGGAAGGATTTCTTGGACTATTTTCAAATAGAATTGCAAATTGTATTTTCAGTTGTGTTTTCCATATGTGGACGCATAAATTGTGACAATCCAAATGCAATTGCAAATCTTTCATTACCGTTTGCATTTTCGCTTTCGCGAACGCGCAGTGACTGCCACATTTCAAATGAAAAAGCAAAGTCTATTTGCAACTGTATTTCCCATGTCTTACGAGTTATGAGCCTGTCATATTTAAATAGCAATATTAATTACCACGTCTGCTTTTTCACTCTCTCTGCGCCGCGCATATAACCTGTCAAAACTCAAATGGAATCGCAATTCCTTTTGCATTTGAATTTCCGATGTCTGCACTGAAAGCTCTCAATCAATATGAGGGGGCGGGACTAAACTAGGGGGCGTGTTTGTTTTGGGAGTTGACGTCACTCACAGACGACTGTGCCGAATGCTTTGATCAATGGAGGTAATCGGTAAAGCCTCCGTTAAAGGCAGCTGCCAATCAGTTCGTGCCTGTGTTAACGAACAGACAGTGCAACCTTCTTGGCACAATACATAATACTGTCTTTTTTTACCCCAAATGCAGTGATTATCCCCTGATAACAGAGCCACAAACGGTACGCACAATAGGTCAAAATTCACTATTACCCAAACGCTTTTCACCTGTCTCAACATCTCTCACTGTTTCTCTCACTCTGACTGATGCAAGTGAGAAAACAGACAGTGCAATTCTACACTTATTACATTTTATTCCTTTCTTTTAATCTGTAATAGTACGGAAGTTCTAAGTGGCCATGCATATTATCATTTTTTCTTTCTTGTTTTCTCGTGATCATGACTTAATTCTTGTTTTCTCATGATCATGGCTATGCTAAACATTTTATTTGTGTAATTAACATGTTTAAATGGTCTAAAACACCGCAAGCGCAGGCGGAGCGCCTTCAGAAGAATGCAGAGAAGAGCCTATTCTAAAAAATCTTAAGCTGCTTGGATTCAACTTACTTTAATTCAATTTACTCCCTTCGTTTAAAATAAAATTACATATAATAATATATTATAATAATTTGTTTGTGATTTTTATTAGTCATGTAGGATAGGCTGTGATATCGTGTGCGTTACAAGCTTGGGATGCTGTTGTGTGTGTGTGCGTGCGTGTGTGTGTGGGGTTTCCTACAAAGAAATGTAGAAAATACAAAAGATAAGGCTACAACACTGTATAACATCACTGAACTAATGTTTAACATTTAGAAGTTAATTAAATGTCAGTAATAAACTGCACAAATTATAGCGATCACGAAGGTCCTCTGTCACAAACGCGTACAATAGGCTATCGTTGATACAGTATACAACTCCCCATCAGTAGTTCTATACTGCCACCTGCTGGCGCAGTTGTGTAACTTAGAAAACAACTTTTGTTATGTTGAGATCACGAGAAAAATAAGTCGTGATAACGAGAAAGCAACTTTTGTTATGTAGAGATCGCGACAAAAAGTCTTTTTGGTCATGCTTTGGTTCCACAGGACGCGTGCTCCATAACGGATTAAAACTGTTGAATAAAATATAAAGTAAGGTGGAAAATGGGTAAATAAATATAGATTGGCACTGTTTTATTTGCTTATGAATAAAATGTACTGTAATTAGTGTAGAATTGCACTGTCTGTTTTCTCACTTGCATCAATCAGAGTGAGAGAAACAGTGAGAGATGTTGAGACAGGTGAAAAGCGTTTGGATAATAGTGAATTTTGACCTATTGTGCATATCGTTTGTGGCTCTGTTATCAGAGGATAATCGCTGTATTTGGGGTAAAAAAGACAGAATTATGTTTTGTGCCAAGAAGGTTGCACTGTCTGTTCGTTAACACAGACACGAACTGATTGGCTGCTGCCTTTAGCGGAGGCTTTACCGATTACCTCCATTGATCAAAGCATTCGGCACGGTCGTTCGCGAAAGCGAAAATGCTAACGGTAATGCAAGATTTGCAATTGCATTTGGATTGTCACAATTTATTCGTCCACACATGGAAAACGCAACTGAAAATACAATTTGCAAATCTATTTGAAAATAGTCCGGAAAATCCTTCCATACTGGCAACCCACATAAGGAAGCAGGAGAAACGGCTCTCTTCGGTATTTTGGATTTGAACCATAGTATCCGTTTCAACCACTAGCTGTCAATATTACATACTGCACCTTTAAATTGCTTGAAGGATAAATCATTTTGAGTAAATATTGTGAGTTCATTCAGAAATATCTAAAAACAGTATCAGTAGGTGGAACACAAGAGTCGAGAACTGTGGCTTCGATGCCATTTATAATTTTCATGTTATGGCCAATAACCAAAAATGGCCAATATTAAAAACACTTACTATTATTATACTGAAAACCATTTTAGTGCCTTTGTAACTATCAAAAATCAGCCAGTTACCATCAGCATGCAGCATCACATCTGAAATAATATTAATAAGGGTCGACAAATGACGGTTGTTTATCTTTTCCCTTTGACTTTTAGGAGAAATGGAAGAGGAGATGGAGAACCCCGAAATGGTGGATCTCCCAGAGAAACAGAAGCATCAGCTGAGACACAGAGAGCTCTTCCTTTCCAGACAGCTGGAGTCTCTGCCCGCGACACACATCAGGTAACCTACAAAAAGCTTTGTCGATATTGAGGATATGCTTCATTCTGCGGTGTTCTCTCTAGCAGCCGACCGGACTGGCTCTCATTAGCGTCTGCGTGAGTCACACATCTCACACACATACCGGCTCTCTTCAGTCTTTTTCATGTTCTGGCCTAATGGAATCCCCAGTACAGGAGAGTATTAACCTCTCGTTCATTCACGCCGCTCTCTCATCGCTACGAATTCAGCAGAGAGCAATTGAAGATTGAGTCAATCTCGTTTTTGCTCAAGGGCTTGTGTTTTTCGTCAAGTCATCTATACATGTGAATAGAACCATTTAATGAGGATCATGCCCACTTTTATTTTGGAAGCTTCTATGAAATCGATGTTCTCAGGAAAGCGGCCATTCAGCATAAGGCTGCCCTTTAAACCACCACATCCGCTCGTGTCCTACTTACAAACCTGAGGTGCTGGCCAGGTCACGTCTGACTCATGTAAACCTTCTTTTGAATTTGTGGAGAAAGTCGGACTCAAGGGTGGAGCGAGCTTGACCTTTCTGGATGAACAGGTTCTTCATTGTTGTTTGGTGATGGGAGGTGGCCGGCCAGCATCAACTCTCTCGGGTTGAAACGATTCATCAAGTGATTAGAATTTTCCTCCTGTTTTACTCATTTGCAGTGACCCAAAAACATGGACATAGAACATAGAAATAATTGTCTTTAAATGTTATTAAAATGTAACTGGCATTAAACACAACAACAGAGTTAATAAGTTCAAATTCAGAATTTACTCAAATCTCATGTGAGGGCTTTGGCTACACTGCCAAAAACACTTCATATTCAGCATATTTGTTTTTTTTTTTTGAGGAAAATCATAAATTTACATAATCAGTAAAATAACAGAAGCGGTTAAGTCTTGTTCTAAGGGAAAGCAGTGAACATTTTGTGAAGTTTATAAAATAAACTTTTTACCTTTGAATTACGTTTATTTTTCTAAGAACAAGATTTAATATCGTCTGACTTTTTATTATTATTTTTTTTCTTTCTCCCTGAGTAAATGTATCTTGTTTTAAGAATATTTAGATATTCTTTACTGAATAAGAAATATTTTTTTAAAATGGTATTTTTGGCCATTTTGCCACAATTTATATTAATAAGATACTGGAAAGAGTCTAGGATGTGTGATATTTTATTTATTTATTTTTTTTATATGTATGCCAGCTTTAACTTTTGCATGTAACTTTGTTGGTTTGATGTTTTCTAGGTCTATTTTAGCTCTGGGATCTGTCAGGAGTACTAATTCATGCAAACTTAATCAAATAAAGTACAAATCAAATTTTAAATGGTTGGCTTCTAAGAAATTCTAAGCATCGGTTCTTATATCTTAATATCTTAGAGACCAGGTTTGTTTTTTTATTTATACTTTTCAAACTTTATACACCTTTGAGAGGTGTACTTTCAAAAAAGAAAACACCATTGTTTTGAATGAAGACAACTTTTTTGTTGTTGTTTTTTTTAATTTTTCCTCTCTGTCAGATTACTTAAAAAATGATCAAAATAATCATTACTTGCAAAACTAAGCTCAGTTGGCGACAGACAAGCTGCTGTGAACAAATACACCTGTTTAACTACAACCAGCTAGGAGGATTGTTCTGTTTCTGATACTTTTGGCTCCAAATATTGAATTGGAGTCCATGAAACAAGTTTTAACATTCTAAATTGTGTGACGCGTTTTTAAATGGAATTAAATAACAAATGACAGACTGTACATAGGATTACTTCACTATAATACAGTCATTTCTAAACCACAGCCAAACAGCAAAATTCTGTCCAGCAGTACTGTGAATAAACTATGTGAAGTAATTTAGATCTATTTAATGGAATATGTTATTCAATCCATCACTATTATGTGTTGTTTTTCAGGGGGAAATGCTGCGTTACACTTCTGAATGAGACGGAAGCCCTCAAGTCCTATTTAGACAGAGAGGTGAGTGTCACAGCGCTATGCTGAGGTGTTTCTATGCATGTGCAAATGCTTTTGTTTGCATGAATTTGCTTTTCACTCTCTGTATCTCAGTTCACAGTATGTCTGCAAGAGGGAAATGTTTATCTGATGTGTGTGTGTATGAGAGCTAGTTTTGAGTCCCGATCCAAATGAATAATTCAGTGTGTTGACCCAGTATGTTCCTCCTCATATTTAGTAATGAGGAGACTGGAGACTCTACAAAGAGTCAAGCCGGTCCTCTAATATCTCAAACACTGGCCTTCCCCGGTTCATTTGTCTGTGTTTATATTAAAGGCCAGGAACATACTTTACCTGAGTATGTACACATAAGCTTGGTCAACGCATTACGAGCATGCTGTACTTGGTTTGCGTTCTTGTCTTTGATGCAACGATGCACAAAATTAAACTTTGTATTTGTGTAATTTAATGCGGTATGTTTTTGGACTTAATCAAGGTGCCTCTTGGTTTTGCAGGATGCCTTTTTCTACTCGCTGGTATACGACCCTCAGCAGAAGACTCTGCTGGCTGATAAGGGCGAGATCAGAGTGGGAAATAAGTACCAGGCTGACATCACTGACCTCCTCAAAGAGGGTAAGACGTCTCTTCGCCTTATTGAGTTAGACATGGTCAAAGCTCTCAGCTCTTCAGATGAGACCATTAACCCAGCACATACTCAACAGCTGTTTTCTCATCTTACATTTCTCTTCGTCACATCATATTGACATTTAACAAATACATTAAGCAGCACAACTGTTTTCAACATTGATAAATTGATAAATGTTGCAAATCAGCAAATTAGAATGATTTCTGAAGAATCATGTGACACAAGCCGGGTTTCCATTACAGATTTGTGCAACACTTTTGCGATTTATTTTATAAATGTATTAAATGTGGATAAAAAAACCTATTGCGAATTGATAGCATTTCCATTAACCGATGTTATGCGACTAAAATGTTATGCGCAGCAGACGTGTGCAGTGTAAATAAGGCGTTATCCAAGCATTAATGGCAAGGAAAGACCTTTATACTTGAGATTGGCCATGTATGAGATGTTTCTTGGAGGTTATAGTACATTAAAGAATGATCATGTGACTTTTTATGTACACCAGGTGACCTGTAAAGGGGAAAAACTATTTCCATTGCAGTTTTGTGATATATTCATTTTTCGAATTGCCTGAAAAACCACCTCATTCGAGCGTAAAAACTATTTTACGATATATGGAAGTTTTTGCGAAAGTGACATGTTTCCATTAGGCATATTTTCAATAGGCAATTTCCATTTGCGCAATTTGAAGGGTAATGGAAACACGAGAACTGAAGACTGAAGTAATGGCTGCAGAAAATTTAAATGAATAGAAAACACTTCTAAATTGTAATGATATATTAGAGTGGAACTCTTTTTATAATAAAATTGCTTTATTTTTAATCGAATCAGTGCAGCTTTATTAAGCCTTGTTGAGACATCTTTTAAAAACATTTTAAAAAATCATAATTATTAGATTTTTTATTTTACAATTATTTTTGTATATTGATGTTTTTAGGGATTTGTTTTAAATGATAAAAGATTTTGTTTCATGGAACACGAGGTTTTTTTTTTATTATTTTTATTTTTATTTTTTTTATACATATAGTGGTCGCTAATTACCGTTCAATTACATTGAATAGGAACTGGAGCTTTTCAAGCTTTACAAATTATTCAGATCATTGAGAAACCAAACTTGCTTTCCCAAAAGCATCAGCATATGTAAAAAAATAGAAACCCATTGCCACCCATTGCTTTTTAGAAAACACAGCTCAGATCGGATAATTTTTTCACAAATCATTTAGAGCAGTTTGTGTTAACTGAATCAACTGATCCACTGAAAAGATCAAAGGAAGTCAAAGGAGCAGTTTGTTCATGAATCACCCCAATCAATTACGCATAGATGAATATTGTTTTACTTGTAAATGTATCACATTATAAAAGTAAAATTCCATTTTTTGATGACTTTACATGATTTGACACAATGTTTACGTAGAATAGATACTTGTTACTTGGCCAAGCAATAATTTCTCCCCTCCAGCAAACTCTCCTTCACATGAGATCAAAAACCAAACGTCAACAATCCAATTAAAGGGATAGTTTACCCCAGAATTTAAATTTTGGCATTATTAACTCACCCCCATGTTGTTCCAAACCTGTAAAAGTTTCTCTCTTATGTTGAACATAAAAGAAGATATTCTGAAAAATGCCGGTAATCAAACAGTTGATTTTCCCCATTGACTTCCATAGTATTTCTTTACTATGGAATTCAATGGGGACCAACAACTGTTTGGTTCTTCAGAATATCTTCTTTTGTGTTCAATATAAGAAAGAAACTTATACAGGTTTGGAACGACATGAAGGTGAGAAAATGATGACAGTTTTCATTTTTGGTTGAACTATTCCATTAATGATGGACAAAATCAAGTCCCACCTTAGATTTATATATTTTTCCCTCATTCAAGAGGCTGCTTCACTCGGATATAGTATTGTATGTCACAATAGAGAAGAAAAGATGATTGCAATTTCATACAGACTTTAATGTCCAATGGGGATTATCTCAAAATGCCTGATAGCACCCAATTAAACATGTTGGTCATTATATTGGTTGGCCACTAATGCTTCTTTCACTAATTGTAAGAACTAAATTAAGTTCACATTAGATAAAAGCTGGCTTCAGGAAGAAAGCGAAACAAAAGTCTCTTTTTAAAGCAGTACATGTCCTATAGTGAATGTGATCTGTGGGTGTTGGTTTATCAGGAGAGGATGATGGTCGGGAGCTGGAAAAACTGGAGGAGAAGGTGTGGGATCCCAGCAACCCCCTCACCGAGAAACAGATCGACCAGTTCCTCGTTGTGGCTCGGTAAGATTCTGCAGCGTGAACACATTTGCTGTTTTTTGTGAACAGAAAATTTAGTTTAAAAGACAATGAACAACAAAAACCTCAACTATGAAATTCTGAAGATGCCTCCCAAATAATATCTATTTTTTTTTTTTTTAACAACTCTATACCCTGTTATTTCACACTGCATATTTTGCTCGCTCTCACTCACTCATTCTTTCACATTTTTTCCCTCTCTTTCTCAAACTTCCCCCAACCCCCCTCCCCTGCAGGTCTGTGGGTACGTTTGCGCGGGCTCTAGACTGCAGCAGTTCAGTTCGGCAGCCCAGTCTGCACATGAGCGCTGCGGCAGCCTCCAGAGACATCACATTGGTACGTCACATCTCACACTCTCGCACACTCCACACGCTGCTGGAAGACTTTACACTTTTAGTTAAGCTCAGCAGGTTCGTACTAATTAATGGCAGACATTTACAGAAGAAAAAAAATACTCGAACCTTTTTGGATCATTTGTCCAATTCTGAAACTGGTTGTAAATGCTAATTACAGTATAATATAATATATATGTATTTTGCTGGCTCCTTTTATATGCATAATTATATATATATATATATATATGTAGATAGATAGATATCTATCTATCTATCTATCTAGATAGATAGATAGATAGATAGATATATAATATTATATATATATATATATATATATATCTATCTATCTGTCTATATATATATATATATATATATATATATATATATATATATATATATATATATATATATATATCTTTTTAATCATTATTTTAATCTTTTTTTTTTATTCTCTTCTTTTCAGATTTTATCTTATCTTTGTTGTGGCATGTTGTTTAGCTTTTGTCTGATAATCTGTACAGAATATCAGACACTGGAAATTTATGTTTGTTTTTTGTCTAAAAGAGAAAATAGGCTGCAAATTTTTACAGAAATTATTAATATCTGATAACAGTATTTGGAGAAGCAAGGTGTGCATGAAAAAAAGTCTTCCAGTTTTAGTTAATGTAAATGATGACTGTTAAAGGATGATATATTGATGGAAAAGAGATTGCATTGAAGCATATTGCAAACTCCAAATGCAATTATAAATTCAGTTTGTATCCTTGAACTAGCGCTGAGTGTGAAAGGCCATTTAAACCAACGTCTTGCATGTTACACAAAAAAGGAACCAGTTCTCATGTTCCTTTCCTTTTAGAAATGGAAAATAAACCTTTTGTCCTTTGTTGTGTAAGTACAGATGTGTTTATATCAGCCAAAAGTCAATTTAAGATTTAGAGATTGTTGTTAGTATTCTGTCATAAGTCAACAAAAACATCATCTCAGTTTATAATAGTTTATTTAACGTCAAAATTTTATTAAACAACCCAGATTGAATAATTACATGAATAATTGTACTGTTTTGAAGTTCATTCAATATTTTCAAAATTTGTTAGTCTTAATGTTATTTCATTGACACAAATTCAATGAAAAACATGTAATGAATTAAAGCATTATTATAATGTATTAAATGTATAGTTATTTCAAGCAAAGTCTACTTTAAAATTAGCATTTTTGGTTTTAGCGTCAGTCCCAGTGTGTCCAGAATTTTCAGTTTCCATTTTGCTCAAAGGTAAAGAGTGTCATAGTTCACTAAACAGAATTGCAAAAAAATGTGACGCTTGACCACAAAACCAGTCATGAGTAGCACAGGTATATTTGTAGCAATAGCCAAAAATACATTTTATGGGTCAAAATTACCGATTTTTCTTTTATACCAAAAATCATTAGGATATTAAGAAAAGATCATGTTCCATGAAGATATTTTGTAAATTTCCTACCGTAAATATATCAAAACTTAATTTTTGATTAGAAATATGCATGGCTAAGAACTTCATTTGTAGAAATTTAAAAGCGATTTTCTCAGTATTTAGATTTTTTTGCGCCCTCACATTTCAGATTTTCAAATAGTTGTATCTCGGCCAAATATTGTCCTATCCTAACAGACCATACATCAATGGAAAGCTTATTTATTCAGCTTTCATATAATGTATCTCAAATCTCGATTTAAAAAAACTGACTCTTATGACTGGTTTTGTTGTCCAGGGTCACAAATAAGTACTGTTACACATAGCTTTCAGGAATGCCATTGGTTGAGCTAGTGTTTCTATCAGGATGCTCAAATTCATAATTTGAAAGGCAAAATGTGATTAGAATTTAAAGTACACAGTGATCACAATCATCTCAAATAATCACAATTAGATCAAATAATCTCTACCAGGCGATTATATAATAATTGCGACAGGCCTATTGCCAGCTCTATGTTCAGTCTCAGCCTATAGGCTGTATGAGAAGAACATCAGAGCATGGTTTTCACTCTCCAGCCACCCAACTTTGCCCGTTGTGTACAAAACATGAAGGAAAGACGCCAGAGGGCAACATCCCCATGCATAAACATACACACTCTCATGCTGCCCACACAATTCCTCTTCATCTAGTGTCAGTGTTGTGGTGTTCCCAGGATTGAGCAATTCAGATTTTCTGCTGAAAACAATGGAGTGTTTGGTGATGAATCTTGAATTTGAGCCATCATTTATAATGTGTTTATTTTATCTCAAATTCTTTATTTTCAGTTTCACGCCATGGACACGTTGCATAAGAACGGCTATGACATGACACGGGCCATCGCGGCGCTGGTACCCCAGGGCGGGCCGGTGCTCTGCCGGGATGAAATGGAGGAATGGAGCGCATCCGAAGCCAACCTGTTTGAGGAAGCGCTAGAGAAATACGGCAAAGACTTCACCGACATCCAGCAAGACTTTGTAAGTTTGTGTTTACACAAGCAGAAGGGTGATCAGACTGAATTTCTTCAGTTTGTACTACAGCATAGCATGGCTTTGAAAAGATTGAACAGCATATGCTAAGGTAATTGTGGCAGTAATGACTGATAAACTGCCTTTGTTCATGGGACAGCGAGTGTGCCAAGTGTGCATTTAACTCTGCCATCTGGTGGTTGATGGGTGTATGTGCAGCATTGAGTGTTTCAGCTCTGGGTTTCCATCAGAAATCTCTACTTGGAGAAACAGGGAGGAGCTAGGCATGGAAAATGGGCACACCCTAAAGAAGTGAACCAGCTTATTCAGGGACACAAAGGATAGGAAATGGAGCTGGATTTCTGTTTGCCATCATAAACAGATTTGCTCTGTTTCCTTAAAGCGTTATTTCACCCAAAAATGAAAATTGTCACCATTTACTAACTCAACTCATTTGATGTTGCTTTTTAAATCCATATGGTTTCCTTCTGTGGAACAAAACAATGATATGTTTAAGAATTTTCATGCAGCAACACTTGTCAAAAAGTGACAAAAACACCAAAAAAGCTCCATAAATGAGTCCATATGACTCATTTCAAATTTTCAGAAACCATATGAAAACTATGTATAAAACAGACCAGAATTATAATTATTATTCATTCATAATCTACACCTGCAGTAAGCAGCAACTGCTGAATCAGTGATTTGAACAATTGTAATGTGTGAGACTCGTTCACTGATCCGTTTCTCAAGTTCAGCTTAATGATCTAACTCCGTGATCTAGTCACAGTGGTTTCGAGTTTAAAGGTTTTCAAATGTCATTCTGAACATAGACTTTTGTTCATCTTCAGAACACATATGGAGATGCTTTTTAATACTCTCTCAGCCTTTTTGTCCATTTATTGAAGTCCATGTAACCAAAACTTTCACACATTAAAAAGACATTGTATATACATTGTTGATCTTTTATTTACCATATTTGATGTTCTCTAGTGATCAGTGTTTATTTGTGGGAAAAAATCTGTTCATTATGTAAATTGATCCTGTCTCTTCTGAAGATTTTAATTAAACTGTTCAGTTTATAGAGATTACTTGTACATTGCCTTTATAAGCGTCAAGGTTTTGATTTGTGTGGATGTTCAATGGAGGTCCAGAAATCTCTCAGATTTCATAAAAATATATTTATTCGTGCTTAAAAGATAAATGCAAGTCCTATGAGTTTGGAAAGACTTGAGGATAAGTAAATTGACAGAATTTTCAGTCACACTTTATATGTGCTATTAACAAACCATTAACTACGACTTTTTCCTCAATAAACTCCTAATTTGCTGCTTATTAATAGTAAGGTAGTTGTTAAGTTTAGGTATTGGGTAGGATTATGGATGTAAAATATGGTCATGTGGAATATGGGCTTTATAATTACTAATAAATAGCCAATATGTTAATAAAAGGTATGCTAATAAGCAGCTAGTTAATAGTGAGAATTGGTCCCTATACTAAAGTGTTACATAATTTTCATATTCTCGTAACCTACCCATTTTAAACACAGGGCTAAATATAATAAACAGCCATTTTGTTTATGATTTTAGTGAAGTGTTCATTCTAAATGATCTTTTATTTTCCTATTCCAGCTTCCCTGGAAGTCTCTGACCAGTATCATTGAGTATTACTACATGTGGAAGACCACAGACAGATACGTTCAGCAGGTAATCTAACACGGCTGTCTCAAGTCTCTGTGTACAGGTAGAAAACCTAGATAGTTTTCACATTGAGACTAACTGGCTCTTGTTTCATACAGAAACGATTAAAAGCAGCCGAGGCTGAGAGCAAGTTAAAGCAGGTTTACATCCCAAACTAGTGAGTATTTCAACTGGTCGAAGTTCAACCCTGGATTTTGCATTTCACCATAATCTCTGAGTGACTGCACTTTGACCAGACGAAATCCAGTAACCGTCATGACCTTTTTTTTCTATAGTAACAAGCCCAACCCTAACCAGTTGAGCGTGAACAGTGTGAAGCCAGGGCTCGTGAATGGAGCAGGGGCGCTTCCAGGAGCTCCAGGCCAGCCAGTCGGATTGGGCAGAGCATGCGAGAGCTGTTACAGTGAGTATTTGAGCTGCTGTCAAGTATGTTGAAGGTGACATTAAACTGACACAGGACAAACTATTTGTACAGATATGTCCCCCCCCCAGTAATGTTAGTCAAGATTTCTCCCATCAAAAACAGTCATAATGTAGTTTTCCTTGACATAGTATTAAAAGGATAGTTCATTCAAAAATTAAAATTCTGTCATTAATTACTCACCCTCATGTCATTTCAAACCCGTAAGACCTTTGTTCATCTTCTGAACACAAATTAAGATATTTTTGATGAGATCCGAAAGCTTTCTGACTCTGCATAGACAGCAATGCAACCGACACGTTCAAGACCCAGAAAGGTAGTAAAGGACATTGTTAAAATAGTCCATTAGTGGTTCAACCATAATTTTATGAAGCTATGAGTATACTTTTTTTGTGCGAAGAAAACCAAAAAAACTACTGACACAGAAGAGAAGAAATTGTTGAATAAAGTTATTTTTGTTTTCTTTGTGCACAAAAAGTAATCTCGCAACCTCATAGCAGGGTCAGAAAGCTCTCGGATTTCATCAAAAATATCTTAATTTGTGTTCCGATGTCACGGTTTTCACAAATTCACCCCCAAACCCCTAAAGTGCCTTTGTCATGTAATTGAAAGGCCAAAATGCATAGCGTCAGATTTACTAACAACTTGCACCAGCGCAAACACTCTTTTGGCGTTAAAATAGTACTGTCAGGATTTACTAAATACCCGCAGTGAAGAATTGGCTCTGAAAAGGCTTGGACACAGTTTTGCGCCTGACCTTATTGAATATGCATTGAAGGAGTTTCCCTTTCAGACACAAAATTTATGGGAGGAGAATATTAAAATGAATCACGCAACACGATTTACTAATGTTTGCACTCGTCAAATTACTGGTATTTGCGCCATTATTTAACACCCAGAAAAAGCATATATTAAAGCAGGCGTTAATTTCCCCTCCCATCTGGGTTTTTATGGAATTGCACACTCTAACGCAAATCTGTCCTGTTTAGTAAATCTGGCCCTTAAAGTTTTCAATTTTTAGTTGAAAACTGTGTTGCGTAAATGCCCCCTAAAACTAAATGAGTTTTCCGTAATAAAGCTTAAATACAATAAAATAAATGTATAAAATAAAATTATAAACAATGTCTTGGCAACTAACTGAGATAATTGTAAGTTGGAGTTCTAAAATTATTAAAACTAAAACTGAAATAAAAAATATAGTTGAATAGAAATATTGTTAATATTAATAAAAAGCAATAATGATGACAAAAGCTAAACTAAAATTTAAATAAAAACTAAAAATAAAAAGCTAATTCAAAATAGTAATAATACAAATAAAAATAATACTATAGTAACACTGTTCTACATGTAAATGGCATCTGGTATGATTGATTAACCCTTGAAATAATTGCACGTGAAATAAGCAAGTAATAATGTCCCAACCAGTACAGGCTGAATACAATAAAGTAGCTGAGCACTGATTTGATTTTTATTTATTTAAAAAAAGAGAGGATAAGTCCTGTTTTCTATTATATGTCAGGTTTAGTATTATTTCAGGTTAAAGGTTAAACTGCAGAGTGGTGTTGGAAGGAGCTTTATGTGTTTTGTTTGTGTGTAGCCACTAGCTCGTATCAGTGGTACTCATGGGGGCCGCCCAACATGCAGTGCCGACTGTGTGCCTCCTGCTGGACTTACTGGAAAAAGTACGGAGGTCTGAAGATGCCAACCAGACTGGATGGAGAGAGGCCCGGACCCAACCGCAACATGGTGGGTGTAAAGTGGATTCTCTCCAAACATGCTTCACAGGGCTCCGAATCAATTCTTGCTCTCTCCCCCGAGTCATTTTATTTAGTCTGTTTTTTCTTATACTGTGCAATTCTGTTTTATTATGCGTCTTTGTGACTGTTAAATGAATGCCCTGAATGAGTAAAACATTGTCTTTCATTTATGTTTAAAACATGTTAAAAGTGAAATTCGTGGACTTTAGCAGAATTAAAATGCAATATTTAGATTTCGCTGTCACCCAGGACTTGACTTTCATCTCGCTGTCTGTGTTCAGAGTCCTCACGGTCTGCCCATGAGACACAGCGGAAGCCCAAAGTTTGCTGTTAAGACCAGACAGGCTTTCTACCTGCACACGTCTCAGCTGACGAAAGCTGCTCGACGCGTCTGCCAGGACCTGTTGAGATCCAGATATTTGGCCAGACACCCATACACACTTGTCAACACTGCAGCTATCAAAGCAGAGTGTGAGTATCTGCTGTGAGACATGGACGTGGCACTTAAGTTTGAGTTGCTCTGATGGTATTTCTTATTATGGAATTTGCATATGAATTATAGGCCTTTTTTTTTTTCATTTTATTATTTTATTTTATTTTTTTTTCATTTTATTTTTATTTTATTTTTTAATAAATTGTGAGTCAATAAATGGAAAAAATAAAAAATCTAGTTTTAAACACGTACCAAATTCTTGAAAATGTACTTTTTTGTTTATTTCATATGGTTTAAAAAAAAAACAAAAAAAAAAAAACAATACCATTTTCAAAAAGGTTTACATTTAAAGGCTCAAAAATATTCTGTGATGTAACAGTCAAGTAAAAAGTAAAACTCGGAAAAGTTAAGAATTTAAATATTTATATTTTTCATGGCAGTTTTTTAAATTTACAATCCAATTATTAGTTTAGAAATGTGATTAAGTTGAGAGGTTATACCATTTGCCATTTGACATTTCACAACCTGAACGTCATTTTACAACCATAACCTCTCACAAAAAGATAAAATATTTTATTTGATGTTTATTAATATTTGATATTTTAAAAGACTTATTGACCCTGTCACAGTCCTGAGCATCTACAGGATCCTCGCAGGATCCTGCATGTTTCTGTATATTGGTTGTACCACAGGACTGATTTGATAGACAAATGTTTTTTTTACTTTTTTTTTTTTTAAATATTAATTTTACAGTATCGATAATACATTTTAAAACTCCTTCACTGTTTTTTTTTAAAAAAGAAATTCTGGTAACAGTTTACAATAAGGTTCCATTTGTTAACATTAGTTAACCACATTAGTTAATTGATTCCAACATTTACTAATACATTATTAAAATCAAAAGTTCTATCTATTATTGTTATTTAATACACCAGTGCTTACATAGACTAACATTAAACAGTTGTATTTTTATTAACTAGCATTAACAAAGATTAATAAATACTGTAACAAATGTATTGCTTAGTGTTAGTTAATGCATTAAATATAGTTTACAAAGGAACCTTACTGTAAAGTGTTACCAAAATTGTAATAAAATAGAATTATGTATATGTGAATAAAATTTTAAAAATATGTTAAACTACCTTTACTGCATTCTTTTAAATAGGCTTTTTTCATCTTTATTAATAAATTGTTTGTACCACCCTGAATTGTTTTGCTCCCCCAAAATTTCAACATACAATGGAAAACATGTTCATCATAAGCTATGTATTCAAGAAAATAAATAAACAGCATTTTTTGCATTCGTATTTCTTAATTAAAAAGAGTGTTGTCACTGACTCTGTTCTGAATTACCACATTAATTTGCACCTAATTAGAATATGTAATTTTAATGCTGATTCTTTTTTTGACCTATTTCAGGTGCCATTAGGTTGCCAGATATGTCCAAAAAGCCTCCATCTCTAAAGCAGACAGTAAGGAAGCCTTTAGAATCAGTGGTTAGATATCTGGGTGAGTGAATCTGCGTTTCCCTTCAAAATCTTTTTTAAATTATTCAATCAAACCCATTTTAATCATGTCTTTCTAAATCCTGTTCCAGAGGCCCACCCCTGCCCACCGAAATCAGATCCTCCACGAGGAGCCACCATTTCCACAGGCAGCCTGACGCCCATCAAATCCACGCCCATCCTCAACAACGGCTCCCCAACCATCCTGGGCAAACGCAGCTACGAGCAGCACAACGGTTTGGATGGTAAGCCATCGTCGAATCATGTGTGCAAGACGCTGTTTCTGTGCTGCCCACACAACACACTCTCTTCCTACTCTTCTTGCGATGTCTCATTCACTTGTCTTAAACTCTCCCACTTGTATCTTCACCAACCCCCATAGAGGAACACACACGCTACTTTAATCTCTGAATGGCTTTCAGGGTTGTCATGGTAACGGATCAGCAGTGACTCACATGGATCATTAGTCCTGCGGGAGATCAGACCCCAAAAACACAGACTAAAGGCACCGTAAGCGTCGATTGGAAAGGATGGCTTCCCGAGCACGTGGCGCAGATGTTAGGAGCACTTATGTATGCTCCCCTGTCACATTGTGCTTCATTACCCTCTTGTCTCTATGAAGACTTTGGAGGGAAACCAATGTTCAGCGGTTATGTAAATTCCTGATGAGCTTGGCACAATTCTGTCCAAAGCAGCAAATCCTTTTTCTTCACCTCCATGCTGATTTTTCAGATTGCTTTTACATTTGGGGTCTTAATGCACTTATATGGTTGGTGTTTTGTGGTTGTGATAAATGGCACATGCTGCCGTTCTCAAACCTGGTCCTTTGTGGTGTGAGCCGCATGTATTATGTAAAGGATGGGGTTAGCAGAAGAGTGCATGTAGTACCGCTTAGAACCAGTAGGGTGACAGGAGGCTTCAAGGTGAACGGCTCGTGAAAGTATAGAATGGAGCAGTTTCTGGGGTCTCAGTGGTGGTAGGTTCTTTTCAAAACCTGGTAAGCTGCTCTGATATGTACTTCTCGCATGGGCAGCTGCTTTCTAAGGTAGCATCCTAACTAGAATGGAATCTCGTAAGTGACTGTTTTGAGTGCTCTACATAGGCAGCAGCTCCATGTGCCACATAAAAAGCTCTCTTTATTTAAGCACACTAGAGACTCGACTCATTTATATTATATTATGTTATTAGGATACATCTCCTCTATCACAGTTAATATTTACAATATTTAATATACAATACACAGTACAAATGAGTATTCATATTATGCTATTTATTTTACTTTTATGTAAATAAACATTTATTTCTACAATTAGTTGCAAATACCTTGTACCAGCATGTATAGATGAATGGATCTCCTGTGTTATTTAGAAATGGACAAAATACTTAATATGTAGTACATCTAAAATGTATGAATAAATAAAATGTCTTAATATATTTACTAGGGCTGGTAATTTAACACGTTAATAAGATTAATTCATTACAGTGAAAAATAACCCGTTAAAATTAACGCATTTAACGCACTTGCCCCGCCCCAGACCTACGTGGGTCATCTGACATTTCATACAGTTGATTGATGACAAATATGAGGCAAGGCAACAACTCACTGCGTGATGGAGCCCAGAGAACTTAGTTAGAATGTCCCTAAAATTCAAGATATGGGGCAAAAATGCCCCTGTTTGAGTTTTTGTCTCATGTTTACATCATATAGTTAAGCAATATCACACGAGCAATAGGCTAAGTGCAATATCACACGAATGCAAATGTGAAACTGATCTTATACAACAGTTCAGGAAGTAAGGAGTTAATATTGTGTTATTTTAGACACAGTGTTCTCTGTTTTGCTCAATTTTTGCCAACGAAAATATAAAGACAAAGCAAAACTGTTCATCTCCGAGCAACACACAGCGGCATTTCATTTCTTAATGCATGTTTTGAACGAATTGGGTGACCCATTTGGCACGTTGAACCATAGCCGCTGCGTGCAGACCGATCGGTGTATGACATCAAAAGTACCGCGAAAGTGATTCAAAAGCATGCAGAGTCGTCTGCTCTCTATAGCTCTTGCGGTACTTTGATGTCACACACCGATCGGTCTGATGATGATCCGCTTCAAATCGAACAAGCCTAGTGATTCAATGAATGGACCATTCATAAAGAACCATTTACTTCACTCCTGAATGAATCAGCCATTTGAACGATTCAAATGAATGACTAAATCACTCCATGACTTAATCATTAAAGGGCTCATATGATGCGATTTCAAGTTTTCCTTTCTCTTTGAAGTGTTAAAAGCTATTTGTGCATAGATAAGATCCCTGAAGTTGCAAAGACTAAAGTCTCAAACCCAAAGAGATGTTCTTTATAAAAGTTAAGACTCGACCACACCCCCCCCCAAAACGGCTCATTCAAACACGCCCCCACATGTCTACGTCACGGTGTGGGAAGATTTGCAAAACACCGGCAAAATGTATACGCAAAGAAAGAAGGCGGGACTTTTATTCTCGCTGTAGTGTTGTTGCTGCCGCCGGCGCCATGTCCTGGAGACGCTGTGTTTCGTTGTGAAAGCGAAACTACTTTGTTTGGGCTTCCAAAAGAGGACACGACTAGAAATCAGTGGTTAAGTTGTATTTACAACACTGTTCCAGAACAGTTCAACCCAAATATTCGAGTGTGTGCATTGCATTTTACGGAGGACTATTTCCTGAACCTGGGAGTAGCTGTCAGCTATGATCAAAGACTGTTTCTAAAAGTGGGGCAATTCCAACTTTGCAAGGACAGTCTTGCGCTTCTGACTCACAGCCTGTAAATATGTTTTCATATTTAAAGAATTTGCCACTGACGATTCAAACGCGAGTTTTGAGCTGTGTAGAGTATTGCTTGTTGTTTGTCGTTTCTCCTATCACAAATGCAGACATGGTAATGTTTATGCAGCGCGATGCGTAAAAAGACAGTATAAGTCATTATAATCAGTAATTATGTCCCCACTGGATGCAACAAATGCCTCGTTTGTAATGGGTTTTATTGTTTTTTGTCGTCGTGCCGGGACACGTTATCACAATACGGTAAGGGGCGTAACCTTTCCATCTCACGCTTGAGGTATTCGGCCAATCACAACGCACTGGATAGCTAGCCAATCAGAGTACGCCTCGCTTCTCAGAGCGATGAGCTCTGTAAAAATTGGCGCATTTCAGAAAGGCGGGGCTTAGAGGAGCAACAGTAATATACAGTATGTGGAAAATGTGTTTTTTGAACCTTAAGCCGCATAAACACATTGCATTACACCAAATACACAAAATAGTGTTCTTTTTAGCAACGTCATATGACCCCTTTAAGACATTTACCACCACCTACTGGCAGTTTTATTTTATTATTTAGAGTATCATTTCATTAAAGAAATAATTTCATATTTCCATAGTAATAATAATAAAATTAATGAAATAAATTATTAAAGGTATAGTTCATCCACCCAAAAATGACAATTGTGTCATCATTTACTCACCCTTGTGGTCCAAAAGGGTATATGTAATAAATTTGATCAAACAAAATATTTCTTGCTGAAGCTACTTTTTGTAATGTCTGTTTGATGCTTTACACAACAATGACTTTAAATTATCTTTTGGGAGTAATTTCTCAGCCACATTTGATGTGCGATTAATTAATCGCCACATCATGTAATTAATTAGATTAAAAATGTTAATCGCTTACCAGCCCTAATATTTAGTCAATATGTAATATACAGTTCACAATACAAATGTATGTACTATGTACTTATTATAGTATATATTTTATTTCTAATTAAAATTTGACAATGAATTGCAAATATTTTTTACTAACATGAGTAGATGACTATATCACAAATAATATTTGCAAATGCACACAATATGTAATATACAGCAGACAATACAAATACACAGTATGTACATAAAACAAAGACAGTAATACTGCAAAATATTATTGCAATTTAAAATAATGGCTTTCTATTTTAATATGCTTTAAAATATAATCTATTTCTGTGATGCAAAACTGAATTTTCATCAGCCATTACTCCAGTCTTCAGTTCAACATGATCCTTCAGAAATCACTAATATTATGATTCATTATCAATGTTGGGAAAATATTCTGCTGCTTAATATTTGTTGGAAATTGTAATACTTTTTTCAAGATTCTTTTATGTATAAATGTTAAAAAGAACAGCATTTATTTAAAATAGAAATCTTTTGTAACATTATACACTACCGCTCAGAAGTTTGGGGTCAGTACTTTTTTTTTTTATTTTTTAAATTGAATATTTTTATTTAGCAAGGATGTGTTAAATTGATAAAAAGTGATCTAAGTAAAGACTTACATTGTTAGAAAAAATCTCTTTTTTAAACAAATGCTGTTTTTGTTTTGTTACTTTTTATTCATCAAAGAATCCTGAAAAAAGTATCTCAGGTTCCAAAAAATATTAAGCAGCACAACAGTTTCAACACTGATAAAATATCAGCATATTAGAATGATTTCTGAAGGATCATGTGACACTGAAGACTGGAGTAATGATGCTGAAAATTCACAGCAATTGCATCACAGAATTAAATTGCAATATTCACATATAAATTTACAAATAAATGCAGCCTTGATGAGCAAAAGAGTCTTCTTTAAAAAACATTAAAAATCCTACTGATCTCAAAATTTTGAATGGCAGTGTAAATATAGAGTTACTGTAGATGTGTGTGTGTGTGTGTATATATATATATATATATATATATATATATATATATATATATATATATATATATATATATATATATATATATAATAATATTTTTTTTTTTGTTTTGTTTTGTTTTTTTTTACCAACATGTATACATGGATTTATGTCCTGTCTTTCTCTCTTTATGTGTGTCAGGGTCCAAACCCAAAGTTCTGGCTCCTCAGTGGGAAATAATGGCCAAGAGGGTGTCTGAACCAGCCCGAACTCCCTCTGGTCTGCAGGATGAGGTTCACGAGCTGGACTGACCTCTGCTTTGACAACTGACTGCTACACTCTGACCAGATGAGCAGGTACAGCTCTCATGACCATTTCTAATGCATATTTTCTCAACAGGTACATTTTGTAGATATTCAAATAAATTTGAGCTTTAAAAATGCTTAAAAAAAACCCTTCCATCACAAACAAATGTAAAACATGTATACTATTCAAAAGTGTTTTTTTTTGTTTTTATTTATTTATTTATTTATTTTTTTTTTAAAGAAAATTAATAAACTTATTCCACCAGGATGCATTAAACTGATCAAAAGTGACAGTAAAGGCATTTATAAAGTTACGTAAGATTTCTATTTCAAATAAATGTTCTTCTTCTGCACTTTCTTTTCATCAAAGAATCCTGAAAATTATCATGGTTTCCACAAACATTAAGCACCACAACTGTTTTCAACATTAATTACTTGAATTTATTATTTTTAATACTGTAAATCCATTATATTAAAGCAAAAATAGATGACTTGTGTTGTATTACAAACTCTGACAGCATCTCTTCAATGCTCAATTTTCAGGTGACTCGAGAGATTTTTTCAGCTCTCAGTGACGGATGGACCTAAGAAAGGATCTGCGGTCAGAAAGCCCTGTCCAGGCGGCCCATTTTTACAGCTGAAGCCATTGAAATGACTGCAAAGCCCTGACGTCTCCATGGGTTAAAACAGCCTGTGGCCAATCGCAGGACTGACCTGATTGTACAGGACTGATTATTATTATTATTTACCATCAGCTGTTACTTCTGTCATTGTAATTATAATTATTACAATTATTATTACTGTTCTTTTTTTTTTTTTTTATCAAGTATAACCATTTTCTTTTTAATGACTTGAGAAAATGTAAGAATCTTGAACGTTTCTTGAAACGACTTGCTCCCAAACCATAATGTAAAGGTGAGACGACTGTCCTTTTTGTCTCTTGCATTGTTTTGTAACATGTCAGCTCCGCGCCGACGTGAAGGACTACATGACTTATGTTTCTCTTCATTTGGATGCTTGTATTCTCCGGTTATGTTAGCCCGTCCTGCCACAGTGGTTTAAATTATTCAGAAAGACAACAGAACGTTCTTTTTCTACCTTTTTCACGAGTATTGCAACTGCTCCTATATGTAATTTCTCTTTTGTGAATATGTAAATGAAAACAGGAGGGAGGCGTTATTGTACAGTGGTGCATTTTGGGCCTTTGGTGGTTATCAAAGCTTGTAATGGATTTGCCATGCACAGCGTATTCTTTGAAATGTCTTTTTGTAAGGAAACCTCCCCAGCTCTCTCCTGCATATACAGAGAGGTGATGGGAACTCTGAAAAGGTACTACCCCGTTAATACAATGATGCACCTTCTTATGAATGAGCTTGTATGAGTGTGGTGTTTAAGTTATTCCTCACGTATGCACGCAGCAAAAAACACCGCTTCAGGCAAGGGAAATGTGATACAACCCAGTTTACTCTGCAGTTGGCTTATCAAATATTGATATCTTTAGGCTAACTCAGAGCTTCGCACACTCCTCACACATTTTTCTTTTAAAAAATATTAAAATGGCAAGGATGTATACAGTACAACAGACTGTACTTGTAAACATGTTTGGAAAATCTCAAAAAGTAATGTATAATTTGACACTTGCAACCAAAGATACTGAGCTTAACAGTTTCAAGGATGTATTTTGGGGAATGATATTTTTATAAACACGTTTCCATGAACTGCCATCATATCTAAAGCAGAATAGGTAGAATATAATTTCATTCCTAACAAAACAGACAATTTGGGGTCACTTGCGGTGGAAAAAAAAATTATACAACGGATATCAGGCAAACAATATTTTAATGTTTTTCATTTCTTATTAAAGGGATATTTAACTCATCCTCATGTTGTTCCAAACCTGTATAACCTGTATTTTTTTTCTGTGGAATATAAAAGACATTTTAAGAAATATTTCAGTGTTTTTTGTCTATTCAATGAAAGGCAGTGGTTCATTCTTCAAAATATCGTCTTTTGTGTTTCACTGCAATAACCGATTCATACAGGTTTGGTACAACATGAGTAAATGATGACAGAACTTTCATTTTTGGGTGAACTGTCCTGTTAAGTGAGATCAAATTTTTTAGAAAAGATTATGGTCCTGCAGCCACAGGGTTTTATGTTTATAGCTGTAAGTAAAGTCCAGGATTTTAACATGACATCTCATAATTAATGTGTTAATTAAACTTAGTTGTGATATTGATATGCACCTGTGAATTTAAATTGATGTTTTATTATATTACTGCCGCATATTCAAGCACTGTCTATGAGTTTTACATTTGCAGTGCCTTGTGTTCGGTTGCATGGGCTCTTCAGCTCAAAGCCCTGGAGCTAGAGTTGGGGTACTTGGACTCAAATCTGACACGGACTCTGACATTTTGGTCTCAGAATTTATTCCAAGTACAGTCAAATCCATGTCATGTGTAACACAAAAGATTAAAAATAAATAAATAAATAATAATAATAATAAACAAGTACAGCGTAAAATTAAGATAAGACATCAGTTGGTTAAAGGGATAGGTCATCCAAAAATATAAGACTAAACCAGTAAGACCTTTATTCATCTTCGGAACACAAATTAAGATATTTTTCATGAAATTCAAGAGCTTTCTGACCCTACATAGATAGCAAGGATCCTACCACGTTTAAAGGCCCAGAAAGGTAAGAAGAACATCGAAAAAAAAAATGTTGAACCACTGATGTCACATGGACTATTTTGTCAATGTTCTTGGTACGTTTCTGGGCCTTGAACATGGTAGGACCAGAAAGCTCTTGGATTTCATCAAAAATATCTTAATTTGTGTTGAAGATGAAAGAAGGTCTTACACACAACATGAGGGTGAGTAATTAATGACAGAATTTTGAACTATCCCTTTAAGGGCCTAGACTCAACAGTTTGGACTCGGACCTAACAGTACTGGAGACTAGCCCCACTGGATGTATTCTAATCTTATACTCCAGTACTCAATATTTCAGTTATGCCTGTGGTTCATTTTTACCATATTAACATACAGTATAAAACATAATGTCATCAATATGTCATGGGGCTCAAATTTATAACACAAGAGTTGAAAACAGCAGTGAAACAGTTAATAGTGGACACTTGATGTGAGTGCGTTTTAAAACCTAGTGAGCTACAAACCAAGAAAGCAGTTCTGGGCTTCATAGGCACATTCTATCAGTGGATCTGAACCCTTTTTGAATTTTTGAAACAAGATGGGTAACTTAATATCAGTGGCGCAAATAAGGGGTATGCAGTACATAGGGGGGCGCCGTTTTGCCAAAATCATTGTGTGAAAATCTTCTATAGTAATAAAACGTAATAAATAATCAAAAGCTTAGTTATTAAAAATAATGCAACATTTATATTTAACAGTTTTTAGCATTTTAATGAGTTCAAACATGTATTTATTAAAAACTTATTAAGACGCCGAACGGCCGTATCTCTTTGTGACCACAACAAACGGGAGACTTTTCAGACGCGCACTTCAGCTTGCCCTCGGCGCGCGAGTCAAACAAGCGCGGAAAAGGTAGGCTACAGGTGCCAAATGAGCTTCAGAAGAACAACAGGGAACTGCGGTCTGATGGGATATTGTTATATGTCAGTAAAACAAACTTTCCTGTCCTGTCAGCCGGTTTACTGTGCTCACGACGCACACTCTTCAACTGAATGCGAATATGAGGCGCACGCTCTATCACTTCATCATAAAAAACCGCATTAGAAACTGCGAGCATACATCGTCAGTTAAGTCACGAAATTACCAAAATGGCGATTAAAGCTGCAAAGCTGTGCATGCATGCATGTGCATTACATTTAAGAACGTCTCTAATGCATGCAGCCTACTGAAATATTCTGCAATTCGAAATCACAATAGGGCGCAAGATGATAGTCTATGTAAATTTTTTTTGTTGTTAAATTTAATGTACAAGTATGCCAAATGTGAGCACAGTGCAGTTAAATGTACTAGAAAATATGGACTAATTTTTCGTTAACTTGTGAAGTACGAAAATGAAAAGAAAATGAAACCATAAAATGCATAAAATAACTCATTTTACATTCTCACATTATTTTCCTTTGTACAGAGCTCGATTTAGGTATGACAAAAGTGCTGTAATTAATTAATTTTGACAACTAATAGAATGTTAGAATAGAATGACTGATAACTTTTTTTCAGAGTTTATTGATTATATAAAATTCAGTGAAGGTTGACTATGGTTATCTGCATGTCTCATCCATGAGTAGGTCTATGCAATGATGGAGAACAAGATTTTGTGAAAGCTATAGTGAGCTCTTTTATTAAAATACCTGGAGCCTAGGTAATACAAAAATAATACAAAAATTGTCATTCACTCAGTATTACTTAATGTAATTGACAACTATCTCAGTTACAATTAAGTACAAATTAATTGTATTCATATGCGATATGAACATGGTGTCAATCAAATGCCCATTCACATGTTTGTGAAGGGGCATTTGATTTACATTTGAGAGAAACTGAGAAGATTGTAAACAAGGATACAAACTAGCCACTCTTCACTGAAAATTGCTGTTGTAAATTTAAAATAGGCCATCTGTGTAATTCAAGTAGATTCAATGATTTGAAAACTCTTGCTACTTCATACTTCAATACAAAAAAATGCTGAACTTTGACAAAAAAGAGATTTTTAAATGTTATAATAGTGATTTTATAACGTCTAAATATAAATCCATTAGCAAAACATGTGAAAAGAACTATATTACAGAGTGGAAATTGTAAAGGAGACAATAAATGATCCTCTGCTGCCATTTAGTGGCCATAGTGGGAATCATAACATTCATTTTAATAGTATTTGTTTTTCTACCAGGTGAAATCTTGGCAGAAATCATCCACTTAGGATGGCAAATTTTCCATGAATTATCTCTTTAAGTAAAAATGAAAGAAAAAAAATGCAGATGTTCTTTAAAATAAATTTTACTATATAAAAATGTGCAAGAATATGAATACCTTTTAGGCAAATAAATAATATTATATTATATAACACGTGAGCAATATTACATGTGTTTGAAGAAAAAAAATAGAATAAAATAATGTGTTCTACTGTCTGGGGTCTACCATCAGGAGTTAAAGGGGATGTTATGTGACACATTTTTCTTTTTTTCTTTTTTTCTTGTTTTTACTTTTTACTTTTTTCCCTATGGTATTAAAAAAAGAGGGAAAGGGGTTCAAACCTTTATCACTTTTTTCACTCCTGATGAGTCTGTATCCTTCCATGCACAAGCTAGTAATGGGCTTTTGGTCATTGACTTGCAGAAAGTTTTCTGCGCAAGTTAGTGTTAGAGGCTACTAGAATACAGGGTGTTCTGTCGATTTGTGCTACCCTGTCAGATTTTGTTACCTCCCATTAAAACAGTGGGTAGTGCAATTCGACAACGAAAAATGCTACCTGTCAAATTATGTTTTATTAATGTCTGCACCTACCACAACCCTAAACCTACCCTTACAGTAATGCACATACAGTAATTACGTGTTATATTCGCGGCTGTGGATAGAAGGGATACAGCTACCGGAAACCAACAATAAATATTTTTTTTCTAACTATTAGATTGTGTTTTATTAACGTCTACACCTACCCCAACCATAAACCTACCCTTACAGTAATGCAGATACATTAAATATTGTTGTTCAGCATGAGAAAAAGGATGCAATATTGATGTGCGCATGCGCAGTAAGCCGTGGTAGGAAAATCTGATGGGTAGGATAAAATGTCAGGACACCGGCACTGATCTTGCATACCCCTCGACAAATGTGCAGTTGCGCCCCTGCTTAATATGATAGCATACTACTGGCAGAAATATTAAGTCCGTAAATTTAGGTACAATTCCGTTTAACGTTTTATTAATAGCGGTGTTCTTTCATTTTTGTGTCCCACTTCAGTCATGATATTCAGCTCATAAAAATAGTAATTTAGAACCTAAATATATTTTACATTTTACACTGTAAATTATGTTTATATGTAATGTTACAAATTACAACAATACTATAATTCCTTTACATAATTGGCTAAATTGTTTTTGCATGTTTTAATAAAATGCTAATAAAACCCTGTCTGTTTTATATGTTTTGATAGGCCTACTGCCATTAAAGTCGCTATTGCCATTTTTCAGTCACATCCTCCGATCACTCCGTCCTCAGCGCATTTCGAATCAAATCAAGCATGCTCGAACGAGTCGACTCGTGATTCAGTTGAGTCAGTGAACGAGAGCAGATCAAACCAGGGGTGCGTCTCCCAAAAACATCGTTAGCTAACTATGGTAACAAGTTCCATTGAACTCTATTCGTGACGACCGAACTAGCGACTATAGTACGAATCTTTTAAAGAGACTAGTTTTGTGAACCGATTCAACCAACTCATCACAAAGATCCGATTCAAAAGAATCGCTAGTAGGTAGGCAGCTCGCTGTGTTTTGAAACGCAGCCGGTGTCTGAGCATGTGCCGTTACTGCTGCAGTGAAGTAAAATATGTCAGTGATCACCGGACAGCAGCGGGTGGACAGAGAGAGCCGGCTACAAGTGTACTCCGAGAGACAACCGGTGCAACGATTTTCCGTTTAATACCAAAATGAGGCCCGGCTCCTCCACATCTACAGCGGCGGAAGAATAATAATAATAAGGTAAGTCTCGCCGGCTTTTAGGATGTTTCATTAGACCCACTCGAGTTTCCTCCAAGGGTTATCCCACAATTTACACGAGCTCGAGTCACCGGTGCACCTTTCTGAGCGTTTACTCGCCCGCCAGCTCGCTGTTTTACGGACTGTTATCACCCAAAAACGCGAACGAGGAAGTCAATGCTGCCAGCTCCATCGCGCTTTTGATCCCAAACGCGTTAATTTGCGCTCAATTCTTTAATTACAAAGGACCTTGCTTAAGTTTGACAATTTGCAGTGTTGCATCTGTCTATATCGTTTCTTTGTTGTCCGATACTAAAACGACAGGGAACTTTTTTGAACGTTTTTATCAGGAAAAAGTCCGCACTGTTATAAATCGCGCTGACAGCGTGCAGTTGTGTCTGCGCAGGCGACGCAGGCGACGCAGCGCTGCAGCGGTCGGTTGTCATGGAGGCCTGCGCTGCTGTCACGACTGCGGTATATTCAATCTCACACGAAAAACACTCACATTTACATATCCCAAACAATTCCTATTAACATAAACACATCAGGTGCTAAATCAAGTCGCCTCAATCAAAGCCTACATTTGACGACACTTCAGAAACAGATCGTATTTTGACCAAACAGTCCAAAAGAGCTCAAATTCTTCACACGTATTGAGTCACTGGCTATAAACAGACCTTTGGCACTGGCTTCTCACTTCTTTCATTTCAGTCACCCAATATACAATAAGGTTTAGCCTATATAAATATGACACGTGCCCTTTAAGAGGTCGTTCCGGGATAGTTTGGATGGGTCAATATTTACTACGCTGACTCTGTCCTCATATTTCATACCGCTAAGCTGAAGCCCCATTTACATCAGCAGCGTGAGATTAAAGACACCCAAAGCTTACTTGATTAAAACTGGGGATTTGGTGTTTAGTGCACAGCTCCAGTGCACATCTCAATCTTGCTTCTCAAAATAAGAGGTGTAATTATGGTAGATGTCGGTTTGTTATTATTTTATTCTTCAAAGAAGACTTGCCATGTCAGGCTTTTTTAACATCAATGTGGCTTGGTGCTGTCATGTGACTAACCCTCTCTATTTAGGCTCAGAAGTTGTTAATCTCTTGGCGCTGACCCGTATGTTAGCAGTCTGGAGGGTCTGGGACACACTTGTGGTTCTTTCGGGGGAACAGACGGAAAGGATAAGCTCTTGGGCTGCTTCATAATCACTTGAGGTAAAAAGTGTGTAACAAGACTGAGTGCAGAGTGGGACTGGGTGGTCCTGATCCACCTAATCATGAGCTTGGCCCACCCTGAGAGTCCTACGGCCCACTATATTTAAAACTGGAACCAGATTAAACTACCATGGTATCACTCTATCAAAGTATTTATTAATATTTTGAATTCATTTTTTATTTTTATATTTTCAGTTTTCATTTTAATTTTAGTAGTTTTAGTTTTATGTGCTTTTGTTTTTTTATATATATTCCTATTCACCTTAGTTTTTAGTAATTTAATTAAGTTTAAATGTATTTTATTTCAATTAGTTGCCAAGTCAGCATTTCTAATTTTTTAAAGTTTAATTTTTTTTTTTAAATTAAGTTTTACATTTTATTTTATTTTATAACTATAACTTTAATAGTTTTAGTTCACACTGACAATACTGGTAGCACTTTTACATGAATTATACAAGACAGAAATTATTTATTTATTTAATTATTGTATCTAAAATACAAGTGTTTCCCCAAAATCCCTTTTTTTTTCGGAAATGGAGGGTCACAGATTGTGAAAAGTATTTTTAATCATACTTTTAATTTTTATTATTTTAATCATTTGAGATAAATAATGCTGGAGAAGATTTTATGAGTAGTAATAGGCCGATATGTATATTGGGCAAAATTAGGCCATTTTAAGATTATTTAAATCTGCTTTTTTAAAATAAATATAAGCATTTAATGTCGACAAATTCACTTTTGTCTCTCTCTCTCTCTCTCTCTCTTTCTTTGCTATTGAAAAACACATCAATTAACCAATAATTATGCGACTGTTATTATTCAGCCACTCCTTATTACTAACAGCTTTCAACTGCTATTGTTTTGCATTTTGTTTCATTTATGCCTCATTAACGCTGATGAGTGAAACTCGGGATGAATTGTCCGCCTCATGCTGAAGTATTTAATGAAACTGGTTCTGCCTCTGTCATGAAACATGATCATCCTTTAACAGCCCTTAGGAGGCTTATCAGCACTTCTCGTACCTGATGAGACGAATGAAGGCTGTGTGCGGGCTGGAGCCAAGGTGATGTCTAGAGTAACTGAGCTGTGTGCGCTATTGATCCATTGCCATTTATTTTTGTGCAGAGTGGAGTGAACTCATGGCAAGAGACCAGAGCTCTCATCAGTCACCTCTAGAAATAGCGGCAATAAGAGTGCATTGGAGCCGGTCATTCCAGTGCGTCAAAGGAGGAAGTTATAGTATATTGTCCCTGCCATTGATTTGCCTTTGTTCTCTTGGCAGGTGTGTGCTTGATATTGACAAAGGAAGGATAGAGTAAAAAAAAAAAAAAAAAAACACAGCTCGGATAGTGTAGCCTTTATTATGTCTGAAATTCCCATAGTACTTAAATGGGCACTTAAAGGGACAGTTCACCAATTTTTTCTTTATGCCATGCATTTTATGTTCCATGGAACACAAAAGGAGATATTTTGTAAAATGTTCAAGCTGTTCATCTATATGGTGGAAGCAACAACCAATCTCCAAAAAAACAAAATACACCATAAAAATAGTCAATTTATTATCAGTGCTGGAAACTGTTGTGCTGCTTAATATTTTTTTGGAACCTGTGATACTTTTTTTCAGTATTCTTTGATGAATAAAAAGCTAAAAAGAAGAGCATGTAAATTTTTATTCTTTCTTTTTTTGAAAGAAATTAAACCTTTTATTCAGCAAGGATGTGTTAAATTGATAAGAAGTGATAGCAAAGATTTATATTGTTAGAAAAGATTCATATTTTGAATAAATGCTCTTCTTTTTAACTTTTTATTCTTCAAAGAATCCTGAAAAAAGTATCGCAGTTTCCAAAAAAATATTTGGCAGCACAACTGTTGCCAACATTGATAATTCTAATAATAAATCAGCATATTATAATGATTTCTGAAGGATCATGTGACACTTTAGACTGGAGTAATTGCTGATGGAAATTCAGCTTTTCATCACAGAAATAAATTATACTTTAAAGTATATTAAAATAGAAACCATTATTTTATATTGTAATAACATTTTGCAAGATTACTGTTTTTTTCTGTATTTTTGATCAAATAAATGCAGCCTTGATGAGCATAAGAGACTTCTTTAAAAAACATTACAAGTCTTACTGATCTAAAACTTTTGAACGGTAGTGTATTTATGTAATATCTTTCTGTATAGCTTTATATTTATTTATTTCAGTTTTAGTAATTTTATTACTTCAACTTTCAATTTCCAGAAATTATTTTTTGAATAGTTTTAGCTAACAGTAACAACACTAAAAGAAATGTTTTGGGTTCAGTACAAGTTAAGCTTAATCAACAGCATTTGTGGAATGATGTTGATTACCACAAAAAAATAAATAAATAAATAAATAAATAAATAAATAAATAAAAAAATTCCACTTGTCCCTCAGTTTAAAAAAACAAAACAAAAAAACATGAGGCATTTACAGTGGAAGTGGGTCAATCTGTAAATGTTAAAATAGTATTGTTAATGTTTTAATAGTGTGGAGACAAGATGTAAACAATGTGAATGTAAAAAATGATTTTAGTGTAAAAATATCACTAATCTTCTCTTTTTAAAGTTGTACCCAATTTTACAACTTCATTGCCATGACAAGCTTTTATCAGAACAATAAATGTAGCCTAAGTTTCACATTTCTGCTTTTGAATCATCCAGATATTGCATTCCATGGTAAGTGCCTCGTGTAAGTGCCTTTCAGCTTTTTAAAAAGAAAACAAGAGATGAATCTACTGTTACTGTTTGTGATAATCAACCTAATGGCATTAATGCTGATGAGTGAGCATCATTTGCTGAAACCACTTTAAAAATATTCTACTTATTTACATTTGGCACACATATATGAACTACCATTTTATGTACTTTGCCCTTACTAAAAGACAAATTCTTCTTTTTATTTGCACATAACACTGTGATTCCCTGGCGGCTAGACAGAAACAATTCTTATCAGCTGAGCTTGCGTGTCTGTGTGGAATAGTGATGACCAGGCTGTCAGCAGTGACTGGTCTGTTCAGGTTGCTGAGAAGGTCAATAGAGGTTTGACAGGAGGCGATCAATAGCAATGCTGACTGCAAGGCCAGTAAACAGGTTACATGTAAACACCGTAACATGCATTGGGCTCTGTATCAGACAATTCGTAATGCCTCTAGGTCGTTCGGATGACTGAGCACTTGTGTCTTCTATTGTGGCACAAGAGCTGTGTCTTATCTCAATGCATAGATTAATATTTCATTATGGCCTTTCCATTAGAGTGCAGAATATCAGCCTTTTAGCAATGTGTGCTGCACTCTTACGGAGTTACGCTGATAAAACCTTCGAAGTTTCCAAGTATGAAATGCAATTTTTATCTAGTGTTATTTATAACACCTACAATCTCTCACTATCTCTTTTTTTAGTTTTAAATTAACAGTAGATAAAACAATCTCTATTAAAACAGTATTGTTTAAATGACACAAAAATGAAAACAATAATGTAATCAGAAATTGAAAATAATATTAAACAGTAAGATAAATAATTAATCAAAAGTGACACTGAATACTTTTTCATTGTTACAAAAATCTGTTTTAAATAAATGCTATTTCTTAAACTTTCTATTCATCAAAGAATCCTGAAAAAAATGCATCATACTATCTACAAAAATCTTAATCAGCACAACTGTTTTCAACATAAGAAATGTTATTTGAGCACCAAAATCAGCATATTAGAATGATTTCTGAAGAATGATAATGTGACACTGAAGACTGGAGTAATGATGCTGAAAATTCAGCTTTGCATCACAGGAATAAATGACATTTTATTCCAACACAAAATATTTAGAAAATGATTCTTAAAATATAAAAACACTTATTTTAAATTGTAATCATATTTCACAATATTGTTGTTCACTGTATTTATGATCAAAGAAATTAGCCTTAGTAAGTTTAAGATACTTGTTTCATGGTCATACAGACACAAAAAAAATCTAGTGTGTATAATTATTATAGTATGTGTATATATATATATATATATATATATATATATATATATATATATATATATATATATATATATATACATATATATATATATATATATATATATATATATCTATATATATATATATATATATATATATATATATATATATATATATATATCTATATATATATATATATATATATATATATATATATATATAGTATGTAAATATATATATATATATATATATATATATATATATATATATATATATATATATATATATATATATATTGTTAAGGAACTAAGAACTTTGCTTGTAGTACACTGAATATTTTCTGTCCTGAGCTGGTTAGAATGTTAAGCATGCCCAGTTCAGAATGTTTGGAGATGCTTTGTTTAACCCAACTTTGCGTCAAATATGGACTAACCCAATTTTTGGGATAAAAATTTAATGTAAAAATTTAACCCGACAGCTGCATTAGTCCATATTTGCCCCAAAGTTGGGTTAAAACAACCCAGTGTTGCAACACCAGACGCGCTTCCTATTTGTGAAGATATTTTTGAAGAGCTGGAAGTATTAGATTTTAGAAACAGTGGCTGCATTTACTTCAGTATCACTTTTGACACTTTTGATGTGAGAGGCTTTTATCATATGCACAGATTTTGTGAGATTAAAATTAAAACACTTAGGAATTCACATTCTTAGTGTTAGGTTAACAGAATTATTATAATATTTTACAATATTATAATTTTCAATGCAAGTTACATTCTTTTGACATAATATTTGGCATGCTATCAGTTACAGCAAAAACCATCCCTTAGTTCATAAAGTGTTGTTTACAGTAATACATTTACAATGGAAGTCATGGGGCAGGTATTGCAATAAAACCAGTAACTCATACATGAGAGGTTACAAACATATAACCTGAAGTTCATCTACCCAGTACCACTAAAAGAAGATTTAGACAACTTTATAGCTCAAAAAACACATTTATTAGAAGAATATACTGTAAATGCAAAAATACAATGGAATAATATGTATGTGTTGCAAAATCTACAGTATATGTAAAAAATAGGTTTAGTCTTACACTAATAACTAATATAAAGTGCAAAAATATGATGGAATGTCTTGCCCTATAGACTTCTATTGTAAGTGTATTACTGTAAACACAAATATTCTTTGTTTTTAGGGCAAAGTTGAAATGAATGTCAGTGGTGATGGACAGCATGTCATGAAGCTTAACTTGTTTTGCACCTGTAACATTCCTTTAAAACATAGCTATTACTCCACTCAGTTTAACAGGACTCTATGTTTACATTTTGTTTTTAGTACATGAGTGCCACATCGGCATTGGCATCGGCAGCAAAGCTCAGAAGTACTGCTCTCTTTGGACCCTGACAGACGGTGTGGAGTGTGGACAGTGAGACTGCCAGACAGCAGGTTGGGTGAATCTGCAAATATTTCTTTTTTTCATAATGTCCCTCTCTGTCCCAGTCTAGTTTAATCACAGTACAGGCTAGATTAGTTTTTGTTTTTCAAATAGACCTAGCAGATGTCTTTGAAATGTGATGGTACACTTTGTAAAGGTTTGTATTCGATCTCAAGAGGTGTGAATTATAGAGTTCCCATGATGCCCTTGGAGAAAGACACTTAACCTCAATGTGCTCCCGGCTGACTGTCCCTACAATTAGCCTACAGTAAGCAGCTTTGGCTGAGAGAAACATCTGCTAAATGGCAAGTAACCAAAGTGTAATTGATAGGCCATAATGAGATCACATTCACCTCTAATTCAGTTTCACACACATCTTCAGCAGCAGTTGAATATCAAAACAGTCATAATTGCCTTAGAATTGACGAGCCATCTCTACAGTTTCACTGTGATGTTAGTTGTATACAGGCGAGCTGTTTTAGGACTTTAAGCTCTTCAGAGGCCCTCTGACATATGATACTGTAATTTAAGCTGTGTACAGTGTGTGTGTATGTACATGGATTTAGAGCAAAGGACAGTTGAATGTGTTTGTTGGCTCATGTATCTAGGATCAGTTATTTTTCGCTTATGTCTGCAAGTGACCCCGTCCATGAATTCAGCTCATATGCTCCTTGAGATTATATACTGTCATTTATTAATAGTACATAGTAGATGCTACTGTTGTGTGTTGTCACGTACATTTGTATTTTGTTTGCTATGTTCGGAGTAGCATACTACTCTACTCTATTGATTTCTGCTATATATATAAACTACAGTTGAAAGATTTGGGGTTGGTACAATTTTTAATGTATTTGAAAGTCTCTTATGCTCAACAAAGGAAAGATCCACGAGCTGGGACTCAAACTCGGGAAGCCCGAAGCGCAGCGGCGCTATATGTCTTAGGGCCAGATTTACTAAACAGGGCAAATTAGCGTTAGAGCACAATTCCATAAAAGCGCCGGTGGGAGGAGAAAATTCTGCGTGTGATTTACTGACAATGCACACATTAAATAACACAGACGCAGCCAGATCGTTTCTATAATGACCAGCACAATCTACCAAGAGCAGCGCAAATTAGCGCCTGCTTTAAGACATGCTTTTTTTGGCCGTTAAACAATGGCGCAAATACCAATAATTTGATGAGCGCAAACATTAATAAGTCGCGTTGCGTGATTCATTTGAATACTCTCCTTCCATAAATTTTGTGTCTGAAAGGGAAACTCCTACAAATACACATTCAATAGGGTAAGTACTATTTTAACGCCAAAAGACGGTTTGCGCTGATGCAAGCTGTTAGTAAATCTGGCCCTTAATATTTAAAGTTAATATTTTTTAAATCATTTAATTTAGCATTATTTCGGTGTCACTAGCCAGTTTCACGACGTCATTTCCTTGCAGCTCCAGAGCCATTAGTCAAGATTTGCTACTCGGGTCATTTGTGTCAAAAACAAAACTGTGCCCACAACCAAAGATGGCACCAGCAGGTTGCGTACTGCTGTTTTATATACTATTTTGAAAAACATTAGGCAGTATACAGTGTATACTGCACAGAATGTAGTATACTAGTATTCCATTCCAAACATAGCCTCTGTTGCAGTGTATATGGATTTCTAACACACTTTTTTTTACTTCCTGAAGCCTATTAACTCCACAAGTCAAAAATAAAAGGAAGATGGTCAACATGGTAACCACAGTGACCCCTGAGCCCCTTACAGCCCTCTCCCGGTGGTACTTGTACGCCATCCACGGTTACTTCTGTGAAGTCATGTTCACAGCCGCCTGGGAGTTTGTGGTGAACTGCAACTGGAAGTTTCCCGGCGTGACGAGTGTGTGGGCGCTCTTCATCTACGGAACCTGCATCCTGATCGTAGAGCGCATGTACCTTTGTCTGCGGGACCGCTGCAATGTGCTGCTCCGCTGCATCATTTACACATTGTGGACATACCTGTGGGAATTTGGCACGGGTTTGCTGCTGCGGCAGTTTGACGCGTGTCCATGGGACTACTCGGAGTTCAAATATAACTTCATGGGGCTGATCACTGCAGAATACGCTGTGCCTTGGTTCTGCGCCTCCTTTATCGTAGAACGCCTAGTGATTCGCAACACGCTCCGGTTGCGCTTCAATGAAGCCGCCGATCCCAGCCAGCCTGAAGAACGGTCGGACAGAGGCGGTGGAGGACGAGGAGGTGGAGGGCGAAGAGCACGAGGGGCCAGAGCAGGGGCCTCCAGCACAAACGGCTACGTGAAGGTGGATTGAGGATGTTGTCAACACCGATCCCCATCTCAAAGCTCCCGTCACCCATGACTCTCTCCGCACATCTCTCAATCTCTCTCCCACCGGCCTCCAGGGAAAGAGTCGTTCGGACACAGCTGGTGCATCTCCAGCAGATACTGTGAGGAACTTTCTGATTTATCATCCAGCTGGCGTTCTTCGCTCTTGTGGAAGGACGTTCATTTGCCACCTCAGTGCTCAACGTTTACTGCACTCGCTTCGGGCGAGTAGCCGTTAAGTTTAAGGATTGTCAGTAGGAGTGGTGCCTGATGGCAAAATGAGAATTAACCCTCCACTTCTACCACCATACTGTACTTCCCAAACTAGTCCATCCACTCTGACACTCTGGGAGGGGACAAACAAACAAAACAAAAAAAAAGGAACGCTAACACATCACTTGTAGAGAGATGAAAAGATATATATCAAGTACTTTTAAAAAAAAAGCAAGTCCTTTTAAATTATAAACAGTGTATATGATGTATATGTAGTAGCAAAAGCAAATAACTGTTAGGATAGCTTATCTTTTGAATTTTAGTCTGTGTTATTTATTAATATCTAAAATGTAGTTAAGAAATGTCATGATAATATATTAAAAATGTATTGTGTGTATATACTGTATAACCTAAAGCAATGCCTTGAACTTGAATTTGGTGTTTTTTTTACATTCTTCAAAAAAATTCAGTGCTTGAGTATGCATGAAAGTTGTCTTCCAAGAGATTTTTTCATATTCAGACTGATCTTAGATGTTATGTACAATTTATTTCCTCCTGTTTGTTTTTTTTTTTTTTTTTTTCATGGAGATGTAGACCCAAAGGAGTACTATATTGTTTTTACATATATAGAGTCCTGGTGCTCAGTACCAAAACCATAAAAACATCACAGTTTCCTATGTTTTCACTGGAGAGAATGAGTTGTTGCGGTAAATGTGTTGATGAACTGGTGCTAGATTCTCATGGAGTCGTTTTAAGGGATCTGATGATGGTCACAATAAAGCATCTAGTATGTAGGTTCACTGACCTCAGGTACGTCAATGTTAATTATTTCAGCTCCGTCTCTCATGTGCCATGAAGTAACAGATGAAGATTAAGAGAAATATTGTGGCAAATTATTTAAAATGCCAACATTACCTTGGTATCACCCGCATGGCTACAATTTCAGGTTATGGATTTGCCAGAAAATTTTGTTGTATTGGTTATGTTGTTCCTGACCAAACAAAAAAATGTATTAAAGCCACAAATTTTTAAATGAAAGTCCTGTCCAATTTCCCCTCAATATTATTGGTTATACTTATTTATTTTTTTTTGTTTTTAAGTGAAAAGGTCTGTATTTAGTCTGTATCTCAACTTAATACAAAAGTTGCAATTAAAATTTCAAATGTTATTTTGATAGTGTAGCTGTGCAGCTATTATTCTGAAGTTCATTGTAATGTCACAGCGTTTTGCACGCCTGTCTCTTTGGTGTGCTAGATGATTGTTAAAGTTATAAATTTTAAATGATTATCAAGTGCTGTCAGACAGCACTTTTCTGTTCCCTTGAAATGTTGCGTTCCTATTTGTAAGCGATGCATTGCCATTGTGTTCGTGCATTGTAATCACTCTCTATAATGTCATAATACAGATCAGGCCATATCAACAGATGTACGGCGGTGAAGGAGATGGTCTTCAATGGCATGTCTGTTCACCTGTTTATACAGCCGTGCATTCTGGCAATGATAATGTGATATGCGGAAGGAATGCAATAAGTGTTGTCATTTGAATTTTAAATGTGTGATTTAAGCAAATAACACTTAGACACATACATTTGACAGTTTTTTTTCAGTTCATTAAAACTGTGATGGAGTCACATAGAGATTCTCAATGTTAAAAGGCTTGAAAGTGATCCTTCTCATGCAAGCAGAATCACAATGACTAAAAGACTGGGAGAAGAAGGCCTGGCAGATGACCAGTGTTTTTCCCTTTTTGCTGTTCTGAACAGTCACCTAGTAGTAGTTAGTTGGATATTAGCATATATTTCAGAAGAAAATGACACTTGACTGCAAATACTTTGTTTTTCTACAATAATCGATATAAAGGCTCACAACCCATAAAGAAAATGTGGGGATTTCAATAATCTCTGAATCTTTTGAAATGATTATCTAAACAGACTCATATTCAACCACTGATTCAGATTTGTTCACTTGCATTATTGTACTAGTAGGGGGCGATATGTGTGTTTGTGTCTGAAATTGCCACCTAAATCCTTTTATAGTGCACTTTGAGGGTTAGGTGTCTGAAACCATATTAGTAGACATTATGTGCTCCTTTGTTTCCATAATGCACCACCTCACTTCAAGAAGGGGACGCCAACTTTCCCAAACAAAAGTAAACAACTGAATCCCTTCATGAAGGACCCTCCCAGAAGTTTGTTAGCGAAGGGAACATGCGATGGTCACTTCAAGGAAGTGATTTCTGTTTGTGTAATCTTGGGTTTTGAGTTCTTGTGTAGGGGTTCTCAACTCTGGCCCTCAAGGTCCACTTTCCTGCAGAGTTTAGCTCCAACCCCAATCAAACACACCTGAAAAAAGCTAAGGTCCTTAGGATTAAAGTTACGGACAGGTGAGTTTGATCAAGGTGGGAGGTAAACTCTGCAGGAAATTGGACCTCGAGAGACAGAGTTGAGAACCCCTAGAATAGTGAATGAGGGTATAAGGGGCAATTTCAGTTGCAGCCAGTTATCTCTATGGCTGTGTCTGAAATCGCCCCCCATAAACCCTTAAATAGGGCATTATTTGAGGGTACAGCCATTTGTAGTGGTGTCCGAAACCATAGTGGATGTTATTGAGTGCACTCATTCAATCCCATAATGCACCACAATAACGAGTGCTGGAGAATACCCATAATGCACCATTTTCCAAACCACTGGGTTAAGCATAATATCATACAGGTACAATATAAGTTTAAATTGATTATTAAATAGTGTGATTAAGGTTTATACAAGCTTGTATGGAGCTGGAGCTGCCAAGTTTCAAATGATTATTAAACAGCGAGCACAAACTACGCAAAAGCGGCAGCCCTTCTGGTGCACTCACTCCTTTTCATTCACTATATTAGTGGACTAATCTAAGGAATATTTTGCTGGTGTTAATAATTCAGTCAGCTGGTTCAATGAGTAGTTTACAACAGAAAGGAACTAGATTGAGTGGTTTTGGGGTCAGTTAGGCCAACGATGTTCAGCAGCTAATTTGACAAATTCATAGTTATTTTGCTTGCTTTCTCCACTTGATGTGATAGACTCTGTCTGAACTGAAAGAACGACATGCCACCTCATATTTCTGCAGATCTTTCATTGACTGAATTCGTTCGGAATTCAGCAGACACCCAGTTGTTCAGTGTTGCTGCACAAATCAGACCCCAGAAAGCTACTCGTTTAGTGAACGTGGCGTATTCGGTATATATATATATAGTGTTTTTCTTCTGAGACGCTTCAAAAGGAGGCCTTGGGACCGCTAATGTGTGGAGATGAAAAACATGCCTGCTGTTCTCACCGAAAATGCCCCCCATATTCGTAGTAGGCTACTACAAAATCTTATAAATCATTGTCATTAGTTCTCAGGTTTTAACTTTTGTTGAGCTGCACAATCTGTTTATGAAATAATAAGTGAGCATGTGAACCATTTCTCATACAAACACTTCTCGAATCTGATAAAAACCCAAGCACTTAATTCATTTCATATGAGGTTGAACTGTTTTCTAACCTGTTGTTTTAGTGTTTAAATGCAAGTTAATATATAAATATGATGCTGTCACTGGGCCACTAGATGGAGGCCTATCACCACAACAGAAACCGGATCTGGAGCCTTTACCAACAAGTTAAAGTAACTTGCTTATGCTAACAAACCACATTACAGCAATTGTTACGATTGTAAAATCATTATAAATTATTATGGTATCTCCTTTAAGCACTTTCCAGCATTTGCTAACACCAAGGTATCACAGTTGTATAGTAGCCACCATAAATGTAGTTTACCACAGTTCATTTCTATTCTCCTAGATTTCAGCAGTTTTAACAACACCTCAGATTTCATGAGGTGTGTATTTTTCAGTGTACATTGTATGTTTTGTCATCTCTCAGATAATATGATGTCTTTGGGCTATGTCTGTTTGTATTTCTGTATCAGACTGGTCCACACCTCATATCTTCATCACCTTGTGTCCTACAGTGGAATCTGGAGTTCATTCTGTGAACATGATATTTTTTTTTGTCCATTTAGCTGTTTTTGCTTTGTATCAATAGGCCAGAGCCTTATGCCTGATTATACAATTTATGAGTTTTTTTTTTAATATTTAAGAACTAAAGAAAATTAACAAACTCATCAAGTTTCAGACATATACATTTGATTGCATTTTGTCACTTAATCCTAACTATGCATTTTAATCCTTGTGTCACCATATATCATTGAAAGGCTTTTCAGTCTATGTGCTGTCTTTCTTGTCTCCAGTTTCCTGCCCTTTTTGTAGACTCTTTCAGAAATCCCCTGCGGCTATCTAGGGCAATTATGCGTCACCTCAAATCCTTCAGTTGCGATTTGGCAGCTCTTCTCTCATTGCCTTTGATTGCAGTGACAGTATGCCTATGAGCTCACCTGACCGTAGTGGGTGTGGTCTGCTATGATGCCACTGCACCTATAAAAAAAAAAAAAAACCTAGACTCCGCCTCCAGCATCAACACCACCAATCATCTGTCAACACTCCAAATATGGAAAGGTCCTAACCCTTTAAAGAGCAGGTGAAGCATAAATAGCCTTTATTTCCTCCCAATGTGTGTGTAGAGTCTCTGTGTCTGATTTCTGTGCTGTTTCTCTGAATTCATTCCAGCTTAATGAAGCAGCAAAGCGGCTCACAATCAGAGACTCCAGCTCAAACAGCTCCAGGACTAACAGCCCAGGAGGGGTTTGGTTAAATGAAGTGTCTTGCATGGGAACTGAGTCAGTAGGGAGGGGTATCACTACAGTATTCTTTAAGCCTGTCAGTCATCAAAGCTTTCAGAGTGCACTGGAGCAGACGATGGCTTCATGCTGCATTTGAGGGGTGTGTCGAGAGTAGCTCATGTTGAATAGATCTGAGTGTCAGGGCTTTGATCCATTCATAAAGCAGGTTAGAAATGGAGAAAGAAACCATATAAAAAACACAATGGGAGGAAACCTGCTTTATAACTGCGCTCATGTCGTGGGGTATTGCAGACAGATGCAGAATGGTTGTGACTGTAGAAAAACTGGCTTTGTTTAATTAAACCACTTGTTCCCTGTATTTAAAGCATTTTAACTGCAGGCTAGAAGAGCAACTAGATGTTCTTATCTTAGCCTTACAGAATGGAACTGCTTTTTAAAGCATTTTTTTATAAACCTGACACATGCTACACAGTGATGGTAATGATAGAAGGTTATAAACTGGACAGTTAGATTAATTATACACACAAAGGTTATTGAGAATAGTATAATATGTGATCTCATAAATCATGTTAATTTGTCATCTCAGTAAACGTCCCATGAATATTAACCAAAGTATATTAGTTAATATTCAGTATTAGTTAAAGGGGTAGTTTACACAAAAATGATAATTCTGTCATGATTTATTCACTATCATGTCATTTATGACTTACTTTCTTCTCTGATATTTCAAAAAATGTCTTTTTTTTTTTGCGTAGTGTTGATCAGACTTTTAAAATAGTTCAGTTTTTTTTTTGTATGTATCCTCTCTATGCAACATATGTTTTGCAAGATGGAAAATGTACAATGTTAGGCTTTTCATCCTTAAAAAATGTAATTTTTAATCCTGGGTTATTCTATCCCATGTTTTACACTGTTCATACCAACCTGATCTTATGAGAAAATGTTTTTATGGTGTTTTACATTTTAGCGACTTGGTGGTCAATGAATTCATACAATTTGATCTGTATGAAAATGATTTTTGTCAAAATAAAGTAAGCATGAAGGTCCACCCCTAAACCTAACCATCAGTGGGGTGTAAGCAGTTGCAAAAATGCATGAATGAGATTATATGAATTAAAATTCTCCATCAGTTCGCCAAAACGTGTTACGAATTGCCATGAGAGTATGTTGGTTCATATTGAGTTAGTTATTCACATTTTACTGTATACTTTTACCAATTCAGTTCTCTGGAGTTGGGATTAATAACCCAGGGTTAAATGTTACTTAACCCAGAAGGTAAATGTGGCCTTAACCTTGGGTTTCAAAAAATGTCTGTATCTAAGGTTTAAATGTAGTGTAAAATATAAATTTTCTTACTGGCTCCTTCAGTTTTTTTTTCAGTCATGAAGCCAGGTAGCTAGAAATCGTTCGCCAATAATCTAATTTTCAAAAGCCAAAACAAACAGCCACCTGTAAGATTGTACTTTGTGGGTGCTTATGACCGTTTTTAAAAATGGTGGACAGCTGTATCTCTCACTTTGGCTGCTTGTTGCCGTTATGTAAACGGCTATTGCTTATCTCCCACTCAGCTTTGCATAACGTTACACAGAGGTTTCCCACACTGCTTTGCATTTTTACCAGGGTATTTGAGCAGCAGGCTATTCTGTTTTCTTTCTCTTTTTTGAGATAAGAGCAATAACTCTCCCCTCATTTTTCTTTCTGGTTTATGTATCTTCTGTTAAATTTAGTGCTTCGCTGCTTGAGGGTGAGGCTTCAGTGTAAACATTAAAGCAGATGCCAAGTGGTTGTCAACTGCTGTCACATCTCAGAGTGACTGTTAAAGAGATGTAGCTCCACTGCTTTTGTCTGTGACAGAATAGATGAGGATGGGGAAGAGGAATTTGCACAAGCATGGATGGAAACCTTGTTTTATCTCTCCATGGTGTGATTTAAAGGAGGTGGACTCCATGCGCTATCTATCCATGCGTATTGTCAAAGCTACTGCCTTGTGAAAATATACCAAGTGTTCATAATACATTTAAAGGAATAGTTCTTAAGAATGAAAAGCCTTCTTGTCATTCGTTCATCTGTGGAACACAGGAGGTGAAATTTTGAATAATCAAGTCAGTGAGTTTACCTTGAAAACCGGATCAGTCTGATTTGTGAGCAAATCCAGTTTTGTGAACTGGATCAACTGATTCACCAAAAACAGACCCAAAAGAATACAAATTCAACAATGTTAATGAATTTGCGTAAATATGCCAATGATATAAAGATAAAGATATTCTACAAAAAATAATTAATCTTTAGAACCAAAGCTATCATATATCTTTAGAGGACTTGAAATAAAGCACAAGAGTTGTGTTTACTACAATGAACTACTGCATCCTTTCTGTAGTTTGAAAGTGCATGTTCATTGTCATTGAATGACCTATTAAAAAAACCAGCATATGCTGGTTAGGTAAGTTTTGAAGCAAGGCAGCTGGTTTGAGCTGGTTTACGCTGGTTGTGAGCTGCTTATAAACTGCTTATGAGCTGGTCATGTGCTGGTCCTAAGCTGGTCCTAAGCAACTGTCTCCTGCTCAGGACCAGCTCAAAACCAGCTCATGACCAACTAAGGACCATCTTAAACCAGCTCAAAAAAGCTGCCATGATTCAGAACATACCTAAACAACATATGCTGGTTAACCAGCTCAGGACCAGCTTAAACCAGCTCATGACCAACTAAGGACCATCTCAAACCAGCTGCCTTGATTCAGAACATACCTAACCAGCATATGCTGTTTTTTTCAACAGGGTGGAAAGCAGTGTCATGTACACATCTTCTAAATCCATCCAAGAAAGAAAGAAAATATACAGATTTGGACCGACCGGAGTGTAAATTATGAGAGAATTGTATTTTTTTTTTTTTGGTTGGACTAAAACCTGCCTTTGTCTGTTTGGTGTGTGGTTGCTCTAAATAGGCGTAACACTGTTGGTTCATTTCTCTCTTCCTCGCTCTGTTTCAGAATTCGAAGACTTTTCCAGACTTTTTTTACATCCAAAACTTGTAAACCACACTAAAGCTCTCCAGGTACTGTGCAGAAAGTGTGAATTATGGTAATGACTCCTGGCAGGGAAGAAAATAAGTGCAGTTATTAAAATGAATAGCTGCCGCTCATCCTGCGGTCCAGACCCCAGGCAGGGGTGGAGAGCCAGGCCTCTCAACTTTCTTCCGTCTCGTACCTACACCTCCATCACTGTTGTGTGCGTCTTCTCATTACATGTCAAACCCTCTCTCTCTGGACTTTTCCATAGTTGGTTTGGCTCGGCACGATGGCATGGTTAGGCGGTTTGCCAGGCACTTGATGGCCACAGAGTCCTTGGCCCCATTCTGCCTAACATCCCTAACAAGCTCCATAAGGCTGCCAAAGGACCCAGTTTGTTCCTGAAGAACAAATCCACCCCCAACTTTGGCCTTTGAAGTGGGAATATGAGTGTTTGGTACAACTTGACGTCATAGAACCCAAAAGTAAATCTTGCCTCAGTAGGCTTAATCTTTGTTTTTGTCTCCATTTTCCGAAACATTTCTCCAAGTCTCTCAAAGTTCCCATCACACACCATTTTTCTTTGTCCTAATGACAGATTCAAGACATAAGACATTAATCCTAACCCTTTAAGTTGAGCAACCGTGCATGTAAGAGCAGGTAACAGATTTTCTTGTTCCGCTCTAGGCTATCCAAACGGTTGGTACCAAACAGCTGTACCGGTCTGTTTTCTTTGATAGTCAAAAGGTCATGTAGAAAAGATCAGTTTACAATTTATTTTTCCCATATACTCGCAGATCATTTATCGAAGGAACTGCAGGAAGTCGTTACTTTGTGTTCGGTTCAGTGGAACTAGATTAGCGTAAATATATTACTATAATAAAGATAAAGGTATCGGTTATGTTCTTAATGAACTACGGATGGGCGTCTCCTTCAAAGCAGCTGCTGGCTGTACAAACTTTATGATTAGTAACCAAGTTTTAAGTGTAATGGGTGTGTGTGGTTTTAATAAGGTATTAAGCGAACAGCTGCCAGTTGTGAGATCTATGCATTTGTTTCCATCCAAACCAGCCCTTGACGAGAAATGATTTTCAAGAACTCTAAAGCATTACCAAGCATTAGCTGAAGTGATTATTTACTAAAATGTGTGACTGTGTATCAACTGTTGCTCGTCTTTTCTGTATGATTTCATTACAGTGGTCTGATCCTGATTTAATCCAGATTTTAGCTGCGTCCAGGAATGCAGAGTGAGGTGGCGAGTGACGATGAGGCCTGGGGACAGAGTTACGGTATAGCGGTCTTGGCTGGGGTGTTTGGTGTAAGAGCACACCGCTGGGTTGTACTATACAGTGGGAACCGTGTTATTGCAGGTGTGTGTGCATATTACATGTGATTATGAAATATGTGAGACGTTTCACTACCTCTGTTTTTTCAACTGCTCAGTCGGTGTTAAAGTGGCCATTTGAGGCTTTAAAAAAAGCAGTGAAATTTCCGTTCCTCGCATGAGAGTCAGAGAGAGCTGAGAAAAAGATGAGGTTTATTTTAAGTAAAGTGTGCTGGATGACGACTGACTGCAGAGGTGCATTATGGACTTTAAAGGTGGGGTCACCTATGATCTAATCTCCAAGCCATGTGTGTTTGTGTATAAACATTGTCTTTGTCCTTAATGGGTGTTAATAAAAGTTCATATACCTCTTGAGGCAAACAGGCACAATATACTAGGGATGGATCACAGTAGTTGATTAACTGTTCAGCTAGTTCTTATATTAATTCTTTTGTAGCAATGCTTCAGTGACTTTCTTTTGAAGCACCGTTGGTACAGCCACAAACATACAGATAGACGTCTTTGACTGTTGCGTTGTGATTGTAATTTGAGCGCTTTGTGTCATGTCCTGATGCCACGTCGGAATGCCGAGAAAATACTGAAGAACACAAAGCATATTATGTATTCATTTTACTGCTCAAGTTGCCACCATTTTGGTTGTTTAAATGTGACATCACAGCGGTCAGGTAGTAGAAGTCGAAGCTCTCCAACCTTTAATTACAAGGTTGATGAAGGCGCAAATGGGTTTTTACAAGTCAGAAACTTTTAATTACAGTAATTCCGACATGATGTGAATGCATCATTACTACTGATTACTCAGCTAGGTAAACCACCAACTAGTTGATTTCAAAAATCTGTAGTTTTGTACATCCCTACAATATAAGGCTATTATTTACAAATCGCCTCTACTCATAGAGGGGGTTGGTCTTCATAGGCTGCTGTACAACTTGCTGAATCTCTTGCGGTCTAGGTGGTTTTCCTCTCTGAACATAGTAGTCCCAATGGGCTCATTGACTCTCCGTGGACCTGTAAAATGCACTGGAGCCACAGGAGCTCAAGCGAGAGGCTCATTTGGGTTTCTATAAAAAGTTTCAGATTGTAAAAAGCATGATTTAGTTCGGTAAAAAAAGACCATGCTTGCATTTGGCATGTTGTTTTTGGACCAGAAGCAAGTTTGAGTTTGGTTCAATGCTGGCTGTTTTCCCTCAAGACCAGGCCTTTCTTGCTGTCACTCTATTTTCTCGGAATAACTTTGATGTGCATCATCTCTTTTATCGGTTACATTTTAACTACTAACTACAGTTTTTGTCTTTGGTATCAGTAAGACTTAAGTACAAAACCGAAATGTTTTGAAACATGCACACCAATATTTAGGTGTAACATCACATAGGACTTTGTGTGTTTATGTGCGTGCATGGGACTGGTGAGGTTGTGATTTCTTACATGTGAAGGAATCACAGCTGTCAATAAGTTCTGAACAGTTTTATTGAAATGACACAATTAACCCACGTATAATCGCTTCATCTGTTTATCGTTAAGATTGATTGACATAGCATAAGCTATGCGTAAGCCAACTGATCTACTCATTGTGGATCATTATAACAGAAATCTTGTTTTGTTTCTGTAACTAAGGCTCTGAAACAGGCCTCTACGTTTGCCTGACAATAGTTATGAGGCTTACCAGCCAATGAGGTCCTTTCCAGCAGGATTTGATTGGCTGACAGCTTGTCACCAGACAGAGAGAGCAAAGCCCAATTATATTATGACGTAACAGTGGGAAAAGTCTTTTCAGATGGCTCACGCTCACTCTTTTTTGGGCTTTTATTTTGTCATTGATAAAGTGACTTGTAAACACACATGCACACACACCAACTGACATCTTATTATTAAGCTTGCTACACCTTCTCATTCATGTTTGTTCTTGCTTTTCTGGGATGTCAGTCATCTTATTTTCACCTCGATGACAATGAAAGGAAACTAGTCTGAGTTGACAGGCAGGGCAAACAGCTATATACATGAAAAATCATTTTCTTAGAACTGTGTCATGTTTTCCAAACTAAACATCCATTTAAACAAGATAAATAAAATGTGTAAGATCAATTTCAGAAGCTAAAATATTTTTAATGAATATTTTTTTCTAATACGATTATTTTCTTGTTCTAAATATAAATCTAACAATTTAGTGAAGTTTACACTTAAAGTGCCCCTATTATGGGTTATGAAAGGTTCATATTTTGGTTTTGGGAGTCCCCAACAACAGGTTGACATACATGCAAGGTCAAAAAACACTTTAATTTTTTTATAATATGCATTTATTTTTACCTTATTTGCTCAACGACCTTATTTTAACGCTTCAGAAGCGGCACCTTGTGGCAAAGAATGAATTTGCATTTTCATTCAGACCAAGGCGAAAATCCAAGTTTTCCCAGGTCTGCCCGAGCAACAAGTGGGTGGGCAATATGCTAAATGTTTCATTTTGATGTCAACAAAATGGGATTTGTGTTAAAAATGACTCATTTCAATGATTCAGAGTCGACTCTTGCTTTTGAGAGACAATAACTTTATACACAGTGCACTTTCAGATTTAAAACTTTGCAGGATGTTTTCATTCATTTAGAGCTGTGTTGCACACTGCATGAAAGGTCATTTTCAAAAATCCATAATAGGGGCACTTTAAAACAAAAAAGAAAAAAAGGGTAAAAAAGAGAAAGGTTTTCCAGATACCTCTTATCTACACATTAAATTGATCTTGATTTAAAGCTGTTTTTACTGAAAACAATACAAAATACTGATGAATAAAAATATTTTTACCGGTCTTAATGTTGCCTGACCTTGTTCTTAGTGTGATCACAGAAGATGTGGAAAAGAGTACATCTGAAAATAGTTAGAAATAAATGTCAATCAATGAGCCATAGTCACAACAAAAGAAAGGTTGGTTAATTAAAAATGGTTTTGTGACAGGAATATAAAGACAAAAGTGTCCTAAACAAATGTAGCAACACGTTAAAGCAGCTAGCTTTAAAAGGATAGTTCACCCAAAAATGAAAATTCTGCCATTAAGTACTCACCCTCATGTTGTTCCTAAACCGTAAGACCTTTGTTCATCTTCGAAACACCAATTAAGATATTTTTGATGAAATATCATGGTACTCTTGTGAATGGTGGCGAAGACTGACCCGGAAGAGAAGAAATCGTTGAATAAAGTTGTTATTTTTGTTTTCTTTGCACACAAAAAGTATTCTCGTAGCTTCATAAAATGACGGTTGAACCACTGATGTCACATGGACTATCCTTACCTGGACCTCTCTGGGCCTTGAACGTGGTAGTTGCATTGCTGTCTGTGCAGCGTCAGAAAGCTCTCAGATTTCATCAAAAATATCTTAATTTGTGATCAGAAGATGAACGAAGGTCTTACGGGTTTGGAACGACACGAGGGTGATTAATGACAGAATTTTCATTTTAGGGTGAACTATCCCTTAAAAAATTAGGCCTGACTCTATGCTAGTATGTGAGCAGGAATGCTTATTGTTGCTTAAGCTCAATTTCACATGTCTTTGTCCTTCAAAATGTGTCAGAACATTGGCGTAACCACAAGGGGCGATATAGCTGGCATTAGCATATATTAGTAGTTTTCTTTTATGTAAACTTAAATTAATCATGGCAGAGCAACATTTTAAAGAGTCTTGCTGAGCAAGTTAGTTATTTTATGGATATCTACATAATAGCACAGAGGTTTAGAGAGATTTTTTGTAGGTTTTCTGTAGGAACGCTCATTTATTTGGTTCATTGATTGTTACGTTATGATGTTTGTTTCTTATTGTGTTTTTCATTATATTTGTATTCTGTTGATGTTTTCTTTTTGAGTTTCAGAGCGCCACTGATTTAAGTGTTGCCGCCTATCAGCGGTAATTGGGTGATCAGCTGGCGGTTCCCTTTAAAACGCCTCTTCTGTTCATCAGAAGGCAGTTGGTGTGACTTTGGGCCGGTCGCACTGCTCCAGGCTTCCTGCTAGCCGCCAGACCAAAATGTGTTTTTGAGTGTTTCATTTGATCGTTGGTTTAGTTTGGAATGTGGTAGAAATGTAGGAGAGACCTGCCTTTTTGTTTAAACCTTATTTTCATGATGTTTGTGTTAAGAGTAGTTGATTGTATTTTCTTTTTTTTTTCTTTTCTTTGTGGTAGGTTATTTATATTGCTGTTTATTTTATTAGTTTTGTTTGTTATTTTGGCCTTGGGTCTCTCTGACGAAAGAACCACTGGATTATTCTTGTTTTCTCCCTTTATATTTCTTATCAGATGAATTGTATTGCTTTAATGTCATTTTTGGTTGGACCGTAGGTCCCTTAAGGCGATCTACTAATTACTGGTAGTTTTCCCCTTTGTAATTTACAATACATTTACCTTATAATTTATTGCGATTTGTTTGGGTCCTTTTTGGTCTGACGGCCTGCCGGAAGTCTTTTGTCCTTTTTCTTTTATTTTATTGCGTCTTACCCCTAGCGGACGTAATATTGATGGTTCTGTAACTACAAGCATGTGGGTCAGATATTGGTGGTCATATGTTTGTACTTAAGAAGATAGCGGGCTGATGCTCTTGACAGTGGCACTGTGGGTGGGTGGCTCTTTCTTCCCGTGGGACCCTGTAACAGATCTGAGAATGGCTGCTGTGATCCAGCCAACAGCAGCTTGAGCAGCGTGCGACCGATATATTCTCGGTGATGCACACAGACGCACACACGCTGTATCGGGTCACCTCTACATTCGGTCCTCCTGGTCATCACGTTTGATGTGGGCTCCTCAGTTTTCCTGAGCGTCTGTTCTTTTTGCGATCCTCACATTCCTCAGCCACATAACAGACCACTCGGTTTTCAGATCGCTCAGGTCTGTGTATCTCTACCGTGTCTTTCCCTCGACCCCTCGCCCCCAACCCTCAGGCCCATCTGGATTCACGGTAACCTGCCCGCTCACACAGTCTGCGTCGTGTTCAAAGTATACATGACCGGTCTAACACTAGACATTGAATCTGTCCTATCTAGTATCTACGGTCTGGACAACGAGGGTCTGTCGCCTCCATTAAAAGGGATCAAGACCTTTTCAGTCATGTTTGGGGTTTTTAGGGTCAGATTTGAGATGTTTGTGTCTGTGCAGTGTAACAAAAGTTATTGCAATGATGAGTCATGATTTCTTGATAAGGTTTACAGGAATGTAACCGCAAAAGATAAAGTTGTGCACATCAATTTGTAACACGCAAATCCAAACAATGTAATTCTCAAGCCAAAACTTTTCGATAACATCTCGCTGTCAGCAGTTTTGGTGCTTGAGATGTTTTCGTAGTCTCACCTTTGACTTTATTTCCTCATATTGTGAACCAACGATCACATTCAGATGGATAAAAAAACATCTAGTAGACTCTCAAAAGTTACATGTACACACAACGTGACTCCTAAACTCAGAATTTTCTATATTTAGATCAACAGTATCCAAGAGAATCCAGGAGGCCTGTGTTTTGTTACTTAGTGTTCATAAGAACACTGTTTCCTTTTACACAAAGCAAAATAGCTGAGCTGTATATGGGAGAATTTATGGATGTCTGGAGCAGGTGTGAGATCAGAGGAGTTGTAATGAGGGTGGTATAACCATTCCCGTGTTTGGTCAGATAAGACTGCGGCCATTATCTCATCGGTGCGCCCTTTCAACTTGACCAAAGTGTAGCCCACTTGTGCGTAGTTTTTGTGATTACATAGTATAGTAAAATGTGAGGTTAGATTTTCAGAGGTTAAGTAGGATTTGTGGTAAGTGACTTGAAAGTTTCAGACCGTACGTCAGCCTGGTGTACACGCTGGATCATTTGTTTGAAGATGCACAGTGTTTGTCTCTGTCGCTTTCTTTCGCCAGCCCTGTGTGTTTTGTTGTGGCTGTTTGCCTGACACAAACTTTGTCTCAGTTCTGAGCACTTGATGAGTCACCATACCTGAATAGGACGCACTCCGAGCATGCTGGGAAAAACAAATCACAGCAGTGCCTCTCACTTCCTTATCAGGTAGTGTTCTCTTCTACCTATTGTTTTCTTGGCAATCAGACCATCAAACCAGTAAGCACAAGCCTTCTTATAACCTCTGGGGAATCTCCAGTCAATTCATTACGGCTCATCCATTATTTCGTCAGAGCGACTCGCTGATTGACAAGTGAACAAGCCAGAATGTTTGCTTGTAACAAAGGCTTTTTCCACCATGCTTGCCAGTGATAATGTTTCTTTATAAAAGCAAGAAAAATATTTGGAACAGATTGAGCATCTTTATATGTTCCAAGGTCTTTACTCAACAGTTTCATGCTGAAGTGCATGTAAAACTTGGTGTGAGATCTGCCTTTAACTGGACGTAATTTGGGACTTTAAAATATTTTACAATAAGATTACCTTCAGCGGCTGCACAGAACTGGCTGTAGAGATTTACGAGCTGAAACGAGAGCCAGGGCCTGGATTCAATCCATACTGCATACTAGTCTTCAACATAGCATTCAATGCAGTATCGCACTGAATACATTTTTGTTCTAATAGAGAGAAACGAAATTGCTGGACACAAACAAAATGATTTTAACTACTAATAGGTTTATTCAAATTTACACTGGTATGCAGCTCCCACAGCGATTACCATCTCATGACAATGCAGTGCCGGGGAATCCCCGCCATCAGACAACTCGTGAAGTCAATGAAATAAGTGCCGAAATGTAAAGTCCACATGCTTGAAAAACAAATTGCCCAGATATTCCCGTATGCCTTCTGTTTCTAAAAAACTGAAGCAGAAGTTTGGAGATACACTGCAAAGAATCCTGCTCTTCACAAATATTTTTGTCATATTTTGTCATATCCAGTTAAAATATCAGAAAATCCTTGATCCTTAATCCTTAAAAGCACCAATGCATAAGGTATTAAGAGTTATTTTCAGAGAATGCATCTTTAATACATAAAAAATAAGTATAGTTTAGATTAAACAAGTTATATTCCAGTAGACATAGATGCATAGGTTTTGAAGGGTTACTATGAAGTGTGTATGTGTACATTCATATACATACATACATATATATATATATATATATATATATATATATGACATTTTGAAGCTTTACAGCTTGGGGGCAATTCCAAGTTTGCATTGATGTCTATTCAGGACAAAGTACAGCAGTGTATTACTGTTGCCCATCTTTACAACGATTCTGATATAGCTGAGATTATTGCCCCTTTATGCTTGGGAAAACTAAATGAGGATGTGTGGAGTTAAATAGGGTGTGGTGCACGTTTGTGGTGTCAGGTTCTCTTAGATTCCCCCCATTCACCTTCAGGGAAAAAGAGAGATGGCTAGATACTGAGAAAAGCAGTGCAAATGACAAAACCATGCTCCAAACGCAATCCATTTATCGTCTACCGTTCCGGAAAGGCTGTGTGCTCAGCCAGTGTGAGAGATATAAAAGTGTTTTTAATTAAGTCTGAGAGACTGACAAGAATTTACCTGTAGAATAGAGGGTTTGAAAACAAAGCTAGTAGCAGTTGATCCAGCAGGGGGCGATGTAACAGTTCCTAGAGGAGATTTGAGGGGGGATATCTCTCTTTGTAGACCATCAAGTAAGGTATATAGAGCTTTTGGCTTTCCATATAAATGTCTGACATTTTCATGTTCGTGATGTTAAATTTTGTAGGTTTGTATTTCTTATATGCCAAACTCACTTTCCACATTCTCATACAGTGTCTAAATGTACATTTCTGTAAAAACATACACATGTTGACTCCTATAGTAGACCACATGCTTTTTACATATGCAGCATCATAATTTCCTTTTCAGTCTAGTCTACAGGTCTTCACACAGTGATAATCTGGGCTCACAATCACAATCTGGTCTGTGCATTTGCTTTGTTCACCCTCCCATAGTTTACTAACTCAGATGAGAGGCTGATATTACAAAATGTGTGTGTCTGCAAAATCTGAGTTGTTGTCTTAACGAAATAGTTTACAAAATCATCTGATTTCTTTGGTGGAGCACAAAAAGAGGTATTTTTGAATAATGTTCTTGTTGCTCTTTTCCATGTAATTACAGTAATGGTGTTCTTTTTGAAGTTTTAAACACTTTCTGAAAACTTTGGTCCCCATTTAAAGTACGTTTTTGAAGTCATGTGATAACTGTGTGAAAAACAGACCGATTTTCCTTTCCAGTGAGTTATCCACTACGACCAGATAATTGAGTCATTATTGAGATCGGTATGATTTGTGAACAAATCAATCAGAACCAGGTCAGAATGATCTCTGAACAAATCAATCAGGCTGTTTTTGTGAGCTATATCCGCAAACTAGAGCACTGAAAAGATTGGAAGTGTTAAGGTGTATGTCTGTATATATCTGTGTTTCCGATAGCTAAACCGACACTGATTTCTTGAAATGTTAGAACACCAGAATTTGAGGAAGTGAAACCTGAACTCTAAAAAACTAATTTTCTGCATGTGAATCATATGTTGTGAGCATGCACTCAATCTGCTGAGGTTCGTCCAGTATCAGAGGGAGTGTTTGTGTGTGTGGTGAGTGGGTGGGTTGGTTGTCTGGCTGAACATGGAAGTTGATCGCTCTGGTGGGGACCTCCAATCATTCCCCTGATATGGTGAAAAGTGCAGTGCTACACTTCCAGCCCGGAGCGAGAGCAGCGCAGGTTCCACGACTATCAGATTCTCCTGCACGCCTGTGGCTTTGGCCCAGCGCAGCCGCAGTGGTGGAGAGAGCAGTAAAGAGCATCAGTCATTCTGAAGTGGCCAGACCAGACACAAATGGGCTCTCGTTGAAAATGAACAGTTCTGCCAATGCCAAGATGAAAGCGTTGATGAGCAAGAAGTCCAGTTCTAGCACTTCACTATGCTGACGGGCCGTGTGTGTGTCATGTGGCGTGGGTGTTTTTGGGCCCTGTCTGCATGTCCGTTCTCTTGATGCAGTCCAAACAGATGGATCAGCTTAAGTTAACCTCTGCTCACTCAGTTTTGTATGCGTGTAGAGAATGAAAAGCTGTTACAAAACCAGGAAAGTCTGGAAAATCTTTATGTCATAACGAAAAATATAGATAAAAACAGTGGTGTTGTAATTGATACAATTTTTTAAATCAAATGTTTGTGTACATTGTGTATTTTCTTCTCATTAGTCCATCTGTTTACACTTTGTAAATTGACAGTTTGTTCATGAAGTCGCTGTTTCTGTCAAGGAGCGTGAAAGCAAGAGCATTTAAATTCCACGTATTGACCATTGTGGCATGTATGAATAATGAATGAATAGCTATCCATGTGGGACAATTAGCTGCCAGTACTTCTGGAGGAAGTCTGGAGAGATATTCTGGAGGAATATTGTTTAGTCTCGCAAGATGAAAAATTTAAACAGAGTTCAAACTGAATTTGGCCCGTGTGTGACTCTCTGTTAGAAATTAATGACTTTTTGTTTGTTGCAAACAGTGATTTTAGAGTATTGTGTTTGTTAGCTTAGCAACATGCTAATATCATTTCCATTTAATTTGCTGCCTTAGAAGGCAGCTAGACAGCAAGGCACATCTCGCTAGGTTTTGGAAGAGAGCTAAAGAGAGCGCGTATGTGGAACAACAAAGCAGTGAAGGAGGCAGAGAGCATCTTTAGACTACTAATAAGGACACCCACATGGTAAAAAAGCCCCTTGTAGCATCGCTACAGCTATGCTAAATCACATTTGACATTTCTAAAAGATGTCACAAACAACTGTGCTAATTCAAAGTAGTCATTTGGTTTTATGCTACAAATAGCACCAATACTTTGTATTTTCTATAAGAAATATTGCGGCCACAGCACAGGTTGAATCTATCAGGCTCATGTTTCCAGGAGCAAACGTCTATCAGACTGGGAGGCGGAGCTTCACTGGGTTTTTTACCTTTGGCTGAACGCTGGAATTCTTTGTGTAGGACTTTGAGTTGCCAAGAGAAAGGGAGGGCGAGCTAAGCAGGGGAGATGTATGTGGGTTTGAAGCAGTCAGAAGGGGGCTTTCTCTTCCTCGCTTCCTTTCTTGACGTGGGCCCTCATTGCTTCTTGCTTCTCCCTTGCAAATGAAAAGATAACATTGATTTTTGTCACTCCCCTTTGTTATTCTCAGTGAGACCGGCTCCGTCCATGCCAAATCAGATATGGAGCCTTGCCTGTTTACTTATTAACTCTGCTTTCTATGCGTCCACATGTCCGTGAGTGCCTTTGTTGGTGTTTGTATTTTTTGGCCGTTTGTGACCCGTAGACAAACAGAGTGGCTCGCCGAGAGACGGGCCACAGGAGGAGCAGATGTTGCACTAAAACACTCTCACTTCCTTTTATCAAGTGCACTGCCCTCTATCCACTTCTTCTTTCCCTTCTTCTTTTTATACTCCTCTATACTGATGAATATGTGTTTTGAATGCCGTGAGGTTGATGTTTTATACTGCTTATGTTAAATTTAGCTTATTAGTCAAATCGTGGTTAAAAGAGTTGCTTAATATTTTTCTCTTCCACATGTCCAAACCAAACTGGTTTTCGACTTCTTTACAATATTTTCAAATGAGACATACTGTATAACCACCTACATGTATCATTCAAAACTCACACCTGATTCACGTGACCTTTAGGGGATTTTGATGTGACTTCTATATTAAGTGATGTAACATCCTACGCATTGACAGTGGCCTGACTCTGTTTTGATATGTGTGGGTGTTTGGGTGTTGCAGAGGAGGAAGTGATTATTTTTATGTCTGAATACAGATATGAGTAGTTTCACGTGCGGACAAGCGTGAATTTTTCTTTTGTTTGTTTTGCGTTTCAGCTCAACTGAAACTCGGATGAAAGTGTTATTTTTTTATTTCATTCTGATTGCCAAAAAGTGTTGCTTGCTTAAAATACAGTACATGCAAATATGTGAAAAAATATTGCTTGAACGTCCAGCATGTTGAGTGTTCGCACGTGTCTGTGAGTGCATATGCACACAGCGTATAATTGAATCTCTCCACAATATGGTCTAACACACCTGTTAGTGTGTGTGTTCTTTGAAATCCAAGACTTTGGATCTGTCATGTAAAAACAGTGTTTTTCTCTTTTGCCATCTGGCTTCGCATATTGGGAAAGAGACATGGGGAGCAATGTCCTGATGTCCTGTATCCAATCCAGTACTCTCATTTTACTGTAATTAGATGATTTGATTAATAAATGCTTTTTTAGAATGCCTATATGGAATCTACAGAGAAGCCCCAGAACTCCACAGAAAGCTGCCAATCAGAACAACTGTCATTTGAAAAGTTAACATTTTGGCTAATTTGATTATGCTTTGTGCAAAATATATCCATATCGGCACAATATTGGTCATAGGCTGTTATTAGAGATCTATTTTTTTTACTTATTGCTAACTTTTGATATTGTATATTTAATTGTGTGTTGTTTCCCCTATTTTTACATTCTTATTACCTTTGTCATCATTTAAAGGATTAGTTCACTTCCAGAGTAAAAATTTCCTGATAATTTACTCAACCCCATGTCATCCAAGATGTTCATGTCTTTCTTTCTTCAGTCGAAAAGAAATTAAGGTCTTTGAGGAAAAATTTCAGGATTCTTCTCCATATAGTGGAGGTCCAAACTGCAGTTTCAATGCAGCTTCAAAGGGCTCTACATGATCCCAGGAATAAGGGTCTTATCTAGCGAAATGATCGTCATTTTCTAGAAAATAAAAAGAAAGAACAAAACAAAATTTATATACTTTTAACCACAAATGCTCATCCTGCACTAGCATCCACGACTTCACGCACTACGTAGTGATGTTGGAAAGGTCACACATGACTTAGGCAGTAGTACCGAACTCCATCTGATTTTCTCCTCTAACTTCAAAATCGTCCGACATCGCTGTTTTACCTTTTTCTTTTTTCCTTTTTTTTTTTTTTTGTAAAGTGCATTTGATTTAGTATTTGTAAACATGGGTCGGTACTTCTGCCTACATCACGCGTGACCTTTCCAACGTGACACGTAATGCGTGAAGTCGTGGACGCGCATTGCAGAGCTAGTGCAAGAAAAGCATTTGTGTTTAAAAAAGTATATAAAATTTAATATATATAAAATGGCAAATTGTTTAGCTAGATAAGACCCTTATTACTCGGCTAGGATTGTGTAGAGCCCTTTGAAGCTGCATTGAAATTCTGGAATGTTTTCCTCAAAAAACTTAATTTCTTTTTGACTGAAGAAAGAAAGACACAAACATCTTGAATGACATGGGGGTGAGTAAATTATCAAGAAATTTTTATTCTGGAAGTGAACTAATCCTAATAATTTAATAACATTGTTAAATGCAATCTTTAACCAATTTTAAATGAATATCCATTTTTCATACTGTACATTATAATGTTGTAATGCCTAAATTCACTTGTAGCCTTTAAAATAACTCATTTTTGTGATTTATTTTTAATTTATTTCGACAATATTTAACAGTTAATTATTGGTATCAGTCAGGATTTTCATATTTTATTTTTCATTTTACCATGTGTATATCCATTTCACAGAATTCTGCAGTTTCCCTCAAAATCGCTGTTCCAGCACATCCAGTTTGGCTGGTTAAAATGTCATCCATCTACACCATTCCATGTGGTACCTGAGACAACACAGGGGAATTGTGGGAAATTGGAGGATGACCACATGTGTGATGGAGAGAAACGAGACGTTTTTAATAATAATGTTCCTAAAAGTTTCATAACCCAACTGATTTGTCAAATCTACGGAGTGTGAGATCAAACACATGGAAAACGAAGTGTCTGGTAAGTCCAGCAGTAGAGAGATGCATGTGCTATGATGAATTAGGATGAAATTGATTTCACAGATCTAAAGCACCTTTCTGCTGTTTTTATTTCAATACTTTTGAACATGCGTGAGACACATGTATCAGCCAAGGCTGAATCATTTTTACGTTCTGAACAGGTTTGACCTTTCCATGTCCAGACTGGCGAAAATCAGTGCATGATGAGCCTTAACATAAACCTCATGTACTTGGGCCCTAACATTTTAAATTGAACTTTGTAGGGTAAATCAATCATAGGTACAATAAAGCTACCAAACACAGCTTGTTCTTATACCAAACCACAACAATGGCAACATATGGCTAGCAAACGTATTTGGCACTCTCTCACCATCATTTCAAAGACATCTCAAGATAGCAGAAGATGAGACAATTATCAGCATGTCACGTAACTTCCTGTCCCTGTGTGTCCTCCCATTCTGCTGGACAGGAAGTGGCTGGTACCTTCTTTCTATCCTCATTGATCTCCTCATTTATTTTGTTTTCCTCATGCTCTGAAGCTTCAACGGGAGCTTTGCAGTGACCTACTTTCATGAAAACTCAATAGCAGGGTCCGTGCCAAGCGCTCTCGCGTGCCAGCGGTTTCGCCTAGAAAGACAGGTCTGAGGTCTAGCCATGCCAAGGTGCACAAAAATGGGGGAGATCTCTCGTAAACCCCTGCGCCAGTGAACATGTTGCAGTATGCCTGCCATCACCGAGGCCGGAGCCCCTTGTAGAGATAGCTATGTCGGTGCTGAGCCTTGTGGTCGTTAAATAGATTTATGGCACCCGGTGAAGTTAATATGTATGAACGAGTGGGATAATCAGTCGTGTAAATTACAGGATGTCTTATATTGGGCTCTTAACGCAGTTTTTAATGTGCCCAGTTCCCCATCACCCCCCAAAGCCACCTCTCCCTTTTCTCCGTTTATCATTTTCTCTGTAGTCTGGTTCACCAGCTTGCGCACAAACCTGCATAATGGAAAACCTACATCATTACTGCGCTCAGTCGCCATCTAGAGCGCTTTACTGCTACCTTAGATCCACAAGCTCAAACAAAGTCGTCTGCATATTTTTTTTTGGTCCATGGGACCCGTACAGTTCCCAACTCTCACAGCTGCACTTCCCGTAGCCGTGACATTGGCGTGTTTGGTTGGCTTGGTGGGATATGGAAGAGTTTGGACAGGTTGCAGTGTTTTTTGGTGGGTCACCCTAATGAGCAGCTCTTCCACTGAACCAGGTTTATGGGGAGGCTGCCAGCATCATTAAGAGTGCCTCATAATTGCCCTTTCCAGCCAAAACCCAAAGCTGAAACATCTGCTGGCCCCCATCCTCCTCTCCCGATTTCCTCTCCTATTCTTCAGTTCCTGCTCTTTACCATGTACAATTAGAACCCACGTCAGCCTGTCCTCCCAGCAGCCTGGCCAGGACAGGACAGTTACATTCCCACACTCACTATGAGGAGGTTTCGCTGCAGAATGAAGTACAGTTTTATGTACTAAGTGTAATATATTTAATAAGTAGCATTTTCTATCAGAGACACAGCCTAGACCATCTAAACTGGTGACTAGCTTACTTCACCCCGATTGATAGAAATAGTTCATCCAAAAATGATAATTCTTCATCATTTACTCACCCTCATGCCATTCCGAACCTGTATAGCCCAACGCGGATGCTTTACGTACTGTACAGTCCCAAAGTAGCACTCTTCACATGAACTTCTGATCTTGTGGACTTTGGCCGTGTCCGCATATTGGTTAAGTCCACAAGAGGGGACCAAAGCGTAGGGTGTCCAATTCATGATTTTATGTTTCAGAAGGGTGCTTGCGCATCGTTGATGTGCAGCTGCACCACAGCAAACTTCTGCCAGATAGTCAAAGTGGCATAACCTCAAAAAAGTGTGGACTCCACAAGGACCATGAGGGCTTAAAGGTATAGTTCACCCAAAAATGAAAATTCTGTCATTAATTACTCACCCTCATGTCTTTCCGAACCCGTAAGACCTTCGTTCATCTTCGGAACACAAGTTAAGATATTTTTGATGAAATCTGAGAGCTTTCTGACCTTGCATAGACAGCAATGCAACTGACACGTTCAAGGCCCAGAAAGGTAGTAAGGACATCGGTAAAATAGTCCATGTGACATCAGTGGTTCAACCTTAATTTTATGAAGCTACGAGAATACTTTTTCTTCCCAAAGAAAACAAAAAAAGACTTTATTCAACAATTTCTTCTCTTCTGTTTCAGTCTTCGACGCACGTTGACAACAGTACCACAAGGAACACAAAAGAAAATCTGTTAACACTATTTTTGAACTAGATTTGAACTGTCTTCTTTTGTGTTCCACAGAAGAACTTCATTTAATGATATAATGAAAGAAGTTCCATTCAGTCAGATTACCAGGTAAGATTTCCCTGCCTCTCTGACCGTTCCTGCTGTCCTTCTGTTTTGGCCGTTCTGCCTTCCATTGGAGACGTGAACGATTATGAACTTAAAGAGGACAATCCCTCATTGTCCCACCCGAGGTCCCTAATTCACTATGTGTGACAGAGGGAAGGGCGCTGTTGCCGTCCAGTCATCTGCCTGATAATGCAGCTACTGTCTGCCTTACTCGGCCTCAAGTCCTTTGTGAGGAAAAGAGACGAGTACTAAAGCTAAAGAGAGCAAGAGAAAGACCTGTATTTATGACAAAGAAAGGGAGGAAAATTTCTGCACGTGCTGTTTAATGTAATATCCTACCATTCATCCCTGTGCATAGAAAGAAACAATGCGAAATGAGCAGAACTTCAATAATTGAGATTGATATCAGTTGTATGGTAACCATATTGGAGCAATTGTCTGATAGCACATTTACCACAGGACGCAGCGCTGCACAAGAAAGGAAACGGATGCTGAAGCACAGATGTGCATACAAAACTTGTCATGACAGCTTCAGCAGATGACAAACAGTCACTAGTGTTTGGCTAAATTTGTTCTACTCTAATTTTAAGGCTGTTTTCACACTCGGTTGGATTTCTTGGTTTGAGTTCAAAGGCAATTTATTTGTTGAGAAATGCATTATGCTATAATGCAGTGATTCCCAGCCATGTTTCTGGAGCTACACCAACACTGCACATTTTGCATGTCTACTTTGTCTGACTGTTCTTAATAAACTGTGCTTTTCACGTTTATTTTGTCTTCCATTCTCTACCCCTAAGTATGTGCAGTTTACTAGGATCATAGTTGTCGTGTTGTCACTGTTTGTCATCTGAGCTGGCATTTTCTGATGGTGTAATAATACCAGTGTGACCGGTGACTTGTGAGTCAGTCTAAACAAGAATCTCTGACTCAAATTCTGTACAAATCTTGACAAATCTGCAGACAGGTTTAACTTGACCTCGTTCCCTTTTTCTTGTTAGTGAACTGTAGTGCCTTGGTGCCATCATGGATCACATCACAGGTCCACGTCAACTTGTTCCACAGTGGTAAGCACTTAAGTCATAAGTCTTGAGCAAAGAATTAACCAGCTTTCTATAAGACATGAAAGCATAGTGATTATGGCCAAAGGTCATTCATTATTGTTTCACTTTAATTTTCTGTATTTAATACTGTTACAGAATTATAAGCAGAGTTTAGTAAGGCAAGAACAAATCATTAATCAAATCATCCTAACTTGTTAGAGAGAGCAACTGTTATTTTAAGTATTCAGAGCATTTTTTTTTCGTTATTCATGGACAATAAAATGGCCATAAGAATCATTTAGACTTTAGCCATTTCTAGGATCCAGAATATTATAGAGAGTTAGGGTTGTGCAAAGTTCAGAAATGGTTCTATTACATGAATCTCTTTGATTTTACAATCAAATTCACTGTTCTTTCCAATTATGTAACCTGTTTGCTACTTCAATTGGAACTTGGAAACGGAATTGGAATTTAAGGGCCAGATTTACTAAAGAGGGCAAATTAGTGTTCGAGGCAATTCCAAAAATGCGCTGATGGGAGGGGAAAATTCTGCGTGTGATTTACTGACAATGCGCATTAAAGAACACAGATGCAGCCAGATCATTTCCATAATGCAATCTACCATGAGCAGCGCAAATTACACAAATTTCCGCCTGCTTTAAGACATGCTTTTTTTGGGTGTTAAATAATGGCACAAATACCAGTAATTTGATGTGCGCAAATGTTAGTAAATCGCGTTGCGTGATTCATTTTAATATTCTTCTCCCATAAATTTTGCGTCTGAAAGGGAAACTCCTACAAATGAATATTCAATAAGGTCAGGCGCAAAAATAACTGTGTCCACGCTTTTCAGCGCTAATTCTTCCCTGCGTGTCTTTAGGAAATCCTGACAGTACTATTTTAACGCCAAAAGACGGTTTGTGCTGGCACAAGCTGTTAGTAAATCTGGTCCTAAAAGTCATTCTCAATTTAGTTCTAAATGCCTTATTAGCAACCACCCATAAGATGAATAAGATGGATAAGTAGTCAACTAGCAATAGCATCAAACATGGCTGTTTTGCACAATGACAGATTTGTTTAGCGGGGGTAACATGTCTCAACTGGGCTTTTCTAAAGAGTTTTGGGAAACTGAGTTCTGGGCAACTGCTCAACTCTCAGGACCATGTTTTGTTTGGTTCTTCCAATTCGAGTTCTTCCAATCGATCACCTGCTTCTGTGGGACAGCGGGGATGAATGGAATAAGAGAGGGGAGGGAACCGTGTGTGGCAGTAGGCGCTGTGGGACGGCAGCCTGCAGACAGCTGGACCGTCGGTTCGAGTTTCCCCGCTTAGCGAGGCTGAAATTTCAACCCGTTGCAAATCGAGGGCAATAAATGATTTGGCTCTCAAAACAACTGTGTAGTGTGAGTTTCCCGCCATTTTCTTGTTCTTCTTTTTTTTTTTTTAATCAATCCATTACGCAAGGAAAACCACAAAGCTGCCTTTATGCAACATGGGATGAATATCTAAAAATATTCAACTTAAAACAGCATATTATAGCATTTTAGATGGGCTGGTTTGTGAACCCAGCTGGTCTTACCTCCATATGCCATTCATGTGGATTGGCGTATCATCAAACTTCAGGTGTTTTCACCTGATCTGGGGTCAGTCGTTCCAGTATGTTTGTACAAGGAAATGTTTTGGGGAAGTATGGGCTGCTGATATGACATTTAAGTAAGGCCACACTTGCATTAGGACGGAACACAACAGGATGGGGTAAAGGCTGTGCACTGGCCTTGGTGATGACTGAGGAAATGTTCAGCGCTTTGGGAAGCACATATAAATGCCAACACCAACTGGACACACTGACTCATTCTTTGCTGCGTGCTATGGACCTAGATTGCCTATTTAGCACTTACAAAAACATATGTATCTGTCAGCACGACCAGAAATAGTGTGCAAAACTCAAATTCATCAGTCAAACAGAGAGCTCTTTCTTAAAACTGGCTTTGACTGTATGAGGCAAGTGATCAAAGTTAATAAGTGCATATACCAACCTGATTTCATGAGGAAAACGCACCTGTGGATATTTTTTCGCAAGATGTGAAATACATACCGCCA